>SMMW01000554.1:2400000-3000000 GCA_004794655.1 Marisa cornuarietis | reverse complement strand
AGCTCATTAGTGTACACAGTAAGCAATCAGCGCTGTCGTCCAGCTTTGCTACACTCCATTCCAAGAGCTCGACACTCTGCACATATTCTCTCCGAGTTTTTCCAAAACGAATTCAAACTTACATTTTCAAAATCCTTCCTCATTAGCAAATGTCTGCGTTGCAGGGTATTCATTCATACTGAGGTTTTTTATGCTTTTTACATTTCTTCTTTACCGGAGGGGTTTCTTTTTTCAGTTTTGCAGACGACATCGTAACATGGTTACGTATACTTCTATCACGCTGTCAAGATGTCGAGTCTGGGTATTTTTTGTATTTTTTTCGTCTAGTTTCTGCGACAAAAAGAAATTGCTTCCTGGTTGCTCGTCGTCTTCAACTTCCTCTTAAAGTTGTTTAATTAGTAATGATTCATGTATTCTTCTCTTAAATCTTACATTAGCAGAGCCTTTTTTATTTGGTTTGTCCCTGCCGCCTCAGGCTAAATTGCAAAAAGCTTCGATGGAACTAAATATTGCCCTCTCTCTAAAACTCTTTTCTGTCAGCCAGTTTTATTCGACGTCTGTCTGTCTGTCTGTCTGTCTGTCTGTCTGTCTGTCTGTCTGTCTGTCTGTCTGTCAGCAACAGAGCCATGGTAAAGATCGAGAGGGAAGGGATGTGGGATTCGTATTTCGCAGGGACTTAAAAGTCAATAAATGTACGTCACAGGGTCAGAGACCTCTGTATTCATGTCCTCCACGAGCCACAATAACCGGCGATAACGGTTGTATTGCCTCTCACGCACGTTGGTACACAGTCATGGTCCAGATCCTGGCGGGGACCTTAGTCGTATTCCCCCACCAAGCTCTACCATTCTGTAGTCGAGGCAGTTTTAAGGAGATGTTCGTGTGCTGTGCGAAGCGGTTACAACACTTTGGTTGTAAGATTATGTGTGTGCGTGAGAGAAAAAGAGAGAAGGCGCACATGTACTCATTTCATTTCTTGGCCCTCCAAGTTCCCGAAATTTCGAAATTTATGTGAGCAGTAATATGCAACCTGGCGACATCTCTACGAGCTAGGGGGTAGACATGAGAAGGCGCTTTTTTTTTTTTTTTTTTGGTCATGGGGCCCATATTTTCTGGAGAGGGGAAATATGAAGAGACGGAAAAGGGAGAGAACCGGCTTGTGAATGTTGATAGACTACTTATGACTCACTCCTTTGAGTCTAGGCTGGTCGTCCTCGTCGTCAGCGGAGAGTCGGGCACACTCGTTTGTCTACTGGTCATGATAAACTCTCCAGCTCAGAAGACAGAGCCAGGCTTAACAAATTGATTTAGAACGAGAAAGCGAGGACTGTAAGTAGGTCTGTAGCCGGGATACCCCTCAAACACTCAACCCTGCTGCCATTATCAACCTGTTATCTAGACTCAGTGCGAAGAAACAAAACAAACTCCGTGGTGAGTGGGTGGGTGCGGTAGGGGTGGGGCAAGTTCGTCGCGACTCTCGGGGGCTAGACTTAGGCTACGTGACTACCAGCCCTTTAGGATCTCACCTTGACCGCGGTGCGAGGCCGGACACAAATCTATGCTATAAACTCCTTGTTGAGCAGCAAATTTTACTGCTCGATAGCTAGAGGAGAACGTTGTCCCAGCAGTCAAAAGATGGCGGAATTCACACCTGCAATCTGCAAAATACACTTCCAATAAAAGCACATTTGCAAAGTCTTTTCACGCCAATCCTTGCTGCTCTGTGGCCTAGCTGCAAGTGAACTGCTACACAGCATACATTTGATAGCTCTTGGTAAAGAGTGTTACAGTCGCCAGGTATTCTGATGACGCACAAGCCTGACGACACAAATCCAGCTGCTGTCGATAATCCTGGTGACAAGTAAAATGGCGGCGTGGTCACTAACGTCGAAGAGACGGCGCCGGTTTCCGCGAAGCATGCACAGAAGTTGGCGTGTGCAGAAGGGCTAGCGCGCGACGAACTTGAAAGTTGTGGAAGCCTGCATGATGAGATTCAAGACATAGACCTAGGCAAAGACATAAGTGTAACTGTAAACAATAACAAAACAAACAAAAAAAATGCCATAAATAGGCAGTCTACTCAGTAAACCAACAACTCGTGGCTGTTGTCAGGTCTTGCAAGCTGTAGGCAGATTTTCTTTTTGAGATCGTATTGTCAAAGTCCCCTGGTGGAAACGCTAAGAAAATTTGGGATCAAAAAGAGGTTTGGGGGCTCCGTTCGTTCATGAAGATTAAGCTGTGAGGGGATGGGAGATGGGTTGGACGGGTTTAGGATGAACAAAAGGTTGAAAAGTCTGCGAAAAAAAGGTTTACCCACTGTAATCAAAAAGTGATCCATTTATGTCACCAAAGCTACACATTATTTTACATGCCTGAATGTGTTTTAGAGTTTTGAAATATTTCTTAATCTGTGACATACATTCACATCTGTAGACACATATTCATCGAGGAGCCATTATATGCCCTTATAAGGACATATGTCAACACTCTAAAACACATATAGCCATGTTCAAGTGTGTTCTATTTTGTAACAGAAAACTGTGCAGTAAATAAACACGTTTTGTGCCAAGTGCAACATCTATAAGGAGGACTTTTTAGCATAAAGAGAAGTTATGACTTCCGACGAATTACATGCTCCTGTCTCTTTGGCCTGCCTATGACGTCATTACCTGTACCTGCAGCCCTCGGCTCGTCCGTTGAGAGAGAGGTGCTGCAAGGGGGCTTCGAGATCCTCGCCGAAGATTGTATACCGGCAGATGACTGATGCGTGACGTAATTCAAGACTGAGGCCCATAAATCAAAAACGAATGTGTGAAAATACTGCAATTGACGAGTGAGTAGTGCTTAAGCTATTACGTTACTTGCTACCTGCTAGACCTTACCCTGCTCTGACTTCTTGCCTTTTATCCCGGACACAGGAGGTCTTCCTCCTTATCCCACCCACCACCCATCTCCTCGCTAGGAATCCGGCAATAACACGGTGCATGACTTCCCCCCTCCCCCCATACACACATCCTCAGCTCCCCCGCCACGGATACTAGGAGCTGCCGCGGGTAGTAATAAATACTAGTTAAATCCCATTTTATGAAAGGAGGCGTGACCAAGAAAAAATGAGATGAGGAGGAGAAGAGAAAGGGGAGTGTTACCTTTACGTTTTCGGCTGCCAAGACTGCGTAGTGTACAAGCGTGCCAGGGCGGTGTGACGGGCAAAGACAGCATTAAGGGGGCGGGAGTACGTCAGGCGGGGCATAAAGTCAAACACGTAAACTCAAGGGAAGGCAACGTGTGTACGAAAGTCGGACAGCAAAAGGGCCAAAGGGCCAATGGACAGTTAAAGGAACAGACAGGAAGGAGTTGTTGTTGGTGATGGGTGGGAGGGGGAGAGATGGGAGGGGAAAGCTCATCGCGATCAGTGACGCCAAGCCTTGCTAGCTTGCTAGTCCGGGAGGGGGAGGGAAAGAACGGGGAGAGGATGGGGGTTGGGTGGGTGAGAGAAGGGCTTGGGAAGAGGGTTAAAAACATGAAGTCGTGAAGCGCCGGAGCCAGTCACGCTGGTGCTGTGCGCGAGGCAGACGATCTTTCGGGCTTGAAACGGCGCCGAGATCGTGCAGATAGAGTCACAGGGGCAGCGCTACCTATACTCCGCGCGCAGGTCGGCGGCATTGTAAAAGCGGGCGAGACGGGGGTGGTAAGAGGAAAGAGCCAGCGAGCAACTGAGCAAGAGAGAGAGAGAAGGACCTTTTAGCTAAAAGGCACTTGCAAGCCTTACTATCTGCTGTGTGTGGGAAGTTGTGTGCGCCGCGGGGCCAGGCGACTTGGTATTAAACAGCCTGCCGCAAAGAGGGCACGCGTGGCGCGGCTGTTTGCGGAAAGAACAGAGCGAAAGGAAAGGGGGTCCTCTGGTTGTAGAACACGGCTAACACATCAACAGAGGGAGCAAACAATTCGGAGGTCTGTAACCCCTTTGGCTGGTGCTGTGGCGAGCACAGCCTCGACAAGCAACATCACCACGCTTTGGGGCGGCGAGTGATGAACATAAAGGAGGAGAAGGACACAAAACAAGCTGGTTAGATTGCACAGCAACAGACGAGTGCCGGACGAGATGGACTCAGTGTGAGAGTGGTGGACACAGCGGGGGCCGTGCCGGGTTGGGGGAAGTGTGTATGTACGTGAGTGCCTTCGACAAGGACGCGAGAGTAACTCGGAGATCATTCAGCTGTAGTGTGTGTGCACGCGCGCGCACGCTCGTGTGTGTGTGTGTGTGCGCGCGTTTGTCGTGTGCTAACTCGGCGGCGTCACTGAGAAGTGGTGAGTGTGGTGGTGGTGGTGGTGGTGGTGGCAACAGCGGGGCCAGCCCTTTGGCGTTGTGGCCTCCCCATCCTTGCAACCATGGCCACCAGAATTCTCTTGCTGTGTCTGGAAGGAAGTTTATTTTTTACGATCTGTCGAGGTGAGTACATTCAAAGCTTTTTGCTTTTGTTACAAAAATATTGCTTGCCGCTCCGTTTCTTTTCTCTTTACTTCTTTCGACAGAAAGGATGCACGCAGACGAACCAGGCCATCAGCATCTGACAAACGCCTTTTCCCCACCCCCGTTCATTCCCATTTTTCCTCTGACTTCTTTCTTCTTAGATACGTGGAAGGCAGCTGTGCCTGGTGTCAGCAATCAACTGCTTCAGTCGCAGGCAACTGCCACCCTGGGTAAATTCCCGACATTTACTTTGTTTCATGCAGCGTGCGATGTACCTTTTCTTTCTCTCTGTCCCAATTTCAAGAGAATCATGACTTCAAATGAACAAACGCCATCAGGCAGGCTCATTGATTGGAGCCTGTTTTCCGATGCTGGATGATTTCTTTCAACAGTTTTAACACCTTGTGGTAGTCATCAAGAGGAAACAGGTCGCCAGACGGATGCAACCCTCAAACACACTCTGTCTCTCTGTTTACACTGTCACCGAATTTCACGACTGAACGCTGCAGTCTCACCTGAAGTAGTTACAACGTTGATTTTGATTTTTGTTGTTTGGTGGTGGCAAACAACGGGGTGTGAAACACCGTTTGCACCAAACCACACAAGAGCTTCTAACCCTTTCTTACCGGGTTGATATATATATATATAAAGATATACCTATTGTTATTTTGAAATCATTCTTTTACTATGCCGATGTTTAGAGAAGGGGGCTAACAGCGGTTCTTACCTCGATGCCGTCTTCTGTACTTTGCTGAAGGACAGCGAGATTAAGACAAGTGCCTGCTGTCTTGCTGAACTATTCTTCTAATTTTTGCTCCCTAGTGATAAATCTGGCGACAGATGAGCTTTGAGCGCAGAACAAGTCTGTGTTGCCTAAACATAGGCCTACCGTTTAAGAAACACTGTTGAGCGGGATGAATGTTTATCATGTAGGTTTATTTTTACTTCCATTTCTCTTACCGTCGCTCTTGAAATTTTGAATCTAATCACATCAAAATTTTATAAGGGTTCATAACGTTCTCAGTCACGTTGGGTGCATGCTTGCTTGCCTGCCATTTTTCGCGATTTGCATGACCAGAAAGCAAACCAAAAAAAGCAAAAGCAAACCAAAAAAAACAAAAGCAAGCCAAAAAAAACAAACAAAAGCAAAACAACAAACAAACAAACAATACAAAAAACAGAATTACAGGACCGAGGTGATCTTTTGCTGGGCTTTGTCCATTAGCCTGGCCATTTACAGCCTCAACTACGCATACCGTCTGCGGTGCTTAGTTCTCTCCCCCACACACAAGCGGCGTCGCAAGCCCTCGCTTCACGTCAACGCTCGGCAAAACGGCGTTTCTAAACAACGCGAAGAGGTCGCCTGGCCAAGGCAGAGAGGCGAGATCGTCTTGCATCTGTCGGCGACTAGACGAGGTCTCACGCTGTTCACCTGTGCCACCAGTACAAAGCTCCCGTGTTGTAGGCTGGCTGGGAGGGGAGAGGACGCACTATACCTCGTTGGCGAAATAGCCAGGAAGCGGCAGTTTGCGGAGTAATTTAAGTATAAAATTTTGGCGATACCGTTGTAGAGGAGCGTTAAGAACGTTGCATATCACAATCGTTCTTACGCTGTGCTGAAGACTCGAACACCAAATGCAGAATTAAGTGGGACTGGCAAAGGGTAGTGTTATGTGTTGAATACGGCACGCGGGATGATAGAATGAGAACGCGAAACGTGGACGCATCGTCAGCGTTTTCAGCGGTACTTGACACATGCAGTACACTGGCTGTTGGACATTCTGCACCCGTACTGGAGTTGGGGTATACACACACACACACACACACACGAGAGCCTGACCGTGGAATCCGAGTTGACTGCGAGCTATGGAGGTGACAAAGAGGCTACCCTTACAGCATGGACAAATGGGTACTCTTTGCCCACAAATGGGATTTGTCGCCGAGAAGCATCACTTCCTGTGGTCAAGGCCTCCAAGTCTGTGACTTGTCTCGCTGACAACAGTCATCAGACGCTTCTCAGTCTCTTGCTTTAGCGAAAGGAACTGATGCTACTTTCTTCGTTTGGGTGTTTTTCTTTTTTTCTTGGTCGCGTTTCGTTGTATCTTTTAGTAGATGAACAGAAAACTAGTTTGGAGCTTTCCTTCAGTCTTGTCTCTGTGGTTGTTATTTCTGTTCACTGTGTGTGTGTGTGTGTGTGTGCGTGCGTGCGCCCTATAAAATGTTCGGGATGAAGAGCATACTTTTTAAAACGTGTATAATCGCAATTTTTATTACTACAAACTCGTTCATAATCGCACTTTACAAAATAGCTTTCTTGGGCCAGTTTTACAACACGTTTTCAAACCTTAAAACTGTTCTAAAGAAGCAAAATCTCTTCTTAGCCATTTTGATGTATTGCAGAAAAACATACAAAAATTGTACTGACAGGACGGAAAGTTAGACTTAAACAACTTCATCTTACTTAAAGCAGTTTTAGTTTTAAAAATTCTAAAATTGTGGTGTGCACTTTAAACTAATTATCTAAATAGAATTAAGGCCTAAAAGTGTTTAAAATTAGAAATGTGTTGTGCAACTGGCCCCAGTCAGTAGAAGCAGACAAAAGAAAAATAAAACATTCGGAGACACCCCACTATTATATTAAACATGCTAACATAGGCTTTTCCCTATCCAAAATAAGAAAGTGTTATTCAAACTGGCCAAAGTCCTCTAATTACTACTTGAAACATTCGTTTAAAAAAATAAACTTTCTGTTCATCATACAAATATATATTTTATGTATATTATCTATGCTGTTGATTGACATTTACAAAGGGTGGTGAGAGAAAAGGTAGAGGGATGGGGAACTAAGTATATGAGAGCTATAGAAAAATAGACTTAACATCGTGACAATGGATACTGTGATTGGAGCATTGTGTTAGATGATGAGACAAACTGCTGTATCAAATAAGTGAGAAATGGAAAGTACGGGAAGTAGGGGTGGGAGAGAACCTTTATTACTGTGATGGAATGTGAACATAACAAATGATAGTAGTAGATGATAAGAACAGTTTAGGAATGATAAGAGATTGAAAGAGAGGAAATAAAAGAATAAGGGTTAATTATTATAATTGTGAAACTGATATAATTGATTGTAAATAATGGTGGCGGCGGAGATTGGGAGAGGAAGTACAGAAAAGATAAGAGAAAGAGTAAATGATAATGAATACTTGACGTAGGATTAAAATTCTTACCATATTCTCAATGCCCCTGTAGCGAAAAGAATAAACAAAAGTCTTCAAAAACCTTGAAACCCATTTCGTTTGCATGTCGTGTTAGGGTAGGTGGGCGACGGGAGAGGACTGAATGATGTCACCATTGTGATTGGGACGACGTTCCCTTAACCTCCATAACTAAATGCCTACCTTCATCGCAGCCTTCTCAACCGGCGCAACAGTTCAGCCTTGCAACGTTGTCAACTACAATGGGATAAAGGCTTCCTCTAAGATTACCATGATGTTTGCGTTGCGTTTTGTCCCGCCGTGACCGGCCAAGCATGGCGGGGCGCTTGAAGAGGCATATCATGCGCGACACCATAGCCTCGACTTGAAGTGTGCCGTCTCCTTTCCACTTCACTACCCCCGCCTGCAACGCTTTAAAAGGCCGTTGACAAAACCTCGCGAAAGAGGGGGAGGGGTTGAAGAAGAAAGGAGGACAGCATCAAGGTTTCTCCGCGGCTTGGCCCGCATCAAAAGGTCTCGGGGGGAGGCCGCAAAATGCCCAGTTTGGTCCCCTCACCCTCCCCGTTGTGGGGCCGGGGCTGTATTTGCGTGCGCCATTGTGCCGGGCCCGGTAACACATTAAGTGACTTTGAAAAAAGATTAACTGTCGCCGACTTGTGTGTGTGTGTGTGTGGGAGGGGAGGGGGGCGACTCCACTAGTCACGGGGCGTTCTGTAAGGCATGTTCGCCAGACATACCAACAGGCCGCGCGTATCGTATCTTCCTTGGACTGTTGTGTTGCGATTGTAGTAAAGTTTACGATTCTTGGCCCTGTGCATCGCTCACCCCATTCGCAGTGTTAATGCTTCGGCTGCTGTAGTTCCATAGAATCGTGGGAATTAGAGAGGCCCCTCATTCTGCATGTGTATACGCGCACGCGACATCTTGATGCCATTGTAAGTGCGAACATACACCTGCGTTCCTCGCGGTCAACAAGGTCAGGAGAGGGTGTGCAGGTGAAATCAATGAAAACGTGTCCAGCGCAAGATGCTGTTGTTGACACGACGAAGTTGGCTTGTTCCCCGTCATACGCTGCATATGTCTACTTTCTTCTAGGCACTGCTACGAACGATGGTGATCGAATTTTAAAGAGGTTTTAAGACTGTCAAAGAGAGAGTAACCCGACCAAACAGCAGGTGACTACATTCTCAATGCTATCCGCAATTCAAAGACCACACCCAAGACTGGCCAGGAACAGTAGATTTCTAGCAACCCTCCAAGCAGTAGGCATATAAATGAGTCCACGTCGGCCTTGTAGTTCCCCATCGATCTTTAATTAACTTTTCAACTTCACCGGCATTTAATACGTCGTACAAGCACCCGGGGAGGGGAGGGAGTAGGTAGTTCGATTACTGCCCCCATCATCGTCCCTAAAGACTGAAAGGAGCTAAAGTGACATTTGCCACGGTGTGTTTGCCGATCTTTGGCGCCTCTGTGATCTCGAGGGAAAGAGTCGGCTGCAAGTGGTTAATGGTGGGGGACGCCAAGTCACCAAGATTTTGTGCAGACGCGTCGCCCGTCACGAAAGGGTGGTGGTGGGGGTGGGGTCTGTGTACGCGTGTTTGTTTTGTCAGGCGTCTGTACGTGACCTGGGTGGGGGAGAGGCGGGTGACTGGATGAGTGAAGGTTGTGCCTTACCTGTTGGTCGAGTCGATGTAGGTGAGGGGTGAAGGCTGGGGGTGGGGGAAGAGTAGGATTCAACCCCTCTGCCCCTCAGGTATTGTGCGTGGAGAACGGGGTGTTAGTTCTGCTTGTCTCTGACAATCATTCGGGCGCGCGGAGTCGAGAGGTTGACCTCTTGATGTGCTGAGCAGCTCTGAATAATGATTACGATGTGTTGAGGGGCACTGCACTAAGCGATGATTGTGCGCTGAGGGGCACTGAATGATGACGCTGTGAGGGGCACTAGACAACGGTGTGGTGAGGGACACTAAATGAGGATGCGGTGAGTGGCACTCGATGATAACGATGTGCTGAGGGGCATTAGTGTACTCAAGGAAAAAAAGTATGCCCAAGGGCACTTATGATAATTTGCTGAGGAGCACTGAAAGATGATGTGCTGAGGAATCGCTGGATGATAATGTTCTGAGGGGCTCTGATTGATGACGGTATGCTTAGACAGCGGTGTAAGTGGTCCAGCTGACCAATATTCTTAAAGTTGTGGTGAGAGTAGGAAGGAACTTGCATTTTGGTTCGACAAGAACTTGTGAAAGGAGCTGTATGATGGAAAGAATTATTCTGTGCAAGTTTTTTCAGCGTTCTGTTTTGTGTGTAAGGCCTTATTCACCTCTCTCTCCTCTTTCTGCGCCACAATAGAAGACATTGGCGTATTTATTCTGTGTTTGTGTGCCCGTGCATGTGTTCGCGTGGGGCTTAGTGCGTTCACGTTGAGACGGGAACTGGAGGGTGGGGGGCTAGGGATGAAACTGTAATGATTATTTAGAGAGAGTGATAGCGAGGTTTTTTTTCCCTCCCATCGACTTCCGTGCGCTCAACGCTGTGTAGGCCGGGCAAGACCAGCCCCTGCTTCGCAGCTTCTATATGGGGCTGTCAGCTGCTGTTGTGCCCTTTAGCTTGCGATGACCCGTTCGATAAGCCGTGACATAGGACTTGCCTGAGGAAGGCTGGATGTCAGTGGCATGCAGGGATTGTTGGGGAGAAGGTGGGAGGTTGGTGGGGCTGTGTCAGCGGAAGGCTGGCAGCTTTGCATGCCGTGACTGGGGATCACAGCTCTTCACCTTTGGGTTAATAATAAGGTACGCCACGTTGAAGGCAGTAGCCTTGCACCACCGTTTGAAATTCATTCTCTGTCCTGCTGTTCAGAGGTTGTAAGCTCTGGGGTTTTGTTTTGTTTTGTAGTAAGAATTTATGTGCTTACGTGAACACTTTTAAGCACAGAATGTGATCACCACCCCCACCCCCACCCCCAAACACTTAAGATTGTAGGCATTATTCCGCAGCTTGTAATTAGGTATGATCACTACGATTTCTATCCATACCTATTCACCTACCTTAATGTCTTCATTATCAATTCTAGCTATCTGAGTACAATGGCAATCAAACAGAGTTGTGCCCGTTAATAATAATAATAATAGAAGATTTTAAAAGACCTATAGAAGATGTTTCCAGCACAGTCAAATTAGGAAGAATTGGAAAAAATCCCACGCAAGAATAAGCAAACAGAAGTAAAATACGTTAAAGACAAAGCAGATCGGTTGTTGGGAGGTTCGAGGAAAGAGCAACAACAGTTATAAGAGAGAAAAAGCGTTTTAACCAAAATAATGCAGCTAACAGCACAAAGGGAGATAATTTTTAGCGAGAGAGAATGTGTCCACCTGACTGTTAGGTGATCGTTTTACTGTAAACAACAGCAGAATAATAAATAAATATTGTTAAACATCAGACGTCCAACACGGTAAGTGGTACGTGCAAGAACGGTAACCACGCCTCCTGTGACGGGTCTTGTCTTTCCTGTCGGGGTACTTGCTCTTGGGAGGTGTTCCGCGGCGCGCGCCAGCGCACGTGGTTTGAATCGGGCCTCAATGGGCGCCTGTTTGCGCACCGTTAGAAGGGAAAACAATCAGATCTGAAGCAGTTCCGAGCGCAGGTCTGGGGTAAAAAATCAGTACAAGACATACACGATTGTCGGCCTTGGCGGGTGGCTAACGTGGAAGGTCGTACAAGAGTGCGTGGCGCAGAAATGGCCCGAAGAGAACCGTTTACATGCCCAGATGGGTATATTATGATGAGTAGATGAGCATAGACGATCTTGTTGTGATAAAGTGGTCTCAGAGATGTTTACTGGGCGGCCCGGTAGGCAGAAGGGAGAAAGCTCGTCGGCAGACCCGTTTATTCGCACGGGTTTACCTTACTCATTACATGATACATGTATTACGGCTTTTCAAAACATTACATTTGATCTGAGACTGACTAAACACACTGAATCAAGACTGCAGGTTTTTCCGTGGGATGACATTTGTTGGGGATTATTAAAGGTTGATCATACTAAGGGAAACAAGTCTCCTCGTAGGTCACCATTACGTCGGGGATGGTAAATTCTTGGGTTCGGATCTAGTTTAAGGACACACGTACTTGGTTTCTTGATGTCACACCGGTTCACAGGGATGGCTGTCGGAATTTTTATCTTCCAGTTTCCTGCCATTCTTCTTTTTATTATGTCTAGCTTTCCCTGTACTGCGCACTTACTTTTCCCAATCAAATAAACCAAAGGAGCGCGTGGAATATGGTAGCACGAATAAAGGCTTTTGATATGGGTCAGCCTGATTCCCCTTCAAAGTCCAGGAGGCGTCGCTGGCGTGGATTGGCTAGTGTCGTACAGCGCATGCTTGAACAGACGTGCTACGTCCGCCAACAGGCTGTCATGAATGGACATTCCGGCATCATGTGGGTTTGGGGCGAGGGAGGGCGGTATCGGCGCATCTGCTGCTCACAGTACCGGAAGTGAGGAGTGAACGCACCTCAGACGACTACGGATGTCCGTTAGTATCTCCCGAGACGATGAATGGACGGACAGGTGTTGGTGTGGGTGTGCCGTCAGCATCTTACGGACTGTATTTGCTACGGTCACCATAGAAACACTGCATTTAAAGAGAGAGAGTGTGTGTGTGTGTGTACCTTTCCGCCATCTTGTTCTCTAACGCAGTATGCGGTCGGAATAACATTGAACACAATTTTTTTTCTTTTTCGAAGCTTTGCCTCCCTCTCTTTATCTGAAGAGCATTTTTGTAAACATTTGTGTTCTCTTTTATTGCAGTCTTTGAGTTGCTCCCGACAATCGCTCTGACCACAGATGGGAAAATCATACCTTCGATTTGTTTCGATTTTTTTTGTCTCTGTTGCAGCGATCCTTTCAACCCGCATGTCGTTTGGCTGTTTGTCTATTTATATGACAAATAAATAAACCAGTGTTGTAAACTTGCTCTCAGACGTTATAGCGAACACAGTCTCGTCCTTTCACCCACTCACTCACCCACGCGCCTGCACAATATTCTGCCAGCTCGGTTTCATCGCTTTGTTTTCACACGGAAGAACAAAGCATCACGATTGCCCCCGTTCAGTTTCCCCCGACAATCGGGAGGCGTAGACTTTTTATTTGCCGCTGTTACAGGCTGTACAGGTCAGGAGGTGTGTGTGTGTGTGTGTGAGAGGGGGTGATGGATGGGTGGGTGATAGGTACGTTTTTAGGGGATAGGGGTTGCTGGCTCTGAGGTTGCTGTTGTTTTTTTTTTTTTTTTAAAGCTTCTTGTTCATGCTGCTGGAAGGATATCATTGTACTGTAAGGGTTAACGGTTTGGGATGTATTGATAGAAAACAGGTGAGGTAACCGCTGTTGTCGAAGGCAGTGTTAACACCAGCAGCAGGAATGACAGGCTTCTGATGACAACGTCAAGAATTCGCGGCTCCAGAAAAAAGGAGTTTGTCTTGAAAAGTTGTAGTATGCCGCCTCGCCGGCTCGGCGCTGCCGCTTTCAGACAAGATGGCTACATGTCGACGTCGTATCGCTTGCCACCCATAGCCTTGTTATCACCTCTTTTTTTTCTATTTCCCGATCCCAGATTCAATGTTATTAGGGTTGATGAAATATTGGCAAGTTGTTTAAAAAAAAACTTTTGCTTGAAGGGAATTGAGTAGCATAGAGATGTCTAAATGAAGTGCTGACGAAGTGCAATACATTGTCATATTGAATTAATAGTATTTAATTGTATTTATAATTTATGTCAGTTCTTTTTGAATTTTTGAAATTTAGCTTTGGTTTTACAGAATTTTGCTAGAACATTGCACAATTTGTTGAAATGTGTATTGCCTTTTATATAATACTAGCTTCACAAAATCAACGCAGATGTGTTTTGTGTGTCAATTAGTTTAAGGACTGATGATAACTCAAGCACATGGTTTCTGAGGCGGTAGATGATCCCCACGTTTCACAAGAAATGTGGGTGTCACTCCCCAAAGTCATCGCCGGAAGGAGCTGTAATAGCTTGCAACACTGATTTTTATTTATTTTTTTTACTGGTTCTAATCTCTTGTTCAATTCCCCTTTATCCTCCCATCCTGCCCGCCTTATCCCACTGCCTTGTAAAACCGACCAATCGCGAAAGGGTGGTCAGTTTGAAAAAAAGTTCAATTGTCGTCATAACCTTAACAACTAGATTGTCTCCTCTTTTTGCAGCCTTTGCACTCGCTGCTCTCTCAGAACGTGTGGCCTGAACGGCAGCATTTTTTACTTTTCTGCCTGAACGCGTTCCTGAACAGTGTCCCTGCCTTTTTTTCTGCCTGAAAGCTTGCCTTGAACAGAAGTCCTGTTTCACTTCGTCCAGTGTGCACTTTTCAAACGGTAGCTAACGCGTGGTAACCATCGATACTTTCTCTTTCTTTCTCGTTTGTGATCTTTCTAGCTTTGAGACAAATAAAGAAAATTCAAAATGAATAAACAAGCAAATGTGGGTGTCAGTCCACAAACAAAGCCATCGCCGGAAAGAAGTGGCTGAACCAATGGTAGCAGTGACAACTGTCACTGCCATGTTTCCATGCTTGTAACACTGATACTTTTTTTTCTAATCCCTTTCTCAACCTCAGCATCATAATGTCCACCAAGGAAAGTAATTATGTCTTGATCCTAATTCCAGATATAATACTCTGTGAGTTTGCCAAAATCACCATAGTAACAAACGCCTCAGTGTATGTAGTAGTTTTTCACCAATGTCCATTAGAGGTAAAATTAATTCATTAAAATAACTTTGGCAATTACGATTATTTCTGGGACCACGAGAGGCTTTGTCCAATCCAGAGAACGGCCGCTGTAAATCTCGCGAGACCTGGTCCACCCAGTCTTGTGTGCGTTGCTTGGTGCAAAAATTGTCTGCCCATCATTGTCATCGTCGTCGTCGTCGTCGTCGTCGTCGTCATCATGATCTGTCTTTTTTTCTCTCATTAAAACCATCAGAACCTACCTTCCATTTAAATCGTATAGGAGTGGGACTTAATATCCAATCACATTAAAAGCCCTGAACAGTGAGATTTATGGTTGAGGAATGGAGGGAGAAACTGTTGGAACTTGGGGAAGCGTTATCATTGTTGACGCGTATCTCTGGTGCAGGAGGTATGTGGCCGGTTAGCGGATATTTGCAGCAGCCACCCGACAGATGACTAATCACGTAACATTGAGTCCAGGACTCGCTGCTCCTTTATGAAAAGGAAATTATTTGTTGCCGCTGTGTCAGGTTAGTTTATTCCCGTTCCGCAGAGGCAGATATGCGACTAGAGAACCGCCTATGCACATTATCAATTTCAGATATTTCAGCAAGCTCTTGATTTAAGAACGGCTCCGTTTTTAAGGAGTACTTATCGGGAAAAGCGCAGACACTTTCGTCCGTTGAGTAAGTTACCTCCGCGATAAACGCGAGTCTTGTCGGGTATATTTTAGTGATTTGTTGTTATTTTTTGCTGATATCAAAACCTTATGCGCTCCACTTCAGACTTTAAACCACTCCCTCTCCCCTCTTTCTCAAATTCCACCTATCCTTGCCCTTAAGTAGGATATATCTCTTAACCTTCTTGCTGGCCTGCAGCCTCGGCTTAGGTCGTCAAGCTGGACGGACAGAAGAGTAGAAGGTGAACACCACAGGAGAACTTTTAGACGCACTTTAGACGTCAGAGTTATTGTCAAAAAGAAAAAAAGAGAGAAATAAAGCACTAAAGTATTATCTCGTGATATTCACATCTGAATTTCGCTTTAAAAAAAAATCAGTAACTTGCGCTTTGATTTTTTCTGTCAACAGTTTTTCTTATTTCTATTATTAATGTTTGCGTTTACGAATTTTGTTCCCTCTCGTCGCCCTGTCAGCTACAAACAAACAACTTGCTACAAAATATAGTCTTGCCCCGTACAGTAAATGTAGAAACGGTTAAAGGATTTTAAATGACCGAACAATTGTGGTGGTCGAGGTGGGGGGGGGAAGGTAGAGGGCTAGAGAAAGAAAAACATGCTGTCCTAAAATAGTCTTATCCATTTAAAAAAAACTTTATCAAAAATACTTCTGTTGCATACGAAAACAACTATAAAAAAAACAAGCATGCATTTACTTTGTGGGTCTATCCATCAAGTTAGGTGCAGTCCGCTTGTCACAGGCTCGCATTAATCACACTGTGATAGCATCAAACCCGGCTGCCATGGCGTGCGTGTGGCGTCGTGACATTAAAGTGTCAGGGCGAACCTGTGTTTTACGACATTTAACCCGCTGAGATAATTTTCCTTGCCGCCTGAAGACCAACGGTTAAACTCCCTAGGCCCCGAACCTGTTCTGTATAGAATCTACTCGGTACCCGCAATTAGTGCTCCCCACCCCAAACCCCGATGCCGAGAACCGATAAGCAGCAAGATTCTCGGGCAGCTTGCTCTAGAAAGTTCTGTTTCAAGTAATGGCTTGGTTAGGATTCCTTCCTGGTAACAAACATAACCGTGTTATCGCCATGTAAGTCATCGAAGTACGTTTGGGCTCGTTTTGCTTGTTTGCTTTTTCCTTTCAGTCCGACACATTTGATAGCGAGGATAGGGTAGAGTTTGCGTATCACCTGACCATGTATATGTGTGTAATGTGTGTACACGTGGGTAACTTTTGATTATTTAGGTTATGTGAACATGTGCGTGTGGCATTTGAAAATGTATAGTTGTACCGTGTGAGCTTGTACATATATGTGGAGACATGCAGTGTGTACAACGTCCGTGCCTATACTATATGTACATGTATCAACGTGGATAAGTATCTTGTGTATGATGAACTTTTTCTGGCAGCTGAACGAAATATTAGGCCCGCTATATAATGTCATATTTTCGCCTACTTATCTCTTTCACACACACACACACACACACACACACACACACACACACACACACACACACACAAACACAGAGAGGGGGGGGGAGAAAGGCCGAAGAGAGAATAAAAGGAGGAGGGGAAAAAAAAGATGTAATGGTGGAAAGAGATAGTAGATTTCTGAGTGTTAGTGTTCCTGTCCATGTTTAGATTGTCTCCACACCCACTCTTAAGGTTTATTCCTGTTCTTACCAAGAATGAGGCATCGCGGTTGGAACGATTCACTTCAGAACTTATAGCCAAATTATCCCTCAAAACATAAGCTTTGCTCTTGGAGCGGTCAAAGGTCATATTGGAGTGGTTGGCAGAAACGGTACGCACAATTAACAGAGAGAGTAAGCGTTGACAGATCCACTCTTCTGCTTCTCTAAAACAGAATAAGCTCCTTACGAGCGACATGTTACGCAAAGTCGCACCTGTGCGCAGTACTGCTTGCAGGCTGCTTCACGTTTTCAGCCAGGTGAATGATGTAAAACAGAAATGGCAATCAGTCGAAGTCTGCACCTTTTGCTTCTCTTCGTTGTAAGAGTATAGTCATACTGTATATAGTTCGTCGTTCGTGGCGACCCTTATTTTGGCATCAGTGTCAAACAATAGGCAACGTCACAAAATATGGTGACATTAAGTTTTTTCATAGGAAGTCAGTGTACGTCACGGAAAAGGTAGTGGTGAAAATCTGCGGAACTGCCTTTAAAAAAAACAAACTAGTTCATGTTGATCGGTGATGGTACAGTTATGAAAATTTAAACTTCAATTGAGTGAAGGGCTATCTTCAGGTTTCTTGCTGACAAAATTTGGAGCGTAATATCCTCCCTAACAGTCGGCCTTTGCGAAGAGGACCTGCCTTTAACAAAAGTCTGGAGGGTGCCCCTAAAAAACAAAACAAGGAAACAGCTAACAAAAGTAAAAACAACCCTCACCCGCTTGCTCTGTCATCTTCAGCATCACTAACCTGCCGTAAGCTTGCTTGTGAAATAAAACACAAGTCGTCTAGATTCTTACTAGTAAATCGCTTATGATTAGATTTGATTCTTGTGAGATAAAACACAGATGGTTTAGATACTTACGAGCAAATCACTTGTGATTAAATGTTGGTAACGCCTTTTCTTCGACTTCCTCACTCTCCTCGTATTTACCCTCACCATCCTTTCTTTTTTTTTTCTTTCTCTCTCTCTCTCTTCGTTTGCACTCTCGCAAATGAGCGCGTGTAAGACAAAAGATTAAGCAGAATGTCAGCTATTGTTCTTTCCCTTTATTCAAATTTCTTGCACTGAACGTTGAAATGTATACTGTTACTTACCAACCTCACGACCCCAACTCTTTCTCTCTCTTCCCTTTCCCGTCTGTGGTCGCCGCCTTTTCCTCCCCATGTGGAGTGCGCGTCTCTCTGTAGGCCAGGAATGGTTCTTAATTGGTTACCGTTTTTCTGCGATGTTTTCAGGCTCGCCGGCGGGGTCGGCCCTCAGGCTGTAGCGGGCCGGGCAAACGGCTTGGGAGAAGTGAGGCATGAATTTAATTGAGATCCACACTGAAAGACGAAACTGCATGATTCCCTCCCCTGTCTCTTAGCTTCCTCAGCCAGTAACCTTTTTAGTCGGACATATGTTGCTATTAGCCGAACTGCTTATAGATAGCAGATTAAGCTTTGCAGGATCCAGGGAAGCGTTATAGAGCAAGAGGGTTTTTTTTTTAAGTCGGGGTGAGGGGGAGGTGTTGTTGTTGTTGGGCGTGTTTTGTGGGGATGAGGAGCGTGGGAGGGCGAAGGTTGAAAAGTAAGGCTGGTTAGGAGAAGAGGGTGGATTGCGTGAAAAGAAAAGAGGAACGTTCGAAAGAAGGAAAGAAAGAAACTTAACAGCAAAGACGTGTGGAGACGGCGCCGAGGGTGGTCTCAGTCCGCATGTTCTTCCACTACTGGCAGACCTTGAAGAGACTGGCACCGCGACCGTGTCGTGCGGTGGAGGGAAGTGCTACGTTCCCGACGTGTCGCTTGTCTGGTGCTGACACCCAGGGTTTGGACACGTGACTAACGCAGGCTGTCAGTTGCTGCTGATGCTGGTCGAGATCTCGACTTCCGTTATGCTTTGCTTTCGCGCCTTAACAATAGATAGTGGCTAACCGAGACTCGTTCTCTAGAAACCCCTTCCCTCTCTCTCTCTCTTGTTGATCACATGACAGGAGTCTCGGAGCTCACCACAGAGCGTATATATGTATTCCAAAACATACCACAGATGTCACTTTTTTCAAGATAATAAACACCACCACGCACAAAGGGAGGTTATTTTAAACTGACATTACTAATCGACATGCGTACATTGGCGTCGTCAAAATTCCAGTCAGTTAAAGAGTTGGGATCATATTTTACTAAGGCGTCTGCTCCGACATTCCGATGTCACGATGTTGAGCTCCTTTTGTGCATAATGATATTGGTAGGCGGAGAGGAGGAAGTTTCTTTAAAAAAAAAAAAGGAGTGGCAGACTTTTAATATTCCTCAGTTTCCTGTTCTCGTCTGCAGTACCAAAGAGTTCTCTGTAGTGGAAAGCCACTTAACACGCATCACAGAGCCCTGTGTCTTTTGTACTATGGTCTGGTTGAAGTAAACAATTTGCATTAGTTTAATCAATTGCTTCTTTCTGTCAGGTCTTTATTTCAAATAACGGCAATGTTATATTTGAATCCCAAACGTCGAGGTAGCCAGTGTGGAGCTCTAAACCAGGGTACACTCAGTAGTCAGCGCTGGGCTTTTCGCTCGCCCTGACAAACCTCGCGAACGGTTTGTAATCTATGCCTGACATTCCTTTTTTTCTCTTTGCGTGCAGCACAGATACTATCTCTCCCCCCAGGAACTGCCGTCGAAGAGAAAATTAGGTCCATTCTCTCTCTCTCTCGCTCGCTCACTCTCGCTCGCTCTCTTGATCGAGACAGGTTTTTGGCGAGATGTCTGCCGTTCCTGGTCCTGTCACATCAGAGCTTCGGCAGGATAAGACAAATGCCTGGCTTTTAGAGGGTAAGAGAAATTGTTGAAAAGTTTCTCACACTCGTTGCCGCAAACGTCTTTTCGGCTCCGGTACTGCGTGCAGCCACTTCTTTCCCCAACCCCCCTCAACCCAACCACAACTCCCCACTGCCAACCCGGCCACTCTAAATAAATCTACTCACCACCACCACCACCACCACCATCATCATCATCTCCTCCACCTCCCGCAAGTCTCTAGAAATGTTAAGATTTTTTATGGAATGTAACTCGTGGCAGCGCTGCTTCGTGTCGTGGAAATAAACACACTTTAATATCGTTTGGGTATGAAGTCGAATGTTTGAGACGAGGGGTCTTTTGATGTTCGTGATTTACTACAAAGAATGCCTGGGTCTCCTCCGGCACCAAACCCTCATCCCCTCTTTGCTGACATCACGAGGCAAAGGCTTAGCCGTTCGTACCTCCGCGTTTGTACGAATGCCCACTTTTGATGATTGCCCGATAAACCAAGCGTCGACTCTGACTCTCCCCTGGAGGCGCCCGCTCGCTGCCATGGAAACCAGGGCAGTCTGAATGATGTATTAGAGGAACGTGCGTTAGCATCTTCAGGGAGACAACTCACGGCACTAGTGCTGCTGGTCGAGCGCTGTTCGTAAATATTTGTTGGAACTGCAGCAAGGAGGCTGGCGGGGGAAAGGGAAGAGGAGGGAGAGGCGAAAAGACAAGGAACGATACCGAGACTGTACAGGGAGGTAACCCTGAGATAATGCTTCCACTGCCTGTTTACGTTGGCGCGAGTTTTTATGTCAGTTTGCGAAAGGGAAATTTCCACGAGGTGGTGGTTGAGGTGGGGGTTCCAGAAACCTTGGAAAGACCCTCAGCACTGAATCTAGACTTTTGTTTGAAGAGTCAGACCGCAGATTTTTGTAGCAAGGAAAGACAATCGGAAGAAAAGGAAGAGTGTGTGTGTGTCTTGCGAAGGGAAGAAGAGAGAAAGTAAAATTGACGCAGTGCTTCGAAGAACAAAAGAAAAGAAAAAATCAAGCAGCAAGTCAACAGATGTGCTGGAAGGACTGTGATACGAGTTCTGTGAGGGGGATGAGGATCGGGAAGGTGGGGGAGCTCCTAGCGTTGTGGGGAGGGTAAGAAATAGTTTTATGTCGAGTAATTTTTTAACATCATCCGTAGTCACCAACGTTCTGGCGAAATCACCTCAACCTCCACTTCCTGTCTATCATCATTTCCCTTTCTTCCACCCACACCCTTTCGTCCCCTTGACCCAGTTTGTATCAATGAAAATTGTCCCTTGATAGCCACTTGCTGGCCAAACATTTCCACCGTCAGCTGAAGACCATGGTTACGACGATCACGTTCTTTTCGCCATCACGTAGTGCCCTAGAGGAGACGAGTTTGTTACAAGCGTGAATCACCACTTTTCTACCATCACCACCACTGACGCGACTACCACCACCGCTTCACACCCACACCCCCACCCCCCTTGACTTTCACTCCCTTCTTTCGCGAACTCAAGCAGGCCATCCGTCTCGGTCCGCCCAACCATCCCTCTCCCCCGCCATCGTCCTGCGCCCTAAGGACCGGTTTGACAGAGCCTTTTGCTCAGCTGTAGGCAAGGCATTCACTAGGGTCCCAGCCTTGTTTGAACGAAACGTATCGGGTTCGAGTTCTTCTACCTCGGAAGAGTTGTCTCGCTTTCCACTCCTTTTGTGCTACCTTCGGGTCTTTCTAATACCGCTGGTAGCACCTTAGGGTGGAGCGTGGGGGTGGGTGGTTGTTGGAAAAAAGTCAATGCCTGCTCTCCCAGCAAGGGAAACAAACATCTTACAACACTATGTTCAACCACATGACTTCCTGCCTCTATCGATTGTTTTTTTCATGTCTCGTTGTATAATAAACATCTTTTTTAAAATCCGATAATTTTGTTGATGTTTTGAGCAAGAATCAGTTTTGTCGTACGTCACTTCGCGATAATCAAATATATATATATGTTTTTTTAAATATAACTGTCATCTTGTGGGCGTTAGTCATCAAAGCAACTTGTTCTTCTGACAAGCATTTCCGCTCTGCTCCCTTTAAGAGGGAAAGGATGGCCACGAAGACTTTTTAGACAGGCGTTGAAACGCAGATGATTCACTGCTTTAGTTACGTACAGATCGCCCCCGTTGAGCATGAAGACTTACGATGTTCTCGCACCATCCCCCCACTCAGCCCCAGGGGCACCCGTCAACTGGCCGCACCACGCCCGCCATCCGACCAGGCGACACGCTGCCGTGTACGGGCCAATCAGGCGTGACCGAATTTCCATACTGACGCTGGACGCAGCAGGAGTTAAATGTCTCGCCCGACTGCGGGACGAACCCCACGCCGCTGGCGCCGCCAGGCGGACAGTTCATCTAGAGACGTATAACGGCAGTTCAAACAAAGCAGCTTAATCTGACGCCAAAAGCCATCTTGACAAAATCCGACACGGCGGCTGGACCAGAGGACGTGACTATAAACATGCCATGTTAGGTCAAGCATACATGGAGCCACAACGTTCTGTGTGTGTGTGTGTGTGTGCGTGTGTGTGTGTGTGCGTGTGTGTGTGTGTGTGTGTGTGTGTGTTATACATTATAAAATAATGACACTGTTCAGGTGCCATTGGTTTACCTGTCGATGGCGCAACCGTTTGTCGCATTTGCGGTCGGTAAGGTGCAAGCTTGTGTGATTTAGTAATGTTCCCTGCACACATATACCTTACATTTGTTTATTTGCTTGGTTGGCTGGTTTGAACCTTTCAACCCCCAAATATCGACCGAAACACGTCGCAGGCTGATACTTAGATAAACCCTAATGGATGCCTTCGTGTACTTTTCACAAGACATTTTAAGGTATTCTTATTCTTTGTTTGCTTGGATGGTTGGTTAATTTGTTTGATGGTTGGTCTTGAAGTAACGAACAAGAATTAAAGCTGAGTGAAAATCGGTGGTTGACAACGTGGCATGCTACGTAACAACAATTAGCTGTGACATTTAACAGGAAATACGTTCTTTATTTCTCCCATTGCTTGCGTGGGTGACGCCGAAGGTGGTTAAGGTTTTTATTATTTATTTATTTTGCTATTGCCATTTCAGTCCTTAACCATTAAAGGAACGTTTTTCCTGTTGCAGTGGTAGTTTCCAATCAACGGTGACTGCTTCCGTGTCACTGAGAGCCTCTCAAACCCCCTCCCCTACATTCTTCATTCGTTTTCTGAACCTTAAGCAGACATTCGTTGAGAAATAAGCATCGCGCAGAATTTCTTTTCATCTCCAACAAGCTCAAATCCATCATTGTCGTTGAGACGTGAGATACCCAGCTGGGATGATTGCCCTTTGATAGTGTACAATAAAGGATTCGCGCTTCATCCTGAATTTTTTAAAACAAAAATTATTGTACATCGGTGGACAACATGCAGGAGCTGTCAACGAGTACAGTGAAATACATAACTCTTAAACGCCATGCATTCTCACCTGACGGTTGGAAAACAAACATAAACGCTTCTGCCTTTCGTGTTTGACTTAGCAAGGTGTAGCTTTCTCACTCCTTCCCCCCCCCTCCCTTTCAACCATCGTGCGAGAAAGACAGTTGAGGTTATATTTTGGACTTAACTATCTCTGTCTTCTCCCTGCGTCAAGGGGACAGCTGCGAAATGTTGCCCGTCAGGGGCCGACACACCTTGTCCGTGCTATGGCCACCAAACGGTTTGGGTAATAACTGCCGCTGAAATTTCACCTACAGTGTTTATGCCTTTGCACTGGCGCCCTGCAAGTTGCGAGTGGGTCTGAAGTATTTTTCTCCTTTTAACATACTTTTTATTGTTTGAGAAAGCGATCGATTCTGGCAGTGTTATTACGCAGGCACTGAATTTGTCATACTTGAGCAAACGAACGAAAAAAAAAACCCCAGAGAGAGAGAGACAGAGAGAGAGAGCTTGGGATGAATAAAGGATATCGTGTGAAAAGAAGAAAAATAAACTGTTTGAGTCGGTTCTTCCTTGTGTGGACAATGAACGTGTCAGCTTTCTCCTCCCTTCTCGCTGACTACTCGCTATCTCACCAACCTCGCCTCTCGCCACACTTCGTGGCAGCACTGATTTCCTTGAAACTTCCTCCTAGTTATGAATCATATGCCCTCTTTATATCGCCATCTTTGCCTCTTGTCGAACATCTGTGTTGGATGATGGATCTATTTGCAGTTTAGGGATCACACACACACACAGAGAAGAAAGAAAGTAGGAGTTGCAATCAAGCAAGCAGCACACTAAGCTGTTTCTTGGAGGATCTGCGGGGGAAATAACTCGTAGTATTTTGCCATTCTATGTGGCTTCGTGATTATAGCTCGGGACAGCAGGTGACGCAGGCCGCCAGAATGTTCCTGAGCCGCATGACGTCAGGGGAAGGACACTCGCCACGCCTGCTGTCATGTCGTCAGCTCTTCTTCTCCCAACCCTTCCTTCTACTCCAGCCTCCAAGGCCCATACATGTGAAGGAGAGGTAATCTGTAACCCTGAGCTTACTTTACCTTCGCTGAATAACCTACAAACCCATAACAGTGTACCTATCAGCCGACCTTCCGCGCCATTTTTTCGACTACACTACAGGATCCCGCCGCGGTTCTAGTCCATAGTAACCCTGAAGTAATTTTACCTTTTCTTTGTCACTGCGGCCCCAGATTGTTGCGCTCCTATTTCCATTTTCTTGAAATTCCGCAGTTTGTCATCCACGTCTTCGACGCACACCGGCAAGGGAGCAGGAAAAGAGCCAGGCTGTCTCCTGCTGACATCATGTGTGTGTGTGTGCAGGGTTCTCCGTATCGGGGCTGCTGGGAAGGAAGACGACAAACTTACCATGCATGCCGTGCAGATGGCGATGCGGGGAGACGTGATGGCAGGTGCACGTAAAATGGCTTCTATTCTAAAATCCAATTTTCCTGGTACATCACCGGCTTACTCTTCAGAGATTGTGTCGACTGATACAGTGGGAAAGGGGGCTGGGTGTGGGGTAGCCCTAATGTAGATTGTTCCCCTGATATAGCGAGAAAGCTTCAAAGAAAAATTTGTTTTGAGTGAAGCCAGGAGTTGGGAGTGTGTGTGTGTGGAGTAGGTATATACTTGTTTGTGCTTCATAGTCTGCGGCTATCAAAGTGTTAAGTTTTCTCTCTCTCTCACACACACACACACACACACACACACACGCACACACACAATACTGACCCCATTTCGTCTTCTCCCCCTCTGCAAAACATTCGATTAACGATCGGAAAGGCGTAGGGAGGAAAATACTTGTTCTACATATTTTTGGATAACCTTGTGCTATAAAAAGAGATTTAAAAAATTTGGAGTTGACGCATTTAGCCATTATTTCGCCACGTGAATCGGCGCCAAGCAGTGTTGGGAGGTCAGAAGCAGCCTTCGCTACAGTCTGCGGACACACAGCAAACCGGGGTAATGAAGCTAACTTGGAGAGCGATAACGTCCCTAAGTTTCAGTCGATAAGTTAGAAAACTGTTGAATCGCTTGTGTACTACGAACGACATGGCCGACACTGCAGTTGGCGTTCTTGCGTGCTGCATGCATACTCTTACTCCCAGAGTGATTTGGCGGCAGAGTGGTTTCCCCAGACGAGTTCCTGCTGATGTCCTCTTGTTCCCCATTCTGCTGTTTTTACTTCGTGAACTTTTCGCAGGAAGAGTGAGACCTTTGAAAGGAGAGTTGAAGTTGATTCGGTACAGAGTTTTGAGTGAATCTTTCTATAAAAAGATAGCATTTATGCATGCGTGTTGGCATGTGTGCACACGCGTGTTTACAAACTTATGCATGCCGCATAATGTGACTGAATTTATTGGCAAATAATTTCTTGAAATTACATCTAGCTTGTACCATATGACAGGATAATGGGTGGCAGTGTTTATGGGAGACAGGTTGCCATAAGCAATCTTGGACAACACTTGCCAACAAGACGTGAGTGATACAACGGAACAACACACTTTAATAATACAAAGATATACCCCTCGTAGTCATTCGTCTTGAGAAATATGATAAGAGGAAAAACCCTTCGTAGCCGACTTGAAAAATACGACAGAAGGAGGAACCCTTGTAGCCGACCTTGGAAATATGACATAATGAGAAAACTTTCGTAACAGACCTTAGTAATGCAGTAAAATGCTAGACGTTGGTAACCAATTGCATTAAGAACAAACTCTTCTAGCCCTGCTGAGCAATACAACAGAATGACAAACCCGTCTACCCGATCTGACAAAGTCTAAAGTCTAGCGCGCACTGACTCGGCAGCAATAGCCTCCGTAGATTTTCTTTCCGCTGCCAACCTTGCAGCTCTCGTTACCGGATGTTGTTAGCGTTAAAAGCAGTCTTTAAATCATCAGCTCTCCTTTTTTTCACGCTCTCTCTCTTTCCCTCTTATCCACGGACACGCATCACTCTTTCTCACACACACACACATGAGTTTTGATCAGACATACTGGAGCATTGGTGAACGTGTGTAACCATTTTTTCCCATGACCGAACAGCCAGCGCATCCGCCATTTGTGATGATCGTGGCGGCGTTCAGGGTTGGTGAGGACTAAATCGCGAATGCTGCTGTGGTGCTGCCCGCCTGTGATTTTTCTTTCTCTGTCCTTTGGGAGATGCCGTTTGCTCGTGTTGAGATCCGGACGTCTTGTCACGATGAAAATCAGTGAGTGACAAGACTACTAAGAAAGGAAGGTCCACACAATTAACATGCACATGCAGTCATCAAGAGAGGAAATCTAAAGTGTGATCAAGACAAGTGTTGTAAAGCTGATGACGCCTGTCTTTCAAATCACCTGGCCATGCCAATGAGAGACTGGTCATCGCGAGCTCAAAAAGATTTGTCATGACGTCACTGTGGGCAAAGCTGGGAGCGGTGCGTGTGCGCGGGTGTTTCTTTAAGGAAATGAGTTTTTTAAAATTATTTTTTATGTGTTAACGGCGAAAAGAAAAGAGTATAGACGTGGAAGCTGACCAAGCGAGGCAACTCCAAGCAGCGTACTGCTGTATCCCGTTTTCTGCAATCACCGTTAAGTTTTACCAGCGTGCGGACCGCTAATAACGCCATGCACGTACGAGCTGTGGTGTTGCTCACGAATGAGGCGTTAGCTAAAAGCATTGCGTGTTATCAACAGGGAACGTTAAAGCTACATTCACGCTTTGGTACGAAGAGGTTTGCCGAAAATACGAGAAATCCAATCGGCTGAGTATTTTTTTCAGTGTATATCTTGTTGGCTTTTAGGCGGTAGATACCTTCTCCGTGTGTTTCGGTACACATCGCGCGAGCGCGCGGTAGAGAGAAAGATTCTTAGTGGTTTTACTGGCTCGTATATCTTGCTTCGATTCTACAGTAGGCGTTTGCATGCATGTACATGTAGGCGAAATAACCAGGGATCTACATAACTCGTTTCTCTCCCCCAGTCAACAGATACAGCAATCGTATTTTAAGCTGTGTTCACATTCTCATGCCGTTGCATTTTCCGTTCGATGCAAGCAGAACAGGAGGACATCACTGAAAGAGGACCTGTGTTTTAACAATGTGTTTTTACTCTGAAAACTGTCCCTTTTCCCCCTTCTAAAAATAATTTTGCTTGTAACAGCAGGCAGATCTCGCCCCTCTTTCTCGCGTGTTCTTTCATTTGCTTGCTGTTTCGTATTTCGGTGGCAAGCTAATCACACCTTTTCAGTTGGAAAACTTCTCCCTATGTTTTAAATGTCAGAGTTACCGTCCTTGTTCCTCAACCCGCCCACTTCCCTCCTGCCGCCGTCACGGTGCCGTTCCTCACGCCTAGAATGATTGTCACAATGACACATCTGCTTTCTGTTCGTGAGTAGCTCTCGTGCCTTGGGGACACGGCACACTATTTTGGCTCCGGTCTTGTCACAGACGTGACCGCGCCACTAGGGATAGCCATGAATCATCGCTCTCTGTGGGTATTGCAGAATGCAACATGGCGTCCTGTTTCTCTCTGATCCTTTGCTTCCTGCGAACTATAGATTCCTCAGATCTGTGGCTTCACAGCCAGCACCCTTTGAGGTCCATTACTGTCACCAGGTCACTGGTGGGATCATATTCAACCTAATGAACATGCTATGGATTATATTTTTTATCGGGTCTTTGTCTCCTGTAATCATGCACATTCGACATTTGCATATGTTCGCAGTGAGAACGGCTGCTCCAGTGATTTTTGTATTGGGTTAAACCCCTGCAGTCTTTCTGTGTTCCAACTATTTTTGACCTGGTCGCCACGGGGAACTTGAAGAGACCGACCTGGCCTTTTACCCAAGTACTGCATTATAGTGGACCGAAAGTTATGGAATATTTGTGCATGGGGCGCACGGTATTCAGTTCCAGACCCAGTGCACCACTCTCAAATGAATGTTTGTCACGTCTGCATTAGTGAAAGTACATTATATCCCAGAAAAAACGTGAAATTTTCGAAGCAGACTGCATGATAAGACCAACGTCTGCAAACGCTTATTTGGAATCCCAAGCTTCCATTTCGTCGATGAAGTTTTGACAAGAACACGGACCAATCCGGAAACTGCACAGATTCCAGAACGGCTTGCAATTGAAGTCCTGTCAGGCATGGTGGCGGCGAGGACCCGAGGGAGCAGGAAGGTCGGACACTGCGGAGACGTTTAGCAATATTTGCGCCCATCATCACCAGCCCCCTTATCGATCCGGGCATTCACTACCGCGACTTCTTTCCCTTTGCTCCCGGCTTCCTTCCCCCTTGTCCTTCGAACTTCCACCCTCCTTCCTCGCCCAATCCCCTCTTCCCCAGCGGGCCCATGTCCTGATGCTGGCTACGCATTTTATAGATTTTTTTTTTCGAAGGGCGATAGGGTGGAGGCGAAATGAGGGTCTCCTAGTTTCTCTCTCTTTGTCTGATTACATCCGTCAACGACCATCTCCACGTACTTCGTAATTCCTGGTTGATGTCTTAAATGTGGAATTGTTGCAGTCTTCTTCGTCTCCAGAACAGTGAAATAGCTCTGCCATTTGCACAAACACTTTTGTGTTTATTGTTCTGCCTAGATGATCATTTCCTTTTCTTTTCCCTTGCCTAATCAGACATGAAATAATCTCCAAATTCTTTTTTTCAGAAGCCAACAAAACATAGTGCTGTTCATCTTTACAATAATTCTTTCTTAAGGACACACGTTTATTTAACCCATTCTGTCTTATTCAAATTTTGTAATGGATTTTTCGCCCACTTCCCCTTCGTTCTAGAGGTAAGAAATTTTAACCAGTTACTCATTTCCGGTGACAATGCGATAATAAATCATTTCCAAGTAGGACTCTTACTTTCAAGTACCTATCATCACCTTCGCATGGTGTAATCTGTTAAACCAAACCATTAGTTTGGTAACTTACGAAGAAGGCTATAGTGAGAATTCGAATGATGACAGATTTAAATATTTAATATATTTATAATTTGTATATAGTTCATATTAAATTAAAGAAGGGAATAAATTCACAACATAAAACGAGACAATTGAATTTAAAAAAGAACAGTTTACAATAAAATAAGTTTTATTTCAAATGTACTATAAAGGCTGACAATATTTTTTCCTTAGGCCTCGGGATTTTTTAATACATATAACTTTCAATATAGAAGTGTGAGGGGCAAATATAGAAGTGTGAGGGGCACTCTTGGAAATATTAAATAATTGTAACAATGCCTCTCACACTTTTAAGTGTTCTTTCTAATTTCAAGGTATAGACTGTTCTCTAAACAGCATATCTCTGTGTAACACAAACAAAATGCTGTTAAATTTCAGTAGCATCTTATTAATATTATCAATATCAATAAGAATAACATTAACTCTGACAAAAAAAATTAATTTAAAGTAAATGAGTTGATCATTGGTGGATTGCACTGCTTTGGAAAGCATCACAAAAATCTTCTTTCATAAATGTCATTAAGTAGCCGAGGGAGAACGTTTCTGAAATGAGATTATGAGACAGGAAACCAGGGTAAACATATATTAAGAATGTTATGCTTTTAAATTCTTAGGGGTCCTCTTGCCTTTGCGAATACAACTTAGAACTGATTGCAGTTAGAAGTATCCACTGCCCTACCCATTCAGTCTTATTGAGCGCCATTTTCACCCATTATTTATGAACAGTTATTAAAATTTGCTGGATTTCTGACCAAAGAACAGATCAAAGGATTGCCATGAATTATTGAAAGGAGGGTAATTCGTCTTAGAAATTTTAAGTTCACTCAAAGACCATCAGGGCTGGCAGACAGCCTATGTCACACTTCAGTTATGATTTGTTTTTTCCTTTATGGGTCAGAAAATTTGTTCATAGGAACATCGTTCACAGTACTATCTAATTTTCCTTGCATTGTACGATAACCAGAAATTCCAACTAGTATTCCATCAGAACGTTTCCAATAAATCATCGTGAAGAACTTGGACGCTTTAAAAATCCGAGAATAATCCTACAAGGCGAAGCAGACAACCGGAAACTGTCTTCAAGATTTTTCAATGTCGGCCTTCCCCTACACTTCGTTGACTATTCGCGGTCACGGGGTCACGAAATCCCTCTCCAGGAGTTGGGAAGAGAAGAAGCGATGGCTGTGTTTGGATTAGGTGATTGGAGAAGTGACGGGAGACGTTGTTGCGCCGCCTAAAGCGTCGCTGCTGTTTACCGTTATTCTTTCACTAGAACAACAAGTGGAGACCTCTCGCCAGGACAGGAATTCCCTCATCTTGATCAACGTGAGCCGCTGGGCCACTTGAAGCGCCCAACTCTCTTCCATTCTTTTGTTCTTCAGTTCATTTGTGTACTCTTTCGCTAAACTCAGGGTTAGGTTTCTTGTACAACTGATGCACCTGCACTAAATTACCCTCCTTTCGCGAGGGCTTCACTTTTCAGAGGGCAGATAGTGCAGAAGATCGCGTGTCGATAAAAAAAAATAAAATAATCGTGATGCTATCTGAAACTGGGGGAAGGGGAGCGTGGGGTGGAGTTTACCGTTTCGTGTTTTCAGGAGGGAACTGTTCACGGACCGCGAATATCCTTAGACATTGATTATAATGTTGGGGAAAACTCTTTGCTGGCAAAATCTCTCTTTTTGTGTGTGTGTGGGAGAGAGAGAGATAGAGAGAGCTTGTAACAAAATTCTTACCTATTCGCGTACCAGCATATCAAATGTATCGTCGGGGAGGGACAGTAAATTTATGAGCTATACGCAATAGCATATTAAAGATTCATTATTTGCATTTTGTAACATCATTACTCGTTGAAGAAATTCGCCGACAATTGTGGCAGCCATTTTTTTTAAATGTTCCACGTGCGCGCTGGAGTTGCTCAATGCTGAAAAGGTTACAAAAATCATCAGCAAGAGGTATCAAGGACTTCTTTGCACCGGTGCAGCATGGCGGTCGTCTGCAATTGATTCCAGCCACAGGGTGCTGTCTGGGTTTTATTCAACGCAGTCACCGGGGTGCCGGCTTGATTAGACTCCCGCGAGAGGTTTTGAGACAATATCTACGATAAGAGATAATAACAGGCGAAATCCACGGTAGTGTCGACGAAGGGCAGAAGCGGAAACGTTCTCTCCTGCTTGTGATGGTCATCTTTTTTCAAACTAACATGTAATTAACAACTTTGTAATAAATGTCTTTGTTTGAAGACGATGATAATGAAATTGTGATAGGGGATGACGGTGCTGAGAATCTGGGGGAGTTGTTTAACGGTAGTGAAATGGTAACAAATTTGTTAGTCAACACTGCCGTGAGAGAGGCTCTGAGTTCAGACCTCGTCTTTTGACACTTTGAACGTGTCACCGGTTTGCAGGGCTGTCTGTCGGTTTTTTTCCGGGTACTCCAGTTTCTTCCACCCACCTCCTCCCCTTCTCACAATGCGAAATCGCCTCTAGGTGGAAGCACTTTCCCGCCAAACCAACCATCACAGATTAGAAATGCTGCGAGGCAGTATTTCGGAGTGCAGTGGGGCAGCAGGTAGGAGTGCGGCTGTGCAGAGAGTGCCCGGGCAGTAGGTTGGGGGGTTTTGCTGGAAAGTGAAGAAGCGATGACTGCTGTTTGAACAGACCCCTTCCCCGCCCCATAAGAGCAGGAGATGAGTGAGTGACTGCAGTGGCATGGCGAGGCTAAATCAGTGCGAATGAGCGGGTCGTGGAAGCGAAAATGGAACTAGCATGAAAAGAAGGGGGGAAAATTCCACCCTGGGTCTTCCATTAAGTGTTGCTCAGAGCAAGTGTTTATTCACATAATGCGCGATTGATCTTTGCATAATTTACATGAAAAAGCGAGTCAGGAGAACAAACATTGTGATCTCGCAAATCAAAAGAAAAGCCATTTCCACCCATTTCCTGCTCAACCCTAAAAAGTGTTTTTTTTCTGTGGGGAGAGGGAGGAGGAGGGAACACGTGTTTGACCTGCTGACAGCGCGCGAGTGAGCGAAGAGCACCGGGACTTTAATAATATTTACCGGGCTGCCATTAAGATTTGATCTCGGGTTAGTAAAGCGAGGCCCGGGGCTGGCCGATCGTATGGCGGGCTAGAGACAGAGTGTTTGTTTTTCTACAAGATGAGCTGCGCAGCAGACTCCCAAACGGAGGATTAGCACCGCCATCTAATCCTGTATGACGGAGCAGGCCGGGTTTCTTTCCCCTTGAAATGTACCTAGCTTTTTCTGATCAAGATCAAGTCATCCCACCCCCCCACCCCGATATCGCGTCTGCTCTGACATTTTTGCTGACAGCGCAGTTCAAAGTAATTTATCTGTGCGCCTGATAAGGGCGTTACTCATCCGACGACTAGGTAAGCTCACAACGGTGAGGTACGAAATGCAAACAAATGGGTAGGGACTAGACAAATCAACCGATTTCATCCAGAATATAACTATATAATTGTTCTGATTGTGCTGTTTTATTTAGTTTCAGTTTTGTTTGCTTTTTCCCCTCAGAAAATGTTCCTTATTCTCTCCATCCACGCTTACTCTTACATTTTTGGAATCGCATTATGTCGGTTAATGTAAATACAGACCCAAACGAAAACAATTTTTTTAATCGCAAGTGTCAATATAAAGTTCTTTTTTTATACTTATCTTAATGATTTTAAACACACCTGTGCTATTGTCATTGATGACAACGCCTACTGTCAGCATGAACACTGTGTTGTTGCTGTATTAAGAGTTTTCCCAGCAGCATTGGAGACTGGGACAGAAACCGACCTTTCCCTCAGAAATGCTTAAATAATCTTAATTATTGCTCATAGGTAGCACCTAGCTCATTCTCACAGTCACACGTTCATTGTTCAACAGTGTCAACATTTCTTTTAAAAAATTATTTTTAAAATTAAAAACGAACAACTTTGATGTTTGGTTACTATTAACACTTATCATAGTTATGAAGATTTCCATTCTTCTTTTGGCGTGAGAAAGGGTTAAAGCAATCTATACAGCAGCACGCATTTGGCTTGGATTCATATATGTAACTTTATAGGAGTCACGACTGCAGTACCTGGCCGTACCTGTCTTATTACAAAAGACTGTTGCTGTGGGTAGAGGGGTCGGGTTGTAAGGAGGGGTGTGGTGGTGTACGTATGCGCTATGAGGATTGGGGGGGGGAAGGGGAACAAGACTTATTGATTTCGTGGGAGCATCACAACGGCTAGCGAATGAAAAACTTCTCTCGTGAGATGTTTACACAGAAAACCAATTGATTTGCGGAAAAATCTGTGGCTTCCGCCATTCTTGAAACGCACGGATGCTAGAGGTCGAGAGTGTGTGTCGGGGAAGGGGGTGAGGAAGGAGAAAGACTAGAAAAGAATATTTCTGGGCACATGATCAAGACCTGTGATTTCCACAAGGCGATCTAGGCTTTAACAATGATTTAAACAAGACCTCTACTCAGTAAATCGTTGATACCTCTCGCACCATCCCATCTTTTTTTGTTTTTGTTTTTTAGTTTTCCTTTTCGTTCTTCCTTTGGCGTGAGAGGAGTTAATGCAAGTCACACAAGTGCACATGGCTAGTTAAGATTCATGTGCACGTCGCATACAATTCGATCATTTCTGCAAGGAGGACTTCCCTTTTCACCAGGCCAGTCTTAGGCAAGAAATACTGTCGGCACCATCCAGCCTAGCGATGCGTCCAGCAGTAAACCCGCTAGTGACGTGCACTCTCACCGGCTTTTTCAGGAAGAAAGAACTCATCATGGCGGTGTTATTGCCGATGCCGACCTGCCACTGCCCGAAAGTGTCGTAACTTATGCAGGATACCTCGTGTTTACGGGGTCTTTACGCATGTTTACATGTGTCTGCGCAGAATAAACGCGTCTACGCGTGGGCTTACGAAGCATAAACATATAGGAGGAACGTGTGTTTTGTGTGTTTACACATGATCAGCGCGTGTTTACGTGCGTATAGTGATGTTCAACGCTTTGTTTACATATATTTACGCGTTGTGAAAAACCCGTCACCAGATGCGCCTAGTGCGCGTTTACACACGATAAACGCTCCTCTGTGTACGACAAACGCGTTTACATTTGCGCGTGTTTCCTCTTTGCGTAAAAGCTCGTTTTTATTCAAGTGTCTTCTTATTGCAGTATGGGAGGAGGGAAGGACTTATCGAATCTCATTTGTCTTGTGGATTGCGAGTAGTCAGGCAATCTCGGTGTAAATATTTAAGCCCATCCATTAACATGACACGCTGACATCACACGACAGTTGAGATTCAAGGAAGGAAAAGAAATTATTTGATCCACAGATCTTTTGAAAGTGGAATCGCTCAACAGCGCGCTTCGCTCTCTTCTCAGGTTTTGCTATATTTCTTTGTCTACAGAACCGAAGCTGTTTGAAAAACCCACTTTCATAAAGTATTAATTTTTTAAAAAAAAGAAGAATCTAGGTAAAAGAAAATGTTTAATATATCAGAGCATTGAGTAATATTTTAATAATATTTTTCATTTATATGCAAATGCTTGTTTGTTTGTTTTTGAAGGGAATTGTGGCTTTTCTATCATAGGTTTAGTCCGTGTGTGTGTGTGTGTGTGATGCACACTGTTCAGTGGGCGAGCGAGAAATATTTTTGTGTAAGAAAGTAAACTCCCAAATTTTTTAAAATCTTTATTCTTGAGGATTTTGGAAATATGAACTTAACCATCTTGGTTTTGCTTTGCTTTTGCCAGGGGCCATAAAATGCGACTGCAGCACGGAGGAATGCCGGGCCGAGGACCGACCGCACTGCCTGGGGGCTCACGCCTGCTACTCGCAGTTCTACATGGGCAAGCTGGAGCGCGGCTGCATTGACGAAAGCTCGTCGCTGTTGTGCGAGAACCGGAAACCGTCCAAGGGCCACATCTATGACTGGCCGTCGCTCTTCTGCTGCAGCGATCGCGACTTCTGCAACCGCGATGTGGTGCCTACCTTTCCCACCGCGCCGGATGCAGGTGCGTGGACAGCAGAAAACGATGACGTGACGTGACGTGACGTAAGGTCTCTGACATGAAAAACGGGACATGACCGTGACGATGACGTCATCAGATGTGACGTGGTGAGCGTGAGGTTGCACAGTGATACTTAATAAGGCTCAATGCGCTTTACAAGAGAAAGGGTAATACACAAATTAAGACACACACAATGCACATAACACACGTAGGGGCACATTCATCAATCAAACGGTGTGGAGCACATCAAAAGATATAAACAAGATATAAAAAAACCCGCACCTAAAGGAAGTCCGAGACGTGTAGGTTTATAACGATCTAAGCTTCTAAAGCGCGGTATCCCAGCCAAAGACAGGCTCTCCGCGCATTACATACACAAAATCACAGCACAGACACAATTCGTGTGGCTCTCTCTCTCTCTGTGAAGTTAATGGGAATGCCAGGCCGTTCTTTTGCAGGATGACATTCATAGACCAAGATGTCAGTGAGACAGGTCTACAGATCGAAAAATCATTTAACTGGATTGGATTGGATTTGTCAATGCGGATGTCCCGCCATTATCGAGATCATGTCAGTTTCACGAACCTACCGAAGGATGCTAGCGTGTATAAGTCCCAGTAAAGCACCTATGTGAAGAAGGCCACCAAGACCATCAAGCACTGTTAATGCTGATTGCGAAGAGTAGTTTGGAGATGGGGTTTCAAGAGGAGTCTGAATAAGATGTTTTAAGGAAAGCCTTAAGACGAATATCAAAATAACCCGTATCTGCAGACTCACTTCTTCGCTAATTCTTTTCGTTGTTTATACCTCGCCTCGCTGTTCACAAGCTCATCTAATTTTCTAATTAATTTAAAAGAACAGTGGTACTGGAACTGTGTGCACAGTGGCTACTAGCTGGATGTCTATGTTTGAAAATATTGAGTTTAGCTGACTACTTAGCGTTAACCATCCAGCTAGGGCTGTGTACCCTGCCCCTGGTCGTTCATAAGCCAGCTTTGTTAGCAACAGGCTGTGCTCGATTACTTTTCTTTGTTCGACGGATGCGTCATGCCCAAGGACTAGATGCTACCATAAATTGGGCAAGTTTTCTCCAGGTCTTTAAACATTCTGCGAACCTTGATGGACAGGCTGCTTATTGAGAAAAGTTGAGACTACGAATTTGCATTACTGGACTGCTTGCAGACGATTATTTTTAGTTATAGAACGAGGCTTTTGACTACAAAGCTTCCGGTTTAGTCACGTTTCAGTTTAACAACTAGAACGAGGCTGGTGTCTACAAAGCTTCCGGTTTATTCACATTCATTGTTAAAGCTCGCCGAGACTAACAGCGGAGGACTTCGCAAGCGGCTAAGCGTTGGTCTCGGCAGACAGACAGCAGTCCACCTATACACGTCCGTGGTTGAGACAGACTCGGACTGTCACTTTCTAATATCGTTTGTTTGCTGACCAGACACAACTCGCATTTGTTTCCTGCCTCCACAAAGCTTTTGACTGTTTGAAGTCGTGGCTGAAAAATCTACTGGATCGATGATTAAAAAAGAGTACAAAGTGAAAGAGAGAAGCTCTTGCGTGCTGCATTTTTTAAAACTAGTTTTAGTTAGAAATTAGTATCAAAGAATGATTTTTGGTTGGCACAACCTTGCTTGACGAGCATGAAGACATACAACATGTATGCAGATCGAAAAGTTGTGTCATGCTTTTTCGTTTGTCTGCAGATCTCCTATACCATCTCCCAGCTCCATATTTCCAATAAGATTTTGCTGTTCCATCTTATTTCTTACTTTTTTCCACACAAGAAGAATTTTGCCTGAAAATAAAAGAAATGTAATCCAAAAATTAAAGGATTTTATCCGGATAAAAGATGTCAAGAAGGATTTTATCCGAAAATACACTCCACCTTCTTAGTTGTCGCCTAAATTGACGTTATAATGGGAAATATGCGCTTATTTATTTTTTTAGGGTGGGGGCTAAATAACCCCCTTTATCCTTAAATAAACTGTGTATCTATATGGCTTAATTCCTGTGTGCAGAATGTCATCACTTTATTACCAACGATATATTTTCAATGCATACTCCCTTCCCTACCTTCATACCGTTGGCCCTTGGCATAACCTACGTAAGAATCATTGCGCAGGCGCGAAGCGGGTGGGGGTGGGTGGGATTTGGGAGTTTGAGGGGGTTGCAGAGCGCAGTGGAGGAGAGTTTGTGGGGCGTGTCAGACGGCGACCCCTCGGATAGAGGATCAAAGCCAGCCCGGGACCATCTTCTCTGGCAAGCCCACCTTTGATGCCGGCGCCGCACTCGTTTCCTGGATACCGTCCCCCGAGCTTAACGACGACCTGTCACAGTTTATTATCACAATATGTCAGTAATTATATTTGCCATAGGGGAAGGGGGTGAAGTGGGGACCTCCTTTCACATTCCCCCTCTCTGGTCAGTGGAGTGCAGTTTTGGAAATAAACGCCGCTGCAACGCGACAGTAAAACCGTTGCAGATAGGTTGAGTGTTTGGGTGGGGCGGAAGGGGTAGGGAAAGTTTGGGGGGAGGGGACTAGAGACACCGAGGGGACGGGGGTTGAGAAGGAGGAAAGTGGGTGTGCAACGTATCATTCTGCTGCATGCATTCGTGACAGTAACGTTTATTGTCTTCGTCATCAGTCGCGCGCTCTCACGGCCAAATGTTTTCAGCGCGAGAGCTGTCGTGTTGCCTGCCTCCCCGTCCCTTTTGATCTCAAGAGGCTTCAAGTGTTTGTAGGAACTAACCCCATGGGCCAGATGACTGGGCTCCTGGAGCGTCTGAACTCCAGAGTTATTATGGCATCTGGTAACGCTTACGAAGTCAAAGCATGAATCATGAGGATTTTTTTCCCCCACGTCCACACTCATGCACCACCACTCTTCATCTTATACAGGCAAGACATTGTTCTGACTTTTGTAGAAGCATAGACAATCCGAGTTTGAGGAAGTTGCCACAACAAGAGACTGCTGAGGTGGATTCAAACTGGACTCTCCCTTCTCATACATAAAAAACAAACAAACGAAACAAAAAAAAAACACACACACACAACAAACAAACACAAAGTACTATGAAAGTGGTTTTGTCGATTCTGTTTTATTTATGTTGTATTTTTCGGAAAACACGGATTGATTTAAAAACGCGATGGGCGTGACGTCATTACATAACCAAGGCACAGCTAGTATTATCTAAAGCATAATATTTTAATTAGGCACATCCATGGTCGTACTCTAGTGTTGTTCATGCTCTAACCTAGCGTCGAGGTTTTGAAATCTTGCATTTACGCAAGCGGAGTTGTTCGTTCAGATGTTGAGATTGTGCACTAAAGCCCTGAACTCAAGCATGTAATATCATTTTGCACAGTGGTAAATGTTTTTCAAGAAAATGCATTCGTGTGCGACATTACTCCAATGTTGGAGTATGTAAGCAGGCTAGACAATATGGACATTAGACGAAAAAGACTGACAGACTGGCTTTCCTCCTTATTTTTATAAAAATAATATGTGGAATATTGACTAACGTAAATTTTAATTCATCATTTTTTTTTAATCAGAAGAAGAATCAGACACACCTAACCCGGATTCTCCAGTTGTCATTGGCAACCAGCCTCCGACGCCAGTGAAGTGTCAAAGCGGGCAGCAGGATGGGCTGGACTCCGGCGCCCAGAGGACCAGCCCTCGTTCCGGCGGCGTCATCAACCCCATCTACATCGCCGTGCCGGTAGCTGGGGTGTGCGTGCTGCTGGCCCTCATCATCTTCGCCATGTACCTCCTGCGCCGCCGCAATGGTCACTACGACAGCTACCACCACTACCACGAGCATCTGCCCACCCTAGGCCACGGAGTCAAGCAGGGGGGCGGCGGGGTGGGTCTCGCCGTTAATGGTGTAGTAAGCGGTGTTGGTGGTGGTAGTGGAACTGGTGGTGTTGGTAACGGAGGAGGAGGAGGTGGTGGAGGTGGAGGTTGTGGAGGAAACAGCAGCGGAGGACTTCCGTATTTCCACCATCACCATCATTGTGACTGTGTGTGTAAGAAGACTTTGCCACCGTGCAGTGGAAAGGTGAACAGGTGCACAGACAGTGAACGTTCTTCGTCCGGAAGCGAGACGAAATTTTTCCTCCAAGCGTAACCACCCTTCTCCTTCCACACACCCCTTCAAATTCTTTCAGAGAGCAGCGCGTGTATGTGATCCTAAAAGATGTCACAGAAAAGTGACACAAACACTGCTGTGCTCGTCAGGCCACACGCGTTCGCTCCAATCATAAACGCTTGCACGTTCAACATGATTGATAAGGCTAACGTGGGGGATGAGTCAAGGTGACAGTCCTCCCTCACTGGCCGCTGATTATGCTCAACACTTCGGAGAGGCCAAGGATGTTTGGGGACGGAAACATGAAATTTGTGAGGCTACTCGTGTGAAGCAGAATAAAGACTCTGTTGCCCCATACAGCAGGGAGCCTTTAAGCTGGATGAAGAAGTGAGACCTCAATAATATTTGTGTCGTGAAGCCAGGAGGCAGCACGATATTGGTCGGCTAAGAGGGAGGGAGGTTGGGGGTAAGGGGTCGACATTCTTATTTTCTTGGGATATTACTGAACCCTTAGACCACACAAAACCAAATCTAATTATTTACTGGCCTGCAGCTGCTTGTTTGGACCAAAACATATTGCAACTGAAATATAAAAGTGACTTTTAAGAGGTGAGTTCTAGAACTGTTGGGCAAGAGCAGACCCTGCTAGACTACGACATCAGATAGTGCTACGGGACGGCAGTAAGTATTCCTAGGACTTGGTTGGGGCTCCATAATATGCATCATACAGAAAACATCTTAAACGGGTTTGGCGATGTACACTAGGTGTCTTTATTGACGTTATTATCAATAGCCCTTCGAGCAGTGAAGCAGAATATGCACAGAGTGAAAATGGCATTCAAACTATTCCTCCAGCCAGTGATAGATTGCCCGGGCCAAATACCTCATTTCAGTTGCTTTTGATGTTAAAGGAATAGCACTGTTGTCTTTTCTTCACGGGGGAAAAGTTCGTGACATAGTGCATTTTACACCAAGCTATGAGATGCAGGCCGGTCAGGTGGGTTGGGGTGATATTCATGTCCATGTCTGGGTACGCAGTATGCCTCTAGCAGCGGACACTGGATGGCTACCGCCTAGAAAAGTTAGCTAAAGCATTAATATTTTAGCTCCCTGTTAAATATTAGCCATCCAGCCAGTGCTTAGCGGCGTGGTGTGCATCTAATCTCAGATTTCTAAAGCTGAGGCTCCTCTGCCGCGTCTCTGACACTACCGGATGGTGAGGAGACAATAGGGTACTCATGGGATTTTACGGGGGATTAGAACCTTGACGATGCACGTTTTTCTAAAAAGTTTGTTTTATTTATTTTTTGTTTGTTGTGCTTTGTGACAAGCAGTGGCGACAGGATGACGCCCTCTGCGCGTGCCACGTGCCGGGTCTTGTCTCCTCCCTGCCCTTGACCCCCTCAGACCACACCCCCACCAGGGGCTGGGAAGTGGGTGGATGGCGGGAGAGTTTCAGCTGAGGACGCGTGCTGGAGCTTGTCTGGAAAAGGGAGGGGGTTACCCTCCCCTATTACCTCCTGTGATTGATTATGCAGTCCAGAAAATTGGATTGACAGTTTGTGCGTGTGTGTGTGCGTGTATGTGCGCGCGCGTGTTTGCTGAAGTATGTTAAAATAATTGAAAACGTGGGTATTATTGAAATGTGTGGCAGAAGCATTGTCTTCAGTGGTAACATTGTCACTTCCTTTCCCCCCTCCAACTCCCCTATTACTTTATACTAAATATTTCATTGTGACGAACTGGAGAGGGAGGGAGGGAAGAGAGTTCTCTATAATGTCTCTTAGTGGTATTTAATGCAAACGTTGTTAACATAAATCAATATTCCAGCGAGAGAATATATTTGCATCACTGCTTTTTTTGTTTTGTGTGTGTGCGTGCGTGCGTACATCCATAATGTTTGAGAGACTGTAACTGCATGTGGGCAATAAAAATTGTATTGTAAAAGACTTGTAAAGATAAAAATAATTGTTGACAGAATGGCTGAAGACTTTCTGTGTGATCAAATTGCAATATGTGTAAATATTGAGTTTTGAATGTAAAGAAACTGCCATAGATTCTGTTTCTTATTTTCTGTACTTCATTGTCGAGACATTTGCATATTTCAAGAACAATGCCTCCTAAAATTTTCTTACCCCACCGTAATCAAATACTTCTGTACAGAATTTGATAGGGAACCGATGATTAAAAACCCTGTTTGCAAAACTGACTTCTAGCATGAACATGTGCAACATTTTAATCAATCTGAGAGGCTTTTTGACAAACCAGTTTTTAGAGTGTGTTATGAAATGTTCTGAGATCAAGAAGCTGAAAATCAGAGAATGGAATAACTTTGGTCCCCCAAAAGAGGATCAATAAATTTTCTAGATTTCTTCTTCTTTAAGTATACGTTTAAATGGTGGTTAAGATGTCTGCGTTGAAACCAGCGTTGAGCCTTGTTAACGCCTGGACACACCAGCCGCCTTACCGAAAAAGTTGAAGCACTGCTTTTAACTCGTCATACTAGAAAACAACACTCGAAGCAAAGCACAGTAGCTATTAAACTTGCCATACTGGAACACAACACGAAGTGAACTGAGAAGTGCTCGATGACTCCATCAGCATTGTGCAAGATTTCCTTACATTCCCTCTTTCTCTAAGGTCCTCCCGACGCTTCATACAGCGGCTGACAACAGATCACGTGCTCACAGTCACAGCACGAGCAGAAGCGACTGGTCAGAGCTTGGAAGAAGCAAGGAAAAACATGATGCTTTGTGCTTTGCTTCAGGCCTCTTCGCTGCTGCGTGTCATAACTTTGAAAACACGAACCACATTTCTTTTCTGTGCCGTCTCTGATAAAACTTGCGCATTTTTTAGTATTCAGAATTTCTTATCGAAATGTTAGAGCGTTTACAGTTGATGTGACGTCGACCGCAAAATCTGACCCGTTAAGAGTGCAATGTCGCTTATAAAAAGCAGTCCATCTAAAACTGCAAAAACTTGTAATTTATAGAATAGTAGGACCGTAAGCCATGGTTGCTGCTGACTTGCACATGCAAAACATTCAGAACAACGTGACATGTTACCCGAAACACGCTTCTGCGTTTTCAGGTAAGATAAAATAGTGGAGGATTTTTCTAGGTTACCGAGCAAAGTTTTATCTGAATTCGTATTTAAAGATAAATTCATGTTACTCTAGAAATACTGTTACTGGTTTATAGGAGCAAAGTGGCTGGGGCAAAAAATTTCTTTAAAAATAATCCCTAGTGCATGATTTGCATCCATTTGAACAAAAAAGGGAAAAGATGCTAATTAAATTCACACGAAGGACTGTCGCAGAAACTTTGCCTTTCCATCACCTGCAAAGCTGTCAGGTAATTTAACACGATTTAATTCAAGGGTTCGCGATGCTTTGTCTACGACAAATAAAGGAAGCTTACAAAATTTAACTTTATTTCTCGTAGTTCATAATATAAACATCACTGTTTATTTGGGATAACATTTATTTGTTAATTTATTGTGGGGTAACTTCAACAGTGGGCTCTATCTATTTGGGGGTAGAAGAGTCCAACAGGTATGCACCAATACTGTCGACTGAAATCGCCTGGCCGGCACCGGTAATTGTCTCATCGCCTGGCCGGCACCGGTAATTGTCTCGACTGTCGTCTGCTTTTCTCCTCCATTTCAGACCCAGTCTCTTTGCTTTCCGATGCTGTCAATATTTCGCGGTGATCTTTCATGCATTTAGCTCCTTGCACTTCATGCTTCTCTCGCAGCTTCCTCTCAGACCACCCGCAGATGGCGTCGGTAGAAAATTATCCCCCACCCACCTTCGCCCAAAAAATTCTTGAGGGTTTGTCCGGCAGATGGGATTAAAAAGATGTAAATCTCTGTTGTTTATTCGTTTAATGCTTGCAGGAAATTGAATCGGGAAGTAAACTCCAGTCCGCATGGCTTCCGTTTGGAAAAAGCAGATGTGTGCCTCAAGATCTGTTTCCCCACCCCATCCCCCCGTTATCCGGGGGGTGGTTGAGTGGGTGATTCCTGGCTTTTCTCTGTTCTCGTTGTCCACGTCTGTGAAGTCTTCAAGCCCAGGGATGGGGGGGGGGATGGCAAAGGCAAAAGTAAAGAAAGACTTCGTTTGATCCTGGTTCTTGACAGCCAGGAATTGTATTCATGGACATCGGGCAAAGTTGATCTAACTTGGGTAGGGAACCGCCGATTAAGTTACGCTGACAGGCAAACTAAATCTCGATTCATGAGCCACTGAAGAGGTGAAGTTACCTAACTGACTGGCATAGCAGGAATACCCGAGAAAGGGTGTTACTGCGCGTGCGTTTCTGGGTCAGAGAGTGAGGCGTAAAATTAACATCTAAAACGAGAAACAAAAATTCGAAAAGCTACCAAGAAGCTACGTAAAGTTGAATTTATTCATTCTGAACAAGCGATATTCCTCGAGCAAGTATTACTTGACATAATATTTATTTATTTGCGTCCGGAAACAAGAGTCCCGAGGAGAAAATCGAAGGGCACAATGTCGATTACGAAGATCAGTTTCATTTCTCAGGGGTCTTCTACGCTTAGATTACGAATTCGGTTAAAACGGTAGTTACTGAACTGTTCTCTGCCATTTAAATTCTCTACCATTATGTTTATCTACTTTATTTGTTAGGTCTAGAAAAGCCAGTGGTCGCTTCCGTTGAGCTGAATTTATCACGATCCTTTGGTGGGATAAAGCTATTGGAAGGGGATCCCTTCAATAAAATACCAGCTGGTAAAACCCGAGCTCATGAATACGGGGTTTGAAGTGCTTTGCCTACCTACCTAGCTCTAGTATGGGAACGGGCTGGGTACACGTGTTTCTCGGGTAAGTCCAGGAGTCCGCATGGGAAATGGCCGTGAGCAGTGATTGTCGCAGCAGTGTTCATACCCGTGTCATTTGTTGTTTAAAAATGTTTCTAAATTGATCCCGTAGATCGTGAACTGACCCATTCTTTCATTCATATCTGCATTTTACTCTTGTCTCTGCAGAATGACTGGATGATTACTAAAGGATATCGACGCTTCAGTGTTGGTTGGTTGTTGCCTTTGTAAAAAATTCATTAAGACATACCTGTTAGTAAATGAAATGTATTATCAATGTGTCGGTTTGGAGGTTCCAAAAGAAGTACATTCATTAAAGATTTGGAGGAAACCTCGTTGACTTATTTGATGTAGTGGCTACTGAAGTTGCATGGGTTCTTTGTTATTGTTGATGTGCAACACAATGCTGCACCCGAACATACCAAAGTTCGCTGAAGTAACATCCACCGGATGTGAGTCACCCTTGCTCATGAACAACTTTTGTAAATAAAATCCGTTTTAAGGACTTTCTTTGCAGTTTGGACAATTTATAAAGCAGCACATGGAATTTTTGTCTCGTTCCCAAACTATGAGTGCCTGTCTCAGGCTGTCTGCCTGATTGTGTTTTTTACTCTCTCTCTCTCTCTGTGTGCATGCGCATACTTTTCAGGACAAAGTCGCACACAGCCACACGATAACCCTGTACCAACAAACGGCTCGGAAGGACAATGCAGATCAAGTGAATTGCATACCCAGACCGTGTGTGTTTGTGGACGGGTCCAGTGTCTTGATTGCGTGCTAAACGTTCCCGATTGAACGCAAGCTCAGCCCAAAGCCAAACACATTCCAAGGCCTTTTTTTTTGTTCGCTGGCTCCATGCGAAAGAGCTGTGCCGTCTCAGTTTCCGTTTTCTATTCATACTCTTCGGTCTGGTCTCGAAGGCCGCGGCGGGGAATCAGTCCCTGCGGAACACACATTGCGTACAGCTGGTCAACGTGTAACTAATAACGACAACGAGGAAAGAACATCAAGTATGGCACATCTGCTTCTGCATTTGTTAGCGTTCGGGGTGTTATGTACCTACCCTGCCGCATCTACTTTCACAAGAAGGCTTACACCATGACTTCCCTACCCTCAAGTACTAAGTGGCAAAAGCTGCCAAAGACGTCTAGGAAAGTGTGATAATTAAAGTGGTAATTAAAGAGCGTAGAATGCAGGAAAACTTCGTCGATTTTAAGAAGGGTTACGAGGACAGAAATCGTCAACTGGATTAATATTTTCGATGACGACCTTGTGTTAGTTAGACTTGCAGAATCCGAGATCATCGAGGCCTATACCTATTGCTGTCCTTTCAACTACCTCTTGTCAGGTTCAGGCCCAGTCTGTAATTATCACTAACCCCAAATGTCAGTTTTAGGCCTAGTCTGTAATTATCCATGCCGCTAGCAACCACCACGCTGTTGAGGTTGATCGTCACAGCGTTGCGTGCGACAAGTTGGGAGGATCATGTCGTTTCGGGGGCTGTCACGTCGTCGAGCTCCGAAAAGGACAGTCTCGTCTGACCCGTGAAATGCACAAAACATGACCTTTGAACCCAGCGCGTGCGCGCGCACACACACACAAACACAAGGTCTCTTAAAGTTCTGCGCGCCAGGGCAACCAAGGGTGAAAGAGTCTGCACGCAAACGCAGTCTAGCGTGAAGGGTGAATAATAACTGCCAGTAATCTTTAAACGAGATGTGAGTTACGACCATCGTCATGCACGTGGGCACAGAAATTACGGGAGTGAAAAAGGTAAGTGACAAACGTAAGTAACTGTAAGATCAACACGGTGTTATCACCTTTATTATCAGCCAGTTCGTCATGAAAACGCCTCAAAACATTCTTTCTTTCCTCCTTCTTTCCCTTTTTCGTGGCGTTTTCTTTACAAAAATAAAAAACATTAAACAATTGTTCTGTAGTTTCCCTCAAATTTTTATTGCAACAGTAAGCAGCTTTAGGGGCGTACTGAAGCTGACGTTGAAACTGTGATCCACAAACATTGTCGGCGACGTTGTACGAAGTAAGAAAGCTGATAATGCCGAGCCCGTAGATCACACATTTTCTGGTTTCCTTCGTGTCAGAAGGGTGGCACTAGCATTCACTCATCCCAAAGCCCTTTCCAGTGGTTTATATCAATGGTGCCAGTTGATCAATCCTTTGCCGATACGAAGACTTCAAATCAATATATAAATATTACAATTATTCGTCTACACACACTCGTTTGCTGTAGTTAAAACTTTGAATAAATAACCTACTGCAATGTCCAGTCCACACACACACACACACACACACACACACACATCACACATTCGTGCGCACGCACACACATAAAAGACATCGAGGTGCCGATGACAATCCGAAACTAATGAGATCAGGACATTTTTACCATTCTGTCACGGCTGTGGCGCCCGGCGCTGACTTCAGGGAACACCAGCGTTGCAGCTAGACAAGGGTTAAGCGTTCCGCGGTCCTCATCTGGCTCCAATTCAGACTCGGCATGTGCCGATGCCTGGTTGCCAGCGTGAGACTAGAGGTTGGGCGGGCGTCAGACTGTTCGACCTGCAATGAATTACCCGAGCTAGGCCGGCAAGCAAATAGCCTTCTGCAGCGAGTCTGGCGCCACCTGGGACATCCGACCAAAACTACCAATCCCCACTGTGGTAGCATTTACTTACAGTTCTCTCTCTATCTGACGCACGCGCGCGCACACAGAGAGAGAGAGAGAGAAAAGCTATGCCTTAACTTTCTTCTTGATTTGTCGGGCTCCGGGAGTGTCTCCTCTTTATTTCACTAGCTACACGTCGCACTTCGGTAGAAAACTGGCATCTCAGATCGTGTCGCTTGCCTACTCTGGCAATGAAATATATACACATGGACACACGGAGACAGACTGCTACAACAGCATGCAAGGAGACGGATGGCCGATGAGTAGAGAAAATATACGTGCCTGTGCGTGCGTGCGTGCAAGTGAGTGAGTGAGAAGGGTAATTTTTTTAAAAAAGAGAAATGGTGAAACAGATGAGTACAACAAAAGACAAAAGAGAACTTATTCATTGTCCAGTTTCATTTTTATAATGTACGCTACAGACAGTTCTTGAGGGGAGGGGGGGGTATTCAAACGCTGATGCGATGTTTCCATATCAGCTTCAACCAGAAATAAGAGGAAGTTGGAGCCAGCATCTCCGGAGTTTTTTTTTTTCTTCACTCTAATCACCCCACCCCAACTCCAAGCTCTTTTGCATCAGACATTTCCCATCTATTCGCTAGTGGCTAATGTTTTGTTTAAAGTCATGTGCACTCGCACGTGACTTTAATACATGACTTCTTTTTGTTATGGATGACGTCATAAATCAGGGAGGTCAAAAGGCGAGAGGGTGTAAAGCCATAACCCTGAGTGTTGAGAAACCAGATTGAAAACCCCTCGAATGAGCTTCTTTATACGGCCTGCTGCAGTTCCTGCAGGGAGACAGGATAGTGTACGCCTCCATGAAAGATTAAAATATGAAATATCAGTGACCAACTCTAATACACATTGCAAAATTTGGCGAAAACTGAATAATAAGCCAAGTAATTAAAACGAAAAAATAGGTTAATGTTGTCCCAGATTTCCCCGAATCAGTTTGCATACCACTTTTACATTCTCGAGACACTCGTCTACAAACATCAGCGTGCACAGGTCAAAGTCAACAATACAGATGTCAGGATGGTGCATGGATATGCTTACGTTGTGATGAGGGAGAGCTGGGACTTTATGTTAATTAGATGAATCTTTGTACAAACGTCACATCAGGATCTTGACGGTCATTTTATTTATTTATTTAGGAGCAGCGAGTCGCAGTCGAAATGAATTATCTCCAGTGATTATCACCTTCTGCTGTTTTATGAAATATCACCGATCATTATTCTTTTGATTTTATCATCAATTCCTTTTTGTTGAGGGGGGGGGTGAGATCTTCCTAAATGTATCCGCCGTTCAATCTGTAATGATCATTATTTACTAACAGCATGCGCTTTGTTTTTCGTGACATCGTTGCCTTTGACTTTGAAGACACAGTGAGCTTGCCTTTGGCCGAGATATTTTGCTGCACAAGTGAACTCCTTATCATCAACAACATAATCGTCGTCGTCATCCAACTACGATCGAAGCAAACGTCATCTTTTAGTCGCGTCAGCTACGCTGGTCGGTCTGACATCGAGCAGCGAGATCTCTAGTCGCCAAAAATAATAGCTATAAACGACAGTGGAAGTGTTGGTGAGTGAAGGAGTGAAGCTGGGGTAAAGAGTAGCTGTAGGGATCTCTACTTACTTGTGTGAAGCAGAAACTAATGGTAGCGATGTGGCTGGCCACAAAACGCATAATTTATTGATGGAATTTATTTTCCCCTCTTGGCAAGCCGAAACTGCTGGCCTGCGACTTAGCGTTTGCGCGTTTCCTGTGCCAGGCCTCGGCTAGTAATCTTGTCGCCATGCTTGTCGTTCTTACTAACGCTGGCGACGCTACCAGCTTAATCTTTCTGGTCTGAAATATTGCGATTCCCCTTCCTGGCTCCCTTGTGAGTAATGATAGAGCTGATGCAGTGTGCAAACTGGGTTGGCTTTCTTTCCCTGTGACCGGTGGGACATGGCACAATGCGTCGGATTCAACCTGACGCGAATGAATTATAGTCTCAGTCCAAACGTCCTTGAATGGGATATGTTGGTAGAGGAACTGGTCCACGAACTAACCATTCTCTTGCTAGTAGGCTGATGCTGATGTTGTTGTCTGTAAATTGTAAGTAGACTGACGCTTTAGATACAACTGTGGCAAGACAAATTGGGTGTATATGACAAGCACGTGTGTATGGTGTATGTGCTCAGGATAGGCCAAACAAGCGCGCCTACACCGAATTTGCTGCAAACTCATGACGTCCACCCAACTACTAGAAACAATTCAGAGAGAGAGAGTTTGGTGTCTGTATAGGGGGTGGGTGGATAGACTGGTGGTGATAGTGGTGGTGGTGGTGGTGTGTGTGTGAAAAACAGAGAGGGGACAGACTGTGGGTATTATTTTAAAAACGAGTCTTTATGATATAACATAATTTAAACACCAACAATATCTACACCTCTTAAAACATTGTTCATCAGTTATTCTTGGGGAACAAGCACCTTTGATACGTCTTCATGCACCAACTCCACAACCCCACCTGCCACACAGATGTATATATATATATATATTAGAGCGAGAAGAAATGAGGAGAGCGACTGTTGAAATGTCTTTCTCTCTCATCGCTTCCTCCTTAGCTCATTCTCTCGCTATTTCTACAACTACTTTCTTTGCACACTCAGTGGTTGAGAGAAACAGAGAGAGAGAGAAGTGGAGAGAGAGAGAGAGAGTAACGTCTTCACAGTTGCTGATCGATGACTTCACACGCCGTGGCCGCCGGCTAATCATTGTTTCCCCGGAGGATCTGTGTCTTCGCGCCTCCCGGAAGACTCCGCATGGTCTGTTTGTCGGAATCATTTCCCTTTCCCCCGGCCTCTTCTGCCCTCAGCAGACCACAGGATGAAATAATATCGTGAACAGTGGCTGGGGGGCGACTGGGATGGTGTCTACTGTGACCTGAGACTACGTGCTTGTGAGCTCCACTTTCTCCCCCCTCCACTCTAACCAGACGCACCCAGCTCACCATTTTTAACGTTATCCTTATAAACCCAGTCGCTGACTATTTTACAACCAAATCACCGAGAGGTGGAAGCACTTTCCCTTTCAAAGTCAACAACAACAACATTTTACAACCAAGGCAGTAACTGTTGCCACGAAATCTCCCTGAAGATTTTACTCAGTCAGTCTAGCAAGCCAAACAAGCAAGCAAGCATCCGAACAAAAACTAATTTAATCAAATAGGGGTTTCTGTTGAGACTATTACCTTTGTTGTCTTCTGCAGATAATTCTCAATATCGTGGAAGGTCGCGACTGTAGTGCAGGCTATGCTATCATTGATCTGTCCTGGAGGCTCTTCTATCGGTGATCTGTCTGGCCGTTCACCGCGCCAGTCCGTCGTCGGAAGACGATCACTTGTTAATACCTCGACAGCTGATAGGTAATGTCACTGAATTATGAATTCTGTCAGATTTGATAAACTGTAGGACCAAGCGAGGTCTCGTGCGCATTTGTTCACTCACTGTACGCTCGCATTTAGAATCACTGGCTGGGTGTGAACTACCCTCGCCTCTCTCTCCCCCTGTCGGTGTAGCGGTAAAATACAGGTTTATGCGGCAGATAATTCGCGATCATTTAGATACAAGTCACCGGTTTACGGCCTGTGGCGCCAGCAGTTTTCCGCCAGGCCCCAGCAAACCTGTGTCGAGCATCTTACACTCTTTACACCTGTCTTTAGAGCTTCTAGGTAGACGGTCGTAAATTTTACAGATATCGCGTTTGCTTTGATATTCTGCATCAGGTGGGTAGTAGTGACCATGAAGTTGCTGTCACAAGACAGACAGACAGCAACAGTGACAAACTGACAGAGCCTGTACAGACAGATAAGAAAAATCGAAGGGAGCTTCTTTATATGAGAAAATGAAAAACAAAACCCTCATAAAGTATAAACGACAGCAACTGTACCCACCCATCCTACTCGCCTCTACGTGACAGACGGTCTGGGGTGTACTTACTCATACTGTGACCGATTAGTTACTAAGCGAGGGCTGTCAACATTAGCCCTACCCGCTAAAAGCCTCTTCTTAACCGGCAAAATCTAGTCGAATGTTTGATCAAGTCTGGCAAAGTTGTGTGTGAAAGTGACGGGAAATCAATGGTTTTGGGACGAACGTTAAGTTCAGTAAAACTTAGGTCAACATGCTAAGTTCAGAATTGTTTGACAGTACAATGACCTCTGGAGCACTTCCGATGATAGAATTTCTCGGCACTGTCCGCTTAAAGGTCAAGCCGACCGCAACATTATTTCTTTATGGTCGGGTTAAGTTCGTTTTAAAATCATAATTCCCAAAATATGAGTACATAATGATCCTTAATTTTAAAGATATAAGCCTTCAAACATCGGCATTCTCTTACTGAAAGTCCAAGACTTGCTTGTACTGTATAAGTAAGTGACTGGATAACAATCGATTTTGAAATTTTTTTAGTTAATTCTTGAGTACGGTGTGGGGACCAAGTTCGCACGGCACGTTTGAACAAAGTTAATCCACTGGCGTTTGCTGCCATTATCTTTAGGATTTCCTTAATGAGTACAAACTAATTCCATCTGAGTGTCGAAGAGAACATTCAGCAACAGCACAATGTGTCCCGGTCAGTTTTCTTTTACCGAGGATTGCATCTTTTCTCATCGACTTCAGCTTGTGCAGACGAAGCTATAGAAATACGTTCGTTTCGTCAATTTCTGTTTTCTCGACAAATCGATGTGTGCTTAAGAGAAAAATATTAATATAAAATCTTTGCCTCTTTGTCATAAGATACCACCGGAATATGTTCTTGTGATACTTTGTGCTCTGTTTTCAGCGATTTTTGCTCAATTATCGACTTGACCTTTAAGAACGGTCTTTACTTCTGAATGAGAATGTGTTTGCACATATTCTTGCAAAATTGTTATATTTTAGCTATTATTGAATCTCATAGTTATCAGATGTAATGCTGAGATTTATTAATATTCGACTTTATATTCTTCCTTTTTGCTTAGTATCTTATAATAATATTCAGGCTGTAAAATAAATTGCTCTCTGTAAATACTGCGCTGCTTTTATGAAGCTCATCGTAATCATCCGACATTTCCATATTGGCTTAAAGTCCCTCCCCCAACAACAGTCATAAAATAATAGGAAAACAATATGGCTGGAACCGAAATGGATAACTGTTCAGTCATCACTCTGCAGCCCACCCCCACCATTGCGAATAAAAGGTTACACTTTTGCAGTTGCTTTGAGTGCAAGAGATAAATTAGATACGGAGACACAGAATGCGAAAAAAAAAAAATTGAAATCGTAACTAAGAAAATTTGCAAGCAAGAAATAAACAGTAAAACTGCAGACTTTGCCACAGTAAAAATGAGGGTGGATCCAGTCGTGGTCGGCACAATCAGACTGCAGTGGGGAGTACTGACAACAATTCTACTAAATTTTGCCAATGCAAATATAACCGTATGGTTCAAAGAAAGGAAAAGAAAGAAGTAATCAGAATACTTTAGTTTGGATAATCTGACTTCAGAATATGAAATATTTACTTCTCATATTTACTCCGCTGAAATATGACTGTTTAAGTCCCATTCCTTACTGTCCACTAACTCCCTTTAAATTTTCTAAACAATGTACATGATGTGTTACGTCAACGCGCCGTGATATGGTCGCATGACAATTATAGTCGACTGCTATCATCTGAAAGAAAAAAATGGTAAAATGATCCCACCTAATAAAATAACATAATTAAGACCGCTGTCATCATGATGTCGATGGCCATCACAAGAACCACTAAAATAAATCAGGAGATTTAACCCATTTTCCAGGGCTAGTTTAAACGTTCAACAAGTGCTTTCAAGGGCCATAAATTAAAAATTGAATAAATAAAGGAATCTTTCAAAATTTTGCTTTTGAAGACCTACAGGAAAACGTCATAATGCAGGTATTAAATGATGGTGTGTTGTACTCTCTGCACTAACGGGAAGCGTAGTTTAAAAAAATGGTACTAAGGGAAGCAACTGCACTAAATAATTAAAACAGGAAAATGTTTTGCATTGCCTCCCCTATGTGATTCTGATCTTTTCTCGCGCGTGCTTTCCTTCTATAGATATTAAACGAATTATAAAGCGCATTTCGCGGTTTTTTTTTTTTTTTTGTCAATTATTCGACAATGTATCCTGTTAGTAAGGTTTTTTGGATGAACACACGCTTGGCCAGACTAACAGGGTCGTAGGCCTGATAACAAACGCCAGCAGAGAGTGGTACTTTTCAGAGTACAGAGGCACTTCCAAAAAACTCTGCCTTTCTATATGATGTCAGTATACATAAGCTGTGTCAGATATTGGATAAAATGTTTGGCTAAATCAAGGAATGGAATCAGAAAGAAATTTTATAAAATGTTTTAAACAAAGATTGATTGATTGTCACTGGCAAGAATGGAATTTTATAATCAACAGCAGTGAAAGGTTTAGTCTCTATAAGTCAATTAAATCTGTGACTCACAGAGAGATGTATTTGAGTCTGGATGTTAATAGATTCATCAGAAATGCACTAGTGAGACTTCGATTTGGTATTTCAGACATAATGACACATTTTCTGCAAAATATGCCATATGTGTCAAACTGATGAAGAGGATGAGTTACATTTTATACTATGTTGTCCAGGCCTGAAAGAACAGAAAAAATTTCATTCCGAAAATGTACTACATTAGACCAAATAATTCCAAACTGCAGTTGCTTATGTCTATAAAAAAATGAAAAAATACTGTCCAGTCTTGCCAAGTTTATATATTTAGCGGCAAAGAAAAGAGATGCTATTCTATGCTGAAGATACCCTGCATCTATTGTATACTATATATCTTCCCTGTAACATGTTGCACGACAATCTTTTTTGAATGGACCTAAAGGCCTAACAAAATAAACCATTCGTATTCGTATATACATGTCAGATCGTCACTAGTTCCGTCAGCGTTTCCTAAATACTATTGTGAATTTTAACGAATTGGAATCGCATAGGGGCGAGGGGGGGGGTGTGCAACATGTATTGTTGTGTTGCGTGGTTCTGGCCCTATGCATCCTCAAACAAACGGGTATTGTAAGAATTGATTCTGTCATTTATTTCTTTTGCAGGGGATAGCGCGAACGCAGTCCCCCTTACGAATAAATTACGCACTCGAGTCACCCACATTTGGGGTGATCGCAGGGGTCAGCCCACCCGAAGTGCAATGGACAGGCCTCGCCCTGGGAGGACCTCCTTGCTGATCAAGGTGCCTCCCGTGCCAGGTAAGTATGATTCTAAGGATGGAGCCTGTTCTCTAGTTTGCCATAATTATTTGTTTCCTAATGGTGAGCTTTGTAACAAAATTTGTTTTCAGTGTTATTTTTAAATCTTTCTTTTATAAAACAAAAACTGAAAGCAAACTAATAATCTCATAATATTTTTAAAATAATCACTACAAGCACTTAGTAAAATCTGTACTTTTTATATTTATTTTGCTCAAATGAAACATTCGTGAGTTCAAATTACCTCCCTTGTAGTTTATTTGCCCCTGTTGGTTGTGCTTAACGCCGTGATTTATTTGCCCTGACTGCAGTTGCTGTAAACAAAGGCGTATAGAAATTACAGATTATTAATTCTGGTATGTCGTAACTAGATTTTTGATACTAAGTTTTCAGACGCTATAATGGCAAAATACTCTCTGGTTTGGTGGCTGCCTTCACTGTTCGCCATTTTTCGTTACGTGCTCGATCGACATAGAAGAAAAGGGGAAAGAACTCTTAACATTAAATGTGTCGTCTAGTAGTGTTCAGTTATACCCCTTCAATTAACAATCGCTGGGATGCTTCTTGTAACTACAGTAACTCAAAACAGAACAGTCATCCGGATGCTTACGATTCAGTTATTGACATGAAGTACCATAAACGTATTCATAAGAACCTCAAGTTGTTCAAGTAGGCAGAACGTATAATAAAGAACCTCAAGTTGTTCAAGTAGGCAGAAGGTATAATAAATTATAAAAATTATAAATTCTACTGTTCAATAATTAAAAGACCTTTAGTTATATTTTTCCCTCCTTTTTCCTTGTCTTTTAAATCTGACATTCGTATGGTTTGCCAACATCTACAGTTTGTGTATAGCTTTTAAGGTTTACATTTTTACTTTATTTATTAAGTTACGGTACCTCATGTTTGGTATGAATGACTGAAGGAACCCCATATTTACAATGGTTTGATTTATTTCAAACAAATTTAAGATATGATTATGCTAGGCTAGCAGTCTTATTACTTCCTTATGGCACTGTTTACAACTTTTTGTTTTGGTTTTTATTGCTTTCAGGGGAATATGTTATCCCGTTTGAATTCTTTGCCTGTTGATCTGAAGCTAGAACTAGGATGGCTTGTCATCATTGTTACTACTAATTACAGTATAGTAAGATAGCTCTTTGGGTGGGTTATGTTAGCTATTAATGTTTAATGCCAGGTTATGTTTATCTGAGACCTGTTTGAGTTTTCTTTCTTGTTTGTTTTCAATACACTCCACAGCATATATGAGGTTTTAAGTCTGTCATCACATGTGCATGTAAAAGGTTCTTTAAATTTTCTCTGTAAATCCTCATTCTAACTATTTTGGTAGGACATGTCTGAAAAATAGCACTATACTAGGTTGATTTTTTAAAACTTTCCTACTTCCTCTACCCTCACACCTGTATTTCTCTTGTCACCTTCTTTTTAATTCTGGCTTTATGGTTATTTTTCTTTCTGCTGGTGAAATAGCAATGTTTAGATTGGTCACTTTGGGATTGGTGTTTTGTTTTATTGCCAGTTTAGCTAAAGTTTATCAGCCTCTTCATTTCCTTTTATTCTAATATGGGAGGGAACCCAAAAGGAAACTGATGTCTCCATTGTGTTAATCTTTTTAATGAGAGACAGTATCTCATACATTGTGTGTATTTTACTAGATTATTTGTTTTCAAGAGCCTTTTGTGATGTCAGTGAGTCTAACATTATAATTATTATCACTGTCATTTTACATTGTCTGAAGAGTTGTCTATATGTCAGTCACCTCTGAGGGTCACGGAAATGGATAGATATGCTGTCAGGAGAGTAAATTCCAATCGCTTGGGTTTCTGGGTCATGAGATCCTTCAGTATATATAATATATAAGAGTATTGTCTTTGTAGATGCTTTTAGCCTTGCTTCTAAAGGGATTTCATTTTGGTTTCATTTCTTTGCTGTATTTAGCAATTTCAAAATTCTGTCAGTGGTTGTAGATGGTCTTTGCATGTTGGTGTGTGGGTAAACTGCTGTAATGCTTGCTTCTGCTCCTTTTATTGGATGTGTTGTTGTATAGTGGGTTGTGGTATTGGGTGATTTGTTCTAAGTTGGACTGGATATTCTGGTAGAAGATTCTGAATCTTGTATTTGTAGTTGGCTGTCCACTCCTTGATTATCAGTTCTATAGGTTTCTGTCCTGTCTCTGCCAGTACTCACAGACTTGGTGTATAGAAAGGTACTCTCAACACTACTTTTGGTGCCTGGGCACCCCTATGGTATTATAGACCTTATTCATGCAAGTGTCATATTGAAACCACAAGGTCTCATGGGCCATTGCAGTGGCTACTAAAACATAAGGTCGATAATACTGGATTTGAGCTTTACAATTAATGAAGAAAAAAGATTTGAAAAAAAAAATCACTAGACTGTTACTAGACTTTTGCTTTACTTGCTAGGTAATATGTTTGTGTGACACCATTTTGTAATAGGAAGGATGATGCCTATGGAGCTTTTCTGTTTCTTTTTTTGTGTGTAATGTGCTCATGCTAATTATGCTTTTCTTAGCAGTTTGAAAGGGAAGGGTGAGACAATAGATTATCAAAGATGTTAGGGTTCATTTTAATTTTCTTCAAGCATTTTTAACATTTGGGACTTCTGTCACTGACTTTAATCATTAATCCTAACCTGTTAATTTGTATATTATATATATAGAGTACAGTGTGTAACATCTCTTGCATTGGTTTTCACCAGCCTTTGTAATTTGCTTTTCCATATGTAAACATTGTATGGTTTGTACATTCATATTTCTCTTTTTTTCATTCTCTGAAATCTAATTTTCTCCTTATACCTTAAATTGAGAATTGTTGATTATGTGTGACTTAGTAGTTACGATTATGTTGCTTGCAGACATTTAACCACTACACACTAGTATAAAAACATTATTGCTGGTTTACATGTGACATGCAGTAAGTGCTAGTCATTTAAAGAAATTTAGTTACTTCAGAATTGATCTCTAACTAAAACCTATGTAACTATTTTTGGAAGATTAATAACCAATGGAAAAATATAGGTACAGTTAAAAAAATTACTTTTATTTGACTATTACAGTGACACTGTCATGGATCTTATAACAATTGTGGCAAAATTTACCATATGCAAATGTAGATTAGTAGCATCTATACCTAGTGTTCATAAATTCCTACTGGAGCTTTACAGAGAGATGTAAAACAATATTACAATGGTAGTTACGCCATTTAATCAGTGGCAATCATGTAGATTTAGTCAACTATTCTTGCGTGTATTGCCAGTTTAATTAATTTTAACTGACTTACACTGAAATAGTTTTTAAAAGCAAAACAGGCTTGTCATACACTCAACACAAACGTTGAAAGCATGTATCTGTCTCCTCAAAATTTTTACAAGTTCAAAAAGCATCATAGTTTTTTATGACTTGCCAAAAACAAACAAAATACAACAACAAAACAAAACAAAAAGAGTCTGACCGCCATGTCATATCTATCATAATTTGTATGCAACGGTACACAGCAGTGCCTGTGGGATTTGACTTTCTTTGTGAAGCATTCAGGCATTCTCCTGTAACTATGAGGCCCATGACCGGTAGAGCCTCCGGTGAATAACATCTATTGATGTTGCAGAGTTTGGGAGGGAGAGTGCTTCCACTGGAAAGCGATTTCGCACAATAAGGTCTTTTGGTCGGTTGGTTTGTTTATTTAGTGGGAAAGTGCTTCCACCTTGAGGTGATTTCACACTATGGTGGAGAGGGAGTACACAGAGTGCCCCGAGACGAGATCTGCTGAACCCTTAACCCTTAATTTCTCACTGCAGTGTGACAAGCGAGTCATTAAAGCGCAACACTACGGGCGCCCGGTAAGGTACCTCGACGCCTTTTAGCACAAACTTACATCATAGAACTCTGTGCCGTTTAGAGTACCACCATACTGACCCGGCCGGATACATCATCTTGATTCCCTCATTTCAGAATGATTTTTGTCATCCTTGTGACGTTACCAGCCGACGTGGGTGTGTGTGCGTTTTGCGTGTGACCACACGTGTGTGTAACACATCTGCTGATAGCATGAGTGACGCATAGCCCTCGACTGCTGCTCGCCCCCACTGTCCACCACCACCACCACCACTACTCCTCCTCGCCATTGTTTCAAACTGTCCGCCGGCGAGCTGGGAACACTGGCGCCGCTCTCGTTTGTTCTCCGTCGATAGTTTGACCAGTGTTTGTCCAGAGGGTGACCATCAAACCTTCACGTCTCTGCCCCCCGGCAGGCTGTATCATCCTCACTACTGCTCTCCCCGGTCATAAAGTTGCCATGACGCCGAATTCCTTTCCTGCTGTGAAGAAACGCGAGGAAAAACTTTGTAGACAGATCAAAATCTGCCATCAAAAAGCGACTTGCACTTGCCCGACCTTTTTTTCCACAGACATGAAAAAATCCCCACTGTTTCTAAGAAAAAAAATTCTTGCAAAGAGATAACGTAGAAGATACAGTCAGAAGGTACCGAAAACTGATACGTGTAAAGCAGTGAAGAAAATTGCGCGCGCGTGTGCGTGTGTGCGTAGGAGAAAGAGAGAGATTTGACACTTGATATCTTTAACATCCCTGACTTTTTTGTTATGATGTGGGAGAAATTCAAGCGTAGTATTAGTAAAGCAAAGCAGAATATAAACCAATATATAAGAATGAACATGTTCGTTTCATTCGAATCCAAGTATACACCAGTACTTTTCAGGCACTAAAGATTGATATATGATTATCGTGCGTTTATGCTCTAACTAAAGGTACATTGTTCCATCTCTTAATAATGCACATAAGCGCCTATCCTGTGAAAGACTTTAATTGTTTCATCCCTTTTCGTTCCTTAGTCTTACCTCCACACACACACACACACCGATGGAGAGAAAGCATCAAAAGATAGATTGCCGACAGCACTGCCCACAAAGATTTAGCGATAGCATCTGCGCGGGGACATCCCTATAGTCACGGCGCCTATAGTGGGTACACACAGGTGAGCTAGTCGCTGGCGTGTTCTAGAGAGAAAGGTAGCTTTTCACCGCACGATGCTGGCGGGAGTTGGCGGGGGGTGGGGGGGTGGGGACGCCAGATAACGATGGGGTCACGGCGACTGTCGCCAGCCCCTTCATTAGCACGGTGTCCTATCGCTCCCCGCCATCGTCACGCTGACCTCTCGTTGCTATCGTCTGCTCGGCACCGACCGACCTGCCTACTACACGGTCACGCTTCACTCGCTTCAGGCGCGGTTTCGGAAACTAGTCAAGCCTTGGGTTGGCCTGCTAAACTAGTTCAGGCGTAACGTGCTGGCACTTTTGTGTGCGTGTGTGCATGTCTACGTGCAAGCGTATGCGCGTGGTTAGCATTTCTTTAAGTGTATGGATAAAAAAAAACAGCAAAACCTACCGTGGGTCAATCAGACCTCAAATCTAAAGTGTCTCACAAGGTTCCACCTAATTGTTTTGTAGTGATAACATCCCGTTGTTCAAGCGAACGCATAACCGGACCTTGGGATTCTTGCTCCCCTCACCTCCTCCTCCACCTTCCATCCTAGAAAGCTTACACGAATCTCACAGTCAACAATAACTTGCATAGTGCGTGAGCCGATGTGTTTGTTGATTGGCTGATAACGCTACGTCGTCCGTATCGTTTCTGTGTCAAGCCACAGCGCCACATGTCTGACACTGTGACGTCAGCCAGTTAAAAACGCCGAGCGGAAGAGCTCATCTGAAAGGGTCAATCTGAAACCCGTGTATAATATCAGATATATACGTGGTCAACGATTGTCTTGAGTTGGAGAAAGCGAAAATAGATAATAACAAAACTTTTTTGATAATGGTATGTGTGTATTTAGCAGATGAAAAGCTTAGATACCCATCCAGCCACTCGCTTCTCTCCCTTTTCATTGTTCCAGTAGCTGTTCACCTTCCTCATACCGGTCACTCCCTCTGCTAATCTTGACGTCGCCAGTGACCCGGCCTAGAGGTCAGTCGTCTGATACTTAATCTTCGTCTGAAAGAACGTCAGGGAGACTGCGTGGACTTCAAACGTCCGGATGTAAAGTGATGAGGTCTCTCCCCTTCTGCCGATCCCCGACAAGTCCCTTCTTGCCAGGTTCTCGAGTACCATCTCGGAACACAGGCCACTGACAAGATCTCAAGGGCCCAGCCTGATGCTGGCACCCGAGCTCCTCTCTCTCTCTCTCTCTGGGAGGTTGAGAGACATGCCAGCGACTCTGCGGGAAGCCATTTTCGTCTCTGCAGCTTTCCAAGTTGTTCCTGTCTTTGAGCTGGGCGCTGCGTGCTTTGCCTGGCGTCTGGCGCCTGCTGAGGCTTTACCTCCCTTCCAAACTCCTTAACTTCTCGTGATGACGTGTTGTTAATGAGCGGAGCCACGTCTGAGACTCTGATTGCCGGCGCACCGCCCCCTCCACCTAGCCTACCTGTTTCCCTGGAAACGCTTCTTCGTACGCAGACATCTGGTGATGGTGCTGGAGTCGCAGTGCTCCGTAGCGGACGTGATGGTGGTGGAGGAGGAGTTCAAAGATAATGTCACTGATACTGGCTTTGTAATTTCAAAAGTGGGTTTGCCGTGTCACCAGAGTCAAACGCCAGTATTTGTGGACGTGAACACACACAACAAGCTGATGCTGCGTCCGATGAGTACAATGTTAGCGGAAGAAATTTCGCAGGCAGTTATGCAAGTGTCTGTATCTGTGATTGGGACAGACGATTGAGTAGGACGGGCTGATTCCTGTAAGGTTCCATCAGAGATCAGATGGCTTTTGGGACGGATTTACAGAGTTGATTCAGGTCCCGTTACAAAGCCCGTTCTCAAAACTTGGCGCGGATATTACGGGCACATCCACTTGCGCGATGGCTTATCTGCCAATGTCAAATTTTAGCTTTTAAAGAAACCTCTTTGTTTCTACAGAAATTGTTTTTTTTTTTACAATTTTTTCCATTTCAAACGAGTTTTGAAAACCTACAATTCTGTCGACCTTATCCAGAATTGTCAGTACGCATGCGCACACAATACACGGCCGCCCTGGTTGCCTGGAGTCGAGCAGGTGACATGTTTGGGATTTCTACGGCGATGGTGCAGTCAGCTGTCATCCATCTGTTTATTTTTGTAGCTTTTGAGGTTAGTCTCAGAATGACTGCAATGCGCTCTCTTTGGAATCAACTAAGTGAACCTGACAAGTCCTCTCTCTGATCTCGACTGTTGGGCTGGAAACTGTTGTGAGCGATGTTTACAAATAACAATGGATATACCAAAAGGTTTAAGAATCTGTCTCACAAGCGCATGCGTAGGTTTCTCTAATGCTTTTTCGTGCACAAAAAAGTTGGGGACAAGAGGTGCAGAGCAATATAGATATATTTATACAGAAGAGAGAGGAGAGACTGAAAATTTTAAGACTGAGAAAATAGGGCGCAAAGAAAACGCTGACATTTCATGTTAAGTCATAAATCATTTAACCTGCCATTCATGTGTCATCACCAATTCGTCATCTAGCAGAGCAGCTCTTGTGGACTGAATAGGGCATGCACTTGAAACAGGAGAGGACAGGACGTTCATGTTTTTGCGCTAAGTCCGTAAATTTTTAGTTATGTTTGTGTCTGGGACTTCGGACCGCTTACGTTCGGAACGCCGGTTTACTGTTGTTATCATTAAAATACACAGTTATAGACAATCACCCCCTGTTGGATCACCACCTTGTCGTGGTCGGGGGACTTGCGTGTCTCGATGACCCTATGAGCTATGCCGACAGGAGCGTTGCTCCTAGCAGGGTCACCCATGTCGGACAGGTCGAAGGGTAGAGACCAGACAAAGAGTGGTCCACTGGTTCCCCAGGTTACAGGGAGTTGGGCAATGGACTAACAATTCATTCCTGTAAAAAAAAAAACCTGTTATGGAAACAGAAATAGAGACAATCTAACTAATGGTGGCAGTGGCAAGGCAGACCAGGTAACTGGACCTATGACAGTTGGGGACCAAAGCCACAAGGACGTTCCCTATTTGACAACGGTCAGTAGAGAAAGAATTCAAAGACCAGAAACTAACCTGGAACGACATAACCAAACTTGATACTGGCAGACAAAAATGGAGGTCTCTAGTGGATGCCTTATGTACCACCTAGGTACGAAGAGGACTAAGTAAGTAAGTATAGACAATCAGCAAACGTCCTGATGAGACTGAAAACGATAGAGAGCGTTTTTTGCAACCACGTGATACCGTGATACGCGCATTACTAACGGGGTACTGTCCGCCATCTCGCTACCCTAGCGGTTTTCCCGCTTGAAGTCTATGGAGTTCTTTTTTTTAGCGACTGTCTGGTTTATTTGTTTGTTCCATGCGAGACAGACCTGCACACCCCTGAGCATGTCATGCAGCTCTGCCCACTACACAGACACACGGACAGACCTGTGGCCTCAGGCAGCCACACTGGAAGAGAAACTCTGTGGCCAACTCAACCCTTTTCTTAACAACAGAAAATTTTGAAGTCTGACAGGCATGATTCTTGGAATACAAAATGAAAGAAAGAAATTTTTCGTTTTGGTCATATCATATTCGTCAAATGGACTTAAAGTTTTCACTTCCACGACGTTAGAAATGAGGTCAAAACAAAATAGATCGGTGACTCATACATGTTTTTCATTTACTCACACATTCCACTTCGTGACTGCTCACAGTATCCATTGGTCATTTCAGCAATCACTTTGTTGTAGTTTACTATTTATGTTGAAGTTAAGTATTGAAGTGCATTTGTACTTTGACTTTTACTGGTGTTCAAATGCGTACCCACTTGATGTACATAATATGTAAATAATTTTCTTGACTTAATGCTAATTGTGTGTTGTGTATCATGAACTGTCTGCAAACTGAAAGACATTTTCAAAAGAACACACAGATTGATGCTTAGTGCAAGTTCGTTATGTTAAAAAGTCAAACATTGCTTCACAACTGTAAGTAATTCAACTACGTCAAGGACAAAAGCGAAATCTCTTATCTTTCTTTGCGATTTCGAACAAATGCTCACTGGTTGCGTTATGTAAAGACCCATTTCGTGTTTAATACATTAATTAGCAGTCACCGTGGTGAGGTTATTCCCAGAAATTTTCGTGTTCTTGTATTTCTTTATTTAACCGGTCGGTGGATTTTGCTAGAGCTGGGTAAATCCTCAGCGAGCGATGCGGCCGCGATCCTTTGAAACAAGTAAACCGGAAGTGCGCAAACGTCATCCACGGGGCATGCGCAGTGACCGTGCCAGACCCGTTCACGGGACAAAGCGTGCGGTCACGTGCTGTTGACAATGGCCGCTGCCGGTGTGTCAACACTGGGGGAGAAGGGGGGAATTCTGTTTCCACCTCTGTTTAACTTCGCCCGGGTTCTAACCGTTTTTGGATTTGTGAAACACTTTTCAACAAACTTCCACTTGTTTTCACACTGGCACGCTGTTTTGCAGGGTCAAGCAAAGCCTGCCAACATGGCGCAGTGTTTTCGTAAGCCGTTCAGCGAGGTGCTCTTTTTTTTTCTTTTTCTTTTTTTTTAATTTTTGATCGTGGGAATCTAGTCGAGGCTTTGACCGCAGTCTAGCGTCTGTTTCGACGGACAAAGACGAAGGGATATGGAAAGACAATGCTTGAAACGTCTTCAGTGAACGTATATTCTCTCGGCGCTTGTATGCCAGGGACCCAGGATATAAACTTTGTTATCTGCTACATGAAGTGGTAGCTGCTTTGCCGCCGCCGCCGCTACTGCTGCTGCTGCTGCTGCTGCTGCTGATGATGATGATGATGATGATGATGATGATGATGATGATGATGATGATGATGATGATGATGATGATGAAGGCGCTATAAGAGATAAAACAGAACGGATGACCTGACAAAGAAAGGGCACTGAGAGGTCATAAAAGCTTACCAGGAACAACTTATTTTCCAGCGAATGTATTTAATTCACTAAAACATATTGGTTCCAAGAAGCTGACCCTCAAAAAACCTTACCTGCATTTTGGAAAGAGGTCAAGACCAACTTTTGCAACGTCACAAAACAAGGTTTCTCCCCTGGACAATGCCTTATCAGCAGGTGCTCGATGTCAGTGACGTCAATAGTTAGAGTTAGTGACTTCATAAAAAAGATTAATAATAATTATCTACTATGTACTGTACACGAAGCTGAGACCCGTCCGTTCGTACCAAGTGTATAGTGCGTACAACTTGAAAGCTCACTGAGCATGTCTTTCTTTATAGTTTAGTAGAATATGTAAATACAAGGTATAGATGGTTCTAATCTACATTTGCAAAATATTCACATAAGGTACAGAAAAGTGAAAAGGTTGGTGGTACAGAAATACTAGAAATATGAAGGTACACACTACACAGAATAATATATACACAAGTATATGGGGTCAGATAAATTACTCAAGTCCTACACAGTGGCGTAGGAACAGGGGGGCAGCCGCCCCCCCCCCCCAAAAAAAAGATGCTGGGAAGGCAAGAATGTGAACGTTATTCATTGTCAGCATGGAGCTTGCCCCCCCCCCCCCCCAAAGCCGAGCATCTTCCTACGCCACTGCTACATGTTAAAGTGCACGAAGAAAAGGAAAATTAACCCTAATGCATGTGATAATATTAGTCAGTATTCGTTAGTAATGTTAGTCTACTGACGCTGTTAAGAAAAGCGCGATTAATATGAATTATTACCAAAACAAAAAGGTCCATTGGCATCAAGCTACCAATTACACAGCAGTGTCATACAAACATCATGCAAAGGAAGCAAAAGATTCAGTACCAGTTTAGGGATTTTTCTTTCAAGTCTTTGTTTTTCGTTAATAGTAAATGTGGGAACGTGAAGTGAATTCCAAATCCTTTTAATACATACAGTAATCATATGTTTTGGTAGCCACTACACCAGCCCATGAGGCCTCATTCTGGTTTCCAGATGGCGCTTGCGTGAATAAGGTCCATGCGCACAGTCACTGAGAGTAGCATGCGCAGATGTAATGTGGAACAGTGAGGTGTCGGTGTGAAAGTAGTCTGCGCGGCCCAGCTGTACATCTGACCGTCCGGACGCGCGAGGACCTGCGCCTAGCACGCGCAGTCCAGAGTCAAGAGCCGTTATGCTTGTGAGCTCATTTTACAGGCTGCCATGCGCAGGTAACACCATGGCTGTTTCGTACAGGTAATACCAGGCTTGTGGACGCAGTCGCTAGGACATCTAGGTCACCTGGGCTGAGACGTGTGGTCTTGCAGTGGATGGGACATGCAGGAAATACAGTGGTACCTTGAGATACGAGCTGCTCGGCATACGAGCTTCTTGGGGCAATGTCCTGTTTGAGATCCGAGCTGAATTCCGAGATACGAGCCGGCGGCCATTCGGAAAGCCGACCCGTAATTCAGGAAGTTGCCGCGTCGGGCGCTCGGATCGCAAAATCACGGCGTCGTCTCGTTCTTTCTCGGGTGTTACCCACAGAGTTAAGTCGTATCTCGTTCGTTGTGCTCGTTTTTGCATCATTTTCGCAGTTTTAAATAATTTTTGTGTGTGATGCGATGGGGCCAAAGAAAGTGAGTGAAAAGGAAAGTGGTGACAAGAAGAGAATGATGGCGATAGAAATAAAGCAAGAAATAATAGAAAAACATGAGCGTGGTGTACGAGTGATAGATCTTGCCAAGATGTACGACCGGATTACATCAACACAATTTGCACCATCCTTAAACAAAAGGATGCCATCGAAGGTGCAAATCCAGCGAAAGGAACTAAAATTCTGTCCCAATTAGGACAAATATCCATGAAGAAATGGACAAGTTCTGCTGTTGTGGGTGAAAGAAAAAGCTGGCATGAGATACGGTGACGGAAACGGTAATATGCGAAAAAGCACGCAGCATTTACGGCGACCTGAAGAAGAAAGCATCCACTTTAGAAAAGGCAGCAGAAGATACTTTCAAGGCAAGTCACTGCTGGTTCGACAATTTCAAGAAGAGAACGGGCATCCACTCGGGCTGGAACGGATTAAATCTATTTCAGTTATTTTAAATGGGAATAATTCGTTTGAGATACGAGCTGATTAAGTTACGAGCTCGGTCACGGAACGAATTAAACTCGTATCTCAAGGTACCGCTGTACCTAAGCAGGTAATTGCCGAGGCATGCAGTTACAGGTGGCATTGTAGAGTGTAGACATTGTGTCTGCAACAAACGAGCAACCGCTGGAATGGTGGACACAAATGATGGCTGGACTGCTGTCAGTATAATGAATAGGCTTGTATCGATGATTGCAAGTTAATGGCCCATTTTATTCCAGTGACACATCATGTCCTTTCGGTATTGTCATCTTCAGGCGACCATGTAAAACAAAGGTTGTGTGCGCGTGCTTAGCCGGTGTATGTGCGTGGGCGGGTTCGGGTTAGGCTTCATCGAGCGTTACCAATTCAGTCAACGAAAACTGCCTGATGATTATCAACAGAGCATCAAGCGACGACGGTGGCAAGCAAGACAACTTGTCCCTCGGCCGTGACCCGGCTGCTTAGAAAAGTCTTCTTGCCAAGGAGGGGAAGATCTTACTCATCTACCTGCGCTGGATTAGTTCTTGGCGAGTCACCACTGGCAAGGTTATGCCTCGCCGTGACAGGCACGAGAAGTTCGCTTGCTTTTGATTAGGGGTGCATGGTGACGACGGTGGTGGTGGGGACGCAGACCTGTCGCCACGTTCGTCTCCAGGTTTATCACCACTGACAAGCTCAGCGGCCATGTCAGGACCGCCATAACTGCCGCGTCACCTGTCACATGACAAAAGCCCAACAAGCCAGTCCCCTGGCTTTCCTTGTGTCCAAGCGACTGACAACCTGAACACGTTGCCGTTGCTATAAAATCCTGCTGATGGATCGTCTTGTTCTTGTGCTCGCGGCGCAGACGACTTTATGCCCGTCTGACGTCAGGTTGGCAGTAATTTACGAACATTTGAATAAGGCTTGTATGCCGCTAGATGTGGCCTTCGTTCGTCCCTCCAATCTCTCCTCCCCTCTACCCCACACCCATGTGCACAGCGGCAACTGTGAGCACTGACTTGAAAATAAAAGGCACGGCTCTTCTATATTCATGTTGCTATGTGAGTGAATAAACAGTAATGAGCTGGTTATGCAGCAAGAGTATGCAGTTCGAGTTCTCGTGTACCGTAAATAATTGTTTGAGCGGTGCAGTAGTGCATGTCTGGATATATGTAAGTGTGAGAGTGCGTGCATGTGTGTGTGTGTGAGAGAGAGAGTGGAGGAGAGAGAGACTTTCAAGTGTGTCTGGATATCTGGATTATATCAGATATTGTGGGGCCAGTAACAGAAGGCGCATTCGGCTTACACCGCAGTAGTAATGCAGGGCTTGGCTACATAAACAAACGTGATGACGTTCGTATTACGCGCCACGTGATCTTTCCTGTCTAATGGCGGTGTTTTTATTTTAAAGTCAGCTCTTGGGCGGAGAATACAAACTCCTTTGCTCTTGTGGGAGATGAAGTGTACAGAAGAAGTGCATTTCAACCAGAAAGTGAATTCGTTGAGTGGCATGTGACCTTCTGAATACCTGATGAAGGAATTATTTTATATGACAGTGCGACGTGACCAGCTATTCTTACCGCAGTGGAGCGTCCTGTAGGTTGTTTTCGAGTTCCTTCGACAGGTCATTAAGAGCAGTCACGCTGGTGTGATTTGTGTAGTATTGACATTGTTGAAGAATTGAGTTATGGAAAATTATGTTCTTGAACAGAGGTATTGGATACGATTCCTTCAAACAGGGAAGAGTGGAAGGGGGTGGCGTTTGCCGTTAACGAGCTGCCTTTTAACCGGGCGATAGGGATATTTCAGTTGTTTTTTTTTTTTTGCATCAATTAAAATTAGCTCCGGGCTACTCATGACAGATCTACGCTGCAATGGCAGTGATTGAACCGGTAGCTGCACATCACTAAAGAACCAATCAAAACTAATGTATCTTTGTCATGTGACAGCGAAAGTAGTTACAGGCCTATAAGCACTGACATGCATGCAATCATGCGGTACAGTTTCCGACACAAGAATGAAAAATGGCACGAAAGCCTAATGAACTCGACCATTTTTAGTTTCTTTTTGAAGTAGTCATGGCCATTTTACATCAGACCGACCAGTTCGGCATTTTTTTTTCTTTTTGTTTTAAGTTTGAGGGAAACTACACACTTCGCTGAATACTAACTCATGTCGTCGTTTAACGGCTTCACGTCAGAACTGATTTTTCGAAATGACTAACCAGCAAAGAAGGACTAGATAGTATCTACCACACGATGCGTGTTAATTCATGAGACGTCTAAACTTAAGGCGCTGCAATGTATCGCACTTTGTAGGGTTTGCAAGCCCTGCTCGGAGCTTTTCCAGTTTTGCACACGGTTCCGAGGGGACTTTGCATAAAGTTTTCAAGGATAGGACGTGGTTCTATTTTCTTGCAGAGCCTGACCTACATTACATGGCTGTCGCCAATCGGAATGCTTGAACACAGTCGGCTCCCTTTTACCTCCAAATTAGAAAATGGCGATGTGGTTAGAGGAAAAGTGTACGAGTATCATTTGTATGTGGGAAAACTACCTGTGTCTGCTAGACACTGCCAATCCAGAGTATCTCGACCGGGATAAGGCCAAGAATGTACGAATTGAAATTGCTCGTGCTCTGGGCAGCCTCGATCAAATATAAAAGTTCTTCAAACGTTGCAGACGACATTCGCAAAAAGCGTCTGCCTTCTCTCGAGTCTCCCGAAGAAATTTCTTTTAGAGGACATGAAAATAAGGCACCTACGTGCCTCCTTCGCGCTACCCACCCCTCACCCACATCTTTTTTCCTTCTTCTTCTCTCTCTCTTCCTACTTCATCAAGCAATATTATTAATGTAACAGCAGTAACTTCCGAAAGTATTTGATTGCCTGCCATTTTGTCGACTACCCACAATGCGCTGCGCGGATGACGTCACCTCGCAGGACACTAGCGATTGGACTTGCTACGTGAGAATAGAACGGTGCTGCAACGCTTCCTATCAAGCAAAATCTTGCACGCGCAAACCTTGAAAACGTTGCAGCGTGAGAATAGGCCTTTAGCTTCTCTGCTGTGTCAGGTATTTTGAATGGTTGAGTAAGGAAATCCATAATATAGGTAGGTAAACACTCGATGCTTGTATGATCTGAGCATTCCGTGTGGTCAAATAATTTCGTGTGAAGGGTATAATGTACATAACATTTTTCTTAACGAAATTTTGGACAGATCTACTGCCTTTCCTTTAGCTCAAATAAAGAAACAGAGAAAGAAATAAGGAAAGGGAGAAGGAGAGAGAAACAATTATTTTAAATTTTTTAAACAAAAAGCTGATACGGATTACGACCGCAGTTTAAACAATATGTAAATAAAGTAACAACATATTTTATGCACATACGGATAATGGGCTCATACAGACTGGATATCGGTGTATAAATCCTTTTTTTTCTGAAACATCATTCACCTGTCTTTTTTGTTCTGCTACAGCAGGGGAGGCTACTTGGATGGTACGTTTGTTTGTGGAGCAAATGGTCGCTTGCTGGAGGCTGAGAAATATCTTCTCTGCCCAACTGGCTACCGCCCTCAAGACAGGCCTAACTGGCAAGCCTTATTAGTTGTTTCCTCTACCCCCCCCCCCCATTCACTTCCGACGACCAGTTCCGGCGGAAAGGGAAGGTGGTTGTTGGCGTTATACACTGAGTCAGCAACTGGGGCTATATCAAGTTAGTCCAGCCCTATAAGTATGTGTGTGTTGAAGGTACGTTTTGAATCCGTTCCTTGTTGTCTTAGGGTCAAGTACGGAAGATGAAATGAAAGATACGATTAAAAGAATCTGAGAAAGAAAGAGAGAGGGACAGAGAGATCAGTCCACAGTTCAACAAGAAACAAGCCATTGTAAACCACAACAACGGCAATCCAAAACAGTGTTATGTTAGACAACCAACACTGGCGTCAACCTAGGCGTGGCCCCGTCGCTCTTGGGAACACCAACGCTGCATCAACTTGCGACCGACATTCCTGACACTCTTCCTGCGGCTTCCCATGCGAGCAGCACGGGACATGATGCAATTTAGACAGGAATGTCGCTTGGTAAGATCTCTCCCTCCTCTTAAGACGCACGCTGAAACAACTTCATTTTCGTCAGCGCGAGAAACGGCAAACTCGGAGCTCGTGCTGGCGTCTAGCACGCGCCGCGTAAATGAACACAGTGTGTGGCTTTGTTTTACGGAGTCGACGCAAAAATGCCAGGTATTCAGGTGTGCCAGGTGCAACTGTCACAGGCTCCAGTTGCAGCGTGCAGGTGAAAATGTTCCCCTTATTACTCTGCAAAGATGTCACGCCAAATCACGCTTTACGGGCAAGTGAACCTCCGACAGGCGAGCTGCCGAGGCGGGAAAAGAGGGGGAGGCGTTAGGGGGAGACCCCACCCACTGAAGGGGGTCAACTAGAAGCAGCAACCCGGTCCTTTAGCTGTTTCCGCAAGATAGTGAGACGTTCGTTTGTGTCAGGAGCAAGAAGACAGCAAGGATGGTTCTACAGTATGTTTCGTCACAGCCTAGTCGAACATTAACGTAAAAGTTGCTAGCAAGTTACAGACATACAGATGATATCAGTTAAACGATACCGCCTATTTACTTTATCAAAAAAAAAAAAACAACTACAACAAAACAAACACGCTGGTTGACCTAAAAGTTTATACTTCTGACGTCACTAACGGCTGCCGCCAACGAGAGAACTTTCTGTATGTTTTAATGACAGCCAAATTTGTTTATTAGTTTCCGGTATTTTAAACTAAACTTTAAAACATTTCTCAGAGTATGCTAATAACGCCCAATGTGTGTGCGTCTTGGGTTTCATTACAGAAGGATTACATTTTCGTTTAAAAAAAATCAAGCTTGTAAAAGCCCGAGAAGTTTAAGGAACAGAATAAAACATAAAAATTAAATACGTCTCAAACGAATGACAATAAACTAAGCTTGGGTTTTCAGAACAGCACAGTCTTCGTGAACGGACGAGTATAATAATACAGGTTCGTGCTTCATGTGTCCCTGTCAACGTTTCAACCACGCTCATTACGTCATCAGCACTAATTACGTCTTCATCCCTAAAGACGTAAACATTCTTGTTTATCTCTCCTTCAAATTGTAAACAAAAATTCCAGTTCTGGCAGGGCAACAAAGTTCGACCTGTTTTGCAGGCAAGAACTAGACACAAGAACGCTTCTCAGTCTACAACATCGACAACAACCGGAATAGAAGCAACATCTCATACAAAGAATAAGAGGACAGGACCAGAAAGAACAAACAGAAAAGAGAAAATTAAATGAAACCAAAATAAAATAAAAGCAGCTGTAACAACAAACATTAAGAGCTCGTGATAAAGTAATGACCATCAAGTCGACGATAAGCTACAATAAAGGAGTGAAAGGAGATGAAAAGTGATAAGCAGGGAACGAATGAACGAGCCTTAAAAAAATTCTTTCCCAAATCGAGCCTGACAAAAATGATACATTTTAGACATTTTTATCGTTAAAATAATCTACGTGAACATTTCTTGCTCTTACATTAGGTCGAGCCTAGCAGCAATGTAGCTATGTCTATGTCGTGAATAAAAGAACCCTTAAGAAAAAAACCTAATGTCTGTCCTATTCTAACACCACAGTAATCTTTCCGATACGTCAAATCTTAGCCACATCTCAGTAATAGTTTTTATGGCTTTTAATGGGCGACCAGCACCTGAGATCATTTATAGAAGTCCTTGAGGAGATCGTTAGTACGGTCCTCTAATCTGAAGGGCGGCGCCAGTCTTTAAGTCAAAAGTGGGTGAAGGCGACAAGATGGATCGAACAGCACTTGACCATCAGGGGGCTGTAGTTATGAAGCGGTGGACCAGGTTTAGAGAAGCGGTTAGGGACGAAGGCCACAAACTGTGGTTCAAGGGTTTCTTGAGGTGATTGGAGCAGTTCTCAGCAGCTTCCCTGCTCCGCCATCTCGAGCAGACTCATCTCCATTGGAATCGCTGCCAGGCTCCATCACCCGACCATGACTCAGGTATACGTTCCCACTTCTACATACAGTAATGAAGAAGTGGAAATGTTCTATGAACAGCTAGAACATGTGAGACAAAAGGTGCCCCCAAAAAGGATATCCTCGGCGTTATTGGGGATTTCAATGCGAAGATGAGTCCAGACACCTATATTCGCAATGGCCCAGCACAGCAGCCCGCTTCGGCATCGATAAAACCAGTGACAGAGGTCTGTGGCTTCTTGAGCTCGCTCAAGGCCACAGGCTGATCCTAGCCAATACCCGATACCCTCAAAAGTCAAGGCAGAGGCTGCGACCTGGCATTCTCCGGATAAGTCGCTTCATAAGATGATTGATTTTTACCTTACCGCCGAGACGCTGTAAGACGAGCATCAACAAGGCAAAGACGAGGGCATATCTAATAGCGGATGTGCAGTGACCACAGCATCGTCTTAGCAGGCCTTTGTTTAAAGCTGAGGTACAACGTCGCTAACCCAGTCGCATTCGCTTTGACCTCGATAAGTTGCGAGACCCACAAGTTGCCGACCTCTTTCAGGTTGGAGGCAACTTCGTGGCCCTGAATTTGGTTGACTGTGACGTGGACGCCCATTCAGGTCACGTGAAAGAGGTGCTCTTGTCTATGGCCGAGCACGTTTTAGGGCGGCCAAAACAGCCCTGGGTCACGGAGGAAGTTCTCGTCCTTTGTGATCGCAGGGGGGCGCTAAAGAGCGAGAGATGGAGCAGCCATGAAGAAGCGGTCGAATACCGCAAGATCAATCGCGAGGTCAGGAAAGGGATGAAGACCTCCAGGAAAGCCTGGATCGAAGAGAGGTGCACTGAGATTGAGGAAGGGATAAATTGGGGCGAGAGCGGAAAGGCCCTTTACCTGCTTATAACACCCTCACAAGTGACGGTCAACAGCAAAAGTCATCTGTCATCGAGGACCGTGCTGGGAGTCTCCTTACGTTCTCTAAGAAGCGATGTTCTCAAAGAACGGCAGTTCCGTGGCGGATATTCAGAGAATCACAGAAGCGACGGGAGCAATGGCGAGGCTGAAGAAGTTATGGGACAGCAGAAGCATTTGCTTTGAAAACTGTACAAGTCCCTTGATTTCCCCATTTTCCCCCTGAACAACGACTTATCCTTGCGTAATCCCGATGGAGTATTGCCAGACAAACAGATAGGTTTCAAAAAAAAGAATGGCACGCAAAGGAAACCTTGACAAGAACTGGACTTGAGTCTTGATCTTCATTTGCTCCTTTTAGTATCCTTATCCGCAATGATCAGAGAACTGTGGTTTGTAACCATCAGAGTGTTATGTCCTGCAATAATCAGTGCCATGACCTGCAATGATCAGAGTACAAGAAATTAAATCATCACTACCCGGGACTATATGCGCTATCCATGTGTCTGGTTTGTGAAATCAGGTCTCCCGTTTAAGATGTTATCCTAAAGACTGTGCATTTCACTTTGAAGACATCTTCATGTCAGAATGACGTGTTGCCATTTATCTGCACATTCACACGTGCACCCCACAATTGTCGTCACATGTTGTGTCATGTGTGTTGCGGGTCGCGGGTATGGTCGGTTCTTGTTCCATCCCCTTTTACCCCGTCAGGCTTACGGTGGGTTCCTGGCACAAATGTTTGTGAGGTGATGCAACGCAAAATGGTTCTCCGTTTCCATCCAGTGATCTGACTCTTCTAAAATGAAATGAGAAGGTGACAAAGAAATGTCAAGCGCCTTGGATCGTCCCAGAGGCAAGTTCTTGCAAGTCTGTCCTTCACGGTTTCACCGCTAGAGCAGTGGGTGGTGCAGATCAGTTACACTGACACTGGAAGAATGAAGTGATGATCATGAATGTCTTGGATGACGCTGCAAGTTTTTGATTAACGAGTACCCCGAAAGTTGCATAATTTTCTATTAAGTTGCGCGTGCACATGCCGTAAGTGTGGAAGGCAAGGGAATGGTACAGGCTTCATTCTATTCCCCCCACCCCCCACCACCGACACTCCGACCAAACCCCGACAACTTCTGCGGATGTTTGGCGATGTCTTGCTGACTACAGAAAAAAGAGAAAACCGGTGCTTGATCTTGAAAGACATCTAAACTTAGCTGCTTGCTAGTAAGACTCCCGCAATGTGTGTACTCCCTCTTTGCCACACGCAGTAAACTCTGGGGTCTGTGGATTGCGGGAGGGGAGGGGACAGGCTGCTAGTGACGTCACTGTCCCAGAGCGAAGTGAAGGAATGCTCTGCCCTTGCCAAGGACCGTGATGTGCGTATATAATAAGACTGGCAACACACGGGCAGAGTGATCCTGAAGAGCGTAGAGGAGACATAATCGAGATGATATCTCCGTGAGTCTGTGCACAATGGCGGCGACCAGCGCGCCCGGGGAAGGCCCTAATTGGCCCGCGAGCAGGGTAGATGATGGGACAGGGGTCTCCATTTTCTCGTCGCTTCTAATTTCCGTCTCGGCGCTCAGACCTGGCCCCTTTTAAAAAGCATCCAGGCATGGCCACACGCTACAGGGCCAGTGATGGCGGCTGAATGAGCAATCGGCTTCGTGGTTGTGGGGGGACGAGAAGGGGCAGAGAACAGGGAGGGTGGGTTGTTAATGGAGACGACGCTGGGTTGTCATGTAGGTAGAGAATGAACTGTCAGCAGATAGAGATCGCCGTGCATCTGAAGGCACGGACAAGGACACAGTGAATAAAAAGTTTCTTCTTCTGGACCCGGTTGTATTGCACAAAAGCATATACACCTCAATCTAGACTAGACCAAACGCACACTACCGGTCTTATTAGTCCAATCATCTGCCCTGGTTGCATCTGGTCTATGACTATGACCGTCATAAGCTACAGCCATCAATTTATGACTGCTGGTTTTACGAAACTCTCTCACTTGGGTCAAGCCCGAAACGAAAATTGGGCTTGCTACTCAGCTCTGTTGGAGCAAATAATTTGTATTTTGTGTATATAGATTCTCATGGATAAACTAAGGTCCTCAGTTTCTTTAGCGCAGATTAAATGTGACAAGAGATATTCTATACTGTACATACTTAATACCTAACAAGATGTACATTACGTTCTAGTGTTAACTCAGCGTACAGTCACAGTTGCAGTTGTATTATTTCCTTTTGCTTCACCAGTGCAAAATTGCAGGATATTTCATTTGTGTTCGTGGACACAAGCTTATTAACTTATTTGCTTGATGAGTATATGGGAAACATTGTGCAATATTCTGTTCTATGATCTTTCCATTCTGTTTATTCTCTGAAAGTTTAATCTGACTGTCGTACTTTCAGCCTTCAGGTTATGCCCAAAATTTACCTCAAACACATAAGGTTTACGATGAGGAAAAGCGCACTCTGGTTAAGCATCTATAAAGTTAACCTCCATTAAGCTCAACAATCTGATGATCATCGTCGGGGTCTGAGACCTTATAGTGTATAGCCATGCTGTGCAATACAGTGCACGCTTTTAATAATATACACATCTTCATCTGTCTCTCTCTCTTTGGACTGTATTTGCAAATAAGCCAATATAAAGCACCTGTTATATCTTTCGTGTGTGTGTGTGTGTGTGTGTGTGTGTGTGTGTGTGTGTGTGTGTGTGTGTGCATACACACACATACACAAATTCTACACACAATAACTGAGTTAAAACCTAGCAAATGAAGCCCACTAATATTAAAAGCAAGGAGCATACATGAGAAAAGATTATGGGGAATACCTGAAATAAAACTGTGCATCTTAACATGCCTACTGGTACGCGAAATATTTGCTCACATACTAATATATAACCATTAGGGCATTATTTTCTTCTTGTGTAACATATGACTTCGAATTTAGATATACGAAAGCTTTTCCTGGAGGCTATGAAAGCATCTCTTTAGTAAGGTGTCACAGTGTTCAGTGGCTTGTCGAGTGGAAGACAGGCTTGTGTGCAGCAGCATTACCGATGTCATTAGTCACCAAACATTCTCTTAGAGTGATGCACTATTTCCTGAGGTATATCCCGGGACTGGTTGGGATGAAAAGATCACGACAGAACTTTGACTCAGTCAATATTCTGGCATCATAAGCACTTCCTCGCTATTTGAAAACACAGTTAATAATGTTAAAGTCACTGTCATAAAGTAGCTGCACATTATGATAAATGATAAATAATAAATCTGTTCACAAATTAATTCTCATGTTCGGGTTTTCCCTGCATTTTTTTCGTTTGTGCCGTTTACACGTTTGGAAATCCAGTGATGGTGTAAAATTTGGATTTCTCTTTACTTCATCGATCCGCTTTCTGAGAGCTTGTTGAGAAATATGGTGGAAAGTTCGAGAAACTGTTGATTTGATACTCATTGGTGGAACAATCTGTAAACATCCCGATCAATACAATCGTAATACTAGAATCACCTGCTTTTTCAGGAGAGAGGCTGCCCTGCTGTCAGAAATGATAGGCGAGTTCATCTCTGAGACCATCGATGATTTCAAACAGTCGGTTGCTTTTAAATCGAAATCTGTCAAGCAGTTCAGAGTCATCGAACACCTCGGGGGTTGCATTTGTTTGTGAAGACTCCATTTTGCCGTGAATTTGTTGTAGCTCATGAGAACGATGGACAAATCTTTGAGCCATTTCGACAGGAGATATAACTGTCAATGTCGGGGAAAAAAACATTGCTTCACCTTTGTTTTTCCTCCAATGATAACAAGAAAAAAACTTATTACAGAAACTTGTAAGGTCGTCACTTGCAGCTCTTCTTTTACGACTAACCTCGGAGTTGGACTAAAGTTACTCGTGTGTTTCTGACAATTTATTGCTTAGTTGACAGTTGTGGCTGTTGTAAAACTATTTGGATTCTGTCCCCTTGCTACGTCTTGCTACATCCGAGCGGTGCAACTGGTTCCTGGTCTTCCTGGTGTTTCCTCTACAACCGTATCCTCTTCCTCTATCTTCCTTGAGAATTGCCAATACAAAAAATGTGCCGTCATTGACAAAAGCTAGGATAAAAACCCAACCAACTAAGCACAACAAAACAGTTTAATGCGGCATTTTTTAGGACGCTGTTCAGGTTTCAGCATCTGGTCCTCAGGCAAAATATCAGCGTTTGATAATGGCGTGGCAGTTCCTGAAAGGCACCTCTGAGTCGCATGCTTCTGCCAGCAGTTCTGTTATAGAACCGATTTTCCAGTTTTGTTTACAATTAGTGTATTTGCTTCCTTTTATGACAGACTTGATGCTGCCTGCTCGTTACTGCTGCTTTCTTTTGACAGCTACGGTCTACTCTTTCATTGCCTGCAGTCCCTGGGTGTGCTGGTATCCACTGCAAGACAATCTTCGCTTTTTGAGTCAGCTTGTTGATGTTGTTCGTCATGGACTGTAGCATCTGGTCGGTCTCGCTAGAGGTGAACGCTTGTTGGGCCAAGAGTAAGCCTGTGAAGAAGACTTTTTTTTTTTGCGGGAAGTGGGGATGGGCGGGCTTGTCTCCTGTAGAAGAGTCTGTGTAGCGATTAGAATAGCCTGGACTATAAAGCATAATCTGCCACCGGGTGCTGACATGAAAACTGGTGGCTGGCCAGGGGGTATTATGTAGACGCCACATCCTCCATTTTTATTGTGTTTTCAGCTGAGTGGTCGATAAAGATGTGTCCAGCTTGCTTCTGGATAGGATTTGAATTCAAGCAACAACCTCTATCCGGGCTCCAACCCCCTCAGTCCCCATAACTGCAGGGTTTAGTGCCGCACTTCTGGAGTGGCGGTCCCTCGCCGTATGCTGTGTTGTAGGAAGCAGTGACAAGGCACCACCTTCCCGACTCTACTTGCTTAATGTTTTATGGTCATGCCGCGCACTAAACCCATTTTTTTCAGTTCCACCCACATTAGCTTTGGACCATCAAGGGGGCATCTACCCAGCTCTGCGTGTGTGGACCGTGACTGGGTTGCCGTAAGAGCAAGCGCTCTTCGAACGATCCGTTGTTTTGCGCTGCTGGCGCCGTTACTCCCGTTAGTGTCCTAACCTCCATCTTGTGGGGTGATACTCCTGTCTTGCCACGCGAGGGAGCGCCTTACCATATAAACACACCTGCAAAACCCAACCCTTGTCTACATTGTCGATCACTGTGGCAGCAACGTCATACAGGTGGGCCTCGACCTGGGATGATGTAAAAGAGCGAACAAATTTCTTACTTAAATTGACTAACTTAACCTTTAGTTCCGTTTAGCGAAATTCATGCTAAGTCAGATTCGACGCTGATGTGTATAAGCAGATTTCACTGTTTACTTGCACAAGAAATGGGTCAGGACTGGTATATTTCCTCATTTGACTTGCTGCTTGCCGACAAATAGCCAATCAAAGATTGCTTTTTGTAAGCACTCGATGTTCGTGTGCTTGTTTCCATTTATTTCCGACTTCAATGATGGGACGATTTCTCAGTCTTTGCCTATTTTAGGAATTGGCTGGGATTCCCTCACGTGACTAGCTGGTTACAATCACTCAAAAATTTGTTTTGATCGCAAGCACTCGATGTTTGTTTGTTTCCATTTACTTCCAACTTCATCAATCAAAGGATTACACAGTCTTTGGTAAGATTAGTTTCCCCCGTACAGAGATAGAAGACTTTGTTCATATATTGTTTGTGTTTTTCTGTAAATCTGCTAGTCAAAGGGTAAAATTAGTAAAACTCGAATATGTTGCCGATGACAGTAACCTGCCATTTTGTGGTAGAAGATGATCAGTGTTACCTTGGATCAAACCGCATAGATCCATGATGTCATTTCACCGGAATAAAATAAATCACCTCTACCTTATCCTACAAGTCGAATGGATACTTCCAATCTCGAAAATGTACGCTTTCTCTTTATTTTCTAAATATCAGTCATCTCGCCGCCATCAGCCGAAGTCTGAAAAGTGCAAAATTGTGCGACTCAGTTAAGTAAGGCTCTAATGTCTAGAAGGCAGAAGTCTTGAAAAAAGGTAAGCTAGATTTTGTCTTTAATTGTTTTAAGTTACCTTATGGACACCGATCTGAAACCGAGTCCATCACCACGCAGGTTCAACGAAGGCGTTGGCGATGGATTGGACATGTGCTCTGCCAGCAGACAGCAGGCCTCTCCAGAATCGCCCTACGATGGACTCCAGACGGCCGAAGAAAACGAGGCCGCCCAAAGGAAACCTGGAGAAGAACAGTGGAAAGGGAGATGAAAGGACATGGGGTCGCCTGGAGCGTGTTTCAGCCGATCGACATCAGTGGCGGGCTCTGGTTGAGGCCTTATGTGCAAATAGCACGAAGAGGACTGATTGATTGATTTTATGGACACCGATCTTTTGTGCTTTAAGTCAACAAACGTAATCTTAAGCTTATATTGAAGTTCATTCATGCGACCCGCAAAGGTAAACTCGTCTCTCTGTATACATGCATACTTGCTCAGCCTTCAAGGTGTCGTTTGTAACGTGCATTCGCTGGGTGCACCTGATGTTCGCCATTCTGTTTCTTTGTCTGAGTGCCTCGCGGTCTTCTTGTCTGTCTGCCTGTCGTCGCTGTCTTCCTGTTTCTCTCTATCCCACGTTGCCTTCCCGTCTGCATCTCTGCCTTGCCTTGCCTTCTGTATGCATTACTCATTGTCTGTCTGCCTGCATGTTGTCTGTTGTTTACTCGTTTCCCTGTCTGCCTTTCTGCCTGTCTGCCTGTCTGTTGCATGTAATGGTTGTAGTTTCTTTTCTCATGTACGCTTCTCTGGCATTTTCTCTCTCAAGGCCTCTCTTTTCTTGCGATCACGGTGCCGGTTGACCGACAATCTTACAGACCAGTTGAACCTGCTGTATTTTGAAGTTGAACTGAGTCTGCCCAAGAAACACTGCAGTCATGACGGTAGTTCTTTCGTTTTTGGCGCAAATCAATTTTAAAATCCGTTGGTTAACTGTGAGCTATGTGTCACAAGCACCTCTTTATCTTTATGTTGGCTGTGTTGCTGATTTTACATTATTTCAAACTGTATTTCCGAATTACTTCTTTTTCCTTAGGATCTGCTTTCCATCTGAGTAAATGTGTTACGTATAAAATGACCTTTTAAGTAATGTGTGTCATCAACCACATCAATCGCCTTCAGTACCTGAAACGTTACTGACGGGATTAAATGATAAAAATAATATTCTGCGGCCATGGGAAAGTTTCCCACTATCTGTGGCTCAGTTTCTGCAGCCATCTAGCCTCCCCTAGATCGAGGTAACTACTCACTTATGACATCACTCATCTCTAGGTGGCGTTGCCAGCAGACTTCCCAGCACGCTGCTGACGTCATTGTTCAGTGCTTGCAGGAAACCAGCAAAAAAAAACAAAAAAAAACACACACACACACACACACACACGGATGTGGCGCTAAACTGTCTGCCGTACACACACACACACACAGCCCTTTATATCCAACATCAGGAGGAGACAAGGGACGATTCCCCCGGACCATCACCCCCTACCACTTAATACAGCCAATCTAGCAGTCTCGGCTCCGGAAATGAAATTGATTCTGGATAGCAAGACAGTGCATTACGGGTGGATGGATGGTGTGTGTGGGGATAGAAAAAGGAAAAGGGAAACTGTGAGGGTGGGGGCTTTGTTTCATTGTTTGAAGAGACAGTGAGAAGAAACTAACGGAAGGCAAGGTGTGGTCGCGCAAGCGAGTGGCGCAGCGCCGCTCTACGGCGGGCAGCTGGCCACGTTGCCGGTAACAGGGAAGACAAGCAAAGAGCGAGCATCCGCACGCCGCCAGCCGAACGTCGGAGCGACGGGCGCCGCGAGCTGAGCATCTGCGCATGCGCGCGCGACTAGACGACTGGGTGAACGACTCTAATGTCGTGAGTGTGGGGAAGGGACGAGGGAGTTGGCTTTGTGGGCCACGGCTGATACACTGCACAGTTTGTCTTGAAACTTTGTCTGGAACTCTTGCAAAGGTTTGGTTCAAGTCCCGTCGGAGGGAGGTGGGGGAAATAAAGTTATGGGGTGGTGCAATGAAGTTTAGGGGCGGGAAGGCCAAACAAGAAAACCCAGTGATCAAACCTGTAACTACCCACTCCAACCCGCAACCCTTCTTGCCACACCCACTCCGATCTTCCATTACTAACGCCACGAATGAACGTCAGAAATGTGTTTGTGACCAACGGTCTGCATGTCTCATGCTCTAGTGATATCCAGCTAGGGACAGATACACTGAATTTATTTCACCTGTATTCCCTTGCTCACTTTAAGCTAGAGTCAGTCTATCATTGTTATGACCAGACACGCAGACGAAGGGAATTTGCGGAAGGAAGTTCCTACGAGCTGGGGGCTTGGGAGTTGTCACGATTGGAGGGGAATCAGTGGCTGACTCTTTGACCCAAGACCGTTCGACATCATCGTGTCGTGTCGTGAGCCGGCTGTCTTCCTGGTTCTGAGCATGTCTGATGTCCTTGACTTCCATCTACGTAGCGAGTTCAACGTCAAGCATTGTATGATGAAAAAAAGGTCCTCTTCTAAGGATGCCGTCTCACTAAAACGACATTTACGACAGTCACACATATTGGTGTGACCGCACGTGACAGCTGATCGTCACGCCAGGGGATGACAACGATTAGGAGACTACGACAGCAAAGGGAGAAAAAAAAAGTGTGGAGGGTTGAGGTACTCAGGTAAAAGAAATCCACGTGTCTGCAAACAGCCCGCCACACCTGAGTGGGGAACCTCCTGAACCTGCCGTCTCCGGTGCCTCTTGCAGGCACACAGCGTCAGTCGCCGCCCGGGCACTACAGAAATCGTTTTGTGATCAGTATATCAACACAGGAGTAAAATCAACAGAGCATTTAGCTTGACAGCCCACATTGCGCTATCGCGTAGGAGCCCGCCGCCCTGGCGCCGTCGGCCGCACAAGCGTTAATAAACATTAGCATAGCAAGCCCCGCCCCGCCAGCTCCGCCCCCTTCCTTTCTCCGGCAGGGAGGGTGGGGGAGACGTTTCTACCTTGACGTTACCGCCACGTTCGGGGTGGTGGTGGTGGGGGGTAGGCCTGTTGGCGCGGTGGCTGGGCGGTCGGGCCACAAGGTAACAGGCGTGTTCCACAAAAGAGGGAGGCGAGCTGGAGGAGCTAGGCTGCGAGTTGGCCAACAAGCGCTCTAAAAGGGGGAACAGTTACGTGGTCATGCCTCCGTTATGAGAGCGTGTGTCGTCGTCGACGTCGACCGAAGGTGGGGGTGCTGTAGAAGGCTACTGCGTCTACCTGGCGGCAAAGAGGAGTGCTACACAAGGTGGAGGAGGGAGGGTGCTCCAAGGAGGAGACAAGGTTTTTAATCAAATTCGGACGCAGGAGCCGGGAGTTTACGTATACAGCCTAAATGGCTGGCGAGGGCTGACATTGGGGGGAGGCAAGGCTCGGTCGCCGCAAGTGAGCGTGGAACAGCAAGCGAGGGCTCATCGTGAACGTTAGACTACGGGCCAGTTGTTGTTACGGAACACTAGCAAACAGTTGCCTTTTTTCTTCAGAGCTTGGGTTTGGGATTCCCGTGTGAGCGGAACGCCACAGTAAGAGAGCGCGGGACTGTGCGTCTGTCTGGATGACCAGACTGATAACACGAGTGATCGTCGCACGTGACGTTGGCTGGTGGGGTAGAGCAGTGTTTGCAGGAGACAGCGGGGCGAAGAGGTTTCAAGTTGAGCCAGGCGTCGCCGTGCTACACTCTAAGCACGTGAGGTTTTCTGGTCGATTTCTCTAACCAGCCAGTGTGCTTGCTCTCTCTCTCTCTCCTCGCCAGCGCGCGTGCGCGTGATGTATGTGTTCAGTTTATGATCCTATCACCTGCGCTGAGTGTGTGACAGTCGCTGTACAAGCCCTCGGAGGATGATGTAAACTGTATGACAGCTGCCCGACAGTCTCGTCCGTGGAGCAGACAGTGTGAGAGACTGGCTAAATTGGCTTTAGAGGTTAGGAGAAAAGTTTAACCCTTTCGCGTCTGATCACAGTCAGCAGTCGCCGAAGCGAGGCTAATAAGTGCTGTCATCCTCTTGCACGAAACAGTGTTGTTCTTAAACAGAGTGACGTAAACTTATCGTGCTTGATGGTTCATCAACGACCGCTGGTGTCTCAGTTCTTGTCGTCGTCGTCATCATCCGAGGGTGTGACCTGCTCTTTAGCAACCCGTAGAGTTAACTGCGCACTCGGCTCTCCGTTGGCGACAGCGACATCACTGGGAGGGTAGTCGATACCTGACGAACGGCCGCATGTTACCCACGTCGTATCGGCAGCGGTGACGGACGCTGCCGCGGCGTTGAGGACTGACGGAGAGCCGGTGCTGGTGTTAGTGGTGGTTGTGGTGTGGATTTACCTGCAATCGGATCGCTGGGATAACGCCCTAGTGTCGTCTGCTGCCCAGTGAAGGCAGGTGTACCGATGGAGTCCAGCTCCTACCTGCTGTTGCTGCTGTTGATGGGATACTGCCTGGCATTGATTGAAGGTGAGTTATTGACTGGGGCTTAGCTGCTGTAGACCTTTTGCATTATTTAAAACACACACGCGGGTTTAAGAAAATTGGACGGTGGAATTTTTGTAAAACTCTTCAGGCATGAAGGTTGGTGTATCAACTCTTAATGTACTGTCGAGAGCGGTGTAAAAGTCCTGCATAGTTGCATTCTCAGGGGAAATGAAGTGTCACAAACTGGCTTGAAACATGTTACCAAGGACAAGGGAAGATCTTACAGTTTCTTCTATCCTCAGACTGCTGACTTCTGGAGCGAAAAATTTCTTAGGCTTATACACCACTTGAGATCAATTAATCAGATATTTTTTTATATGAAGGTTAATTTTTTTTGACAGTATACAAGATTTAAACCTCCACCTTCGGTGTTTTAGCCATTAGCCCTCTTGGTTTGAAAGGCCACGATCGTGGCTTTGCCAGGTAGTACGGGCAAGGCGATTTTCATTACTTTTTATTGCAAAGTTCAACTTTTCTCTTTTCCAAAAATGTATAGGTTTCTTGGTCTAATGTTTATCTCAGAGCATCAATAATAAAAAAACAAACTTCACCACTGTCAAGACGACAGTCTTCAGTTATAAGCCAGTCATTGTAATGTTCATTTTTATCTCGAACCAAGAAGGTTAGAGATATGCATCCACTTCATCTACATATTGAAAATTATGCATATAACTAAAAAGCATCAGCGCATTGAATTTCCATCTGTCACAAATTTTCAAGTCCATTTCTGGTTTTAAGTTTTCTCAAAGTCTTATTTTTAATTAACAAACTCATTTAAAAACGTCTTCTATTTATCTTTTCACAATGAAATAGTGTCTTTATTGTCTGTGCTTCCCTATTCCACCCTATCCACCCACCCCCACACACTGAAAAAAGGAATCCGTCAGTTCTTACTGGAAAGTCATGAGAGCCCTATATGTTCTCATGTCTGTGTGCATAACTGTACAACATATGTACCCAAAGTTACTACCGCATGCCATACAACAGAAACATGCTCCCGGCCACCCCACCAACCATTTGTGCAATGCTGTTGTCTTGGAAACACCCTCAAACTCACAACGCCTTTTTTCCTCCTGACATCGTCTGTCAACTGTATTTTCCATACCTGTCAGGCCTTCTGACAGCCATGGTTGGTCTTGTGGTTATTGTTTGCTGTCAGTTCTAATAGTAATGAAGTAAATGCATCCCCCCTCCCCTTGTTTCACCCTGTCTGCACTTTCGGCATTTCTCAGTTCAAGCGCGTACATGTCTAGCACAACTGTGTGGATTCCTTAGTAAATTCACAGAGAAAAAGTGGGTTTCAAACTGTATTGCAAATGAAAAAAATAGTTGGCACTCACAAGAAGAAGTGTAGTATAGCAAATTTAGCGGGAAAGAAAGATTGTTACATGGGAGCATGTCAGAAACCGCAGCTACATCTAATGGTCCCGAGGTAATGTTACAAATTATTAAGCAAAGTTTATTTTAGCCCCTTTCTTTTTGTAATATAGTTGTTCCAATTTCATATCTGTATCTGTTTATGTGAGCTTCTTTTTTTCACTCTGAGAAATGAAAAGTCAATGTCAGAGAGGTGAATTTTTTGTGACCTCCCTTTGGACTCCAGGCTAGCCTTATGGGTTACTATTGTATGATAGAAAGAAGACTCATAAAAAGTCACAAAAATCGCCAAGACTTTACATTTTAAAAAAGCTTTATTTTTCTCTTTGAAATCAGATGTAATGGTGTAGTATACATTATGAAAAGAACATTTTCTTTTAGGTCTTGAGTAGTTTCCAGATGAGAGCTAGAACCAGGAAGGTAGTTGTCATCCTCCACGCCACGCCAGACCTGTCACTTCCGATCGGAAGTTTCGGCTAGAGAATAATTATGATTAACGCGCGACAGTTCGGCAAAGTCAGGCTCATCCTTGTCACATGTCGCCAACTTGGTTTGTTGTTATTTTGGGAGGGAAAGTGCTTCCACCTCGAGGTGATTTCGCACTCTGGGGGATAGGGGTGTGGCCAACCTCTATAAATAACGATTAAATTGACTGGGCAGACTGGTCTAACGACATTACCGCAGTGACTTAGCTGAGTAAAAATCCTATAAGTATTGTTGAGTCAGACCCAAGGGATGCATTCTGTTAATTAGACACCAGCTGCTGTGGTCCCTTGCTGACCATGCGAGGACAAAGCGATAAACGCTGTCAGTATCACAGCGTCTCTCCATCTCTCTCTCTTCCACACACGCACACATCTTTGACTTCTGCCTTTCCTTCCCCCAACCGCAGGTCCTTGTCCAGAGAGACCGGAAGACGGCGCCCGGTAGCGAAGTTTTGTTGCAGGTCGGGTTAGATCAGCTTGAGGCATCCAACCGCGTTTTGTCTGGTCGACGTGGCCGACCCAGCAGGAAATTTCCTGGAAGGGCTCGACTTTCAGACTCCGTATTGACGGCCACCCTGCGCCGACACCACATCCCCCTTTCAACCCTGAACCGTCCTTCTTCCATCGCCGTCACAGTAAGAGTAGCCGCCTGGAATATCTAGGAATACTGTGGAAAACGATGTGTGGTTTCGCTGTTCAGCTTAGCGCCCGACTTGAGTCGCCATGTTGTTAACAGCGGGTAATGTTTACTTTCACCACTGGTTTCATGTTCACTTTTGACCCGTCGTAACCTTTCCCTTCCCGAGTGGTTTTGAGGGAAGGAGGGTAGGGCATGGAAAGAAACAAAAAACGGAAGGAGGGGGGAATAGATGAGCAAATGACGAATCTTTGCACACCATTGAGAAGACCAAAGATGGGTCGCTTCCTTCCGCATGTGCGTTTCTAAATGATAGTGATGATAAATCTTTGTTTCCGCATCGTCCAAAAAAAAACAACAACAAAAAAACCCGAATATCTCTACGTGCGAGAGTTAGAGAGGTAGGTGAATTAGGACAGTCGTGGAGTGAGGGGCTTAGCTAAGTCTCCATGTAATGAATGATTCGTCTACCGCGGCTTTAGACCTCGAGCTATTATTTCAGGCCTTGCGTTCTACCTGGGGCCATAGCCATGAACTGGAGGCAAAGTTACCGCGGAGATAAATAGCACTGGAAGAGAAACGGATGCCTAAATGAAGGAGAAAGTGGGCAATCACCGAAAAGTCTCCGTCTTTCTGCGTTCTCCAGTTTCGTAGCATGTTTGAAGGCAGCTTGCGCACATACAGCTTATACCTCCGGTGTATACCTACAGGTTCCCTTTGACAAGTGACCTCGTCTATCCCACATCCGTCTCTTTTTGCAGACTTACTGTCGCGCGTTTCTTGTTGCTGTTTGTTTATCTGAAGCAGGCTTCATATCGTTTGTTTAGCAGGAACGGAGACGCGGGCTGATGACAAAGGCATCGCGTCCTTCCTTGTTTTCTCCTTTAATCTTCGCTGTCAGTAGCACAAAACGCACGTCCTTTTTTGTACCGCCCCCTGTATGATTCTTATAGAGAGCAGCGGGAGAAATCAACGTTAAAAAAAAAAATCATAAAAGCGAGGCCCACGAAGACTCGCGTTTGAAGTAGATTCAGTCCCGAAATGAGCGAAATCAAGTTTGTTCTGCGCGGCCAAGTGCAACCGTGACTACTGAACTGCTACACATCCCAGGCAGCCGGTAGCCCAGACCATCGAGAAGTAACCGCCTTTTCCGCTTCAAGAGGAGTAACCGAGACACAGAGGTGGGTTGGGGAAAGAACAGTAAAGACTCGACACATGCACATGGATCTCAGTCATCGCCTCCCGTTTTGCTCTTCTGTGCATCAGACCGACTCGAATGCTCAGGTTGGGTGGGGTGTTGGTGATGGTGGTGTTTTGAGGAAGGGGTAGAGGCTGCTTCTGCCGAGGCCTAGGCCGTGTGCTGACAACATATATAAACCTGGCTGTGCAGACGAGGTAAATGCAATAAGTTACATCAAGGCACACGATGACGAGTAGTTAATACCCAATCACTTTCTCGTGATGAAAGATAGTTGCACGAAGATTAATCTTCAGAGAGAGAGAGAGAGAAGATTGCCAATACCACAACGATCAAAGGATGGCTGCTTGAACTTTACCCCCCACTCTCTTCCCTCCCACATTTTTATATTTCTCTGTATTCCAACCTCCTCGCAGGCTCAGGTCTTCCTAAGTTCGTAAGACAGCGACCCCTGGATAATGAGGCAGGTGATCAAGAATGAATAAGACCTGGTCATTGTTATATCGAGGCAGTTTAGTAATAATAAGACCCAGATTTGTTACTTGTTGCGTATTTGTAACCGCTCAGTTATGTAACGTCGAGAGGAACACTAAGGCGTTGGCGACTGTCTCCCACCCCTGCTCTCTTTTTTGAGAGCATGATAGTCTAACATCACCGCCTCCTCTTACATGTTCTCGCAAAGTTGACAAAAAATAATCCAACCACAGAAAGTTTTTAAAAATTTATTTTGTGTGTGTGTGTTTGCACGAGTGCAAGGGCACGGCAGCGAAGTAGCTGCCCCGCCCAACAGATCGTTTGGCTGGAGGGTCGTGTGCTCTTGTGAGGTGGCGCCACGTCTGCCGACAGCCCTGTGGCAGTAGCCAGTGTCATGTACTATATGATGCTGCCCATTGGACGCGTTGGTCTGATGGCCTGTTGGGTGCGCAAAGGGTTGTGAGAAACATTAAACACCAAGGTTGCAACATGAAACACCAAAACTGAAAACAAACAAAAAAGGCCTTGTTATTTTCACACATCTAGCTTGCTGTAAGACAAAAAACGTTTGTAAGAGATCATTATCGTCGTCGTCGTTGTCGTACGAGAGCTAAATGAGACTAATTCATTAGCATGCCAACCTAGTCGCAAAAATGTGCTTTTTATATGTTGGGAAGGTACTGACGATCGTGCAACTAAACCATGGCGATGCAAGTCTTATATCACACCCTTGACAAAAAAATCATCCTCTCCTTCTCAAACACGCGCGCGCGCGCGCACACACACACACACACATAGTAAAACACGGACGGTTGTTGTAGCAAACTTTATGGCGATTAAAGTGATCGCAGTCGGTTTGTGGAGGCCATATTGTGACTTAACATGTACGTGTTTCTTTTACGTTCAAAGGAGTCGCGCACTTACTTCTCAAGCCTTTCTGCTCCCCTTGGCACCGTCCCTTCCTCGCTCCATATTTCTTACCCTGCTCTTTTTTTCCCCTCCACCCACCCCGCGCTCTCATACTCTTTTATTCACTAAAAATATGCAGCAGAACGGCCGCGCGAGCGAGGAAGATTAGATAACCTTTACTTTCCTGAGCCGTTCATTCAGTTAAATTAGTAACTCCGAGATAAGGGAGTCAAAGTTGATCCCTGCCTTGCCTTTCCCTCCCGGTGGAAGATCTTGGGGAGGGCGAGCTGGCACTTTTCTGTGAGCAGAATCGCGAGTGAAAAACTTGTTAATGACGATCTGCAAGCTCGCACGACTTTGTCGATCGAAAACCACTTTCTTATCTTTTCGTGTTGTAGGAGTTCCCTGGGAAAATTAATAAAAATGAGAGGTTAGTGTGTGTGTGTGTGTGTGGGGGGGGTGCTCTCTGTGTGGGTGTGTGGAGGAGGGGAAGTGCAGAAAAGGAGAGGGAGGATCAAGGCGTGGAGAGGTGGCGGTGGGAGGGCAAGAAAAGGAGAAAGAGTGGAACGGATCTTTACAAATGACATTGATCGCAATGTGGTTAAAAAAAGGGGGGAAATGAAACAGATGAGGAACCCACCTGCCTTTCCAAGGAGTCCATTTTCAAGCCGATCAAAAGCTTATGTTGACCCTGCTCAGGGTACCAAGAAGTCGGCAAACAGGACGGGCACATAGGCACCTTCACAAGCCATCCTCACGGCACACGCATGCACCCCGTGCACGTACAAACGGACACGCATGCGCAGGCATATGCACACCGTGATCTGCAGCTGCGTTAGTGTTAGACCTCGTCAAAATGGCGACTAAACCCAACGGAAGTTTGGATAGGTGACAATGGCATTGGCGCAAAGTGGACTTGCAGGCTGTGGGTTTTGTTCCTTACTCACAAAAATGCGTCTGTTTTCTAGGCATGCACAATGAACACAACTATTTGAATTTGCAGGCAAGATTGGAAAATTCATTCTTGACAACATGAACAATAACATTATTTCTATCTCCTCACTCTAAGATTCTCACCTAAAATGTGGCACGGCCTGACACCGGAGTATTACGAAAGAGCGTGTGTCATGGCCAAACAGTTTTGTATGCGAGAAGGAGCAAAAAGAACGATTATCTTTGTCTTTATCTCCATTCTTCTTTGCTAACGCGTTTGTAGAAAGGCGCAGGAAAGAATATTAACCGTTTTCTCTGAACGTCCCAGAACCAGCGCACAATTCCCAGTCGTCAAGGTGGAGGAGGGCCGAGTTAGTCGCGCGCGCCTAGACGTCCTTGATCCCAACGGCGGTGGCGGCGGCGGTGGGTGACGACCGTCACTTACGTTGTTGACTGCGTACTTCATTATTTTTCCGTTAATCCGCCCGCAGAGTGGCGCGCTCAGGTCTGCTAGCCGCGACGCGGGCGCTAGAGGGCGTTTGCAGCAAGAGTCGCGCCTCACTCACCGTGTGTCGTCTAACTGCCGTCCTGATTCACGATACGGAAGGTTAGCCAATCCCAGTTCAAGACACGGCAATGCATGGCAGGCAACAACTGAGCAAAGTTTCTCTCTCAAAAGTATTTCTTCTTTGTACTTTTTTTAAAACTCTCTTAGTTTTCGCCGTGCTGTTTCCCTTTTACGGAGTCACACAACAACTAGTGCCCCACTCCACGGCTTAAGCTAGGCCATCCCGCGGAGTAAAATTAATGATTTTCAATTCCGGCTAAACGGACTGACGTCAAAATCCACTTTGGTGGCTGTGTCGTCTGCTCGCTGAAAGACTTCTTTGACCTCCAAGTTCGGACGCATAACGACTGAATCCCCTCGCTACGCGTGTCACGTCCCCTACTCCACCACCCCCTCTCTCTCTCTCTCATTTTAAGTCCCTCCCCAGTACCCCGAGTTCGTCTGTGCACGACAGTCACCATAAATAGCTCTTGAATCAAACAGTAAAGAGTATGCCTTTGCTGTAGAACGGAGGAGCTGAGGAAACAAACTGTAGGAGAGAGGTCGGGCCGCGCGTGGGGGTGGGGTGGGGTGATAGAGGGTAGGGGGAGATAAATGTAAGCTAAAGTGGCTTGTGGGGAGATAATAGTCCCGGCTTCCTACCGTCAGACTCGAGTCAAGTTTTCGCTGCATTCCAGCAGGTACTCGACTACGCCAAGAGCTCGCGAGCTGCACATCCACATGTTTTAAAATGGTGGTCGGCCACACGCCTGGAACCCGGAGCGTGCAGATCAGCGGAAACTGGCGGACCCAATGAGGGTGTCCCGCTGGGAAGCGACTCACCTAGGTCGCCATCCTGTTGGGAGGGTCCATGTCAGGGGCCACACGTCGTGTAAACACAGCCTCCGTCCTCCCCATAAACAAACAGTGCGACTGCTCTCTTCACTCTCCTGTCTTTCAGCGCTCGCGACTCGATCGAAATGCGCGTCTTGTTGAAGTCAAATCTCAACCCTCACCCATCTATCCCCAACCCGTCATCATCATCTCGCAGACGTGAAAGACAGACTAAAAGAGGGTGGAAGGGGGAGTCAGGTGCCAAAAATGGGGTGGAAGGAGGAAAGATGAAGGCTGAATCGTGTGTCGGATGAATCTTCAACTAGCTTTGCAATCGCCGTCCCGTAGTTTGTTGTTGTTGTTGTTGTTTTTTGCCGGAATTATTTTTCTTGCTGTTTCCTGTAATAGCAGCTGCAAGAATACAACCAGTTCTAAGATGCAAGAGTAGATCCGGTCCATGTAGAACACAGGTCTTCCAAGTTTGGTCAACGATACGAACGCCGATACGGTTGGCAGTGGTGATCCTGTTGGCGCGCACGTCTAGAACATGCTGACATGCTAATGGATTGGTCTCATCAAACTCTAGTGCACAAGTGTAGGACATGCTTAGCCTGGGAATGAATTGGTCTCAGATGTAGCATAGTGGTGTAGTACGTAAAGCCTCGTTTAGTCAAAATGCTAATTTAGCTTTAGCGCACGTCTAGGACATGCTTACAGATTTAGCTGTAACATTAGTATAGTCAGTATAGCCTGGCCTAGTCAAACTGTACATGCATTCGCGAGAATTCCAGGTTTGGACCTACTTGTGTCACATTTACTTTGCCTCATCCGACGTAAAAGACACACATGGATTCGCACATCCCCCCCCCACCTCACACACACACACAATCGCAAAAGCTCGCAGTCTTTCACTCACACCAACATCCATGTACCTCCCACGCCATATTTTTTCTGCGCTCGTGCCTGTCTATTTTAAGACCAAACCTACGAACTTCCGATAATGGAGACCGTTACAAAAAATGCAGCACCACCCGTGTCAGACATCACCATGAATGCGTTCCGTTGCCGCAGGTACACGGCATTCGACACGAGGGTGATTGGGGTGACGGTGGGGTTAGAGAAAGGGGTATAGAGGGGAGCGGAAGGGGCCGCATGTACACAGCGTCTCGACATGAGGGTGGAGGGGGAGGGCAGGCGCGGGAGGGGGCCTTGAGAACACGTTTAATAGTTGCACTGGTATTTAGAGCCTGTCTGACAGTTGTTGACTCTGTCCATGAGCTTTGCAGATGGGTCAGATAAGGACGCCAGCCTTTGGGGTTGTTAAATAGAGTGTTTAGTCTTCGCTGAGATTGGCCCTGCATGTTCCTTCTCTTTCTCTCCATCTCAATTTCTCTCGTTGTACGCACGCACACGAGATAAACCGACAAAGTGTTTCTTATATTTTAGTTGCCACCCACCCTCTCATTTCGAATGATAGCATCATGTGTATAATATATGTACGATGCTGCTACATTTTTTTCATAATCTGTTAGCCATTCCTTTTTCAAAAGCAGACTAGAAACAGATTTCGTGGAATTCGGTCGAGTCGAAGGAAGGAGAGACTAGATAGAGTTTCCTCTTTCGAACGGTTGACTTTACCGGAGAAAATGCAAACTCCCCAGCAAAAATCTAACTGGAACATTTTTAAGAAGAAAGAAAAAAATCAGATGAAGAGAAAAGGAAAGAAAGTGAAGAAGAATGAAGGTGCGTCGACTGCAAGTAGTGGGGTGGACGGAAGGGGGGAACATAAAAACCACCTCGGATGGAGACAGCACAGCAGTAAATTGTTGAAACTGCACACACTTGGGGAAGTTCTGAGGCTTGCATGATGCACAAACGGCAGAAGTGTATCAACCGAAGAATGGAGAACTAGTTTTATGGCCTGTCAACTGTTGTAAAGCTGCCTCAGGGTTCCCCCACCCAACACCTCCTCAAACGCTCCCTTTCTCGGGAAGGAATGGAGAGAGGGGATGGTGGAGGCGGGGGAGAGTCGAAGAGGAGAAAAAAAGGAGGTAACTTCCTCACGTTGTGTCGCTACTGCTGCTGAACAAAATATAGTTTTGTAATTGAGGAGGAGAGGGAAGTTCTGGAAGCCACGAGCACGAGAAATAAAGATGGCGTCTGTCTTGGACATGGTTGTCAGTATATTTGTACCGGGTGTGTTTTTGTTTCTTTCTTTCTCTCCTTGTTTGTTTTTTTCTCAGTATTTTTTATTATTATTTTGCACGGTTACGCACTGGGTTTTCTTTTCCTCTTTTTTTTTTGTCCCATCAAGAATGAACTGGGAAGGCACGCACTCTGGAGGAGTAGATGATAAGGAACAAGAGGAGGGTTCATGGGTGTGTATGCGCACTAGCAGGGATTTCCAAAGATGTGAGTGAACAACAGCGACAACAAATAACTGCAGATAAAAAAAAAAGCGATGAAACCTGTCGACACCTCATGTGGAATCGCGCCTGTCCTGTCCCGCTTTTCCCTGCCCAGCCCAGCCCCATGTTTCTGGAAAGCGAATTTACCCACCACGAGAGACCGGGGAGCGGGGGGGGGGGGCTGCTGACGACTGACATCGACAGGGTTCTTTTCTGGACACGCTTCTCTGGTGACCCAGCGCAGTGTAGGTTCTTCGAAAATAAAAGGATTAAAAAAAAATTAGTCGTATAGCTTTGCAGACACTACCACTACCCTCAATCATCATAACGGGGTGGGTGGGGGTCAGTGATGGCGGGCGCGTGATTTGAAGAATAAACAAAAAGGTCCTCGCAACCGGTGGAAAGGGCATTTTGTGATAGCGGATGTCGACTTTGAAGCTCGAGTCTTGTGAATTCTGAACTGGTTCCCCACTTCGAGAGACGCTTGGCTCGTTCCGGCAGCAGAAATCTATTTTTAGAGACCTGGCACTGGACATCCAAATTAGCGGTCTGCCATTACTGGTCAACTGGTCAAATAGAAGCACAACAGGCTATTGAGTGACTGCGTTGTCCATTTCACGCAGGGTGATTTTCAAAAGAACAGTGCTTAAAAAGTTCCGACCAAATCGCTACAAGACGTTTTGGGTGTGCACTGATGCGCGTAAAACAGAATTTCACCATCTTTTTGTCGGAGCAGGAACCGGCTTTTGATATCCTTATATCTTCCTCATCGACGGACAACTTAAAAAAACTGCTCTCACCTTTTCTTTCCCCATCCTTCTCTTTTCTCCGTGGTGATAGAGACGTCAACAAAACATCCAGAAACAGGGGCTTTGCAACGAAAACTCATCCGCCGACCATGTTCATATCACGCCTACGGCCATTGTCCTCAGGTTTTCGGGGTGAAAACGTCGTGTTTTGAGAGCAGGGTGCAGAGCAGTCGTTTGTTCTGTCCTCACCATCTCGTCGTCCCACCCACCCTCCACATTTTGCGGCCTCCTTCCTCGCTTCAGTTTGAAGCAGCGGGTCGCTATGGTCTTGTTTGCCAGTCACGCCTATCGCCCGACATAGTATAAGCAGACAGCGCCTGTGTTGTCAGATCACGTGACCGGTGACTTCTGGCCTGCGATAAACATAGGGTTTGAGGTGGGTTTGGGTGGCTGAGCCCTAGCGCAGGCTAAGTTGAAGGTTTAATTAGTTTAGAGTTGGTTGGCACAGACTGGTCAGGTCCATTGACGTAAGGTGGGTGCGGTTGGTTGAGGGAAGGGGCAAGACCGGGTAAGGTGTCGGGGTGGTGAACAAAAATGTCCAAGATCCATGAGGATAGCAAGAGTTGGACTCGCGGACCAATGTCTCCTAGCAGTCGATAGAAGAACAAATGTACTGAACCGATGCGTGTCCAAGATCAGGAGGAAACGTTCCCAGCTCCCACGTTGTGATCAAGCTAGTGTTTCTTCTTGGAAGACCCTGAGCTGGTCAGGTGTGGTATCGACTCTCTGATGTGTCACTAACCTCTGACAACCAGGTGTGGTCGTGGACTGTTCTCTTATACAGGCATTGCTGAGGATTGTTTCAGTAGAGACACTGGGGGAAATGTCTTTAAAATACGATGAGCATTCACACATAGGTGTGTGTGTGTGTGTGTGAGAGAGAGAGAGAGATTGCTTATCTGTGCATCCGTGTGTTTCCGTTATTGCTGTAACAGTCTTTGGGTTTCTCTAACACTCGGCCTTAAATGTCACTTCAAGCAATCATCTACTAGCCTGTTGTTCATGACTTTCCTTCTGCTCCGCAAACAGTCTGCTTCACACGTCACTTCCGCCATTCTTCAAGACTTCTGTGTCGATGGCTGTGGCGTGCCTTGAAGTGGTTTAAACTCCCGTCCTGCGTGTGTTTGTGGCATTCTTCTGACAGCTATCTTCTCTGCTTCCGGCGTTTTAAACTTCTTGTGTTTTCTGTCCCATTTTCACAATGTGGCTACCTTTTTTCCGCACGTTTCTCTCTCTTTCTCTTTGTATGTGTTTTTTTCCTTGCTGCCTTTTCTGATCTCCTGTTTTCCGTGCTGTAGCCCTGTATTAAAGGCTTACATTTTGTAAAATCAATATTTTAATTGTGTTTTTTACTATTAGGTGTTCTAAATTCTTCTTTCACTTCATTTTCAATGAACCATTTGTTGAATTTTCCCGACTGTTACTCTTTCGCAGATCCTGATTCTTTTTAATATCTTTATTTTCTTATCGTGACATACACATAACAGATCAGAGACCATCACAGAAAGAATTACAGTGTTCGTTCTTCTCTGCTGACAGCTGCAGGCAGACTGATGACCGAGATGATGACACTGATGGTGAGAAAACTCACTGCACATGCGCACATGTAGTCAAGGAAGTACAACCATAGTTTTCACGTTGCCCAAAGTTAAGAGGATGAAGGAGGTGGGGGCGATGAAAATGGGGCGAGCAGACAGGAGGCGCGAGAAGAAAGCTGGCAGTTTCGAATTAAGCTATAATTTAATGTTCTCGAGTTTGCTTTAACGCTTTATTCGTTTCTTCGTTAATGCCGTTAAGATACATGCATTTCCTATAAAATCGGCCGTAAGGCTCCACTCTGAAGTGAGCTCTGTCACTCCATAAGTTAAGAATCTGGATCCACATTAAAAGAGGGAAGGAGGAGCCCATATAGATACAACCACCAGTTATTCGTTTCCCTCCCCCTTTTTTTATTCTGAGGTTAACATTTTTATCCGTGCGCTGTCTTGGACTTAAAATGATCTTGGCGAGCGTCATTTGAGTGAGCATCATTACAGAGAAAGTCAGTTTTCTCCGTTACCTTCCCTCTTCTCTACGCGTCTGCGTCTCTGACCTTGTGCATGCAGTGAACAAAAGCGCGTACAAATCTGCTGAAAGGCAGTAGAATGCATCTAGCTGCTCCATGTGTAGGACGCCAAGAACAAGAAAAAAGTAAGGTTATTTTGAGTCCTCAAAAAAGAGAAATAAAAAAATATACAAGACACATTATAAAAACATTCAACGGGGACAAAAACGGAAGGGAAAATAAAAGCAGGCCGGGGGGGGGGGGAATCTACACCAAAACCAAGTTGAGTAGAAGACAAGAAAATTAAAACCTCACTAACCTAATCAGCAGCCTGTCTTGGACAAAACACTGGATCCCTTAACTGTCGGCCATCTCATCTTTCTCACAGTACATTGTCAAAACGGCAGCGGTACTTGCCCTGCCCCTGCAACCCCCTCCACGCCTCAAACCAACCCTGATGCCTATCTGCTTAGGACGACAGCCGCACGAGTCGTTTTAACTTTACATGCGATCCCCACCGCCTAGTTTCTTTTAAGAAAAAAAAAATTAACGATTGCTTTGTTTTCAAGAGGATTTTTTTTTTCTTTTTGAGGCCGAGAACCCGTCTTGCCGTTCCGAGCTGGCGAGGGGTGGATTTAAGGTCCTCATTGTTGTCTGCTCTTTCCATCCATCATTTCGCTCGGCGTTTGCTATCACCCGATACCTCCAGCCCCGCCTCTTCGGTGTCGCCGTAGTCTCGGCCACAGGAGCATACCCGTCTCCTCCAGAAGTTTCGTGACCACTCCCACCCAATCACCCTCCCCACCACCACCACCACCACCACCCATTTCCTCTGATCATTCCACCCTTTTGCCGCGTTTGTCGGTATTTGTCTCACGCGATGGTCATTCCAGAAATTGTAAACGACATTTTCTATGCAGCCGACGCCAGATCGACGGAGTGGGTAATAGACCTTAAACTGGATATCGTAGATTATGTTACCCTTCCTAAAGGTAAATTTAAAAAGTAAATAAATTGTTAATCACTGCGTTATTTTTAAAGAAATCGCGCATGGTTAAGGTGATATAAGGTTTATGACATCTGTTTGTAGGGTGTTTTTTTTTTAAACCTGGAAGCAGACCACACAAACATCATACGCATGTCCAAAATTTACACCCTGCGCTGCTGTTCCAGCCACCACGCTCACTAACGACGTATGGGCGGGCATGTAGGGGAGCACTTCACACTCCAAATCCAGTCACCCGGTGAGTGACTTACCGTCCCTGCCGGCTCGGCAATGCTTCTCTTCGCGTGAAGGGCCCTCGTTAGACTGTCGTGCCCCTAATCCTTGTACAGGGGCCGGCGAAAACAAGTGGAGTCGCTGCGAGAGCTCAGTGAGTCGCCTCTTCTCTTGTCTTGTGTCACTGATGTATAAGGGTCCCGGCTCAGCAAGACACGAGATAAAGCACCATCTTGTTATGGGACTTGAGTGGCTTTTTTTTTTTTGTCGCTACCTTTCCATCGATGTGTCTCGCTTTTGTCCTCGAGGTCACCACTGACGTGCAGGATATTTGCACTGCATTTTTGTCGAACATTTGAGAGCAATCGGCAGCAAGAGATACATTATAAATCCGCAGAAAAGCAAAGCGGTGTTTCCTCTTGGTTCAAGATAAAAATATAACATTACAATGACTGACTTATAACTGAAGATTGCGAAGACGACAGTGGGTGAGGTTTGTTTTTTATTATTGCTGCTCTGAGATAAACATTAGACCAAGAAACCTAGACATTTTTGGAAAAGAGAAAACTTGAACTTTGCAATAAAAAGTAATGAAAATCGCCTTGCCCGTGCTACCCGGCAAAGCCACGATCGTGGCTTGTCGAACCAAGAGGGTGAAGGTGGAGACTGAGGGCGGCACCTCCACCAGTTCTTTAATATAACCAGGCCGCTCTCCGTGGACAGAACTATCCTCGCGCATTGTCCCTCCGTTACCGTCACGAGATCTTTCTTCTTGCCTCCTGTCGTGTGCAAGACCCTGGCTGAGAAATGGTGGCGAGTAACGTGTCAGGGGGTGCTAGGGGGAAGTTGGGGGGGGGGAGGAGAAAGGAGTGGACGATAGACGGTGGCTGAGCTTTTGTCGCGCAAGGCTGCAACTTCCTGAGGGCCAGGCCAAGGGCAGGGAAGCGCGCCTAATTACCGCTCTAACTTCGAGGACCGCTGTCGTAACGCCGAGCCCGCTGTTCCGCCTCCCGTCGCCAGCCGTCGCGCGGATAGCAAGATGACGCGCCATCTGCCGCGCGACCTCACCCAGCGAGCGAGGCGAGAGACGGTGGCGGAGAGTGGTCAGGAGAGGAGGGGAGGGGGCAGCTGGTGAAGAGACACGTCGCGTGTTCTCTAGACTGAAGGCAGCAACCTTAGGCGATAATTGGCAACCTTGCGCCAGACATGGTGGACCCCCGTAGCGAACAAAGTCAGACCTCTGCTTCAAGGGACAAAGACAAAGGTGGAGGAAGCGATGACGTCCGATGATCTGAAGAAAAATGTTTTATAAAAAAATATTTGTTCCTTTTTGCTCTTTGTCCTTCATGTTTTTGTCATCACTGTGAGTTGATGACGAAGACTGCAAAGAAACAAGGAGGAGATGAACTATCAGCGACAAATCCGGAAGGAGAGAAAGTGTCGAGGGTTGGTACCCTACCCTCAATCCTGTTTCCAATCCCCGCCAATCCGAGCCAATTTTGTGTTGTTTAAACCCTGTAGACGTGCGACCAAGGTTGTAAATTACGTGTGATGAGACTCTCTCTGAAGGTATCATATTATTACTTGCCTTCTTGTCATCGTCTAGAGAGTATTGAATATATGGGTAGCTCGCTATCGGTCAAAGGGATAATATAGGCTTTATACGGGGAACTGTAACAAAGCATGAGAAAATATCTAGTCACTATTTGATATCCCTTATAAATATATTAGCATGCAACGGAAATAGGCACGTCTCTCTATCCCTAATTCTTTTAATGGGTGAGGATTGAAACATCTAATTTTTTTTAAGAAAATGGTGGACTTTTTATATGGACTGAAGGTTAGCTACAAGGGTGTGTGGTCGTGTGAAGAGGGAAGGGAAAGGACACTATGCTTCACACAAACTCAGACAGCCAGGATCAATAAGACGGATGTGGTGAAGAATGGCAGGCAGAACGCAGGAAATCCATCCTCCACGCTCCTTACTGCACCACCACCACCACCAGCAGCACCGGTCGCCAATCGGAAGCGCGTCCTCAGCAGCCCTGATCAAATCACTCGCGGTGAGTAAGGTGCGGCCCGAGCATCTCCGCCAGCGTCTCAGCACCGGAAACCAAGCTTGCTTCCTTCCGCAGCACAAATGGAGCCAGGAGAGAGAAGATCCGCATTTCACGGCGTTTTCTCATAACTTGCCTTGTTGTTTATGTTGAGTTGGGGGCTGCATTTAGTCGTCTATGTGCCCCCAAACCAGGACAAACAAAGGCAGTGTAAGTGGTTGGAAGAGGGGAGGTAACGGCGAGGTTGGCTATGCGGGTTGGCATCTGACGCGAGAAGTGCATGTTGGATCTGAAGGATTTCTGAACCTGGATGCATTGCAGGCCTGGATTACATGAGGGTTCGTGCCCCCTCTTCCTTCCAAACGTGAAAGCTGCAGATAAATTTGAACTCTGTAAATGTGTGTATATCCGTCCGCTGAGTAAAATGTTAGTGTAGTTCCACTAATGCCAGAACATGTTTATAGACTAAGATGTCAATTCACACGATTGTCTGATTTCCGATGCCCTTGTATTTTTGGTACACTTCCGTTGGTCAGCTAGTATTCTCAAGCAACTGAATTTCCCCCCCCCCGGCTTTATCCAAAGATGGGGGTCCCCCCCCCCGTCCTGCGCCTTTTGTTGACCTTTGAAATCTGTGTTGTCTGCACTCATTTTTTCATAGATCTGCACTCTATATCGGGTGACAAAACCAATAAAATTGCACTGAATCGTTTAGTAATATGGCATGATTCTGTTCTGTAAGAGTTTATCTTCGTTTTAAAGGCCCTGGACGTGGCTTTATAACCCGTCTTCCCAGCAGTCCTGGACTGCGCATGTCTGTTGCCATGGCTGTCCTTCCTGCGTGACTGCGCATGTCTCTCTCTCTCCTGACACAGCGATGCAAGCGACTCGGCATGCACGCCGCAGGGCTTCGCATTTCAAAAAGAGGCTGCTGTCATGGACACCGAACCAGTTCCGTGTCAGAGTTTTGTCATTTATCTCCTGCTACATCTCTCTCTCTCTTTCCCTCCACTCCCTCCTCTGCACGAACCCTAAGGTGTAACCACAAGCAGCTGGTCCGTGATAATATTTATCGTCTGCGCCAAGCCGACGTTGCCAGAGGCGAATCGTAAATTTTCGCCGAGGTAAAATGGAACAAAGAAAGTCGCTGGTATTCTAAGAATCAAAATTGCCCCCTCCCCTCACAAAAATTCGCATGTAACAGGCGAGTTGCTATTTGAGAAGAAGAAAAGGGGACATGAATATTTTCACCTAAGAAAAACAAATGACGGAAGTGTATTGCAGAAAAAGACATTGGGGAAAAAGCGGAGGAGGTTCACATGTTTGAGTAGAACTAGTAGCGGTGACGGGAGATCTCTCGAATGATTAGACAAAAAATGGCTGTAACAGTGGTTGGAGCCCGGAACAGACCAGCATACTCTTTCAAGGAGTAACTACAGTGTTTTCTATCATCTTCTGTTATGCTAAGTGGGATGTAAAAATGGCGCACATTAACGATGCAAATGTGGGGAGAAATGGTATTATGGAGAACTTAATGGAATTTCTTTTCTTAATATTTTTTGATATGGTAAGTTTATATCAGTAGCGCGTCTATTCTTGCTCAGTGCCGAGTTGAGGGTGTTCTTTTTTGTGGGAAAGAAAAATCGTAGGGATGTCATCGCAACCTTTCCAAGGAGGAATACCGGTCTTTATTTCAGCCGTTTTAGTCGGTGTCACTGCTGTACATACAGACGGGGGAGTACGTGGTCGGTGTGAGTAGGTGGGGGTATGGGTGGGGAAGTGGGTGAGCGTTTTGAACTCGATTGATGCTCCAGCAAACCCAGTCGGCGGTGTATCAGTATCAAAGCGTGGGAACTACAGTTTTCTCTCTTTTACTGAGGTCTTATCGACGAACTGGGAGTAGGGGGTTGAGGGATACACACCGCGAGTCTGTCGACTGTTGAAATGCGTAAACTTGGTGTGCTCCTTCCCCTTTCCACCGTCTTCCCACCCCGAGTGTCAAGCGGTTGCATGGCGCTGAGCGTTTCTCCCAGCGGTAGCTAAGCGCGGGTGTATTGTTTCCACCGCGTGTAACAATCCTGCCGCGCGGCAGTTTGTGGTGAGCGCCGCTCGCTCTCGCGTTCTGCTGGCCCACCGCTGCTGGAAGATGATACAGTCCGCCGCTCGTGTCACGACGCTGCCGAGATGAGGTTGTTGAGGTGGTGAAGACACCTCCTCTCACACTTTACGTCTTTCTAGTTGCTGGGTCTTCCTTAACTTGTTTTGGTCCCGTGAGAACGGCTGAAGTCTTCCTATTTAAGTCTTGTCGTTGGGGACGAAAAAAAAAATGAGTCATGTAGCAAAGGTGAGATGTTTGCCTCCGTCTCAAAGAGCCGGGTGTGTTAAAGTCGCCGTCGGGTGTGAAGATTCTTCGCCCCTGGGCAGTGGATTATGAGTCGGGTGTGTGTGGTGGTGGTGGTGGTGGTGGAACTGTCGGTGCTGCCTTGCCTCGACACCGCAGCATCTCGGTATCTAGAGGACGAGATCACCAGAAGGCTGCTGCAGAAAACATGACTGCTGCCACGCTGTTAAAAGGTTTTTCTCGTCGTACCAAGAAGTTCGAAGGGGGACTCGGGAGCCGTGCGATTTGAATCGTCGTCTTTGGAGCAAAACGTCACACGTTTGAGGCACCTCTGCCTGTCCTTGGAAAAAAACAGATCTTGAGCACCTAGCAAATGGGTACGTGATCTTTCAGGAAAGAAACAATTGGGTCCAAGCAGAAAATAAGGCTGCGCTTTTCATAGCATACACTCCAAGATCGATGTCTGTATGGCCACTACAGTATTCGAGGTTCACCCTTAGCTTAACAGTGTTATCTCAGTCTCTCTCTCTCTCTGCGAACGAGAGAAATCTGTACATTCTTTCCATTCCTTTCTCACGAGCACTCTGCTGAACGCTGTCGGAAGGCAACAAACCGTGAAATCATTTACCCACAGTTTACATCTTTTTAATGCAAATTTCAAGTCACATTGTCGCCCCTTGTGGATAGCGTCTTCAGAGCTCCGCCACTTCAGTCCACGCGCTTCACGACCTACAACCTCGGGGAGCGCAAGGGGGGAAAGCCTCGCCAGGACGTGAACTCGACACTACATCGCTGGCCATCCGGAGCTCCCACCTCCTCCCTAGGACGCCTATTGTTCTGGACTCAATAGCGACCTCAAGGTGGCCATTCTATAACTCTGCCGACAGTCCAGGCTCTTAATCCCTTTCTTATCGGAACACGGTTGTGAATTCTTTTTTTTAAGGTATAATTTAAGGGGAAGTATGCATCCATAATTTACCCCAACTACATTATCGGGAGAGTCAACCAAAAATAAAAGATACCCTTTGTGCATTGTTATTCAGATTTGGTTTAATTAACTGGAAACACGCGAGTGTGGGAACTGTATGGTGGTGGTGGTGGGGTGTATTTGTCCCGAGGATAGGAGAACGTGGAAGTAGCTGTTAGTGGATGGCTACCAGTTCAACAATCCGGCTGTGTGGCTGATGCAGCACCATATTTTTTCGGAGACCTTCGGTCTCTACCCGCTGCCATTGTCTCTCTCTCTCTCTCTCTCACACACACACACACACACGTGCTTAGAGGCTTAAGACATAAATCTCTATTTGACATGTTTATCAAGACTACACATTTTTAAAAACTATCGTTTGATAAGGTATCACTGCTTACAAGAGAGAATGACAGTGGATGACACTTTTAGACTTTATCATGACCGATCTCATTTCTCCGTAATCAGCAGCCGTACAGTAACCTTCTCTGTGTAGCCTTACAACCTGCAATTCTGGCTTGAGGTGACGTAGAGACGTCAAAACACCATCTCACGAAGCCATTGGTGACAAAATCGACCACTTCAGGAATAGAAATGGTATCGAACGAAAGTTGCCATTTTAACAACCAGCGAAAGATTTCCTAATACCAAAGAAACAGTTAACAAGTAAAAGCAGGACTGTCACATCCTTCCGCACTTTGATTCCAAATTACCTAGCCTGCTAAAGGGAACGAGGGGAGACAAGGTTGATGTTACTGCTAAAGACCGGTCGACTAACCAAAGATGTCCATGCATAAGGTCGAGTCGGATCGACGTAGTTGTCTGCCCCTGGGCCGGTTCAGTGCCGAGAGACAGTGCATCAGCGTATTTCCGCCTGGCGTGGAGTCGGGGTTATCACCCCTCTCCCCTCTCCCCGTGGCGGCACACCAACCCCTCCCCATCGCACGTGCGTGCTTGCACGCGCAGAGGGAACGTATCGAGACGGAACGCAGATGCTTGGGGGAAGGGGGGAGGAATGGTCGAATTTTGCAGCCTGACAGATGGAGTTGGCTGACCGCTTGCCCGCGGCCTGTCTCCCCACCACTAACAGCTAATGGGACCGGAGGCGCCAGGCGCGTGCATGGTTACGGCCCCTTTGACCAGCAGGCGGCGCCACCGGGATGCTTGACGAAGGTCGTCTGCTCCCATCCTTCCGACCGCCTTCATCCTTGGACTTGTTGAGAGTCAAGATGGATGGAATTAAAGAAAATCAATCATTGCTGCACTCTCTCACAGCAGCCTGCATCCGAAATCACTGCATCAGAAGATAAAAAAAGGTGGGGTGAGGGACTGGCAGAGAGGAGAGGGGGAGTGGGAAAGGAGAGAAGTGCTGTTAGTCACAGGGGGATTTCGAAACCTTTGGCCCCAGAACTGAGAATGCGGAAGACAAATAATCAGGTGTGATTGAGTCTCTGTTTTACAGCGGCCTGAAAAAAATTGTTCATTTTAACCGGCTCGTCTTGGATGCCGGATTGTATAAGACTCTGGACGTAATGGAGAAATCGATCATCTTACAAAGAACGACAAAAATTACGTTTTGTTTTTTACTTGTTAAGGGTTTATTGAATTTACGTAATTATACCATGATAGAACAAAAGATTAGTTCACCGTATTGAGACATATTTCTTACGGGGTCAAGAAACTGTGTGAGAGAGACGGAGGAGTGGAAAAATAAAAAGAATTAGGCGGAGAGTAGTGAGAACGTGTAACACAAGCTGCGGCCTTTTCTTTTGTACCGTAGCATCCCAGCCTTAACGAAAGTGTACAGGAGAATTAGGGGTGGTGGCGCCGTCACCTCCTCCTTCTTTGACTGCTTCTCCGGCACCCTCCCTTCTCACCCGCGATCGTTTCCAGTTGGCTTCCTCCTCCCCGCCAGCCTCCACTCTACACTTGATAGTTCAGGCGCCGCCACGGCGGTCAAGGGTCAGATAAATTTTCTGGCTTCGGTTACGAACAGGCGGCTGTCAGTGAAGTCCCACCTATGAGCCGCTAACAGAAACAACATGGCAACGGAGTAGATCCAAGCTGCGTTGCCCCTGTAGCTTCTTCTTGACTGTCCCTAGGCTATGATTTCTTTTCCTAGTTGTTTTATCCAACTGTCCATTTCAGCTGGGATTTGGTGTGTGTGTGCGCGCACGTGGGCGTTAACATACGTTACTATACGATACTTGTCTTTTCCTAACGCTTAAATTTTTTTATTCCCCCCCCCCCACATCATCTTTTTTACTTCATAGCTGATTACTTAGGGCCTGGTGATGTAGGGCCTGGTGATGGGCTATGATTAACCTAAAAATATTAATTTTCTGACACATTTGAACAGGCTGAGCACTTTTGTACAGTTGTTGAAGAGAGGAGAGGGTCTTGGTGTGATGTAATTGCCTTATTCTTAAAAAAAAATTATTTCACTGAAGTGTAACTCTACATTACTCAGTAAGACAGACGTAGTATAGTGTAGCTTTAGAGACCTTTCATTAAATGTATGGCGAGTGTTTTTATCTCCAAAGTGGTCCTTCTTAAATAAGTTTGTTTATCGTCTCCTTTCAGGCACACTAGATGTTTTCTAGACTGTTCACGGTACACAGGTAGCAAGGACGTCCGCGACTGTAAACAAAATATTCGCATCCTGACTGTATGACTGTCGTCTGTCTCGTGTGCCCGGTGCGTCAGATTGTCGAGCAGTTAGAACCAGCGTCCCTTTTATCGCAAGCTTAGGGTTGGAGACGGAATGTCACTCTGTCTTGTTTTCAGGGCCAGCAACCAGAGCCTGTCGGATGCCAGATCTGTCGCGTGTCTAGACACCAGACGCGTTTTGTCCTTGCTTGGAGGAACCGATGCTAATCTAGAACTTCCCTCTCAGAAGCACCAAGAGAGCTCTTCAATCGGTTCATTTGGCCTGAATGGCTGGAAGTCTTGTAATCAGTCTCGTGGTTATACTCAAGGCCAGACATCACGTCCTACAGTTTACCTCGCTGGCAGTCGTCCTGTCTAGTGGAGTGCACTTCTTTGTCGGGAGAAGGAAAAACCTTCCCCCTCACCGCACCAGCCCATCCACCCACCCACACACACACACACACACACAGACTTTTCACTTGCGTTGAGGTGTATGAGGAGAAATGCATGTTATAGGACATAGAAAGTGTGGATCCTGTCTGTCATTCAGTTTGAGGTCATTGGCAAATTCTGTTTTTCCGTCTGAATCTCTGAGGCGATGAGATCTAACGCACTCAGTTCCCGGTAAGAGGGTGAAAACTAATTAATGTGAAGGGAAAGCAAACCTGTTACTCCTGTCCTCCTCTAAAAATAGTTTTTCTTAAATCGTGACAAAATGTGGCACTGTCCCAAAATAATCAGGATATGTGCATAGTTTTTTTTTCTATACTTTGTAAGTTACTTCTGTGTGTGTGTATGAGAGAGAATTTGTGTAAAAGATTTTAGCCAGAAAGTAACACACACACACACACACACACACTGCCTTGAGGTCTGATGTCAGTCACGACGCTAGTTTGTAGACGGGGATCAAAGCTAGGTCAGCTGGACAGCTGATGGCTCCCTCCTGGACAAAACTGGGTACATAAAACGATGCGTTATCCCTGTGAGATAGTCATGGGGATGGTCTAGGACGGGGTACAGGGGGCGATGAGTGCCGCCATCCGTCAGGGCTCGTTGGTCCTGATTTTACTGATAAGGTTACAAGCCTTTCATCACTGGGAGTCTGTTCGAGGAGGGGTTTTAGATGGGGCGGGGGTGGTGGTGGCTTGTATAAGCGTTTGATGATCACGTGTATCCAACGACCCAAAGACCGGAGCGTCCAAGGACAAGACTACAGAACTTCAACTGGACGAAGGAAGAACGTTAACAAACCGTAGTGTGAGGACTGGAGCGTCATTGGGATGCGTCTAGCAGCAACCAGTGCACGACTGTGAAAGGATTACGCTCTGAATGTCTCGACTTATGAAAACGCCTCACCTTCATGTCAAATTTGCAGAAAAAGAAATATGAAGAAGACAAGTTAAAGTGAACGGGGGAGAGAAGAAAGGTGGCCCTGTACAGCGTCGTTGACAAAACAGTTTTGGGAGGACATTTGATCCCCCTGTGCTGCGCTCCAGTTTCAAGCAAGTTTGTCGTCAAAGGGCGGAGCAGCCTGCTCGCTGTCTAGTCAGTGTCAATAACGAGTCCCTATACTCCACTCGCTGACGTGGACTCGGACGGCGACTAACAGGATGACTACAGGAAACCCCTCGAGGGGAGAGGGAGGTGTGTGGGGGGGTTTGGGAGAAAGAGATAGGAGAAGAACCACAATTTGTTCCTCTTCGTGGTAAATGGTGTTCCCAAAATCGGAACTTTCTGCAAGCCAGATTTTTAACCGATGCTTCTTCGGATTCAGAAAGTTACTTCTTTTTCTCTCTCTCTCTCTTTTTTTTATTTTGGAAATTCCTGGGCATCGGGGGTCGCGTGAGCGCCAAGGCAGCGGTTGAGGAGCCGCGAGTTTGCGAAACCCCGTTAAACGGATATTTATCTTACTTAGCTTGACATGTTGCTCTCTGACCCTTCGGTTCAAAATGGAGCGAAATGGCCTGTGTGCGCCAAACTCGGCGAGGTGCGAGGGTGGATTGGGGGAGAGCTGAGGGGGAGAGGGATAAGGGGCACGATGCCCCTGTTTTGCCAGAAGGGCAGGCCTGCTTCTACAGCTTGGTGGCGTTCACCTGCTTGCACAAGGCAGGCTGGTGCATGTGCCCAAGTGAGAGTGGCTTTGTTCTTGTAGTTATCGAGTTTAACGAGAAGGCTGTGAACCCGAGGCAAGCGTTTATGATCTGTTCGGGACAAATGATGCCATAAGCTCAACTTATGTTTGCCGAAGAGATAAAAAGGTTAAGAAAGGGGCGGGAGGAAAGAAAAGAAAAAAAAGAAGCTACAGATGTTGATGAGGTGGAGGAGGGCGACGGGTGTGATGAGAGTGGTGGTTGCTGTGAGCGAAACGCTGCAAGCATTCAGTTTGGCTTAAACATATTACATTTAATCTTTTGAACGGAAATAGAATGTAGTCGTACCTTCTGATAGAAGATAAATCAGCATAGTATTGGTCGAGGGCTAGATACAATATTCAACAGAAACTAAAGGAAGGCGCAATAAGAAGGTAAACAGAAAGATATGGTCTTTGTCAGAAGTGATGTGGGGGAGAGGCGAAGCACTCCAAGCATTCGTTTTTATATGTAGACGGAAAGAATGCAGTCATACTCTCTGAAGGCAAATAAGCCACCGTACTGTTACAATATTTAACAGAACGAAAGGAATTTATAAGGTAGGAATTGGGTTGTGGGAAGTTTGTCCTGTAAAATAGGAATCCTCTTTGTTGGATAGTGAGAAAAAAGGATGTCATCCCGTTAATGAAGACAAAACACTTAAAAAAATAGACGTACTCGTTTAAGCCGAACATTCTTGTTGACGGCAGTGATAGGCAGGCCAAGTCTGTGGCAACCCTACGTTTGACTAGCCTTCTCATTCTCCAACTCTCCTCCGCCGAGGTAAGCTCGAACACGTGAACACGACGCAAAACACGGGGCGCGCTTGTTTGACCAGCCCTGGGGCACTAAGTCCCGGGCACGTTTAGGGTTGTATGCTTTCGCCAAGCCACACCAGCCTCGAGCTTGTGTTGAATCAGAGAATCTCGGTCAACAGGTCGCTTTGTCGTCAAAGGCACTGTCGCTGTGCGAACTTTGTTTTTAACGTGTGTCGAACATCTTGGCAGGAACACGCAAAGCGACCGTCTCCGCCGAACGCCAGGGTATTGTTGCTATGGAAATAGTGTGCTAGGGTAATTTAAAAACAATCAGCGGGCAAAGGTGAAGAGGGAGAGGAAGATTGTCATTGTTTCGTGGACTGGTTGTCCCCTAACCATAAACAGTCTCGCTGACAAGGTTAATGTATGTCTGTGCTTGCTGTATGTTATGTTAATATTTAACCTGTTTTATATGTGTATGTTTGTGTGAGAGATAGAACATGTTAAATATTAACATACAACAAGCCCTGTGTGTGTGTGTGTGTGTGTGAGAGAGAGAGGTGGGGGCTCATTAAAGTTCTCAAGCTTCATCTCTTACCCCAAAAATAGTAATAAAGAAGGAAATGTTGCAGTAGGATACTGTGCAGATATAAGAGAAACCGACAGAAAACGTTGAATTCTTATAGTGAAGAATGTCGTGAATGTGGCAGCCATACCGACAGTTTAGGAACAAAGCATTGGACAGACCCTGGGTACCAGCTGGTCACGGCTCACATTCCCTTACTGTGTCACTGATTGGTCACGACTGACTGCAGCAGCGACACCAGCGCCACGATTCCAGACCTCTCATGATATTTCACAAGTTAGCGACAACGTGGGGACTGCCGCAACAACAGTAGCAACAGCAGGGGAAAGAACCTACTGGCCAATCTCTAACTCGAACCGAACGGTGGAGCCACTGGTACAAGAAGGTTAGGTGTTAGCATCAGTTCTGAATGGTCGCGAACTCTTGACGTCATTTCTAGAGAGGATCTAGACAGCCCGGGCGCCGCTCGGATTGTGACAGGTGTCGAACAAGCGATACATCCACAACGCTCGTTGCCTTGATTACTAATTAATGCCAGACCGTCTCGGCTGCGTTTCTCTACCCCAGCCCCCATCCACCCCAGTACCCCCCACTGCAGACATTTCTCTCTTTCTCTCGTCCTTCCCATTTGGCATGTGCTGAACAGCTCTGGGTCTGCCTCCAGCTGAGCCTTGTGCATGCGATACACCTCCCTGTCGCTTCCGACACGAATAATTAATAAGAGAAAAATGTTGTCGGTTAGTTCCCCTTCCTCTTGACAGACACTCTTTGTCCTTGCCTTTTACAGATATCAAATATTTGGCCTACTGTTTTCACTGCCTTATATTTGGATGTTTAGCCACCAAATGCTGACAGCAGAGGGGTCTTTTTCGCAGTTACCTAAAGAGCTGAAGAGAAGTTCTTTCACACAACCTCACCCCCCGGAGAGATAATGAGAGGTTTTCCTCCATTTTAATAACACTTGCCCTTACGTCGAGTTGCTTTGAGTCCATAGCTAAGAACGAGACACTGCAACGGTAATGTGCAAAAACGAGATGATATCCAAGATAATAGACACCCAGTAGGAAGAGAATCAGTACCGAAGCTCCTACAATCGAATGTCTGTGGCGTCATGGCCTAGCTACATTAAAGCTCCTTACCTCAGTCAATCTGGAAATTTTTCTGAAGTTGGGTTGGGGTGTTACTGTCGCAAAACGGGACGAAAAGAGTGATCAGTGAAACTGTATCTTAGATAACAAAGTTATAAATGCCAGTGGTTACGTATAATAATAATAATAATAATAATCTCTTGTATAGTGCCTTATCCCTATCCTAAGGGCAAGCTCGAGGCGCTTCACAAAAATAAATACATTTTTACAGCACGGTCTACAGAAAACTCCTTGATATCCAGATTTTCAGCCCTGTGGATAATCTCCTGATACGACATTGCACGTTATTCCCTCCGAACAGTTGCCGCATGTCTTATCACAGTAGAGGCCAAACGAACCCGTATAGCAAGCTTCTTTACAGAAAAGTAACTGTTATCCTGCAGCACAGCCTGATACTGATCGGAATTAATTTATAAAGACGAACCTTAGTACAAAATTATTTTAGATGAGTGGGTTTAATTTAAGCTGTGGAGAAAAGGATCGACCACAAATTGTTAACTCTGACATATGGCTGCCTTCACGACCTTGCGCCTGCATATCTACAAGATCTCATTCAACGTCACCAACCTCAGCGGAACCTTCGTTCAGCAGCCCAATCCAGACTAAGACGACCAAATGTTCAGACAGGGAACACAAACAAAAAGACAATGGGTTTTAGATCCTTCTCAAATGTAGCTCCGCTTCTGTGGAACTCGCTTCCCCTCTCGACCAAGGAGTCTGAGAGTCTTGCAACTTTCAAGAAAAAACTGAAGACCCACTTGTTTCAAATGGACTAGTGTTTTTTTTATCTCTTCATCTGCATTTTGTTGTTGTTTTTACGTGATCATTTGACCTGCAGTCTGGTGGCTGTTGGGATCACTGCATATTGATCTCTGATTCCAAAATCGGAATGAAAATTTTACTCCTTTCACGAGATGCGAGTCTTCGAACATAGCAGCTTTATGTGAGTTTTGATGACGTCAGTGGAATGAGACGTTATTACACGTGACGTCATAGCTGTCGGTGATCTTTTTAGTAACTGTCCGACCGGTCCCTAACCGCCCCTCTCTGCTCTTCCAATTCATCCGTTCTCTTTCTCTCCCTCCTTTATTATTATTTTTTGTTTGTTTTGTTTTTGTTTTTGTGGCTGCTGCCTTTGCAGCTCACATTTTCAGCGGCTGAAGTCTATTTCTTTGCTGTAAGAAAATGTATCTAGTCGTTTTTCACTAGATTGCAACACAGTACATTATCAGTATTTATATCTCAGACTGAACATTATGACATTTCAGACTAAATGCTATTACATGCCAGACTGAACACTATTACATGCAGTAATAGCAGTCTGCTCTCTTACCCCTCTGTCGTTGGTCCCATCTTGTGTGCCGCCATGACGTAAACCTTCTTTACCCCTCCACATCTCACTTTCCGTTCATATCTCTTTTCTTTCTGTTCCCCCACCCCTCTTCGCTCACCGCCCTCTTCTGCGTGTTGTCAAAGCGAGCTACAGGTACGTCGTCGCACTTACCTTGCCTTACGCTTAAAAACAGAGCAGCAAAGTTTTGCGGCGTCGCCAACTTCAATACGACAAATGAGACTCAGAGGGGCTTACCACCCAATAAAAGCCATCGAAGCGGGTTTTACACGGCGGGGTCTGAGCTGCAACTCACGGCAAGGCACGTCACAAGCTTCCAGGCCATTAGTTTGACAACCGTCTTCACGACACATAGCCTGCATAAAAAAAGAGGAAGGTAGCTTAATGTCTCCTTCCCCACCTCTCATTTTTCTACCCGCATTACAACATCTGGAAAAACATTACATTGTTTAAAATATTCAAGTAGCATGGATGTAGTCTACATGGGATGGATGTGTTTGAATGTTAGTGCGGCGTGAGCTTATGACACCTTCAGGTCAGTATTGTGTGCAAAGAATATTAAGAAGGTAGGACAAGTGATAGGAACAAGATAGCTAACGCGTTAGAAATACAGATATTTAGTGGAGGTATATACTGTAAGCTAAAGGTTACCACAAAGGTAGCTGTCAAAGAACTGAAGAACTTGGTCCAGCCTGAGTCTTCTTCAGGCTGTAGTTTGTTGGCTGTTCACTAACGATTATCACTGCCTATGCCATGCCACACATGTGGGTTACAGTGCAGTGATTCTAAAGCGATTGTGTGTTTCCTTCATATGAGAAACCTTTCGGATAGAAAACATAAGGAGTATGAGACAGTTCTGTTCGAGCGCACATGCTTGTTACTCGAACGAATTTATTATTCTGCATGGAGATTTCTTTCTTGAAGCTAATTATTCTTGTCAAAAAAGAAAACCCTGGTCAAATTTAAATCTCAAAGCCTGACTGCTTGCATTACACTAATTCCCCGTCGTTTAATCGTCTTTTACGGTTTGTTGAATCTGTAGGGGAAAAAACATCTTAACAGGCTTTTTTTCATATTGTTCGGGATATATTTTTGTGATAGTCGCGAGCAGGTGAGGTAAAATGCCTCCACCTAGATGGCTGGAAAAACCCAGTGGCTCGTGATAGCATCTCAGGTGTGTCTGCTTGCCTTACGGGCAAAGGACGTGGGTTCGATTGTTGGATTATGTTGTAGTGCTGTCTGACCACAGATCAATGTCTTCTAGGTGGTTGTACCGTTTAGTTTTCCAGCAGCCACCCCTCTCCCCGCCCACAATCCCCATCCTACCTAAGCCACCCACCCGGAGGATTTATGAGTTAGCAGATTGTGTCCCACGGAGCTAATACAAAACCCCATCCCTCCCCGGCGCGCACGCGCGCACACACACACACAGCATCGCATCATCAGCTGCTTTGCTTAAAAAAAGAAAACTGTCGACGTCCTCACTTTCCATTCTTTTTTTCAACCCTCCAGTTTCATTCTTCTTCTTGCAGCATAAGCTGAAAATTACGTCATTTTATACCTCCTTCCTGCTTCAACTCAGTCGTGTCATCACCACGAAGTACACAAATATTTTTTTTTAATTTAATTTTTTGATGTTGCGCGGTGGCTGACGAGCTGAACTGTGGGTGGTCGGACCGCCATGCTGCTGTTGTACAGTCGTTGCCGATTTGTACAGTGACCAAGTCGTCCCGCTGTGTTGTGCGGCTTGCTCGTGCACACGCCCCCGGCTTCGAGTCCGCTCCGCCACACTGTGCACGCACGTTCAGTACGCTCAGCGCGCAGGGGCCCGCTAGCGCCGCCTGACGGTGAAGATGGCAGTTGTGATAATGCGCCCCCTTCGCTGACGTAAACGTCCTCCTGGTAAGGAGCCGTAAAACCCCTGCCAAGAGGCCCCTCCGTCCTGTTGCCGGGAGATTGCGCGCCGCTGTCTTTGAAGTGAAGTATTCACTCCGCCAACTTTGCTTTGAGTTCGCTTGACTTCATTAGAGCCTGTCTCTCCCTCCCCCCTACCACCTCACCCCGTGGTTGCTTGTGTACAATGCTTCTGCACACGTACACACAGTCGCGCGCGTCCATGCACTCACGTTCAGGGACAGAGACGAAGGAGGTGGAAAGAGGGGAAATGCAAGAGAAGAACTATTGAAGGGCTTAATTCGCGTGTAGTACACTAGAGGAAGAAGGTTCTTATGAATATGGCGCTAAAATGATTGCTTTTTTAAAGATGTCTTTGGCTTTTGTGAAATCTTGAGTGTTACCGTGAATAGCTTTCCCCCCCTGCAACCAGAGTCAAAGCACAGTCAGAACTGTGTAATTTACACCTTAGCGATTTTCAAACTATCTTCTGTACAACCTGATTAATGTTTAATTAGGACCTCTGACTAATAACCTTTTGTGATGTAAGGAGGAATAATTGGATATATGAGCAAAGGTCCTGCAACTTGAAAAATCTGACATAAAATCACCCAATAGAAACCATGACTGCCAACGATATTTCTCTATTTAACTCAACCATCTACTTGGGCAATCTCATGCAGTTGCGCCCAACCTGTGCGCGATAGTCCCATGACAGAGGAATCTCGTAATCTCTCATCAGTCTGTGTTGTTCTCTTGTTTCCCTTGATCTTGCCGCACTTCAGTGGTCGTGGCGTTCTCAGCTAGCGAGCGATTGAGTGCAGACCGCCTGCAGAACACCTCGCCTTCGGAATTCGCCCGAGAGAAGTGGGCGCTCTTGAGAGAGGCAAACCCCCGTCACCTGAAAGCCATCGGGAGAGAAGAGTCGCCGACTGCCGACAGTGAACTCGGGCCTCTGGGCTGCACCACCAGGCAGTTGGAACTCTCCGTCTGTGGTGACGACAGTAGAGAGCAGCGGTACAGAGCCTCGGGGCCTACCAGGCGAACCCTAGCGAGTGGTTCCGACAGAAGTCTGTGCAGAGAGCGAAAGAGGGTGGTTATGCATGTGTTTCCTGCACTTCACATTGGCTTCTGAGTCGTGATAACCTCTTCATGTTGTCTGTAGTTTGCGCTGAGTGAATAAGAGGCGTTGTTGCAGAGATCAAAAGCCGCGCGCACGCATACTCTCTCTCTCTCTCACGGGGTGACAAAATGTGAAGATTTGAAAGAATTAATGTAATAATGCCCCTCAAAATCAAATAGTGCCAACACTTCGATTTCTAATAAACTTGAGGACAAATTCCTGCCTGTAATATCTTCTCCTCCCCATCATTCACCACCTCCCACTCTCTTTGATATCACGGCTACTCACTACGTGTCTAGTGCAACGGGAAGAGGGCCGAGCGGCGACCGTTGCCTTTGTGATTTGAAAGAAAGTTTGTTAATCGTCTGCGTCTGTTGCCGTAATGAGCTAGGCATGGACCTCGTTATCTATCGCAAAGGCGCCAGCAAGTGTAGCCAGCTGCTGCACTTGCCAGGCAACAACAATCATGATAAGCACACCGACTTCGGCGATGACAGCTAGCCCTATGCGCATGTCCGTGTCAATTTGTCGACAGTCGGCAACTGATATGGCGCCTGAAAAGAAAAGACACCGGCTGACACAACGATTTTGCCACGAGAAATCCCCCCTCCCCCCAAAAAAATCTACAAACTGCATACGTTACCAACATATTAAAAAAAAAACTAAATGGCAGGCTTTAATAAAACAGGCGCTGGAAGTGATCCTGTCGGCATGGTTTCAGTATTGTGATAATTTTGACCTCGTGATACCTATGGAGAGTGCCCTCAAGTGATTTCCCTTTGTTTCTGATCTTTTGAGAAAATGTGTTTTGTGGAGAGTACTAGAACCATACCCGTCATTAAGTATACATTTATTTGAATTGCTTTTTTTGTCATGACAGGACTAGATTTAAACCACACGTTTGTACTACACGTCACAGCCTCGTCCGTGAAACATGCATGTCCAGTGATCTGAAACTGTGTGATTTTACAGACATTCAGACATGGGAAAAAAGAAAAGAGAGAAAATTGTCTGAGGAGAAAAAGCTGATTGAAGAGATTAACTGATGAAACGTGTTTGAGAGGCAGCAGGTAGCGCTTCATTTTTGCGGGCAGCACTAACGTTTCAGGAGGATGTCAGCCGGTCGCGCATAACGCCTGCCAGTGTTACACTCTGCCGGTCTAGAACACGCAGACAAAAGGAAGAATATAGTTTCATTGTTTAGGTAGGTAATACAAGTGTCTTAGCAATACATCCTACCTGAAAATATATCCGACCGTATCATCTTGAATAATAATGATATCTGTGTAGCCTGCAATAAGATAGGTTAGCATAAAAATCTTAAGTTAGTGCTGAAAAAGTGGCTGTGAAAGAAGAGAGGGGAGGGTTTAGTGTAAGCAGACTAGGGAGCGTGACAAGACCCAGACAAAACAGTCCACGGACCAGCCGACATGACTGGGAGACGTATCCGTGATCGGAAACCAACCTCTCGATTCGCCATGGGGAAGGGGGATGGGCAGTGAAAGCTTGGGGGGAGGGAGGTACTGAGGAGAGGGTCCTAAACAAAGCATAACCACCTCACGATTGTCCCTTTTCTTTGTTTGCTTGTTTGTTTTGAAAGAGACTTGTAGATAGCAGGCGTCTGTGAACTTGCTGGTGCGATGCGCTCCCGTTGTTGTTTTACGAGGTCAGTCTTTTTCAACTGCTTCCAACAGCGAAAACGGTGTAACGCCAGTTCGTCAAATTGTTTGCTGGCCGCGCGACCAACAGTCCCCCTCCATCTCTCCTCTAGGATTTGGGGAGCGACCCGGGGTTGTTGGAGGACGGGTCCTCGCGGTTATCCCCTCGGCACGTTTGCTGGAGAGGTTAAGGTAGTGGGAGGAAAACGACTATTTGCGGCAGTGGTGGTGCCTGCTTTTTCTTTACCGACAGGGAAGAATTAGTATCGACCTTTTCCCTTCGTCTTTTTCCCAGCCTCCCTTAGTAACTATACTATCATTATGATAATGTATTTCAACATTTATTATCCCAGCAATTGCCATTCAGCAATCGGTTGTCCTTGTTTTCTGGAGGTTTTTTTTTAAATAAGAACGATTCTTTTAACAATTAATAACCGCTTACCAACTTAAACGCTGAACAGAGTCTGTTGACATGTCGTTTGCTTGTTGCAGTGTAAATAAAATGTCCACTCCTTAGGCTTTATACCCCTCTCTCAATCGCTTTGTGAAGAATAGGACCACCCTTAGTAGCCTAGCCCCACCTCTGCAAGGAGTCTGTTCACGACGTTCAAGGTTCTCTCGATCCTAAGGGGCGGAGGACCAGGATACCTCTCATTCTGTGGATTTTTTTCTCTTGCAGTTCTTTCTTTTTTCTCTACATCGTCCCCTTTTTCTCTGCTTTTCTCTCCCTTACACAGGGTGAATAACCTGTTTGTGTATATTTTATGTTTAGCTATATACAGATCAGTAGAAAAAGAAATAAAGGGCCAGAAACTATAACAACTAAAGTTGCTGCTGACAGACAAAAATGGAAGTATCTAGTGGATGCCTTACGTATCACCGAGGTCCGAAGAGGATAAAGTAAATATATACAGACACGTGTGTGCACAGGCGTGTATTTGGTTCTTACAATAACAGCACTTCTTTCCTTTGGCTTACATGTTCTCATAAAAATCCCACAATACCAAGGTCACTAAGGCGTTTGTCTCGAGAGGGGAGTTAGCAGTGAGTAGCTCCAATCTGCAAACGGCTTGCGGGGGTATACGACAGTGGCAAATACACACAGGAAGAGGAACAAACAAAGACGGTTTTCAATCAAGTGCTCTCCCGCTACCGAGGCCAGAACCGGAATAAGCGAATTAGACTCTCAAGGGCGTAAACCTGTGCGGCTGGAGTACGCTCCCTTTGGTTGCATTTTGTGTTTCTCAGGAGATGCTGATAAAGGTGGTCCCTACCAACGAGCTGTCGTGGCTCGATGGGAGGAATCGGTAACAGACGGGCTGGAAGGGAATCAAAGATTTGATCTTTTCGGAACAAGGCCGAGGTATCTTGAGATATGTAAACTTCTTGCACCAGACTAACTTTAGTAACAACCTAAGATGTATTCGACCAGGCTTTATTTTAACACCGGTATCAGGGTCTGATGCACATAGATGTTACGTGTTCGCACTGGGCCAGATTACTATAACATATCTGACGATACTAGAATGCTCGGACTAGTCCAGTCTGTTAAAAACTACCCAACGTCGAATGAATCATGTTTAAGCCAATAATTTCCTGCCCATTACAAGCCACACTCGCTTGCTTCGCTGATGTGCTGCAGTGTTAGCAGGTGATTGGTACTCACCCATTCCCCCCCCCCTCCGAGAACATAGCAAAGCGAGATGGATTGACAGAGAGGCAGATAAACTGTTTCGAATTACACAGAGTGCGACGGGACAAGGTGCCACGATAGGACACTGGCACGCAATCCGCTTGCGAGCACCTCGAGGAGATCAGCGAGGCATGTTAGGTCGAGCGAGGGTGAGCCAGAAAAACCAGATCCAGATGAAGGGAGTTCATTTTATGATTCGTTTTTTTTCTGGGCTGTAATGGCGATACGGAGTGACTTCAGTTCTATGCCTACGATCAGCTTACTCTGCTTTGAATTGTTGTGAACATACCTTTAAAACATTTTTTAATTGGTGCCAACCATGCTTTTAGTTGCACTATTTGTCAAGATCACTAGCCGTGAACACAGTCAGCCAACTTTTGTCAGTGGCACATTCTTCACAAACGTATACTGAGCATGCATGAGATGGAAAAACATCGTCAGCAAAAGTAAACTTTTACTAGTTTGACAATTAAACACAGGGAGGGCAGACCTTTTGTATACGTTCCCGTGCTTTTATTTCGGTTCATTATTTTCATGTCTCTTTGTGTTGTTTGTTGCTTTAGTACTCATATACACCCTTGTTCAAGTGAAAACGTTTACAAAAGTACTTTAATGGTCTTGCTTGAGTGGTTCTTGGAAAATATAAGTAGCTTCGAGAAATGCACCCACAGTCGTTGGCAAGTATCCTTATGACAATTATCAATGGTTGATTTCTGTGATTTTTTTTTTGGGGGGGGGCGGGGGACGTGTCCTTTTTTCTCACATTTATAGTATTTGGAAAAGTTTTCGCTTGTACTTTGACACATTAAAAAATTGTATAGATATTGATGTCAAAAACAGACTTCTTTTTATTTTCTGAGTTGTGCCTGGCATGCAGAGTTAAACTTTCCACACGTTTTTTTCTTCTGGATACTAGTTAAGAAATGGTCGAGGATGATGCAGGTAAATTAACTGCCTGCTCGTGTGTTGCAGGTGAACTGCGCTGCTACTGCAACGAATCCGGCTGCGTCTCCACTGGCTACATGTGCAAGTCCGCTGCTGGTCAGTGCTTCACAGCGGTGGAGGTGCAAGGGGACAGGACTCGCGCCACCCACGGCTGTCTGGATTCTGTGCCCTTCGAGCATCGCGGGATGTGTGGGGGCCGCGGTGCAGTGGACGGGAGGCCGGAAGGAGGTGAGGCCGCCCGCCACGAGCGGCACAAGGAAGAGGTGGTGAAAGGAGGGACCCCTGCTCAGGCCGCAGGAGGGGCCAAGTTCCCGCTGCTCATTTGTTGCGAAGAGGACATGTGCAACTACATCGAAAATCTGGACCTCACTAACATAGTCATGGCTCCCAAAGCAAACGGAAGCGCGCAGAAAGGTGAGGAAAAAAATGTATGACGAATGTGGGAAGGGGGGGGGGGCTATGTTTGGGAAACATGCATTATGGTGGCAGATAACTGCTGCATCTTGTCATGAGTGAACGTTGAAAATATCCATTAGATAATGTCAGATAGTGCACTTTTCAGTAAAAACCTTACATCATTTTTCGTAGGGCGGAAAAAACTAAAAGTGTGAAATTTTGTAAATGTTTGAATATAAAATTAAAACAAGAGAGAACGGAAATGTCATAGGACTGTCAGAAATAATAAGTGGCGTAGTGGATGAGTAGGAATAACTCCCAGCCGGGCCCAGGCTTCAGGTCCGTCATAAGCGTCCGCAGGCGGAAGTTTCGGAAATGAGTTCATTTCGTGACAGATTTTCCGCCTACTGTTTTGTCCCTTTCTTTCCTTTTCTCTCTCTCTCCCCTCGGGTCGGACTTGTGTTGGAAGAGTTGCGATATTTATGGCTGGAAAATACAGAGCAGGCAGCGCCGCAACCAGCTCTACCTTATCGCCGTCACTGCCTGTGAGGTTACATTACTTAGGGTCGGTGATTACACCGGGCAAGAACAGATAACTGTGTTTGCTTTTGTGCCGGCGTAGAACAGGCGGAAGAGGCCAGGGTCGGTGGATTAGCCAAGTTCAGGAGATAACTTTGAAGTGAACCCGTTAATTGTTGACAAATTGATTGGCGGAAAACCTGGTGGTATCTGTAACAGAGAGTGAAAGCGAAAGTGAGATTCACGTGAAACTTTTAATCTTACACTTTCGATTGTTTGATGATTCTTTTCTTTCCTTCTTTCTTTCTCAAAATTGGAAAAAAATAAGGCCTATGTAAAGAGAGGAACGAGTGCCAGTGTGGTTAATACTCTGGTATTTGTGAGTGGGTTTTAAAACTTGGGGGCGAGTTCGTGAGTGCGAACCTAGCATAAGGTGTAGTATATGGAGTATCATTTGTGTACAAGTGCACGTTCGTTTCCTCCCTCAGCAGCCCTTAACCCCCCCCCCCTCTCGCATGCTCACCAACTTGTCGATGAAAAGAGGCAACGTGGCGCGTGCAAGGGTCTGCAGCTGTGGGTTTCTCGCACTCGGCGGCTGGTGTTTGTTTCTCCCCCCCCCCACCTTCTCCCCCTTCACCAACCGTACACTTCAGTTTGTATTCAGACATGGGCCTCCACCCACTAAAAGTACAACGTGCAGTTCGCGCGCGCGCGCGCGTGTGTGTGAATATGAAATCAAGCGAGTAAAAAGGGAAGGGGGGAGTCGTATTACACGCACGACCTTTGACCCTTGTATTTTGAGTCTGAACATCTTAGCACGGCAATACTGGACTGAAAGGAACTCGAGCTGTTGATGTATGGGAGGGAGGATCGTTATGTTTCACACTTGCAGGGTGGGGATCAGGACGCTTGCTCGCGGAACTGTTCTTGTCTGATCGTCCTGCCCCCACCACTAGCGCCTCACGACTCCCCCTACCGTGCGAGGAGCCCGCCTGCCTGAACGTCGCCTGCCTGCTTTTCTCGTCTGCCTTGTTAAGCAGATACTCGGCTCACGAATGGAATAACCCGAGCAGTCTGCGAAACCCCCCCCCCTTCTTTTTAAAATATACTCATTGACCTCTGCACTTCATTCCCCATCCCTGTTTTGTATTGATTGCATTAGAGGGCACGCGAGCGTTTCCCACCCACCAACCCCCTAAAACTCTATTGGTTGAATGAAGATACCACCAAAGGTATTGTTTTTCTTTTGCATTTGCGTTCGGGGAGTTTTTTTTCCGAAAGCAGGGAAAGTTTAACAATAAAGCGACGGTCTTACCACACCAGCAGGTATAGCAGTGTCGTACCTGGATTGTCACCGGGAACATTCACACCTACGCCCGTGTTCGCAGATGAAGCACCACGCTATCGTGACGTATGGCGGCTGGTCTTACCTGCCACCCGGCTTGCATAGGTAGGGGTTTGAGGGGTTAATCTGCTGGCAACCCGACAGGATCGATTCCCAAAAGAGAGTCCTGTACAAACACTCCCGCGTGCTTTGTTTGCCTTACGAGCCTCCCAATCGACTTTGAGACTTACGGGGGTTTGGTCGGCCCGGTACATGTCAGCGAGGACGCCGCAAGCATATGAGGGTAGGCAAACCTGGCCAGGGTGGGTGGTGAAAGATAATAAAAAAATAGTGCAGCTGCTTTTCCTATTTCTTCCTCACCCTCTTCCCACCCTTTTCCCGCCTCTTCCTCGGTCAACTCTGACTCGCTGTAGTGTTTACGATGTGTGGATCTGACTTTGCGGTAGAGCCTCATGAAAGGTTGCGGATATTTGCGATGTCCTCAGGGTAGGATTGTGCGTACAGACTAGTGTGAAGGAACACAGCTGTGGGCTGCACTTTTCCGAAGTTTAGAAAACTGTCTTGCGTTGGCTCATAAAACTTTCCATTTCATATAACTCGAATAAAAATATTGAAAACTAAAAACTACTGAAGACGCCATCCGCCAGCGCGTAAAGAGGGGCTTCACGGCTATAGAGCAAATGGCCACGCCAGATAAAAAGATCGCCTTGATGTCGAAGAGTTAGAATGATAGTCTACAGCGAAAGTTTAATGCAAGAGAGGGCCTGCTTTTGATAGATTCTTTTGTGCGCATGATCATGCTTAACCTTTTCTTGCTTATATTTCTACTGGTGTAAGAAGGTTTACGCGGGAGACTTTGTGAGTATTTTAACCTCGCTTACCGGTCAACGACTTTTCAACCACTCCAAACTTCTGTAGAGGGAAAGGGGAGAATGACAATATTGGCAGTCTACCGAAACATCGGTTTGCCCAAGCCGGTTGCTCCCCTTGTTCGGAGGGCGTGACTCCGCCGAAGGGTCGACGGGGCTCTGCGGCTACAGTTGACAGACTGCTTCGTGCCAGTGGGGAGAGGGAGAAGCACGTCATCGCGCACATAGCTATAACTGTAAATACGCGAAATGCCAGTTCTGTGCGCAGTCTGTTTACCACCACAAACCGCAAGAGAAAACCGGAACCAGAATGGTGGGGGCAGGTAGAGTGGGGTGGTGGTGGGGAGGGTTAACGAAAAAAAAAAAGGATTTGCTGAGGAGTAGGATGCATCATTGGGATCTGGCGACATTTGTCGCTGTGTTCATTGTAGTCTCTTATAAAGGTTATTGTTTGCTTAAATGTCATTGGCTGTTGATTTAACGGCAATTTCTCTTTACTTGTTTCAGTGTTACTGCTCTCTCGCTCTCGCTCTCTCTCTCTTACACAAACACCCCCCTTTTGGGTTTTGCCATAGTTTTTGATTAAATAAAGACTGCTTCAATGATGTGAAGTAGTTTTAATTTTTTAAGAAAACATTTTACACACATCAATGTTCGAACCGGCCGCTGTCCCTTATGGTTCTGGGGCTTGCAAATATATGAGATCAACAGTTTTAAAACTGCGGCAAGTTTGCTATTACCGATGGTCGTTTATAACGTAGGGTGTACTTACTTCCTGTGAAATCTTTAGCCCGTGCGAACCCAAGGTCAGAGTACCCAATCTCTCTAACAGGATGCATATGGAATACTAGCCGTTTAGTAAGCTAGATGTTAGGATCCAGCCAGAGCGATTGTCAGTCGGCCCCAGGACACAAGTCACCACTAGACAACCCGCTTCTTTCGCTGCCGTTGACGCTGACAGCTGGGTGTGAGTTCATCTTGGGACAAGTCTCAGGAAAGTCTCGTGCATGCCAGCCTGCGCGTGTATTTACTTCCTGTAGAGATTAACCCCTTGTCGAGCAACCTATTATTTGCGCACAATCTGAAAACTCGGGTTTGCTTGTAGACACACCTATGACTGGCAGAGTGTCTTTTATCTATCAGCTGCGGTCACCGCCTGCTGTGTTTGATCAGCGCTTAGTTTTAGGCAAAGCTTGAAACTATTGTTGGCTGCATATATCGGCGCCTTTGCCTTCACTGAATAAACAACCCACTCCATCATCTAGCTTCAAGTACACCCAGTTTGATCGTGTCACGTTTCGCAAGGATGACCACGAAACATTTCTCAGTCCGGGACTTTTGTTTAGAGACGCCACGGGTTCTCCATGAAATGTCCTACAGCTGACTAAAGTCAGGCTGATGCAGATCTGTTTCGGATGTCATAGCTGTTAAACAACGTGTCCGTTTTCGGCTAACTGAATGTGATATTTTCACAGCAGAGTGCGGGAGCCTACTGTTGTGTTTTCTGTCGAATTTTCCCGGCAGTTTGCAGGGCCGAAGGAATCTGATGGCAAGATTCCACGCTGATGACGTATGGAAGACTGTTTGCGAAAGTTCGGGTCTGTTTGACAATCTGTAGACACCAGGTCTCTAAACTTGTTAAGGCGGCCGCTGAGGGAACATTCCCTTGCTGTTCATCAACCATGCTTATGGTCGTAGCTGCCGTTAAAAGCACTTACTCTCTTCCCATTCCCTTAGAAAAAAAATTCTCCAAAGTATCATGGAATCGGTACAAACGATTTTTTTTAAAGAAGTTGTCAGTGTTCTGTTACAAACTTTAGTGTGACAGGCCTGACGAGAACGGAGGGGGAGGCAGGGATGCTGTACCCGGGCCCGCGGCTGTAGAGGGGGCCGAGGCTTGGTCAGTAGATTTTTTTTCCCTTCTTTTCCTTTTCTTTTAAAGAAAGGTCTGAGTAAAGAACAGCCAAGTATTACACATGCAGATGTTGAGATTCTGTGGAGCGGGATGCTACAGGTTTGATCCATTAACATCATTTTTCCTCATTTACTAACCACTCACGTGTAAACAACTTTATGTTCAAGTAGTGATGTAGATCCTGGTGCACTTGTCCTAATGTTTGCAGTCTATATTACGTTACTGAATGAAATGTAGACGCTGAAATCGAATTGTAAGCATATTATTTTATACTGGGAAAATAATTTACAGTTACAAGGGGCTCGGAGAGGTCGTCTGCCCCGGGCCCGTGCTGGCTTTAATGGGGCATGAGTGTGACTGGTAGTTTTTGTGTGTTTCGTCGCCCTTCACCTCATTGCTTTGAAATTTAGAAGAAAAAAATTCGTGACAGGCCTGGCGACAGTCTTGTCGATAACTAATCATCGTCGGTGACGGAGCAGGCTGGAACCTGGTGCAGCGGAAGGGAGACCACTCTCAGTCACACAGGGCGACGCGGCAACGGCTGCGGTTCTCAATCAGCGCTGTTTGTATCAACGGGCGATTTTTTTTTCCTTCCTGGAGGTTATCGCGTCGACTGGCCAGCCAGAGTGGCAACAAATGATTTGGGGGGTTCGACTCAGCCGATGGTCGAAAAGCTGTGGATTAGCGCCCTTTTCTGTCTTTCTGTTAAACCGCCAGTTGGCCGCCAGACCCTTTAGCCGCCGCTGGAGTGCATAGGATTGACACGTGAAGGAGGAGAGAAATAAAACGACTAAGTCTCGCTACGCCCCATGTTTTCTTCGATAATCAAGCAGTTGGTAGGGTACGGGTGTGTGTTTTACAAAAAGTAGGTATCGAAACGGATTGGTTTGTTGTGCTTGATTACACTAGACGTTAGTCCAAAACAGATTGCCCAGTCTTTTTTTCTGCCTGGCGATCTAATGTGAAACAAGACAAATAGCAGAAATGGTGTACAATTCTGCAAGTTTTTGTGTAGAACTTTTCTTTATAAATACTTTCGATTTTGATTATTTGTAATTAATACACACTTTTTTTATTTAGTGGATGTGAGCAGAGTGAGTGATCAGTAAAGACAAGCAAGAAAAGGGTTGTCTCAGAGTTAGGGAGAAGGACTGTGACTAATTGGTGCCGACAATCGGACCTGCTATGTTTTCTCTCCTGCGTCACGTGTAGGCGGCAGGTGACATTAAACACTTGCCTCCAAAGCAGGTTCTGTGACTACCGACTGCATCCGATCTAGGCTAGACGCCAGGGCCATCTGGCACTGACCGCTTGACCCTGGCGGCACTCGAAGCGGAAAGGGTAGTCGGTGCCGACAACTGAGGCATTACTACGTCATGTTCGGCGCCGCCCGGAGCCCGCAGATACAAGTTTGTATTTCCATCAATCGCTGCTGACCTAACCGTCTCTTAGATCTCTTGTCTCAGTAGGAAGGTATTTTTAAGTAAGTTTTATTTTATGCACTGCGTTAAATTTAGTTTTAAAAGATGTAAGCTGAAGGTTGAGATCATCAGTACGCTAGTTTTGACTAACGCATAGTCCTGACAACGTTGTAGGAACACCAACAGTTGGTTGTCCTAGGTTTCAAAACTGCTGCTGATACATTACTTTTTCAGAACAAGCATTCAGCCATCTTGGTTTGCATTTACTTCGCATCTTCGCACTTCTTCCATTATGCATGGTGTCTAAATGTGGATATAAGAAAAACAGACCTCAGAAGCACAGAGGACAAATGAAGAGGGGAAAAAAAACCTCGTAAAGCGCGAAACATTAGCATTTAAGAAGTGTTGAGTACAGAGTTTTAGGGTATGACGGGATGGTGGATCCTGCCTGTGGCGTCAGATGTAATTTAACGGCATTTGGGAAAGCCAGGAATGGCTCGCGTGTGCAAGTTAGACGACAGCAACACGTGCAGGACAGGATAGGGTTAAAGGATGGGATGTGGGGTCTAGCGCTCCGTGGAGTATGTTTGAAACGAGAGTTTGAAATGTCAAACGAGTGCTACAGATTAAGTTCGGAGCTTCGGTACACAAGAGGCATAAAACGCGCGCGCGCGCACACACACACACACAACCACTCTCTTCGTTCTCGCTCTTTTTCTTGTAATCTGCTATGCATCTGTTTTGGACACCACGTCCTGCACGGCCCAGCGTCTGTATAGCGCGGGTCCTCAAGTCCGCGGATAGCCAAAAACGAAGTCTTATAGGGACGCCAGGTCATGACGTCAGAGTTGTGCGATTAGTGGTGGTTTTTGATATCATGACTGCTCCACTGGCGAACTTGGGAGTCAGAGGGATCAGGGAAATACCTTGGAGAAGAGACTTACGTTTTCGTCAACGATGATGCGATATGTAACTCAGAACGGTGCCACAGTTTGCCTTTTTATTTTAGTTATTTTTGTGCTTTTAATTCGTGGCTTAGTGCTCGTCAGAGACCTTTGTCCTCTTTGCTTAATCCCTCCCCCAACTCTCTGTCTCTCTCTCTCTGCTAGCGAAAGAATCACTTAGATGAATGGCGGAACTATTTTATAGCAGTCTGTAAATCGGACACCGCGTCCTCTACCTCCTTCTGATACTGACCAACTGACTGGAGTTAAAGCATTTACGAAACTATTTGCAAAAATAAAGTATGCTCAGCAATCAAGGGCCTGAGATTTTTTAAGGCACGTATTTTGACAGAAATGTTTAAGTTCGCAGAAGAACATGTACTAGACTTTTTGACTGAAGACCAGTAATATGTTTGTAATTGGGAAATGTCCCGACTTATGAAAAAAAAAAGCTGTCATTGAACCAGTTTTCGTAAAAGGAGACCGAAAGTCCCGCAGTAATCATAGAAGATCCTCGCTACTGAGTGTGGCTGATAAATGTTATGCATCAATCCTGAACATTATATTGTATGATTGGCTGGAAGAAAATAAGATTATAGCAGATGTACAAGCAGGATTTAGTAAAGAATATCCATTCAACTACCGGCTACATATTTTCGCTCTATGCTATTATCCAGAAGTACCTTAGTAAACCCAATAACTGCATGAGTGCTTTGTGGATTTAAAGATTACTTACGATCCAGTCTGACACATAAAATGTTTCATTCTATGTTCATTTGTCTCTAGTGATAGATGTCACCCAAGAAACAGGGGTTTCGAGTAGGAGCCACAGCGGACGTTTTCAGTTATACCGATCTCATAAATCCAGTCTCGTGCTAGAACTGTAATTCGATTATGTAAAAATAAAAGGGCTTCAAGGATGATTTAAAATGATTCCGTCTGGGACTGAGTGATAAAAATACGCACAAAAAGCGTTATATACAGGTTAGGATAGAGAGTACAAGCAAATGTCCTAACTGCATAAATCATACAGAGGACGAAGTTCACTTCCTTTTCTATTGTCCCCGATATGTAGATTTCCCCCCAGAGTATCTGAAGCATGTCACCATACACAACGAAGAACAATGTCTTGTTCAAGTACTTTAATGCGAAACTGCAGGAAGAAAAACGACAATTAGCATGGTTTATACACAAATGTATTAAGATAATGAAGGGCGTCAACTGAACTTGTATTGTGTGGGATGATCGTTACCCTCTGTCCGTGTATGTTGTTGTCGATATGCATGGCCAGTTTTGAATCATGTCGGTATTGGAGACTGGACATAGCTTGTGCATGCAAATGCATATGTGTGTAGGATAGGGGTGGGAGAGTCATGGATGGATAGGGATGGATGAGTGTGAGATTGGTTATTTTCAGTTCACCCTGCATAGGTGAAAATGCCTGGAATGGAATTAGTCCATAAAATGTTCGAGCGTTTTTCTTTTTTCTCTCTACCCCAAGACCTTGAGGGTGCAGTAAAACGCATCGGAATTAAGGTCTCTGCGGGCAAGGGAGGTTGAAAGACCCGACGTTGCCTGGCAACTGACGCTGCTCTTCAAAGCAACCTCGTTCTAGCTATGAAATATGGCGTCGTTACGTGGGACCGCTTGTGGCGAGTGCTAGTTGCCATCTCGGAGTCCATGTTCTTGTGTAACTAGTCGCGCTATATAAAGTGCCGGTGTTTGGCTGGGCGAGTGCTGCTCCCCGTTAATGTTTGATGTTGATGACTGGAAGGCAGAGAAGAACGCACGCTCGTTTGAGGTCGTGCGCGAGTTCTGTGAATCACTAAACAGGAATGACTGTTTCTGCGGCTCAGCATCGCGAGACGGGATTTGTCCCTGATACGTCGGTGGAGCCTTTGTGAAGACTTTATGAGAAGTAACATGCTTGTTGAGTCTGCTCAGTGATCCTTCTTGAGTCACCGTGAGCTAAAGCTTCATGCTGACGTTCCTGCTCCGTGATGCGCTGCTGTCAGATGATGTCAAAAACATCATAGTTGATGCAAACATTATAGTTGAGCGCCGCGGTCTGACGACGTCGTTTAAACAGACTTTTAGGTGCAGTTGATGACAGTGTGGTCTGCATTGTCCGCACCTTGTAAAGTGGAGCTTTTCTTATGTCACGAAAGAGTAAACCCACGTACGTAGATATGCATTTGCTTTCATTTTGCATGTTGTGTTTCTCGGTTTACTCTTGACTGACACCTGGAAGAGGTTTCGGTTTCTTTGCAAGGGGGAGAGAGAGAATACTTCATTACCTGGAGAGCTTAGCCATAGTGCGCATATACCTGACAACATACCTAAGGCGTTTGTCCTTTCTGACATGCTTATCTATCCACCGACACGTAAGATTCTGAGCCTGTCTGGCGTCGTCTTTTCTACAACCCGCACACATCCCATTGGTCTGCGTGCGCAGGCAGAGGCGCTCCATCCGATCAACGGCTACATTTGTAGCTGTTGTGCCTGTCCTAACTGCCTTAGACGGAGAACGGTGAGCAGTCCTGTGACAGAGCTGTTGACAAACTCCTAAACGCCCAACTGTCTCTCTAGCAGCCGGCGATGGAAGAGATTCATAGGATCTTGGTCTCTTCTTGCGACTTGGTCTTTAAGATCTGACCTTCGCTTGCACATGAGGATTGTACGCTTGAAGGCTGGATAAATCCGTTCCGGGTCTCGTGACTGACGTGTGCGAGGAACTGAGAAATCCGTTGTGTCAGTGGAGGCACCCGGCTGCTGACGAGACAGATCGTGACCTGGCGTTCTGCGCAGTCACAACCGTAAAGGCCTCTAGCTGGGGCCGATTGCATGACCCTGTTCTGATTATAACGCTTTTTATTACTTTAAGTAAGTGATGCATACATTTTCATGATTATGCGCCATAGAATATTTATAATTGCCTGAAATATCGCTTTACTTTCGGATTTATCTCGAAAGTACCGTTAAGCTTGGTGCTTTATTTCGCTGTGTGTTTCAGGACATAGCAAGGTGACTTTAAACAGTCAAGGTGAATAATTTTAAAAACCAGCTACACGTAAAGAAAACGTGTTTGACCGAACCATTACTAAGAAGTGAGCTCAATATTTCGTAACTCCCTGAAATCGGAATAGAAACAAAGGTGACTGAGCACCTGATGTAGCATGAGAACCGAGGTAGGGTTATAGTAAGACTCTGGGGGGCCACGCCGTCGTTTGGTGAGCTGTTGTCTCTGGAAGCTATGTATTAACGTCCACGTGAGGCGTTCACTAGGCTGTAAAATTTCGATGACTGCGGCCTAGAAATCGTGTTTGGAGGTAGTAGGTCGCGCCTCTGAGTGCTTTGGGGTTGGGCCCACGAACTAGGAAGAAGTGGGCGGCGAAGTAAGCAATATGGATACTGAATGTTGAGGGAGTACAGTGGGTTTGCGGGTCTGTCTAAATTGCTTGGACGAATATGGATTTCTTGATCCAGGCCAAATTGATTGGGAGATGGTACAAGGTTGTAATCTAAGACGGCAAGAGAGTGTAAAAAGATGAAGCCGTCAGAAGCAGAGAATGGTGACCCTTGATAAACATGTTACAGCTGTCTGTCAGTCTGCCTACTATGAGCTCCGTAAGATCAGTGCCATCCGTCACTTTCTCTCTACACGTGCCACCAACACTCTTGTCTGTGCGTTTGTTCTTTCACGACTTGACTACTGCAACTCCTTGCTGGCAGGCTGCCCCTCATCCCTCATTCAGAAACTCCAGAGAGTACAGAACTCCACTGCACGTCTGGTACTTAGAGCAAGGAAACGGGACCATGTCACTCCTCTCCTTCGTTTCCTACACTGGCTACCCGTCCGTTCTCGCATCCAGTACAAACTGTGCTGTGTTTTAATTTCTTTGCAGGCTCCTGTCCTGACTATTTCTCTGAACTTCTCATCGCTTACTCTCCGGCCAGACAACTCCGCTCTTCCTCTGACAACCGTACTCTAACTGTTCCTGTCACCAGAACAACAACATATGGTCACAGGACTTTTGGCTACTGTGCTGCAAAACAATGGAACTCTCTTCCTCTCCATATCCGCCACCTTCCTACAATTGAATCCTTCAAATCTGCACTGAAAACGCACCTCTTCCTTGAGCATTTCTCCTAACACAGTCCACAATGCTAGTCCTTACCCCCCTTCCCTCTTGCTACTTTACCCATCACTATTTTTCTCTGTTCCTGTTACTTGATGCCTTTTGTTATCTGTTTTTGTCAGTACTGTCGTTTTCTTTCGTCCCCTGTGTTCTGTATCTACTTAGTCCACGTCTCTTCCCCGTTTTAAGCGCTAAGAGCATACTCTCTACGAGTGTGAATATGCGCTATACAAATCTTCACTATTATTATTATTATTAATGGCGCCGTGTCTCCTTCAGCGTCTTTCTAGAACCCCATTGTCTTTTCTTTGTGGGGAGGGTGTGTATTTAAAAAAAAACAATCTAGACATACTATAAACCCGTACCTTTTGCTGCTTATTGAGTATGAAATTATATTGTCTGTCACTGCAATAAAACACTTGACGTCGTATCTAACATTATAAGGAAGACGTTGTATTGCTTACACATGATGATGATGATGATGATGATGATGATGATGATGATGATGATGATGATGATGATGATGATGATGATGTAAAGCGCAGTAACAAATTACTCATAACAAGTTAGCAAAAACTAATGGCTTGCATGCCTTTTTTTCAGGTGGCTCGAGCAGTGAGAAGGGTATCATCTACTCGAGAAACCCAGAGGAGCAGGATGCAGAGAGGGACCTGTGGTTCAAGGCCGCGGTCATCGCCGTTCCCATCGCCGGTGGCTTCATTTTGGTGCTCCTCGTGCTTCTGGCAGTGCGCATGCTGAGAACTGACAATCAACGTCATCGGCGCCTCATTCAGATCCGCCGCGAGCGGAGCCTGACCAAGGCGCAGCTCTACGTCACAGATCATTTTAGTGACGTCAGTGCCAAGTCGGACGTCGGAAAGTCGTATTCTCTGTTCGCCAACAAGCCTCACAGCGGGCCTGCTGGGGCCGGCGGCAAGCCCCACAGTGGGGTGCCCACAGGAGCAGGCGGCAAAGGACTGGAGGTGGGGATGGGCTTGAACGTGGGGCTGAGGCTGGGAGGCGGGAAACCCGTGTGCCGGGACGTGAACATTTCCGTGGACAAGGAAGGGCGGGTGTACGAAAAAGTGTGTGACGTCAACGTGCACAGACAATCGCAACACCCGTCGGTAGTCAGATGGGGGCACTCCTCCAAGGCAGACCATGCGACCGTTGTGTAGGCGGCTTCAGTGCCCCATTCAGTCAACTGGCAAGGCTCCAGGAGTTATACACCTCTGTTTATCGTCGAGCCGAGGACCCTGGTGCTGGGTTGCTAAAGGGACAAGGAATCTGGGCGTGTGGTGTGCGCGCGGGGCTGTCGCTCAGTAACATGGAAAAAGACTCCTCATGGTCTAGTTTTTTTATCGTCCCTTTCACACGATTTCGTCATAACGACGACGAAGAGGAAACAATATGGTGATGGAGCTCTGCTGGGCAGGGTCTCCAGTTCCGGGAAATGCAGCCTGTAGAGATATGTTATCTAAGGAGCCGGACCTGAGAGTGGATGCTCGGCCGGTACGAACACTATGGATGTCATGATCTGGACAAAAAGCAGCAGCTACTTTGAATTCGTACGTACGCGATTTACAGAAATTGTTACTGAGTTTTATATTTATAGGACCATGCAGGAAAGAATGGTATTCAAGATAACATCGTGCTCAGCGGTGACCTTCCTGGCCAACGTTGGTGAAGATTTTAAACAACGCTATGATAGTCGTAAACGCAGAAGATGATGTACAGTTTATAGAAATTGTATAGGTTATAAACAGAGGTTAATGATATCGCACTTACAGTGTCGCCAAAGTCCTAAATCTGTACGATAGTTTCAAGTGTCTTGTGTACCAGGAACACTCTTGACTTCTGTCCATAGTGGGGTTGATTCCACACAATGAGCAGGTGCATAAATGTATTGTTTTTGGTGGAAGAACATTCATTGAGTCAGAACGGTGATGTGTAATTATCACGAGGATAATGCTCAGCCTTTCAAACATAATTAATTATGTTTCTTTTAATTATGCTCTGGTTTTTTGTTTGTTTTTCCCTTTCAGATTCCTGTTCTAAGGATCATTGTGATAAGTGTGTGGGGGATTCTTTTTATAAAGAAATTATTTTTCAAGTACACGTTGTTTTGTTTTTTCACTGGGGTAAAAGGAGAAAATCGCGTGGAGACGGTTATCTGCCCCTTTTGTTACTTTTTTCCCTTTTGTTCTGTAAAGGAGCGTGATTATCATATAAGAAAGACTTTTTTTTCTTTGGTGTATGGGATGTTTTTGTTGATATTGTGTTCTGTTATTTGTGATGTCACTGAGCTAAGGAAGGGTGGTCTCTATTTTTTTTTTCAAGCAAGGTTAGGAAACGAATCGTTATGCTTTAGACATGGGTGAGGTGCAGTAACATGTGGCATTTTATGTGACACGGCCAATTTGTTTAGACACCAAAGAGCAAGTACAGATGGGCGTTTAGGGTAGATAGCAAGGTGTCGCGAGAATCTCACGGTGTAGTCAGAAATATATAAGACTGGTTAGAAGATGCTACATACAGCTCGAGCCCGTGACGTCAGTGAGCAAAACACTTTCCTCTCCTTTGTCTTCTTCTACATGTGTATGTGTGTGTAAGAAAGAGAGAGAGAAAGAAAGTGAGTGAGGAAGAGAGATAAAAGCGAATATCTACTGCCTACTTTATGCCTAGTTGCCATGGACATGCCGACTTTTTTTTTTTAAAGGTTAAAAAAAATCTTCTCGTTTGTCGACCTGCCTTCTAAATGATGTTCTTTGTCACTTGTGAGCACGCGAGAACTGTGTGTGGCGTGCCTGCAGCATCATATCATACCCCGTCTCCTTTGTTGCTGGTGGCTGGGTATGTGCATGCTACGAGAGATTGCTCGGTGATGAGGCTAGATGCTGCTCCCTCCTCCCCTCTCCATTCCTGTAAAATAAAAAAGAAGAAGAAAAGATGAGCGCACGGCTGTTTGAAGCTAAATAGCTGACATTGTTCGCCTGCTGAGACTGATGGATGTGTGAAGGGACAGCGTGGGTGTTTATGCTTAAGAAGCAGACCTGTGCAAGATTGCACATATTTTGCATTTTTCAATGAAATGGCTTATTTATTGTTGTAAGAATAAATTTTATGGCTTCAACGTCTTCACGACGGCGTTACAGTGTTGTCTGAATAGAGAAGGATGATTGGACGTTGCAGTGATCGATGTTGATGGTGACGTGATTGGCAATGTGGCCTTGTCGTGTTTATGACACTGGGATCGCATCTCTAACACCAGTGACGCCCGTCCTCGCAGGTTACAAGCTTTTCAATAGCTACGCTGCGCCGCGGGCGGCTGCAGACTTGAAAGTACAAGTGCGACACTCTGCGATGTGATATACAGTGGTCAAGCTCTGAGTGTGCGTGTTACAAGGTGGGTGTGTGTTGGGGGGGGGACCGCAAAAAAAATTGCAAAAAGAAAAAACTCACTTTATGTACACTAAATATACATAGCTTCAGAGACTTTTTTTCTTTACATCGACCACATACTCATTCCGGTAAATTATTCTACCCTGATTATGCAGAATGGTTTATGTGCAGATAACGCTTGAAAAAAGGGGAAAGGTGTCTTTCTACATAAAGATAAATGACTATAGTGTATATGGGACTACTTCGGCATTATTCTATTTTCATGAGGTCACATAGCGAGTTTCGTTTTCCTGATGAACTAGGCAGTAAGGTGTATGTTGCATAAATATGAGTGCACCATTTTCATTTCGGTTTAAGTGATAAGGTTTTTTTTTAAATTTTGCTAAGTATGGTGGGGTGGGGGTATCTAGGGCTGGTGAATCACTCCACAAAGACCATAATGCTGATCACGCACCCTGCGATACGTCACATCTGGATGATGAACGTCACTGTAATTATCAAGAGCTGCTGCGATCTGTCTATGCCTGCTCTTTGGAAAGAAACCCATCCATCACGACTGCCTGGCCAACCTGTCATTTCAAGTAATTTATCTTGGATGGCGTCTGCACCCACCTACCAGATATAGTCTCTCTCTTTTTCTCTCCCTCGTCTGTGTGTGTTGCGCCCTCTGTCACTCATTTTTCTTACATTTTTTCGCTCTCTCTCTCCTATCAATCTGTCTCGCTCCTCCCATTTGCCGGGTAGTATGAGTGAGTACCCGTCTTTCACTAGCTCGTCTCCCCCGAAAATGTCAAGTAAAAACGGAGACGAAGGAGGAGACCAAGGTTCAAGATTCAGGATTCTTTATTTTGTCACCCTCTAAAGAGTATTGAGAGATTAAAAATATATCCACACATATTCACACACATTCCTATCTTTATACACAGTATCTCTATGACAGCTAACAAAGAAAACAAAAGCTAATTTTTGTTATCACACTCATTCTGTAGTAGTCAAGTAAATCAAAACATATAAACACATGTAAACAAAAGATAAACACTCTTGTTCTCTTTCTCTCTCCCTCACATTCTGTATTTTTTACTATTTCTTTACCCTCCAAGGGATACTGTACAATGTACATATTAACACACACTCGCATCCATCCTCATACAATATCTCTCTCACATCCACCATCCACAAACACATTATGCATACACATTATATCAATTCATCTAGTTCACCATCCTTAGTAATATCTTCCAAAATCGAGCTAATCTGCTGAGGTTCTTTTTTTACTTTTTAAAGATAATAATGACTGTTATTTATAAGCATTTGGATTGTGAATATAGTAATGTGGTAAGTAATTTTTTTCGCTGGTCATCAACTTTTTTTTACAAGGAAATAGGTAATGCAATTCATCCCCTACATCCTTAGTGTTACAGAGTCTACAGAACCTTTCATTTCTAGCGATATCTACATTTATTCACTGGAAAATGGTTATTCAATGACCTAAATTTTATTAAAGGGAGATAATCATGGGGAAAGTATTTTAAAGAAGGGCTCTAGTAAGAAAGTACATGAGTCTTCAAACTAAAGTATACCTGTATGCGCCATCTTGGTGACGTCATTCTCTCTGCCATGTTCGTGGAGTTACGCTGGGCCATTTTCTTCTATGAGCTTTTCTTGTGTTTCCAGTCCCATATTAAACTCCTTACTAGGACATTCTAAATAAGACACACATTATCGACTTGGTCATTTTATGACATTTGTGTAAAAGAAACTTTGTCAACATGTCCGGTTAATAAAAGAAACGCCCTGTAAGGTTTCTCTGGGTAACTATTTGTTACCAAAAATACAAAATAAATAGCAGACCTTACTAATCTTTCTCTGACTTAATAAGAATGTTTCTCTATGGTAATTAGCACTGGCTACAAACAATTCGCAGACATGACTGTATGACAAGAAAAACTTGGGTTAAACTACTATGTGACTTTACTACTACTACTCATCTGTAACGTTAGTGTCCAAGTTTGATATTCAGCTACCTACCTTTCTTGTCGTCCTTTGTGATTCTGTGCTGTTATCGAGTACATATGATACAGTGTTGAGTACATATGATACAGTGTTTTTACAATTTTTAGTGAATAACATATTTATCCGTTACGGTCTGACTGTTTTACCAAAGTTGACACCGTTGTGGTTACAGCTAGTATTTTCAGTCTTTTGACACATGGAAAATATGAGAGACAAAACGAGTTTGGGAGGGAAATGTTTCTTTATCAATGAGAAATTCCATCGACTAAGGTGGATTTCCGAGATGAGGCGGGCATATGAACGCACACTAACACGCAAGCGCATGCACTTTCTCTCTTCCCCCCCCCCTCTCTCTCTCTTCAACCTCGGCGTCAGGCCCAACCGGATCCGGAAGCTAGTCCTGACGCCGTCTTCAGTCGGGCAACCATGCAACAATGGTTGTCAGCATCAATTATTCATCGTGATGGCGAGACGGCGGTAGTATTGATGGTCCAGGCTGTCTCTGATCACCTGGGCATTGCAGTGCAGCTCTGGCACGTCAGGTAGAGCACGAGATTAGCGCGTGGTAGCACCGAAAGCGTACAACCATCGCGCTCTTTCGCTGCCAGCAGTCTCGAACTGCTCATCTTTGATCCTGGGTTTCAAGCAGAGTTTAAAAGGGAGACGATGCAGGCTCCTTGGCGCCGATTGTCTGCGCATCTCTTATTGGGTCGTGTGCACAAGAAAAAAAAGACATGAAAAAAACCCTTCGTGGCGCCATCGAGCATGACGTATAGTGAAGGTTGGGGGGCGAGGGGGCGGGGCAACTCTTTCCGTCTCTACTATTGCTGAAGCTGAACGATCTGTGTAAAAGGCAATCTAATCAAACAGACATGAAATCTTGTAATGCAAGACCTCGCCTGAGACAACGAAATTAGTCAATCCGATTGTAAGGGCGCCGCTTTTCATCTGCATGGTGCTGCGGGGGCCGTGTTGATCGCCCACTGAAACATGGGGAAGGTTGACAGACAAGACAGGGATTCAAGAGTTATAATTATTTTGTATGCTGTTTATATAAAAAAAGGTATCTGGGGATGATTTGTGTGTGTGTGTGTGTGTGTGTGTGTGTGTGTGTGTGTGTGTGTGTGTGAAATAAGTCGTTTAAGAACGACAGGAACGATAAAGAGCTAGAAGAGGTGGGACCCGAGTCTATTGACGAGAAGCAGGCATGATACTTTAATATTTTCACTGTAATTGCATGGTGGTGTTGTTGTTTTTGCTGTTGCTGCTGCTGTAGAAAGATGTGTCAGAAGAGGAAGACAGTTTGAAAGGCGAAGTGAGAGAGAGAGAGAGGGAGTGGCGCCTGCTGACGTCACGCTTGTCATTTATTTTAGAGAAAGAGAGAGCACAGCAAGATTTCCGAACCCTGGTAACACAAATTGCGAATCGACTGCAGCCATGTCTCCTGCCCGAGTCCTGCGACAGTAATTAATGACTTGTTTTTTTTTTAATAGTAAAAACCCGGCGAGCCTACTCGTCAGCTATTAAGCCTGGCCTTGTTTGCAGTATTCTGACGTCTATGTGCTATGTGTTCATGTCATGCAGTGTAACACTGTCACACATATAAACAATCATTGGAACGTGTTTATGTCATGCAGTGTAACATGGTCAGGCCTCTTTCTTTTCCTTCACTCATTCACTGTTTCCGCTCCTCTGACTGCCTGTTTCTCAGCCTGTCTCTCTCCTGACTGCCTGTTTGTCAACCTGTCTCTCTCTGCTTTCCTGTCAGTCTCTGTTTCCCCACGTGTCTGTCTTACTGTAGTCCCTTTCCTGTCTGCTTGTCTCCGCTTCCCTGTCTTTATGTCTGTCCATCATTTCTTTCTCCCCATCGCTGTCTGTATTTGCTTTCTTTTTTTTCTATCCCTGCTTCAATGTTCTCCTCTCTTTTGTCTGTCAGTGACACCTGGAAACGAAGTTGCCCTCTATGTGCGTTGCATCAACGATGATCACAAGGAACCGAGCGTTTGAGTCACCAGCTGCTCGCTTCTCGTTCCCGTAATGCTTTGTCGTCTGACGGAGAAATTTATAGCAGCGTCAGATGCAGAAGTTATGGGGAGGCCTTGTCTAGCTACACTGTGACCTGTGCATAATTATACCGTAATTCATTCACTGTAAGGAAAGCTTGTGCCATACATCTGTTCAACTGAGCAAGCATAACTTTCTTTAAACACTTTTATGTATTTATGTATTAGGCATGTGCTTATGTATGGATGAATTTATATATATGTTACTATTATTTCACTTTGCGATCGGGGGATGTGTTTGGGAGCAATCCCTCTTCAGTATCCGATAATCTCTCTACGTGTTCATCTTTCGCCACATCGTTGAACGCGGGGTTCCCTACCAACACAGCCCTCCCCCCCCCCTCACTTTAGCTGCCCGCTGCTTAGCTTCGCCAGGCACAATGTTATCTTTCTCCATTGTCTTCCTGACGTCGAGGGCATCTCCCGTCTTTGTGATGCTCTTTTACGACCAGTTATTGTGCTCAGCTCGCCCAAGTCTCGTCAGTCTTTAGTTTCTAGCACTTATCAGCGGCTCGTCAGGGAGACAATACCCGCAGACAAGCGATACTCCCCAGGATTAGTGTCATGGCGGAGCAGGAACGAGGCGCCGCCTGCACTTCATGTCATCGACGTCATTTCCGCGCTTAAGGGAGATTAGCGTGTATTCTGAATCCCACGTCGCAGGAAACAGAGCCTCTAGGCAAGAGGACACAATGGTGTCCAATGTTTCACTTCGCGTGATTGTGCGTCCGTCGGCGTGCCTGACTGTCTCACGGTTGGGCAATTAGTCATTCATAGTCCGTATGCCATCTTCCATTTCTAATCCCACTTCCCTAAAAATTCATGTATGCATGTGCATCCAGCATCTCTCGCTTCCTCTGTATGTGTATGTTGTTTGTTTGGTGTGTGTGTGTGTGTGTGTGTGTGTGTGTTTGTGTGTGTGTGTGTGTGTGTGTGTGTGTGTGTGTGTGTGTGTGTGAAAAGCACAGATCAGCAGAAATCGGAATAAACTATAGATTTAAGAAAATACATGTTTCAATGAATAATGAAAAGAATTAGTTTATATCCTCTACAAATTAGATTGCATACCTTTAAAAGTCACTAATCGATCACCCAATTAATTAACGAACAAATTCATGGCGACAAACTCGTGTTAAGGCTACTCGTACGTCTAATAGTGTCCTAGTGAAAGCGCCTGTAAGTGATCAAGAGGAACAACTCTCTGATCTTGTCATACAAAACAGCTCAATCATCTCTCCCAGCAGACGGCACGGTGTCTGGAATAATATTGACCTGATTGTGTAAACACTGGCGACTGTCCGCATTGATAAGCCGGCTCGATGATAGAGTACTCACAGACCGGGGTAGCCCAGCTTGTTTCCAAAACAGCCGACTACCCCCGCACGGTCAGACTAGGATGGAGGGTGTGAGTGAAACCAGTTCTTTCACCCTCCCAACCATCGGTGGAGAAGTGCACAGTGTACACAACATCAGTAACGTCTCGCTTCGCATGCACCATGATGTGAGCAAAGAGAGAGTGAGAGGTTGCTTGTTCATGTGTGACTGGCTGTCTCATTATGATTACTCTAGAAAGATCACACACCATGACGTCAGAAATACGTAGAGTGCACATAATTAGCATAATTAGCATACGGTCCCAGCTCTCTTATACACGGTTGCTATGTAAATTGGTAATTTAATGTGGCGCTTTATAATTTCATATCTAGTGTCTGGAATTTTTGAAATTCCTCACACACACACACACACACACACACACACACACACACACACACATACGAACACCCCCTTCCCCCGGTATGACTGCCGTGTATGTGTCTGATCTCTGGGAACATCTATACTACATGAAGCTGGCAGCAGTTGACACCGGAGAACGCTCAGCATGTAGCACAGCGAGCTCTAATAAATACACATATGGCGTAAGCACTCATTATTAGTTCCTAGTCAAGCATTCCACTCATCCATTACCTGACAGGCAAACCTTTCTGCGGCTGGTGGAGGCAGTTCTCCACCCCCTTTCCACCCCTATCCCCTTTTCACCTTGAGTGCCTCGGCTGCTGTGTGTATGCGTAATTACAGTGGTCACAGGGGACTTTGCTTGATGGAAACCGCGTATCATTTCCACAACTCACAGACATCTGCCCAGCCGTGGCGCCATCGCGGAGTCCAAACCCGTTGCGCAGGGACGGGACGAAATTAACTTCGCAATTCCCTTGTCGTAACTTGTTCCTCCCATGACCTATCCCTATACCGCAGACTCCGACTTAGCAGGGGCAATCGGCACACCCCCTTTCCCTTCCAATTCTCCCTAAGCCCCTCACCTCCTTCCTGCCCCCACATTTTTTTTAAACTCCCTGGCACCCACCTCGAGCATTTGCCGACTGCTTGTCTACTTTTGGACTTAGTTTCTGCGGCCTGGCCCGCTGCTTATACGCTCCACTGGCACCGTCAGGAGTCACTTTTCTGGTCACGTGACACCGGCTGGCGGTGTCGCTGACACACGGCCCGAAGATAATACGCTTAATGTAGGCGGGCGACGGGAACTACCAACATCAAAATCCACTTGTCACACAAGCCAAGAAAAGTAGTTTGATGTACAAGTTTGCTCAACATTTCGGTTCGTTATAGTTTCAAGTATTAGCTCCGTGTGTGTGTGTGTTTTCGCGAGCGCAGCGTAGTCAGAACGAACTAGAGAATACCGTCGTCATTGTTCATGTATCAGTTCTCGTGCCCAGACTCCAAGCATTGTCATTTGTTTAGGGATGACGGTTTGGACACTTCCTTTTATCATCCCCTGACATAAATGAGTAACTATGGTTTCCCGTATCTGAAGGGGGGTTAAATACTGTGGTTCCTTATTCAGACAGGAATAATTCCCCCTGCAACACACTATTTCTTTTTTTCTCTCTCTCCATCCCTGTGACATGATCTTCTGAACACCGCCGCTGTGAGGAAGTGGCAAGGACTTGAAATTTGCTTGGCTGTTGCTAGTTTCTAGCCATGTACCCAACTAAAATTTCTGGGTTAATTCAAAATGGGTTCTCCGCGATGATTACAAAGACAAGAAATGCGTCCTCTCGTCACTAGAATGCTCTTCGAGATCAAGACTCTCAGGATATCTGAATTGTCGAGAAACGAAGGAAATTGTTTTAAAAACCGTCTTCTTTCCTTTTTTTTTTTTCTCCCTCTGCCATCTTCTCAAATGTTGCTGGCGTAAAGTAAGCAAGCGGTAGAGGATATTAAAACGCCTTTCAGTGCATTTAAAGAAAAATTCGCTCACAGTTTATCGAACATGATGAATTAAATATTTCAGACACTTTCAGTTTTAAAGAGGGTATAAACTAACGCAGACCTGAATATCGTACATGTAGTTGGTACATTGAGTTCTTTCTCATAATTTCCGAAAAGTATATTCTGACCCACTTTGCGGGTTTGCGCGAAGCAGACGTCGCCAGGCGTCCATTTTTGATTCAGAGTTTTTGATGCAGAGTTTTGATTGGCTGGGTTGCTCAAGCGACATTACTCTGGGGACTTTTCAACGCCCGTCTCACAAGTCTTATCTCTTTCATTTTCACAATACCGATAACAGACGAAAGTGAAGCAACTGTTTGTGACAGTCAAAACCTGATCAGCTGTTTCGACGCGTAGTCATCTGGAACACACGCAGGCGGTAGTTTTTAAAATTCCAGCCGTGGTTGCAAGAGTTAGTTTTTTTAGTTCACCAAAGACGTGTGAGACCTTCACACTGTTTTGAAGCATGTTTTAAACGTCCACAATAAAGGGAAGCGAAAGAGCATTTAAAAACAGCAAATAAATAAGTAAATAAACCAGTATGATCAGGGACAGATTTTTTTTTTCTTCCGCAAGGTGTTCCACAAGCACAAAGAGCGATAAGGTAGTAATCCATGGGGAGTAGCTCGGCCCGCTTTTGATGGCCGAAGGAGGCAAGTGCAGGCGGCCCGCAGGCTCTCCCCGCTTGGCGCCGGCGGTCGTCTTCTCCTTGAGTCGTGGAAGGGAGGGCCATTGCTATAAAAGACGGTGTCCATAAGACAGACAATACTCGCTGCCTGGCTGCTGCAATCCCTGGCGGTACCGCGCCGCCACGCGCTGCCGCTAGGACAAGTTGTCCGCTCCTGCCCCTTTTCCTTCCCACCCAACTTTCCCTCAGTTTTACTGAAAACGGTGAGAACAGAACTGATGACTGTATGTGTGTGTGCGTGCATTTATATGCTAGTGCTGCTTTTCCCAAGCGGTCCCTTTCTAAATTTGCTTATTTTATTCCAGTCTTACTAATTTTTGTTGTTGTTTCCACAGCGACTTTCTTAGAGCAGCCTCTGACAACTCCCGCAGCAAGAAGCAAACGCTGTGTAGAGATGTTACCTTTCTTCCCACCTCCACCTCCTGTGCGAGCTTTGCACGAGCACGCGCAATGCGCGGAAGGCAGAAGCAGAAGCAGGGCGGCACCGCTACCAGAGCCGTCTGCCCGCCTTTCAGAACAGACGCTCATGCCACAGACTTCGCCAGCCTCCTCCGCCTGCCTCCGACTAGGCAGTGAGCACGGACACAGAAGCGAAATTTTCAGACCAACACTTTGGTGAAAACGTGCACCTAACTGTTTTTTTGCTGGGTATTTCTTTTCAGTCTCTCGCCTTCATTCAGTCTGAGCTTACAACCGTCTTGCTCTGAATGAATGGATGGATGGATGGATGGACGTAGTGTAGGGGTGTGGTGTGATGGAGAAAAAGATGGGAGTGATAAATGGAATGCTAATGTGAAATTAAAACTAGAAGGTGGCGGAAGCCTAATTAACATACTGCTTTTTCTTTTAAACTTTCGTCTGGAAAACCGACGCTTAGTTATCGACAGTTGTATCTATCATTAGCAACCACCACCACCACCACCACCTGAGAACCTTTCTGCTCCAACAACCATAGAGATATGTCTGGTGTGTGTGTGTGTGTGAGTAAGTGTGAGAGAAAGAGAGAGTGTGCGTGTGTAGGACAGAAATACAGTTTGAAGGTTTGTATGTGTGTGTGTGTGTGAATAAGGGTTGAAAGCAGGAGATCGTCGCTTAATATGCGGTCACGTGGCACCAGCTTAGTGGCGACAGGTCGGCAGGTGTCTCTAAAATTGTTGAATCACTTACAAAACTATAACAATCTTTCCCAAATGACTTGTTAGGTAGATCATGGGCATGGTAAAAGGAATTTTTTTATTTAAAAAACTTCCTCTTTTCTTGTTCTTTTCCTCCTCTCACTCGTTTACAGTTGCTCAACGGTCCCGACTAAAACTCTTTTATAACCAGTAATGGTGTAGGTGTTTGTATGAGTCCGGCATGATATTGGGATCTGACGGGCTACGCACTCGCTCAAGTCATCGGCTGGATAACTGAATCTGGTGACTGCCTCCGAAATTTTGCATCTTGCGGCGCCTAGGATGCAGCGCTGCAGCATTGCTGGTGTCTTTTCAAAGTCAGCTGCGGGCCAGTTGCAGCACGCGAGAATCGCATATTTTGCCCCGAGTTTTATTAAGTTATGTTGGATTCCAGACTACGTCGTCAACGTGTGTTACAGCAGATTAACATTTTTCAACATCTGACGACCGCTTTGTACAGGTTTCGAGTTTGCTTTTTATCGTTTGGGGAAAAAACAGTTTTCAACATAATTCGTTCCGTCTCTTGAAACGCCTTTCTTGTATTTTTAAGCCAGCCGTTTTGTCACGGTAGATGTTGTCTAGCTTTAAAAATAATTGAACAAAATCCCTTGAAAGGCACGGGATCAGGTTTCGCGAACTTGTGAAGATTGTTTGCCAGATTATTACCCTTCTGGAAGTGGGGTACAACACAGCGTCTGTTTCCACAGTGTCTTTGGGTTCATGCAGAATAAACAATGAAACTGCTCTCTTTTGACTGCACAAGTCAGACGCAGCTGAGGAGGTTTCTGTGAATTGTCTGCTAAGTGGCGTTGCGACGTTCTGTGTGTAAAATCAAGGTTAAAGGTACCATATACGTGACAGTGCCGTGGTGAACGTAAGTGGTTCCCCGTGTCTAGGCCAACGTTTACTTACCTTGATAAATCAGGTACCCCTTCCTATAAAGCTGCTGGTGGTCGGACAGGGGCGTTAGCCAGCACAGATCCTATTTGGTTTCGAAGCAGCGATCTTCTGGTCTAACACAAAGATAACTAAGTTTCGGGGGTTAGTATCGTGGTCGATTTTTAGTTTAGTTCATATTAGTCTGGATTGGTTTGCTTCTGTTTTACTGTGTTTTATTTAGCTTTTTTAACCTTTTTTTGTGCTTCTGATCCGGTTTTCCTTTGCTTTGATTGGATGTTGTTTGATTTGTTTGTTTGTTTGTTTGATTGATTGTTTGTTTGTTTGTTTGTTTTAATGCTTTGGCATTCCAGTGTTCGTCTAAGCTGATTCTACATTTCTCGGTCAAACTGCTTGATAAGTTGGTCGTGTTTTTATGGACACTCGCGTGTAAGTGAATTCCGCAGTCACCTGTCAATTCTTGACGCTCAGCCCAACTTTCCTGTTCACCATTGCTCCCCAAACTGCCCAAGTATTTGATAATAAAGGGCCAGGGATCCCAGCTCCCACAGATCACGTAATATCCGAGCCCATATTCGACACCAGGGACCTTGCCCACACGTCGCCATGAGGAGAAATTTCTTGGAATTAGAAGCGTTTTCACTCCAGACAAACAAACGAAATCAAGAAAGTTTGACCTCTAGCATTAGAGATGAGTGCAAGACATGGTGCAGTTAAAGCTTTTTCCCCTCAGCCCCACCCCACCTAATCCATCCTCCTTTTCGTTGATAAGCTTATATATATATATTTTTTTTTTGGAAGTAAAAACGTGATGTAAGATTTCTTGCTTTCTCTGTTTTGTTTGTAATTTAACTACAGAGTCTATAAGACCATACTTCCTCTTTGATGGCCTGCTGTGATTTCTTTATTTAAAATTAATTCCGGTGATTTTTCTTCTTCTTTTCGCCCTAGTCTTGTTCTTTCAGGATATGGGGGAGGTGTGGTGATATGTGAAAACTAAAAAATAAATTTCTGATAGTTTTGATAAAGAAGAAAAATTCATCGATCATTCTTAACTAGAATCTTCTGTTTTGTGTAGTTATTTTTGGGTTTTCCTCCCCTACAGCTTCCCACAGATGTCAACGCAAAACGAAGCAAAACATCTGTTTCTCGAAGAGGGTATCGTCTCACATGGGCTACCACTCTTCGAAATAAAACTACGTCTGTTTGATTCCAGACCCCCTGGGGACGTTATCGGTAACATAGAAGGTAAAAAAAAGATTGCAGTCTAACAAGATCAAGCATCGAAGGAAATCAGTTAGAAAAGAAAGGGTGCCGTTCTCACTTTTCGAGCCACCGACATCGACGCGCAGAAGTAAACCCTGGCAGAGCTCCATTCTCTTCGTTGTAAGACTTTTGTATCGGCGAGACGACAAGAGGTCGCACCCACAGTCCAATCTTTTTTTTTCCCCCGCGCGCACCCAAGGGCGGTGTCCTTGTATCAGCGCACTCCACAGGTTACCTTTCCTTGCTGCATCGCGCTTATCTCACTTTGAGATGAAGCCGTCAGAGCGAAGGCGAGGCCCTTCATCATCTGAAAAGCTACTGTTGGTTTAATGTTCCTCCGGCTTCAAATCTCTGGGATTATTCCAGATAGCCCTCTGCGTTTCTCCCCTGTAGTTTCCAACTCTCTTTTTTCAGCACTGTGATACTGAAGCAAAAGGCCACAAGTTCCATTAAATTAAAAAAAAGACCATGGGATAGATTTTAAATATCTATGATGATCTTCATTCTGTTGGGAGAGGGCGTACGTCGGATGTGGCCTTCGTGAATGACGTAGACAAACACGCCCAGTCACGTGACTTCTTCATCGGTTTGGTTTTTTTTCGGGAACGGAATTTGCGTCGGTTTTGTGTGACCCAAACAGTAGTTGTGGCGTCGCACTGCGCTCTCCGCAGCTACTGTGAGTAGGAGGACTTCCTTCCTCTGACTCTGCTCTCGCATTCTCTCTTCTTCGCTCTCTCCTTTGTTTATCTCTTCTCTATCAATCTTCCCTTCTACCCCCACCCCCACCCTTTCCCCGTAATCGCGCCTGTTGCTGTGCTTGGTCCATCTATCTGCCTGTGTGTACGAGGTCTGCGGTTACCGGACAATAAACGGTTTGAACATAACTCCGCTAAACGAATTTCTACTCTGTTCTCTTAGCGCTTTGCCCACATTTGTCTGGCTTTAATATGAAATGAGTTATCTCGCTCGGGAGACTTGTAGACAGCAGCAAGCTGACTCAGGTGGCCGGGATGCGCACGCAACACAATGATAGATCTGTTCTGTCTTTTCGCCGCAGAGTATGTATTGTGCTTTTTATAAGAGAAACCTGCAAGTCGCTATGTCTCGTCCGCCGCTGTTGCCGGGTGTAGAATATACAGAGCATCCTGTTTAAGGAGCTTCAGGATGGATTTTAAAAAAAGTAATATTACGAATCTCCTATAGGACAAAGTGTGTGTGTGTGTGTGTGAGAGAGAGAGAGACATGACATGACATGAAAGAGAGAGAGAGAAGAGGCAAGACAACTTGCAAGGTTTTTACTGGATGTATTCTCAGTATTTTAACATCATCTATCAGTCTCCATGTAAGAAAGCTTGACAGTTTAAGGCTCTATTGCCTTGTTGCAATAACAGCTGTTTTTGACATCTTGAAATCTATAAAACCATTGGCGCAATAGGCCTTATATACAGCCGACGTTAGACAAGCTTCCCTATCAGTATGATGAAGGACTGCATGCATTGCTCGGTTTTCCACAGATTTGCAAGCTGCAGCACAATTTAGAATGCAAGAACAGTACAAGAACGGTATTAGAGAGTTTGAGATTCAGCGCTCGCACGACGCGTGCGGCAGCGGCAACCTGTAGCGTCACGGGAATTTGCGCCCTACATCATCACATCCACAAAATCCAACCAATCGCTTTCTCACAACGGGTAGGTTTAGAGGCTCGCCGTTCTCGTTGCCGCACACGTCTCCCTACGCGTCGTGGATCTCAAACTCTCTATTATGTATTCTGCGGATACTCCGCGCCAGAACACGCGCAAGCATAACACTTGAACGAAATTCTTTGTTGATTTTAAATGGTTTGTCAAGAACGCACGGGAGGTGTGGACGGGTCACATACAACACACACTGACCTCACAGCGTTCTTCACGTGTTCTTTCACACAACAAAGTGCAAAGACTTGCACGTGGGTTCCTATATCTCTATAAATTTAAAAAAAATCCAAATATTTTCCCACACTCAACGAATTTCAAATAAAAGTTACATCAACATATATCGCAGCTAAATTAAGGATTACATAAACCCTACTAATATTCTAAATATCCTTTCAACAACGTAAATGTCTTCTTTCAACCTTCCACTCAAACGTCGCTCACCGTCTCTTCTCTATATCAGCTTAATTTTCTTCCAATGTTCATCAACAGTTTCTCAAAACGTACATGACCAAATCACACTGTCAACGTCTGATCACAACTCACGCACCCACAGATGTACACTTGCCTGTAATTCTCCTTGAAACTATATCGAAATACACACCACTACGAATCTCCAAAAGCACAGCAATTACTCCCAATATAGAATACACTGGCAGAAACACAGCAACTGACGAATCTTTTGAAACACACAGCAATACTCCAATTTTCTGAATAAACCAGTAGAAACACAACAACTGGCGAAACACTAAGCCTATATACTCCAAACAATACTACAAATGCCAACCTCCTTTACTTTTCTCGAAAAATCACACACACACACACACACACACACACACACACACACACACACACACACACACACACACACACACACACACACACACACACACACACACACACTGGTACATTCCACTCAAACCATCTTTTGTTCTCTCTCTCCAGAAACTTCTGCGCTCTTGCAGACGACACCCCACGTCATACCCTCTTTTACGTCACGCTTTTCAACCATAGCAAACGTATCCCCCAAGGGCCACTAACCCTGCTGTACAAAACAAACAAGGGAGCTAACTCCATTTCTGTCATTCATTAATTTCACCGGTCGATCCGTGACATGGTTTAAGTTGTTATCAAAACTGCAGAAAGCGCACTTGAGGAAATAGAGATCTAACATACCTCAGAAAGAAAAGAAAGATAAAGCGAACGCTTGCAGATTTTAATCAGTGATGGTTGGGCTACTTTTACAGAGCCTTAGGAGAAGTCTGCAAGAGAAGCTTCATGTCTCCTCCATCTTGGGTTGTCGGAAAAGTCATGACGCATTTTTGCAATAAATGTCTCTCGTTCATTTTTGTAAGTACTATATAGAATCAGTCGCATCTACGTTATTGTGTAATTTGACAGCTGACAGTTCTAGCTTCATTCTAAACAAAAAGAAAATTGAGCGAAATGGTTGAGTTTTGGAGATTTTACAAGTTGAAGATAGAAGGAAGAACGTGCATCAATCTTGTGAAAAAATGCACAACGTTTATGGCCACAATGCTCTACAAGAACATCAATGCCAACGATGGTTCACGAAGTTCCTTGCTGGTGATTTCGATCTCAAGGACGCTCCTCGGTCATGGAGGCTCACCGAGGTTGATGACGTCAGGATAAATGCAGTGGCCGAGCAAAACCCACGTTAGACGACACCAGAGACTGCAGAAACATTTAGCATTCATCAATCAAGCGCTTACGACCACCTGAATAAGCTGGCATACGTAGGCGGGGTTTGATGTTTGGGTTCCTCATGAACTCCAAGACGTTCATTTGACGACGCTTATAAACATCTTCGACATGTTCAACATTAAACGCGAGGAGAATGATGTTTTTTGAAAGCGACTGATAACTGGTGATGAACAGTGGATTGTTTACAACTATGTGGTGCGCAAATCTGACGATTCGTCTCAAACGATATTGAAAGCGGACATCTCAGAGAAAGGGTATGCTCTCAGTTTGGTGCCATGTAATTTTTTTCGAGCGCCTATCAAAGAACAAAACAATCAGTTTCAATGTATACTGTCGGCAGTTGGATAGTTCGAATGACTCCGTCATCCAGAAACGTCCAACCTTCGTTAATCGTAAAGGAGTCGTGTTCCGTCACGACAGCGTGAGACAACGCACAAGTTTGATCACCCATCAAAAGTTATTGGAGCTTGGATGTAGGATGTGTTGCCACACCCACCATACTCGCCTGACTTTGCGCCGCCAGACTTCGACTTGTTTCACTTTCTTAAAAGCTCCTTGTGTGGTATAACGTTCAATTCAGATGAGGCTGTAAATCAACACCTTGTTCAGTTTTTCGCCGATAAAGACAGGTCCTTCTATGAACGAGGCATTATGAAGCTCACTGAAAGATGGCAAAGGGTTATAAAAAAAACGGGCAATATATCATTGATTGATCTTTGTTCTTTACACAAATAAATGTGCTTAGAAAAACAGAAAAATACGTCATGTGTTTTCCGACAACCCAATATATACTCATATGTGTACCTACCTACCGACCAACCTTTTACCAAAAACAAGGAGGGAGGGGAAATCAAATAATAATAATAATAAAAAGCTCATGGTAGTGGGGGGTCGTGAGATGGGAAACGTCAGCTGTTCCATCACGTGCGTGCACAGGCAGAACAGCAGGGAGAGACACCGCACCTGGAGGTCAGGCTGACCGAGTTCAAAGGTCACAGCCAGCTGCCATCTCGGGACTGCGATCTCTTGTCGGCGACACAGGGCGCTCGTAGAGATACTAAACTCTGCTTGTTCTTGTTGGAACCACGGGCAGTCCAGATCGCACCTGCAGATAACCTCTCTGCGAAATCTCCTTTTAACAACCTCCCCTCTCACGCACACTCATGATGGTCCTTTCAGAGGGCGGGTGTTTTCAGGTTTGAAATAAATGAAGAAGTGTAGCCCATTTGGAGGATGAATGAGTGTTGCGAACTCAGTGAAAGGCGGCTGTAAAAAGTCCTGATGAGACTTGCGATAACCCGCATACCCTACCTTTTTCCTCCTCGGCGGAAGTCTTATCTCCTGGAAGGGTGAAGAGTCGGAAAAAACTTAAACGAAATTATTCTTGTTGTTCAGTATATCTCTGATACTCACAATGCTTTGTCACAGGGAAAGGTACGTCGAAGACCAAAATATTATACAGACGTCACCCTACTTACGAACATTCGGAAACGCGAACATACGCCGTGTAGTTAAAATATTTCTTGCAATACTTCCACGAGTCCGAATTTAGATTTGCGCGCCTTCTTCTGCCTTGCGACAACCGACTCGGAACAGTGCTTCCAACGTCTACACGCCAACGGCCCCTACCCCACAGTGTTATTTTGGTAACACGCTCGTTGGTGGTGTCATATGGGGCGCCAAGAGGGGAATTTTCTCAAATTTGCTATTTCTAGCTATACATTGCAATGTATAATTATAGAATGCAATGTATAGCTATACATTGCATTTTATACTTATAGATTGCATTTTATATTTATACAATTCATTCTATACTTATAGATTGCATTCTTTAGCTATACATTGCATTCTATAAGTATAAAATGCAATGTTTAGCTATACATTGCATTCTATAATTATATGGGGCGCCAAGAGGGGAATTTTCTCAAATTTGCTATTTCTAGCTATACATTGCAATGTATAATTATAGAATGCAATGTATAGCTATACATTGCATTTCATACTTATAGATTGCATTTTATACTTAAAAGATTGCATTCTATAACTATACATTGCAATGTATAGCTATACATTGCAATGTATAGCTAGAGAGAGAAAAACTCGGTAAAAACCGAAGTGTTTCATTTATATTATACTCAGAAGTTGCTATCCAATTCATTTTATATATACCTTTCAATTCTTTAGCTATAGAATGCATTCTAGCTATACATTTGAAATCTATATTTATAGATTGCATTCTATAACTTCTGACTTGCAATGTATACGGAACGAGGCTGGCTCATTTGCATATGGGAAAAGAAGGTCAAAGACCAACCAATCAGTGCGCTCGTAGCAATGGCCTTCGTTCTTGTTTTTACGCGCTCAAGAGAGAGTCGTCTGCTGTAGACATACGCATTCATAATGATCAGTGCCTTCTACCTCAAAAGCCTTCACAGATGTTGAAGAAACCAACACTAAAGAAACACTGACTGACGAAGCATTTGATAAAGAAATAAATGCGTTTAAAGTGGACCACTCTTTCCCCCAGTGGCCCCCACACAACCTCCTATCCTCTCTTCATATATCAACTCCAATTTATAGCACCAATTTGAAAAGTAATAAAAGTTTCATTATTACAATATTTTTTATTCAAATGGTAAAATAAAGACTTACGAACAATTAACGTCATAAACGTCTTTTTTTTTTTTTTTTTTTTGGAACGTAGCTCTTTCGAAAGTACGGTGGCGTCTGTACACGGTATATTGTTTGTGTGTGTGTGTGTGTGTGTGTGTGTGTGTGTGTGTGTGTGTGTGTTTAATAGAAACAAAGAAAAAAAAGCGTTTTAATTTGAATGATAGTGAATGAATCTGTAAGGGGCATTTGATGTCCACTCGTACGACTTCATGTACATAAGCGCCTTGTGCCCACAGGGAGGGCGTTCTATAAGTAATAATGATTATTAAAAAATATCTGTAGCTTCACAATAATTTGTGAAATTAGAAAAAGAACAGCACTGAGGAATAAAAAAAATGTTTAGCTGCTTTTGTAGTTACGCATGTAGAAGGTAGCATGTATTACACCAGTCATAACAGCAGGTTAGTTGAAGCCCAATCTAACTTTGCCAACAAGAGAAACAAGATTCATTCGTTACTTTTTTTGTCCACATCTCAAATCTTCGAAAGGGTCCTACAGCATGCACACAGAATAATTCGGTGGGGTTGGAGGGGTAAAACGGAGGTCACCTACTTTAACTGCAGCCATCATCACCACCACCACTACCGCCGCCGCCATCACCCTTTCCCATTCCCGACCCCTGTGATTAAAAATTACTACATCAACCCCCACCCCTTGCCTTCCTCCAGCACGAGTTCAGTCTGCACTGGTGTCTGGTTCTGGTCGGCGAACCTCCGCACCTCAAAAGCTGTCGTCAATATCCGTCATCCGCAACAAGGCCAAGCGAGGAGCACAGCGCGAGCTGAAACCGCGAGAGTGATAATTATCAAGCGATCGCCAGAGATCTTAAGTTTTTCGCAGGGGACACGACGCCGACGACTTGATAACAGACTCTGCTCACCAAGACCAGACGAGAAAACCGACTGAACACGATCTGCCCGAGGGGCTCCACCTTGTGGCTACGTCGCCGAGTTAATCCCCCTCGAGGGGAGAGCACAAAAGGCAAGGAAAAAAGGTACACCTCAGATAAGATCTGGGAGACTCGCCGCCTCAGAGGCTGCCCGGTCGCATGAGCAAGGGTGAGCAAGATTTGACAAGCATAAGCTCTTCCGCTTCTCAAAGTACTTTGGTAGTTTTATAGGGGTTTTCGGGAGTAATTAAAGCAGTGCACGAAGTCAGATGTGGATATACAGGCAGTCAACTCAATGTCGCGCATACATGTGCGTGTGTGTGTGTGCTCTTGCGACTCATTGCAGTGGTGTCTTTTAACCACTACGCTACCAGGTGCCCCACTATCAAGTGTTCTCCTGAACCCGCGGAACTTATGAAAAAAAAAATTCTCTGGGGAAAATTAGGGTCGATCCCTAGCGATTTAATGCGCCTGTAGGACACCCACTCTCTCGGCCACGCCACGCTTGTAGGATGGCATGACTTTGTACCGTTTTCTGTTGCCTTGAAAATATTTGTGGTCGCTCAAAGACACATAATGCCCAAGTGGCGCACAATTTGCCCAAAGAAGCGCAGCTGTTGCTTACATTGCTATTCTGAGCAGCGTCTGCGACCAGGCGACTGAACGCCCTGTGACGCAAGCAGCTCCGCTGCCAGCCTCGGTTTCTGAGGCTGCTTGGTACCTGCTGGCAGGCAGTGCAGCCATCTTCTCATGGCACGCTAATAACTACCTGTGCAGCCTCCCAACCAGCCCCCCCACGAGCTAACGACAGGCTCATGACAGGTGGGTGGGGTTCAGTCGCAGTGCGCTAAGCCTGTCGGGCTCTACCGTCTGTCAACGGGTGTCCTCCCCCCCCTCCTCCTGTCTCTCCCCCCCCCACTTCCCACCCACACTCACTTCGCCGCTCCAGAAGCCGCCGCTAAAGATACGGAGGTTGGGAGGCGTAGTGGAAAGAAAAAAAGAGACAAAGGCACTGAGCAAGATTGTAAGGGGAGTGACAAGGTAGAGAGGGTCATAATAGAAGATGAAAAAGAGACGGCACTTCTTGCAGGCCGCTTTGAAAAACAGCGACTCCGGTTAATTAGCATCTCTGCCTGACCCAGTTCATTTTCTCTCTCTTTCTCACACACACACACACTCTCTCTCTCTCTGAGAAGAGCAAGGGTCTGGGAAGGAGTGGGGCGTGGGTGTATGGGAAAGACAATAACGACCACACACACAATTTAAAAATTAAAGGCAGGATGAGAGGGGACGCTTTGATGAATAATTTCTTGTCTGAAAGATTTTTTTAAAAAAAGGTAGAGAAAGAGTAAAAAGACCCACAAGAAAAAGATAGTAGCTTGTCATCTTTTAGCATTATCATGACTATCTGCAGAGTCGTGTTTACTTTGCCTCAAATCTCCGCTGCAAAAAAAGCGCTTTTAGCTCGTAGGTATCACTTAATTTCTGTAAGTAATGAATTAACACCTGCAAAACAGACCCAAAAGGCTGCAGTACCCTTAGTCCTTTTGCCACACGACATGTCCTGGCTTGGCGGCCCTTGCTCTAACCCTAGGGTGGGCAATGTGGTGCCTCAGAGAACAGCAGTCCCTGGCAGGTTGGAATTATACACATTGCAAAAAGTGTTAACACACTGTAGCGAAACTACAGCTTGATCAAATAAAGCAAGCTACTTTTAAAGTGGATAATTTTGTATGGCCCGCAAATGATGTTATAGTTATCAACATGGACCATGGAGGAAAAAAGGTTCCCTGCTCTAACCACTCCTTTAACTTCTCTGTGACATGAGCGGGGACACATTCGTCGGAATCTAACGCTGGAGAGGGGGAGAGTGCAGATGTCCCGCAGACTACCCCCCCCCCAACACACACACACACAGCCTCTGACGAATGGTGATGTCACACACAGTTTTGATTTATTGCATTTTTGAAAAAACTGTCGTACATTAAACTAACAATTATTTAATGTGACAAGACAGCATTGCTGATTAAATCCGAATAATAATCGAAACTTATCTTAAACTGTCGAGAAAGAGAGAGAGAACAAGAAAATGAATAATTTTTCGCGTTTCTAACAATCCTGATTTGATCCTCTGGCTCAGGCACTAAGCTCTTGTCGTGAAACACAAGCCACGAGACGCTACAGAGGGCGCAGCTCTATCTCTCACGAAAAGGACGCCACGTCCGCACCCGTATAATTTCAGCGCTAATGTACGCATATATGCAACGCAATCTTTGCAACCGAAAGACAGTCATTTTTCTATGAGTGGCCCACCCACAAAGGCTCCAAAACTAAGGGGAGATAAAAACTCGAACATGAGAAAACAAAAAATTATGGGTTTCCTTCCAAACCCCCGCCTAAATTTTCGACGAGTGTCTTTTAAAGTTGCTCTCTCGATCCTTCAGCCCCCGTGAAATAATATTTTACCAGGACCCCAAAATGATGCGTTGTCTAGAAGTTTCACGTGATTTTCCCGTTGAGAAAGAATTATGATGTATCTGCTGGAAATGTAGGCCGTGAGAAGACACGACTTTTCAACGTGACATGCAGTGCTCTTCATCGCAAGTGAAGGTAATGGACGAGCGCCACACAGTAATAGCCGAGCGGGCGTAGTCGAGTGCGCGTGTGTGCGTGAGTGCGAGCGCTCGTGCATTAACACGTGTGTGCGTGCGTGCGTGCGTGCGTACGTTTATATTCTTGCTTGTGTCCATGTGTGCATTATTTGTGTTAAAGGGAAAACTTGCTTAGACACATGTATATCCATGTGCATGCTTGTTTGCTGATGTGTTAACATGATCTGCTGCTTGCAGTGATGGGCTGAGCCTATTGAAACCTGGTGACAGTTACGATGCGAAAATAGCTACCTGCCTTACCCGACTATCGTTGTTTGTTGCTGTTATAAATTTATTTTCCCACACGGATAGAACAATCCTTATTATTTTAGCACAATATTATCACGGCATAAGACAGGGACAAGGGATTCAACAATTGTATATTACACTCGGCAACATTTTTTGCTTGCGCTGTCAGCAGATTATCACTTGTATATGCAACACCCTGTTAGCAAAGTGAAAGCAAATCTTGCTAGCACCTAACATGTCCCAGCAAACGCCAAGATGTATGTGTGAAATCGGATAATAGTGGAAACACTTTCCCAAAAAAGAACATCAACACCACGAGTTATCAAGCAGGAAAGTTATACTGTTTTGTCTTTTTAAGAATAATTTCATGTAAAATAATTTTTCGTAGATTAAAGATTTTTTATATTAATAAGATAATACCCTCGAAAAATCCTAAAATGCCAACCGTCTGGTCTTGTGTAAAGACTGTACTTGACGACCTTAAAAGGAAAAAATACCACTGGTTGTCAGAATGAACACGATTATTCCAATTTTTTCAGAGCGGCTCACAAATGTATGTCTGATATTACTATTATGAAAATCCTCAGCCGACATAAATAAAACAAATGAAAATGCTTCGTAATGCATTTCGTGCTTTTTTGTTTTTAAAATTATGGGATTAATGTTTTGAAGATCTGTTACAAAACAAGCAGTTATTGCACACACTTTTTTTTATAATGGACGATTAGCAAAAATATAATACAATTATGATCTTCTAAGGCATTTTTTGCTCTTATAGGAAATTACTTTTAAGCAAATAGTAGAAAGCCATTGCCAGCAAAAAGTACCCCTTCTGAGCACGCTGAGCAGTTTTCAAAAAGCAAAACCATCTTAAGCCGTTTGTATCAGCAATTTATTAAATGTCTTTTTCTTTTCCTTTGTGTGCTGGTTCCGCAGTCTGTCTGTCCAGGATAAGAAACGTTTGAACAATATTGTCAGTATATTTTTTAAGGTAATTGGTGTCAAGCAGAAGGAAGCCACCTTTCGTGATCCGCAAATTGTCATAAAGTCATCCAGCATTCATCCATACCAAAACACGTACTAGCAGGAGAATTTGTTTTACTGAGCTCAGGGGAAGGTTATGTTATGCTTGTCTGCAGAAGTAACAGGCATCTGAAATCGTTTGTGCCCTCTGAGGACTGCTGCTCAACCACAGATGACTTGTCAGCGCTGTGTGCGTGCGTGATACTGTAGGACGTGTAGGTGTTTCATAAGAAAGATGTAAATGTAAGATTGTTGTGGAAATTTGTATCGCGACATACAAAAAAATGAGAGTTTCCTCCCCTGGGTAAGTGGGGGGGGGTGTAGGGTTACTGATTTCCTTGCATGGCTTCTTTATTTTTTTCCACATCTCAGCTAATGAATCACTAAGTAGAATTGCCAAATATTTTCAAAAGACAGCAAATGAGACTTAATAGGTTAAATGACTAGTGCCCGCGTAATGTTCTGTACAAGTTAACTGAATTAACTGTTCGCTGACATTATTTTTAACTTAAATAATGTTGCGATTCTTCATTAAATAGCATTATTCGCTCCATGCACTGTATATTTAATTTAGAAAGTAAAACGCTATGTGGCTGATCAACGAATAAATAATTTTGTTATAAATAATTATTTTAAAATATTGTTTCCCACAATGTTCCCTGCAGAAGGACAAACATTTCTATCCTTTATGTTTAACTTAAACACCCGAAAAGGATATACCGATATAGCTTCACGAACAGATTTACAGCGACAAAATTTAATTTCCATCTTAAAGTTTTAAATGGTTTATCTGATATGCAAAAACATCACATACCATGGTTAAAGCCCACTAAACAGTGTCAGCAAAGCATTAAAATCGACATTTTCTTACTTTTTCAAATGCCTGAGTAGTTTGACTTGATCTTTTATGCCCTCACACTAACATGTCACTGTTCAAATCGTATTTAAGTATGCTTGGCTCTTTTGCACCATATGCGTTCGTCATGCAAGCTCCTCCTACAGTGTGACTCCGTGCTTGCCTTCATGAGGAATGACGGACGTCACTAGGTCTCGCAGTTTTCGCATTTCTCTGTAAAAAACAAAACAAAACGTGTAGATCAAATATATTTTAGTAACATAATTAAATAAAAATCCGTACAAACTCACTCATATTAACCAGGAAGGTACCAACCATCTACATTTCTCTTTGGCTGTGAGCTGTTTGGAAGACTGGAAGTTTATTTCCTTTGTTCTGTTTTTTTAAAGGCCAGGTGTTTGTTCACAGGGCATCACGTGCGAAAACAAGACTCTGCAAAAGTCATGTATAATGGCAGTCAATTTTTGTAGGTTTTCAGGTTTCTTCTCCCTCATTCATCCCAGCCCCTCGCCCCCATTGTGTGAAATCATCGCCAGTTGGAAGACCTTTCCTTTGAAACCAACAAAAGAAATAATAGATTGTGCATATGTTACATGCGACCACCACTTACATATTACATATATTGCAAGTTTACAATTCAACTTCATTGTCTCATGAGAGACATTCTTGTTGGTAGTCGAGCCAAACCATTAGATACTACATGAATTAAATGCTTATGGCCGAACGAACCACATATTTTGCTGCATTCTCTCTCTGTCTCTCTTCTTTCGCTCTGTTTTTGGATTTGTTTTTGGGTTATTTTTGTTTTGTTTGAAGTTTTTTTGTTTGTTTGTTTTCTTGTAAGACCAGGTGTTGAATAACAGAGCAAAAAGGACAAAGCAGCGAAAGTGAAAATACCTTTAGCCACATGTGATGGCAAATGTCTTTTGGATTTTTGCTTCCAAAGATGGAACGAAACACGGTAAGAGAACGAACGAGCAAAGTGGATTTTTTTCGGTCCGGCAGATGAGGAAGACTGTACATCAGCAGCGCAGGTCAGCAGGGCCAGCAGGGTCGCCGCAGTCAAGCCGCGAGAGACTCGAGCTGCGCAGAAGACAATGAGCAGAGTCGGCGACGCGGTCGTCTGTCACAGTCTCAAGTGCCTCCCACTGTCTCGACGAGGACTGTCGCGCTGGCGGCAAGTGCTCTTCTCTTGGTGAGGAGGATCACACGTCTTGGAGGACTTTCATGTCGGCTGTGTGAAGGCCCTTGTTGAAATGCAAGCCGAAGACAAGTCGTCTGCAAGACGTCTTGGAGTTCCGGCCTCCCGAGTAAAACCCTTCCCCCCCCCCCCGCCACTCCTTTGTACGCACTGCTTTTTTGTCTTGACATAATAATGTCAGTGCAGTTGTTCTCCCCTACTCTTCATCCCCAAGAGTTTCTTTTTATTCCCCTTACAAAATTAACTTATGTATCCAAATTCTATTCTTCACTTTCCAGACTGAAGGACTGCATTTCTTCAGGTTTTTAATATAGTTTTCAATTTTGCAGATACTGGAAGATAATGCCGTAAGACGACATAAATTATTTTTTTTTAACAAACAGCAGTGAATTTTAAAGGGAATGAGCTAAGCGCTAAGTATTCCACAAAACCAACTTGCTTTTTGACAAGCGCCTCATTAGAATATTGTGAAAGCTTTTGAGCTGGTTGCGGCCTTCAGTGACCTCAGAAGTTGAAACGATGCTTTTCGAAACAAAATTAATAAATGTAAAATTCACTGTGTATTTTAAACACAATTTTAATGGCACCATTATATTCAAACAAGTTACCATTTTCTTTTTGTTTTCGGTTAAAAAGCTGTATTTTTAGGACAGCCTGAGCAAATGACGCAATATCATTTAAGTATCCCCCCCCCAACCTTTTTTTCGCTCTTGTAGAGCTTCTTTTTGAATAGGGTGTCCGTTAGCCACGTTGTATTTTTACTCTCTGTATTAGTCATCTCTGTCTTCAGTTTGGGTCATCTCTGGAGGCCTTTGTATGAAGTTGATGTTGATGTCCTCTTGATCTAGGTTTAGCAGCTGATCCACTGTCTCTTTTCCTTGGGATTTCACATTGTACTCTTATCCATTGCAGAACTACTCGTCGCTTTCTGGATATCTCTTGTAGTATCTGATTATGCTGCGGGGGTTTGTTTCATGCAGGGCCTGCAGATGAACATTGTATTGGTGAGGAAAGCAGCTTGTGGGCATTCGCTCTTTAGATGACGAAGGTAAGGTGTCACCAGCCTTCAGCTTAAAGGGATTCTCACCCATCTATTCAGATTCAAAAGTGCCATTAATTACGACAACAATACCACTACGTTTCACGATTTCTACTGTTATTTCGCTTTTGCTGATGTGCATCTATCCGAAAACTTTGACTGAAATGAGTAACGTCTGGGTCGGTACCTGAAAAGGCCGCAAGAGCCTCGATTTCGATTTGTGAACCTGACACTTGCAAATAGCGTCATCAGCCGGGGAAACCCCTCACAATTCGAAATCGAGGCTCTTGCGCCCTTTTTAGCTGATTGTGTGGCGCTATCCACAGCTTGCAAGTCTGCCATTGTTATTGCCATTAGAGCGTCACACTTCGGGAATTCCGTGCTTGGACTGCTTCGTCGAGTGCTCGTTAATCTTCGGAAACCAGCACATTTTCTCGCCTTCAACGACAAATTACACTTTAACAAGCCCGATGTGGCTTGAATATCCGATATATTTAGGGTCTTGATTCAACACTTAAACGAATCCTAAAAGTTTGTATTTAGAGGTGAGAATCCCTTTAACTTATAGTTGACTCAGATTAGCATATCACTCTGCCAGATAGCACATCATCTTCCGAGAAATTTCGCATTTTTGAGAAGTATTCCTGTCCGTGACGCAATGAAAGCTTCTTTGATGCACGATAGATTTAGTGGACCTCTTCCCACATAACCGCTCAGGAGATGGGTACCTGATTTATCAAGAAATGTAAAGGCGGTGGACGAAGATGGCTGGACAAGGTCTTTTTCATGCCCAACCTTTGACACGGGGAGACAAAGTGATCTGTTCCTACCACCACAAGACTATGAAACATTTTACGTTTTACTTTGAACTTTCTCTCAACTATCACAATGAAGAAGTCGCCGATGAAGCTATTGCCAGTACCTAGCATACAGACGACGTCAAACTTATAGCAACATTCTAGAATGTATTTTCTTCTATTTTGTTGCAAATAAAACTATACATGTATGTGTTTAGACATATACATGAAAGTTATACATATATAGCTCTAGTTAATTCTCACATATATATTTCAAAACAATATTAGACTATCAACCGTAACCATCACTGGCAACAACATCCAACGCAACCATCAAGTCAGCCGCCCAGAATCCAGATCATGTAATTTTGCTCCTGAAGTAAATCTTCTTAGCGAGAATATAGCCTACGTTTCTTGGCTTGTGACAAGAATAATCTTGACTTTGTCTGTGGCTGTATATCATAGCTTGAGGAATCAAAGGTCAAAGCCAGAAGCACAGTAGGGGGACAGGCTACGCGTGCCGACATGCGCCCAGCGCGCCTGGAGAGGGCCGAGTGGCAGGCCGTGAGTTATGAGCCCGAGTCGTAGTGGCGTCGCCTGGACCCAACTGCCGGCAAGGCCTGTCGCCCTCGAGGGTTTTCGTGGGTCGTGGCGGGGTGGGAGGGGCCGAGAAGTGGCATGGGGACGGGTGCAGGAGATATATGGTTGTCGCTTGGTCGTTTTGGTCGCAACAACATCTTCACCAGGGATGTGCACAAAGTTGTCATGCTCCACACACACACACACACAGAGGAATATGGCAACAGATGGCATTGCCTCCTGTTAACACAAAACCATCTAGGACAAATGCGAACCAGCCTTTGCTAGTGGACTAACTCTACCTTTGGTCTTCTCTCTATCCTTTCTCTCTATCATTTATCCCTCTTGGTCACTCTTTTTCTGTGTGTGGCTGGGGGGGGGGAGAGTGCGCGTGAGTGAGCGATTTGGGGAAAATCTATTTCTAGAAAACTTTTCCCAGACACTAAGTCTGTTTTATCAAAAGCATGACTTCTACAAGCAGTTTCCTTTCAGATGCAGACTTTCTGAGCCCTTAATTTTTTTCTCCCCTTCCAACTTCAAAGAAACCCCGTAAACTGACTGCATGGCCACCCACTGCCACCCCCAGAAATCTCTCCCCGCAAGCCTTGCCTCGCCCCTTACCTTTGCCTGGAGGTTGGAAGAGGGGAAATTCCTGGCTTCCCGACCACTCCTATGCACCGCGTCCCACCCACCCGGCCCTCCCGTTCCCTCATTTCATTGCCGTGGAAGTTCCCGTCAACGCGACTGCTGAAGTACTACTCGGAAACGGAAAAGACCTGTTGAAATTTCGCCGCAGATGAATTAAGTCTCTTCCTTGTCTTGACAGTCAGTAGAAGAGGGAGGCAGGACAGGTCTGTCAAGAAGAGCAAGATACAGAAAAGTGCCACGGATGGCAGGTTTATCTTCACCGATTACTGCAAGAAGCAGAGAGGCGATTTAAGCGCCTTGCTGGAAGGTCGACTGGTCGATGGATGTCCACCAGACCTCACCCTTCAGGCAACTGCTGGTATCTTGGCAAGGCTGGGCTGGCTATCTGCACCCTAGTGTACTATAGTACTTATTCTTTAAGCCGGTCTGCCATTTCTGGAGAGCATGACAAAGCGAATAAGAGCGAAGAAATGAGTATAGCTGCAGTGTTAGAACTGGAGGTGACAAGGCGAAGAAGACGAACGGAGAAGTTGTAGCCATCTTTAAGGATCTATGGCACCAAGGATGCAGTCTACATCCTGCCTTGGATAAACTACACTATAGACAGTTCAACGCGATGCAACGAGATCAGCATCTTGAGGAAGTGGGAATGGGGGGTTGGGTGGGTCGGTAAATCCATTTTACTGACGTATGGATGGAATGAAGTTAATGTTTATGAGGTTCTGGGGCAGGTGTTGGGGGGGGGGGTTGATGCAGACAGTCTACAGCGAGGTTTGGAGGAAAGGAGACGCAGATGAATGAGCATGGCAAAAGAGAGGAACCGAGCGATGGCCGTGGTCACTTAGCTTGTGAGGATGGGAGTGAAGGGAAAGTGTGCCAGGTCATATGCTATCTTGGAGACGTGCACGTGAAGCAGGTGGCGCATGATATGGAGGGTAGCGGTCGGAAAAAAGTGTACGGACAAACGCAAATCGGTTGACGGCGGAAAGTGCCTGACGTAGACTTCAACCTTAAAATGTTGCAGCTCGTTCCACTTTCTAGACTGTGGATACTGATGACGTACTTAGACGAGCACTGGAATGTCACAGCTGGCTGATGGGGTCATAATGGTGACACAGACTGAAATGGCACAGTTGGTGTGCAATTCTTACGCCTCTTTAACGTGAGATAAGCACGCTTTCCTGGAAAATTTTGTTTAAAATGTTTATTAATACAGCACCTTCCCCACCAATGAAGGTGAGCTCAGCACATGAAGACGCACGTGCACACACCGCCAGAGGACGTCAAATGCATCATGCAAAGTCATTCAGAGCTCTCGACCTTTTGGCGTGAGAGTGAGACACCTGATGACGTGTCGCTATCAGTTATGCTGTCCATCTTTAGCAGACAGGGCCAGTAGCTGGCCATCTGCTACGACCAACACAGCTACTACAATGGGCAGGTTTCTTTAGATTGTACTGTTGTGGTTAACTAAAATTTGTGATTTTACGAAAATCGTACATCAAAAGATCACCCGACATACTTTGATGTCTGTTTGAAGTGATATGGAACGATATGAATACCTTTGCTTAAAAAAGCTCAGTAAGCTGACTCCATCGATCTATTTAATTAAAACCCGAATTACATCACTTTAAAACGCTTTTTCGGGGGGTTTCGGAGTGTTTGCTTGGACAAATGTTGATTCAGAGCAGTGACATTTGAAATTTTGAATTGATATTGCTAATATTTTTCAGTACCTGCGTGTCTACAAGAAAGGTTCTAGCAACTCGCTATGTTATGTAGTGCTAGATGATGGTTATTTAAGTGTTTAGTGGTTAACTGTTGGTGTTCTGGGGCCAGCTGCATAACACATTTCTAATTTTAAACACTTTTAGGCTTTAACTCTTGTTAGAAAGGCACAACGCATTTTCAAAACTTTTTTAAAAAAAGAAAACGATTTTTAAACCATATTTTCATTTCCGTCCGCATACTTTTCATGCAGCGCGGATTTTTGAAGAATAAAAAGTTTATAGATTTCCTTCTTTGAAATAGTTTTAAGGTGTTGAAACATGTGCAACTAGCCCCTGGCCTTTCAAATTCACCATTTTATTATTTTTCAGTTTCGTACATAAAATTACCCAGAAATTGAAACAATATCTGTAAAAAAAAAGCATCAGTATAATAATATAATTAAGATTTTAAAAAATCTTGTCTGTTAGATTATTCACAAATCAGCTTGGAGTACCGAATGTTAAGCATTTATTGTTATGCCAAGTCGAAAAAATATATTACCACGGTCAGGTAAATACGGATAAATATGACACATCCAAACATAAAGCAGGAAGAAAGACAGCTAAAAGCAGAGATGTCAAATCCATTATAAGTAAAGTTGGCAAGGGAATGTAGCTGAGCGCTGCAGTTTTATGAAAAAACACTGGTCTAAATAAAAATGGCGTCAGACGTTGCTATGCCGTCAGCCACCTTCCTCCAAAGAAGCAATCCTCGCACAGCTCCAGCCTGACCCCGGCTCCAGCAAAGCCAAGAGGAAAAAAAAAACCCCACATTTTTATCAACGGTATCCCCCTCGCATTCACAAAATCTTGTTTGGCGCAACCGTCGCTTGTGTCGGACGGAGAAGTGCACCAGTTTGGAGCCCTGCCGCCATAGATTTTGCTGCGCATGCGTTAAAGGATTTTCCAAATTAAAGGCATAAGGGGAAGCACTCCAAGTCACCGTCGTGTAATTTCGGGAACAAGGAGGATGTGGTGCCGAGATAAGGGGCAGACAAGCTACGTTCCTCCTTATGACGAGATAAGATTGCAAGATTGATGTACGTAAGTAAGGAGAAAAAAACCCAAGGGGAGTGGATAGAGAGAATGTTGAAATCAATACGCATGTAGATGGTGATATGTTTTTAAAAGCATTCAGCCGGGAGTTATTGTCGGCGTATATTTACTGTAGCATTTTTTCCCTTTTCAAAAGTCTTAACATCACTTCTCTTTCTTCTTGAGACATGTCTTTTATTGTTAATACACTTGAATTCCTTCTTTGTTTCAAAAGCAAACTTGATTGACAATGTACTTTGCTGCAAACAAGTAGCTAAATCTGTGTACTTGTCACTAATAAGCTTAAAAAAGGTTGCTGCTAACTCATTTATACTGCATTACCGTTGCTTACATATATAGTAGGGTCGATCTAACATTATTTACACGAATCATTCAAATTTTACCCGTGCAAAACGTCTCTGGTTGCGTCAGCAAAGATTCATTTAAATGATGGCAGATTTTGAACTTCAACCCTGAATTTGCAATTTTCTGCGTTGTTACTTAACTTCAATACTGGTTTTGATACAAATACTATAACGGGTTATTTAATCAGTTAGTCATTAGTGAATACATGCAGGTAGGCATGCACACAGAGTAAAAGATAATGTTAGGATTCAAATAGGTGTCAGAAATGGTAACTGGATTCGTGAAGAAAGAAAAGGTCTTTTTCGAAATTTTGTTAGTGCATGACAACATTGCAATAATTTCAGAAATAGTGCGACGGTCTTCAAGGGTAAGGACATAAGACAGCTGGGAATTTTGTGACAGCAGTAAGAGTTAGCAGTGTGACAGCTATCACATGTACTGATCTGTTACAATATAAAGTAGGAATAGTCTAGTAAAGAAGACAGAGGAAGAGAAGGAGAGATAGAGGGAAGGGACTGTGGCTCAAGTTAGGTGCTATAAATAAATTAATTGTTAGATTCCGTTCCTATTTTAAAACCATTGTCGCCGCCTTGTTGATTGAATGAATTTGGAAAACTGAAATTACGGCTCGATCTTCTGCATATAAAACACCGTAAATTCGGATTCGTTGCTCTTTGAGGTGGTGAAAAAATAGTTTGTGAAAGCATGGTAATATTTGAAAAAAAAGAAACAATGTAAGATTTTTTTAAATTTCTGTAATATTTGTGGAAGCTCTATAATGATACGCTTTGCACAGACCTTGTAAGCTTGGGCTATTTGACGAAAACATCAACTTGCGGACATTACACCTAAGGACGATGTCCATACATTTCCTTTAAGCCTGCTCTTTAACTTCTAAGTCATTTCCTTCTGGACAGTTTTGCGCAAAGATCATATTTCTCTTATGAGTTTAATCTGGAACACATTTTTTCTTATATACCAAAGAGGTCTAGATTCATCTGTTTACTTGGTTCCAGGGCACTGCATGAGAAATTGTCAGTGCTGCAGTTTTAACAGAAAACCACTTAGTGGTTTCTCTTAGTGGTTTCTCTTTGTCTGTCTGTCTGTCTGTCTGTCTGTCACCATCGTCATTCTTTGTGCTACAGTTACGGGTGTACATATAAAGTCACTAACCGCGCGCGCGCGCACGCACGCACGCACGCACACACACACACACACACACACACACACACACAAGTACTTATATATGCACGTATAGAAAGAGATATGTGCGTGCGTGCGTGTGTGGACGCACTATCTCAAAAATCGGGTAAGAAATAAGAAATATACAAACAAACAAATAAACAAACAAATGAAAGTCTGATTGCCTTGCATTCAAGGCTGACCTGCAATTTGCACGCAACATGCACGCAGTCTTCGCAGACTAGGTCGGACGCTAGGGCTGTGTTCTCGTTTCACGAGGCAGAATCGCTGGGCGATGATGGCTGAAGCTAGACGAAGGATGACTGTGCGATAAGACACTTAATGGTTGGCGTCTAGGGAGAGACGGAGGAATCCCTGCAAATGATTTGCTTAATGTGCACCGCAGGGTCTCCCCATCTCCTTAACCAGGGCCAAAGCTATCTCTCCCTAGAAGATGGGGTGGATGAAGGGAGGCGAAGCGGGAGAGTTGGAGGGGGGTGAATTCCGTTCTCGGATACCTGCGTATATTTTTGTCCCTGAGCTTCACTTTTATCGGGAAGATAGATAGGCTCTACGTGAGGATTTTTTTGTTATTTATTTAGTTTGCGAGTCGAAAATGTCTCCTTTTGATGATTCTAGTCTATGGTAGTAGCAAACGTGAACTTCAGATATGGTTGCAAGAGAATGACTTAAATATCATTTTAAATTTCAAGGGCTTAAGAACTCGGGCTGCTCGTCCCCTTCCCCTTCCACATATCGCTCATGAATTCCCCACCCTCCTCCTTCTTACTTTTTTGCCCTTTCCCCCTTTTCCCCCCTTTTTTCGTTTTTTTTTAATTTCCTTTTTTCCTTCCATTCGTTCTTTTATCTCTGTAACTATATCATCATTCCCCAACATTTGTGATGATATTTCTGCAATGCTTTGTTTGTTTGTAAGCGCAGACAAACTTAAAAAAAACAAAGTATGGACAGTTTATTACTGCCATACATCATTGCTGTTAAATGTCATCGGTGATAGTTGCAGACCTGAGAAGGCAACAACGCTAAAACCTCGAGAAATACAGGTCAGTGTTTCTGTTTTGCATTTGTCGTTCGTGTATTTTAGCCAGACAGGATTATTTATTTACCACTGCACAAGTGTCTTCTGCCTAGCTTACTTGTGACGAGGCACAAAGTGAATTTATTTTCTAGGCCTTAATATTTGTTTTCCTCACTCACTCACTCACTCACACACTCACTCACTCACTCGCTCGCTCACTCACTCACTCACTCACTGTCGATTGGCCAAGTTGTACTTATAGCTGTGACTCCCTGCGTCTTTATCTCACGAGTGGGTCTAGCGGAGGCCTCCTTTATGGAGAAAAAAAGACAATTTTCACTCACTTTTCCTTTCAAAGAATTTCCTGTAAATTTCAAGACATAAGTCATGTGGAAATATTTATAAATTATCCCAGCATTGGACTAAACAATTTATCGCATAACATTTTAGCCTTTAAAAAAGCTAGACAACAAGTAATAAGAAAAGCCTGTTAACGATTTCCTAAATTGTCATTTGACTCCAAGTGAGCAAACCGAGAGTAACGGTTACGCTCAACTGATAATTGATTTCCAGTCTTAATGATAGCAATCAAAATGAGCCGTAACTGTTCACGTTCTTGCCTTCGATCCGTCGTGAAGACACGAGAGGACCAGAAGCATTGGCAGTGTTCTATATCTCGGTGATCACCATAGATACGGTTACCTGGAGATGCATCCGGGACATCAAGGAATTGAACATGGCGCAACCCTTCAGGGATGATGATGATGATGATGATGATGCGTCTCGCAACAGGATAAAATTAGCAGCACAGTAGGTCGGAAAGAGACTACTGCCAGGCGGGTGGCCACCTAGGTAGGTGTCAGTGCGCTATGGATAATTAGCAAGCACGTAGCCGACTTGTTTAAATTTGTGAAACGCCAGTCTGTCTGGGCTGAAGTGCGCGGGGCTGTGACGGGAGTGCGTGCAGAATTAAACCGCCTGCAGCTGAAAGTGGAGCGCCATCTTGCGAAGGGCCGCTTGGTGTGGTGACTTGGGATCGCACGCACGCGCACCACACGGATCCGACAGCTCGGCTGTGGCTGTTACCAGGATCAGGCCGCTGTATGTCCGTCTGTCTATTTTTCTTTGTTCTTTACTTCCGTTTTCCTTTCCTTCTTTTCTTCCTTTCGACCTCTTTTTCTCTTCTTTTTCCTCGATCGTGGGTTTCAGTTCGTGTCCCATGTCTAGGTGTGGCTCGGATCTCTTTGATGGACCTGCAGCACCGACTCACTTCCAGTTTACCCCCACCCACAACTCTCTGTCTCTCTCATTCGCTTTGCACTCGTCGTCAACTACTTATGGCCTTCTGAATAGGATAGCAATGCTCAACCTACTCCTACGTTGTTTCTTCTCTGATTACCTTAAAGTCATCATCTGTAAAGGAGACTACCCGTTCATCGAAGTCGTCGACGGTTTCAGTTTGCAGATTAAAAGCCTTTAGGTCTAACAACATTATCAGTGTTTTATAGTGTCTAAAACCGCCGTCAAACTGCGTTCAAAATGACATATAAAGGTCTGGGGGTATTTGGAGGTGGGTAGGTGGTGATGGTGGCGTGTTGATGGCAGGGATAGAAATGTCCCTATGGAACCTGAAAAACTCGGATACCAATCACATTCCTTCTGCTGAAATTTGTAGCTGAGTCACGTGCGTTGGAAATCAAACTGAAGCACGAGAACCAACTGACAAAATAGTCACGTGCTCATACTCGTGAAGCACGGTAAATCAGCCGGTTTCCCTTCCCCAACCGGGTAAATCTGCTAGCTGCTGATAGCGGCTAAAACCCCTTATTCATGTATTCAGGGTAGGCCTAAAAATCATTTTTACCGCTCAAAGTTGTTGGGTAAAAATGGCGGAGATCGTGAGGAATTAAGTTCAACAGAAGCGAACACAGAATCTTTCTTGAATGAACAGATCTAACGGTACAAAGCTGTTTGGTACATCTAGTTCTTATTGAAGCCATGAAAAACGAAGGAAGGTGAATTTCGCAACTGACATGGTACCATTTACATTTCTGGTCATTATGTTTGCAAAAGAAAATAGTTTATATATTCGTTGTCTAAGAACGAACGAACGAACGAACGAACGAACGAAATAAATAATCTCGGGACAGTCGGTAAACTGTCAGGTGTAAATAAAGACGTCGAACGTAAGCCACATGGGATGTAAGCATGCAGTCCTGTCTACAGAGTATTTATTCAACCATAATGTGTTGACGAAAACAATTACGCAAGAAAAACAGGTTAGTTTGTACCCAACTGCACTCTGACAGATCGCGCTTGAGATGATGACACTGTGGCCAGCAGTAAATCACTCAGCTCCTTAAGGGTTGTTGTCTCGTCTTTAATGGAGAAGTACTCATGTCCATCGCGGTGTAGAGCTCTAGTCGTGACAGCTGTCTCCCTTGACAGAGCTTCAAGTAGCTGCACCGTATTATTATTCAATGAGTGATGTGCACAAGAGATGGGTTTTCCAGTAATAAGGTAATCCTCTCTCCCCTCTCTTTGACCATAAAAACAAAACAGGATATGCAGGCTGAGTTTCTTAACAGTTTCCGTTAGACGTATTACCTGAAATCTCTGGCAGTTCAAGAGCTTTCACTCTGGCAGCTTTGGCGGGTAGTTCCCTACAGTATCTTTGATATCAGAATTGCCCTTTAGGAAATCGCAGTTATTGTGGGGTCATTGACAGTACATGATGTACAGACCAGCTTTGAGTAAGGAGATTAAAAAGTCAAATTCCGTAGATGTTGTGACAGGTTTGAGCACTGACATTATCTGAAGAAAAAGACCCAGGCCAGGTCAAGCAACTTTGCCAGCAGTCCAAAAGGTGCGGCCATGGCTTTTTTAATAATTCAGTTTAGGAACAAGAGAGAGAGAGAGCTTACAGGCATGACGAAGTAGGCGTTGATTAATGTCAAAGCAAGAATAAGCGCTATAAATGTCTAGCGCTCAGGCCTACTGGGCGTGAGGGTGGGGGTTGGGGGTGGGCGCAAGATAAACCTGCTTACACCACAGGAAGAATTTTTTAAAAAAGCGAAAAGACCGCTTCACACAGATATCTATCAAATATTCAGAATGTATTGACGTGTCGAAGGACAGGCGCGCATTAATACATAAGTCGTAAAGTAGTGCGCGGCGCCGCACACCAAGCCGGCGCACAAAGGGAGATCACTATCAATGCATTAGATCTTGCCATCATCTCGTAAAAGCCTGAAAAACGAGAACTGACGACAAACACGGCTTTCGGATCGTCTAACCGAGCTCACCTTGAGTGGTATCAGGCAAGAACCCCCCCCAAAAAAAAGAAAGGAAAGAAAGAAAGAAAAAAAAAAGAAAAGGTCCCCCTACCCACCCTAGAAGATCCTATGACATGCGTTTCTGGAGAATGACATACAACCTCTACTGTCGTCCTCAGAATCCTTCAATTGCAAAGATAGCGCCTCTTCAAACTCCCATCGACTGCACAATAAATAACACAAAAGGGCTCTCAGGGTTTCGATACGGCCGCGAGATGGCTCCACTGTACGTCGTGGGTCAGCATGGTGACCTGCCTCATTCCCGCTTGTCAACGTGCAGCGCCGTATTTATCGCGTCGTCTGATCTTGTTCACACACACATAAACACAAGCACGCGCTCACACACGCACACGCGTCTGTCCATTGAGCGTCAGTCTGAGAGCACTAGTGACAGGGGCAGGAGTGGAATAAGGGGAGGGGGGCTGCAACACAGCTGTTTGGACATTGTTTGTCCGCCAAAACGCATGCACTGAACATTTACGTTAGGCGGTACGGCGGCACCTAAACAGCAAAGCGAAACCAGTTGATACGTTGGTTGGTTGCTCGTTAACGACAGCCCACAGAGATCCAGCTACACACCCAAAGAAGACTTGTCTGTCAGGAAACAAAGAGGGTGTGTATGAGAGAGCGAGAGAGAGAACACGGTCCAGCCGATGCCACATTAAATCTGGCGCCACTCAGAGACCACAGCTGGAAGCACGAGTCGCCGCCTGGACCGTGGCCCTGTAAACAGGTTTTACTTCGAACGCGATTGGCGCTTAAATAATAGCCGATGTCAGGTTAACGAGATTACCTCCCAGAGAGTTATTGTTCCTGATGGAGTTTGTAATCGAAATTGAGGGCACTGAGTGAACTACGATGTTTCCGTTGTTTAAAAATTGTTTTTATCTATTTATTTATTGTTTGGAAACCATTGTAGGAAAAGTGTTTTGTTACCACATACGGCAAATGTCATATTTTATGTTGCTGTTAATATTTTACACACACAGAGAAATTAGGAGAGAGTAAAAGAAATAAGCAAAAAGAAAAATAGAAAAATACGCACGGACAAATGGATGGACCGACAAAAATATAGAAGAGTAAACAGCTTTGGGTTTTCTCTAAAGCGTTTTCTCAGTCTCTCCCCCTTCCCGCCACTACCCTTCCTCCTGCTGTGCTAGCCAGGTTTTTGTGAAATTCAATTAAGAAGGAAGTTCCCGCTGAGCAGACTTCTGGAGCCAGCTTTCAAGAGTATCGCTGCAGACAAAGGACTGCTCTTCGATGTGCAGCCCGGAATGTCACGTGAAGCAGGTGCCTGTCAGGTAATAGAATACACCTGAAAGGCTCCAGGTAAAATGAACCTCTCGACCAGCTGTGACTGCGCAGGACAGACACCTTGTCTCCTCCAATATCGACCGTTCTTTGTTTTCCTCCATTTCATGTGCGCCGGTGTAAAGGGAACTTGTGCACCCAGATCTATGTTCACACCTCCTGTGCAGGTGCCTGCGTGCGTGTGTGAGTGTGAACCTGGTCAACTGCTTCTAAGCTAAAGCTGGTGCTACTGATGGGACCACTGTCTTTATTTTATTAAAGCTTGTAACACTTTTGCCGATGATGCCGAGGAAAAAACACATGAACAAACACAGTATGGAAGAAGAGAATATGATTAGTGCGCGCGGGCGTTTGTGTTCGTGCCTTGAATGCTGATCAACACTGTTACCAAATTTTTGGAGAGAAAAGTTTACTCCATTCATTTTTTCAAGTCTCTAAAAAAGTGTGTAAACCGAACAGTCCCTTTCGATCTGAACCTGGTTCAGGCAGTCAAAGTATAATTATTTGGATTTGATGATCAAGGTTACAGCCAAACCTATGGATGATGCATCAAAGAATTCTCCTTTTCAAGTGATGCAAACAATTTTTTCGAGGAATTTAAACCTAGATTTCTTCTTATTTTAGCGCTTAAAGAAAAGGCAACGTAAATTCTCACTGCCGATTATCCGTAGACCTGAACATTGGACTTTCTGTTTACTTGTTCCTGGCCTTGGTCTGTCGTTTGTTTGCTACTACTTGATTTACAAGTAGCCTATTAGTCTGTGTAATCTTTCAGTTACTTACGACTGATAATATTTCAACATACGTTTTTTTTGTTACATACTAAAGAACCATGACATTAGTGTTTTGCACACTAGCGAAGCACAACTGCATCCTCTGGTAACGCTACTATTATTTAACACACTTTCGATACGAGAACTCTGTCAGTTAGCTGCAAAGATCGACTTGCAGACGAAAGGTTCTCATAGCACCTTGTGGAAACCCCTTTTTCCACCTTAAACATATTTCGCGATCTGAGCTGAAACCGAAGATCGCTGAAATTCAGAGCGGGAAAGGTCGTTCAGTTTAAGGGACGGATTAACTAACGGTCATCGCTTTGTACCGTTTGACCATACGTTTGCTATAAAGGTATCCAAAAATCTTCTCTTCTAAAATCTGAAACTTGGGGAAAAACCAGTTTATTTTCCCGTGACACCGCCACCCAAGGCTGACAAACAATTGCAGTGGCAAACATCCACTGCTGCGGATCTAATTGGCATATCCAGTCCCTCACTGCGGACTCTCCACCACTATTAGCACCATCACTTCCACCTTCATACCTCCCCTCCCTCGTTCCCCGGTCTTTTCCCGACCCCTACACCTCACTCGCCTTGGATAACCATTACCTGCTTCAATGCCACCTGTAAGGTACCTAAACCCTCCCACATCTCCCACCTCCCTACCCACCTCCGTACCTCAGGCCTGCATCGACATCAGTGGTCTTCGACGATGACAATGTTTTAAGGGAGGAAAAAAAGTCTTTGGGGTCTACAGGCCTCGTACACTTGAAGCGTGACGTTAATACTAGTAATTAGACCCAAGGCCGGTAATCAGCATTAAGGCAATGGGGCTGGCGCCGCTCTTTTCTCCCTTCTTGCAGTCTCTACCTCATTGCACGTGTTCTGTCTGTCTGTCTGTCTGTCTGTCTGCCAGGCTTCCTGTTTGTTATCTGCCTGCCTCCGTCTGTCGCTTAGTCAGGCGACGTGTCTGCGATCTGTCTCTTGTCATGTGTGAATTAATAACGTTTGTATTATAGAATCGATCACATTTTATTTTTTACATGGAATTTGCGAAAACGATCTATTATAACAGAAAACTCAACTCTTTAGTCTGCTCTTAGCATTACCATAGCAAACACCATCATATTTTGTGTGTTGTTATATGTTATATATGTTACTGTTACTGTGAGAGTATTTAGCATGGCAGAAAAAGAGAGAACAGGAAGAAAGAGAGAGAGATTTAGTTTGCGAAGGAACTCCTTGATGTGTGCGCCACCTTTTTCAGCATGATTTTGCTGCCTATAAGCTCTTTCATTTTTCTGCATTCGCGACTCCTACACTCTTTAGCCTCCTCCCATGGGGTGCCAATCACAGCATTGCTGGCGCTCTCACTTTTTTCCAGCGGGTAATGGGCAGGAGAGGTAGGGGGTAGAAAAAAAGTATGGGTGGAGGCAGCCTCTCCAGACAAACACATTGCAGACAGATTTCGAAGGAAAATGAGGAATAATTGACTGTATATGTAAATATCAGGTCTATCTCCTCTCATCGGCCTGAGCGTTTGGAGATGAAGTGATTAACAGGCGACCGAGTGACGCCAAGCTCTCGCGGCGCTGGCGAGAGTCTCGCAGATAGGCCCAACAGGAAATGCGAGCGGAGTCGAAAGACAAACTCGGTTGTTGTATTTGCTGTAAACAAGGGAACGGCATCCGACAACGAAAGCCTGTTTGGTCTTCAAAAGCAGTGCTCTGTGCTCTCGAACAGGGCGCCTGTTAAGACGTTGTGAGCATTCCTTGTGTCGTAACTGCTTGCGTGGTAGGAAGGCAACGGGTTATGAACACTTTCTAAAGATCCTTGAATAATCCCAGCAGAGCTGAAGATTTATCTTTCAGATATTGAAAAAGAGTGAGGAGGGACCAGAAAAAGTGAAGAACATGTCGAGATTAGCCAGGTTTGAAATTTGCAGATGTGGCTTCAGCTGTTGTGTACTACAAAGTACAGCGTTTGCGGTAAATTAGGCGTTACAAGTAATATAACCTTACTCTCAGTGGACAGCAACGCTGTCTCGATGTGGGAGATGATAATAAATCAAGCGTCGTCACAGGCCTCTTCGTGAGTCGGATGTTGTGTCAGTAAATGCCAGTCGTATAGCTGCCTCCCATTACTAACATGCGATTGTAGTCTCCATAGCTAGTGAAGTCGACACAAATTAAGTCTCGCAGTTTACATTCGGTAACCCAGTCTGAGTGCTGGTACCCACACGCAAATTTCACATGGTACTCAGTCACGAGGCCGGACTGTGGTCCCAGCTGGACTTCCAACACACACACACACACACTTCCTTGGTTTGTTTATTTGTTCCTCTCTCATAATTAAACAGTTAAGCATAGAGACTACTTCATGGTAGCGTGGAGCATGGTGAAACCTTTAGTTCCTTTTTCCCCTTCTCTCTCTCCTTCTCCTACCCTACCCCCACCCCACCCCCGACTGCTCGACGCCATATCTACAAGCGTTACTCTCGTCATTTTTCGAAGAAGTCCTTGTGCTGGTAGTCTGGAAGACACAAATATCCGACAAAGACACTGACTACGCGAGAGCCGTTTCCTTTTCATGCCAGCCCTCGCATTCAAGACTAGCCGCTGATGGAAGCGACGTCTTTCTTTTTTCACTCTCGGATCAGTGGTCTCGAGAATATTGAGGGCGAGACCTTTGAACAGTCGTCCTGGCATCAGTTGTCAGTTACCTGCTCCTACCTGCGCGATCAAGCGTTGCTGGTCGTAACGTCTGGGCTGTATCGTATCTGCTGCCTGAAAACGATGCAAACTTGCTTTAGAATTTAGATGTTCTAACGGTATCTAACCTTTCGGCAGTCCGCTTCCCACGTTTCTTATGTCTGCGGACTGTGTGGACTGGCCTTAGTTATCCGAGCTGTCTCGCCCGTGACCTTGATGACTTTTTGAGTCGGGAGGAACGATAGTGCTGGATTGTGGTGCCATAAATATCTCCAGTCTTACTCCTGCATATTGGGGATGTGGATAGCCAAGTGATTAAAACGCTGGCTTCCGAACCCAGAGAGGCTCGCGCCATTCGGTTTGGTACCTGTGTAGTCCAGTTTATTTTCCCTCAATCGACCGAGCAGTTGAATGGGTACCTGACTCAGTCGGGGAGGCATAGTCATGGAACAGGAGACTGGCATCAAAAACAAATTTGGCCCCGAGAAAAAGCTGTCTCTGACACCTCACTTCCCGCTTAGGAAACTAGCTTTACCTTTACTGGGGCTAGGTTGGTTGATCGGATGCTTTGTAGGCTGGTTGTTTGGGTTGGCTGGTTGGTTGGTTCACGGTGTGATAGACGTGCAGATGTACGCGTGGTCACCCCCTTCTTTTGCTCCATTACCCTCCCCAAAGCCTGCTTGAGAGTTAGGTCTGACGATAAATTTTCTTCGCGCATGTGCCAGCTAAGCAGCGCGATCCGTCACTGCCTCATCAAAGAGCACGATGACACAGTAGCCGCCCCTGGCTGTGGGTGACAGGCTTCTCTAGTCTCGCAACACGCTGGAGGGCCAGATCCCTTTTGGGGCCGAATCCTGGCAGGTCGCTCCATCAAGGTCGCGGCACGAGAAATCACTCCGCCCTCCCTGCGGGACTACTTTGATCGTCTGCCGCCTTGATCTCGCTTGCCACTTGCGTTTTCCCGTTGGTGAACCGCGGTGGTTTGTGGGAATGAGGCGAGAAGGGATCCCCAGATAGCATTTGAACGTTTTATAATCGTTTACAAATGGTTCTCGAGAAATGTTCAAATAATATTCGCAGGAAATGTTTTTGAAACGCTTATCATGCCCATCAAAGTAATGTGTTATTAATGTTTGCATTCCAACTTTTTGTCGACCTTTTACAGCCTTTTTTCAAACATTTCATAGTTGTTCTGAATTTTAAACACTTATCCAACCATTTAACAAATTTTCTCACCCAGAAAGAGGTTAAACTTAATTTTGTTATGTGACATTTTAATATGCTGCTCACTGAAACGAGGTGGTTTTACGCCGAGCCAGCAACTAACGCTGCATCACGGCAAGGTAGCCAGCCCTGTTAACAGATGTCAAGTGCTGAGAAAAAAAAACTGCGTGCCCCTAATGTCCAAATTAGTGCGCTGAACGTTCACCTCAGACTCAAGACCGAATGGTTTGTCATTTTAATTGGAAGCGCGACCATAAGTTACATACGGCGACGTGTATCCACGGTGGTCAGAGTCACGAGGGTCAAAGACTGGGCTGGTTGTCTGTACTGAAGCTGCTGACACATCACGCGAGTTCTCTACCGCAGCTATCCCCGTCGCCACATCCTGTCAGTGTCACATACTGAGTTCCGAGACGACATCTGAAGCCCGAGCCGCTCACTGTAGTGGTGACAAGCGAATGCTTTGATCCACTACATCACGGGGACCTCAAGACCAAATAGAGACACGCCAGCTAATAATACTGTACGACAGTAGCATCTAGCATTCGGGTTCGGCAACATAGCATGGTGATTAAGTGACTTTTAGTTTAGAATGGCGCCATCTCTTTAAGGACTCACTTGATATTCTGACTGTAGTTGTTATCTTCAACGTTTTACCGTATTTCTACGAAGGTTCACTAAGAAAACGATGATACAAATTTTGTTTTTGAAACAATACTTCTCCGAGTTTAAGCAAGGGAAACTACCCGACGTGGCGTCAATACGAAGTGCATGGTGTGTAACCGTGTTTCGAGATCGATTTTACAACAGTTTCAAATCTCACACATAGTGATGTGACATATATAATAAACTTCTAAAATATTATTTGTGAGAACTGTAAATAACTGAATTTTTAAGTTTTAATCCATTGCTTATGGCGGAAATGCCTTCAATTCAACAATTGGACTGTAGATTTTGAATATTTATAACTATTAACCTATAATAAAGACAACCATATGTGATGCACCGTTTTAAAGAGCAGTGTTTAAACATTCGGATAGTGTAACTCTTCAGAAATATAGCTTTTTTTCTTGTGTACTATAATAAAATTAAAGATCGCAACTGCATTCGACTCATAACGTGAAGAAGTCAGCAGTCGGGAATTAATAACAAATTATTTACACATTATATACAAACTTAATAGTACCAAACAAACATATATATTATTAGAACACACATTAGAGTTTGAATATTACTTACTATTTTCTTGTCATTTTCGATTGTTGGAGTACAAATCCATGTAGAATTGAGAAACCGGTAAACAAAATGGCGGCCTCTCAGCTCTAAACCACGCGACGGCCGGATCAAGTTTTAGTACACATTTACAGAACATCTATTTAATATTTTTGTTTAAATGTTATTGTTCCTACCAATTTAAAATGTTTGCACAATGTTTCAGTTTTTACATGTTTTTACATGTTTATTCCGTAAATGTTCCTAACATGTTTCTAAAATGTTTCATCTAAAACTTTAACATTATTACAGCCATGTTAGCGCTTTTCAAACGTTTATAAAATGCTTCAATGCTATCTGGGTCGAATGCTGCGATCTCGTACGACTAAGTTTTAAATGTCCTTGATTTGCAGAGCGAGGGCATCACTAAATCCCACACCCACACCCGCCAAAAACAAAATATTAATAAAGTTTTGACGACATCAAAATATCGCGTGTTGAGACATTATAAACTCGATTGAGAGACTTCGTCCATTTTTCTGTTTTCACCTTGAAAACAAAATCTTTTGTTTCTCTCTTTTTTTTTAATGTCACTGCCTGAGAAGCGGGTGAAATGACAACGTGCTACATATCACCAAATCTTTACAGAAAAAAGAGCAATCTTTCCCGAAACTATACACGTGGGTACATCCAGTACGGATGTAGCAAATGGTGATGAGGTTCTTATACCTCCCTCCATGCGAGCGACAGCGCGCTGCTGCGAACATGCACGTGCATGGGGCGGGTTCTGTGTTCAGGGATGGGTGGGCGAGAGAAAGAGATCCCCATGGCGCCACCAGCAGCTGAAATTTGGAAATAGCTGTCCCGTTATGAATCATTAAAGCCGCAACAAGGCGCAGGCTGGCGTGTCCCGCCGAATGGTCTCCCCTGCTCTCCCACCAGGTGGCACCGGCTTGGTGGCGCGTGTTTGACAACAGCTGACGAGCGAGCTCGTCTTGGGCATCCCAACAAATTGCGGTCGTCTCTTGCGGAGCAAGAAGACAAAACGTTATTTCAGGGTGCATTGTGACCTTGCGACCTCTTGCAAGAACACGTCTTTACCTGCCGTGCTGACGTCTGCTTCTTCCAAAGGGTCCTAGAAGTTCAGCCGCTTACCTCCTGTGACGAGTTTTCCGAGGCAAACCAGGCAGACACCCGAAGCAGACGACAAGCTAGGTTCAGAAGTAGTTACGACAAACTATGGGGCCCTTGTTTGTTCAATTAAAAAAAAAAAGCTTACACGAGAATCTTCCGCCATTGATGCCATTCTTGTACTGAAAGACGGAGTTAATCGTCCTATTGGCTATTGTACACTCGTACAGTAATATCAGTTACAAAACACAGTGCATGCCCATAGATACAAGGCGACATTTTATGATCGGTAAACGAACGAAAATGTGAGTGAAGAAGACCAAGAAAAAAAAAACAAGAATACCCTCTAAGCAACAGAATTTGTATCAACAAACGGATTTTCACATACATACATACATAGGGAGGGTATGCGCCATTTTATTTTCAGAGACTTTGTTGATTTTTTTTTCTTTCGTGTCTATCGTCGCGTGGAAACAGTTTGAAAAGTGGAAGTAAAATATTTACAGCAGTCAATAAGAAAAAGCCAGCGGCGATGTTCATGGGAGAGCACTAAGCTGTGCGGAAAGCGAGGCCGACATAGCCACCTCATTACGGAGCCAGTCTCTGAGTGCACAAGACTCACATTATTAAGGCCAAGCATTAAAACATCATCCCCTTTAATGTTCGCTGTTTTGACATAATTTATTCACATTCATTGCGGAAACTCCCTAGTTGGCGCCATGCGCCGTCTGCCTTCTTAACGCACACGAGTGCCTTGGAGGGAAGGCGTGGCCAATCACCCGCCACTCAAGGTTTGACTGGCAGATTGGGCGTGAAAACCGAGAACTAAAATTATAAAAAAAAAAATAAATAAATAAAAACGAAGGAATTCGTGAGTGAGAGAGAGAGAGACCCACTGAATATAGAATAGAACTGTTTCATAAGGGGAGAGGGGGACATCAAGTACGTTTAAAATTATGCCGAGACATCGTTTACAACATCAACGTCAGAATTTTATGTCTAAAGCAAAACAAAATAACCACAGGCCCGTGGTGTGTGTGTGAGACAGAGGCAGACTGTAGGTTCTTGGTTGCAGCAATCGACCAGAATTACACGTAACTAAATGATAATGCAGGAATGAAAGGAAATTTTTTTCACGGTGAAGGTCGAGCAACTTTGTGCCACGTACGAAATATCCAGAAAACGACCAAGGAAGCTGTAGTTACCTACGTTAGCGCCACTGTTGTGACATCGTAGTGTCTTCGTGTTCTAGACTGTGTGACATGTAGTCTATCGCGCTGACTGAGACACAAGAAAAGTGCAGATGCATGCGCAGGTCAGTCGAGTGTGTCAAACACAGGGGCCCAGCTAGCGTGTGATTGTCGTTCAGGTGTTCAGTAACAGTCACGGAGCTGCACACTCCACTAAAAGTTGCCTGCCACTGCCGAGTGTCACAATCACCAGGTGTCACCGTGGCACAGAGCACGGCGACTGTTCTGCCCCAGTGACTGCATGCAGCTATTCTAGTCGCAGCCACTGAGCTGTGTGTGTGTGTGTGTGTCCGTTAGACCGGTTTTTGGTCCGATATTCTCGATAAATTAAACATTTCCCACGAGAGGGAGATAAATGTGCATATAATTTTGCTGCTGCTATTTCTATTGTCTATATATATATAGAGAGAGAGAGAGAGGGGGGGGGGAGAGCGATATTTTGTGGCTGTGTTACCTGGGTGTATAATGTTGCTGCATTCGTTTCTACTATTATAGGAACATAAACAAAGGGAGGAGATGGCAGGTGTGACTCGAAGACTTTATATTTATTAGGCAACCTATTAGGCAACGTCCAAATGAGGTGGTCAGATTTTTCTAGTCAAAATCGGTGTCAGCCTTGAAGTCGACAAAAATCTTCTGAAGGCATTCAACTACCTCTGTATCTACTAAAAAGGTGAAAACTAGCGAACTCTTGTTACCTTGACAACTATCATTAGTCACCAACCGGTACTGACAACAAAACAAAACAAACATATTACGTGTGATGCTGGGAAAAAAACTGCACCAGCCGGCGGCATTGCTGCTGTCTGGAAGAGTGGCTGGGATCGCTGGTGAGTGGCTGGGATCACCGGTGAGTAGCGGCATTTAAAGGTGAGTGTGGGGGTTGCATGCCTTTCTCACTGCAACCGGCATTCCCTTGAGAGTGGCTGAAATCACTGGCTTAGGATTGTTGGTGAGTGTGTCACCCCATTGATTGGTGAGTGGTTACATTTCCATTGACTGACGCTCCTTTTCAGCACAGGTTTCTCCCATTTGTGAACTATTAGGGGTATATTCAGTAAGCCTCTCGGTAAATCACCAGAGCCCACTTATTGAAAACATGACCACTGTTATTTCCATGACAGTTCTGTACTCGATTAAGCCTCTCCCTCTCTTTCACACACACACCTACCTGCCTACACTTCATGTTCACGCGAACTTCAGACGAGGGTTTCATTCTACGCGAGTAATCCCAGCACTGACCGCGTTTCCTGCTCGAGTCCTTTTCCTGCTGTCTGGGTTCTGGCTCCGTCTTTAGAAACACAGACCTGTTTATGAGTGGGGTAAGACGATTTCTTCTTTAAGCCTACAGACTACAAGACTGTGTGTCCCGCCTGACTGGAAACACTTAATGTCGCCTTCTATGAGTCAGTATGAAGGCACTTGAATTTTTTTTTAAGCCTTCAATTCTCTTCCAACATTCCGGTTTGCACTTTGCCCACTTTAATAAAGGGTATTTTTTGAAAGAAAAAAGAGAACAGCGTTTATTTTGGTTTTGACGTTTGTGTTGGGGCACGTGGTCTGACAGACAGGCAGGGAGAATGAAGGTGGGGGTAAGGTTAAAGGGAGGAAAGAGGGATCCAGTAGGGAGAGAGGTTTGACTGAATTTTTGAAAGTTTCCCTTTTCATTAAGTTGAAATGAGGGACTGTCTTGATAGTCTTGACCTATGTTTTACGAGTGTTTCAAATCATAACTACCAAAATCTGCCCCACTGCCTCTGCCTCCCTGCCTCTGCCTGCCTGTCTGTCTGTCTGCGTGTCTGTGGTGTTTATGATTTAACTAGCTCCGAAATATTTATTTAAAAAAGAAGTCGAGGCTAACATGATTCGGTTACTTCCAGTCGATGATAAATATTCCCCTAACTTTTCCCAGCCTTTCAAATAACTGCACAATGAAATGAAAATGACTTTGTCCAAAATAATTCTGAGTTGCAAGGTCAGAAGCAGTGCTCATCGATGTTCACGCAAACTGTGAAAGTCATAGGATAATATTAGCATATTGGACAGCAAAGTGAAACTTCTCCCAAAACAGACAAACAAGAAAACACGCACGCACGCACGCACGCACGCACGCACACACACACACACACACACAGAACGAAAACAGGCGGGCATGTAGAGAAGCCTCGGACGCCAGGGAACAACGGTGGTGCGAGGCGATGGTGTGGCACCAAACGTTAAAACAACGTTAAGAATATTCTACATCGTTTTTTAACTCATCGGTAGATAGGAACAACAAGGTTCCGGTGTTCATTTTCTTGTTGGCCCAGGAGCCGGCATGGCCCACGGCCGCTGCGGAAGCCTGGCAACGCAAGCCCGATAAAGTGCTCATACCTGAGTATCATTGACACGGCCCCTTCCCATCGGCCCCCAAGAGTAGCCCCTCTGTAGCAGCTTTCACCTCCCCCCGACCCCCGTGGGGTTAAGAGTCAGTTTAGAACGGGAAAATATCATTTTAAAATCATATTGACATTCGTGGGTTTCTAGGCTGAACCACCGAATTGCAACTTCGCAAGTTCTCGGCTGAAAGGGGCAGATACTTTATTACAAACGAAGCGGGGTTTGGTCACGTGGGGGCCAGATTTAATAGCCTTGTTTCCTCTCTTTCTTTGGAATGTTGCAGTTACCTGCGCATCTCTTCGAATGAGGACACCTAACTGTATGTTTTATAATTGCTGACACAAGAATTCAGTAGGCTTGTTGTTTCTTTAAACATTATCCCATGGGTAGCTCTTTGCACAGAAACATACACGAAGACTGCAGGTCTGTCAGACTCGGCCTGCCGTGAACCATGCGATGTCAGTGTCAAGATGCTTTGAACCTGTGCGATGTCAGTGGCATGATCCTGATGACACTAGTACCACAAACGTCGGTGCATTACCTTGATTAATATGGGATGACAATGGAAATAAAAAGCCTGTGTATGTTCTCGTGTATGCGCCCTCGCATGGAAAAGACAGCAAAGAAATGAATGTGTTATGAGACTTCAACCGAACTGCTGATGGAATGTGTGTGTGTGGTCGGGAGGGAGTGGTAAAGCCTTTTGTTATTGTCTTGTTATTTGTGTGCATGTGAGTGTATGGGTGGGGTGTGGGTGAGTGAGAAAGAGTGTGTGAGAGAGAGAAAGAAAGAGTGTGTGTGTGTGTGTGTGTGTGTGCGTGCGTGCGCGTGCATATGTAAGAGTGAGTGAGTTTGGTTCAGCTCTACCTCATTCCTTATTTTTTCCTTCTCCCCGTATTGTTTTGTGAATAAGGGCTTCAGTATACGCCCATGTGTATAGTTTGGTGTACACGTGGAGAAGATAAAGGGTGAATAATAATAATATATCTGTGTTACGTATATGTGCAAAAGTCTAGATGGAGAAATGCTGTATACAGGTTGACAGACAGTTCTGGCATTCTAGATCTCGGCTTACAGCCTGAGCTCATGACAACTGATCTTCTCCTGAGGAAAAGAAACCGCCTCGCCCCGAAAACTGTAAACTGAAGCTGAATCATTTAAAGCGACAGCTCCCCGATTACAAGAGCAGAAGGTCTCACGTCTGCGGACGAGCGCGGGGCTGTTCTGTGCTCGCTTAAAGTGAATTTAGCGTCGGGAAGATTTTCCAGACACGTCGCATGGTTCTCACATGGTGCAATTCTCACTTGGCATCATTCATCGTTTGCGTCGCGTGCAGTTAACGTCCCCAAGGACAAGCTCTGGCGAGCTAATGATTTCAGGCTGTCACGTGAGAGGTCCTAAAATCAAATCACCGTTACAGGATATTCCAGCAAATGTTCGAAACAATTTAGTGGCTAGATTTTTCATAGTCTTAGTCGCTCACTCTCTTAACTCTAACCCAAACGTTAACCCCAAACCTAATCCAAACCCAAAAAGTAACGATCAGATGTCAAGTTTAATATGTGCTAAAGCATACATACATACACTCCAAGAACAAATGTGCATACAAAATATAAATAAGAGATCCACTGAAAGCAAAAAATCTGCAGCGTGTCCATGAAAACCAACTGTGCTTCGACGAAAGCAGTATTGAAAGTACTGAACAGGCTGAAAGGTCAATTCACGGCAAAGTACATCAACCTAAAGGCCTATTCTCACGCTGCAATTTACCGCAGTTTGTAGGCCCTTCTAGGACCTTTCCGAGTTTTGCACACGGCTGGCTGGGGGCTTTGCATCAAGGTTTTCACGGATAGGACGCGATTCTATTTTCTTGCAGAGCCTGACCTACATTACATGGCTGTAGCCAATCGGAATGCTTGAACACAGTCGGCTCCCTTTTACCTCCAAATTATAAAATGGCGATGTGGTCAGAAAAAGAGCGTATGAGTAGGATTTGTAGGTAGGAAAACTACCTGTGTCTGTTTGACACTGCCAATCCAGAGTATCAAAACCGGGATAAGGCCAAGAATGCCTGAATTGAAATTGCTCGTGCTCTGGGCAGCCTCTATCAAATATAAAAGTTTTTCAAACGTTGCAGACAACATTCGCAAAAAGCGTCTGCATTCTCTCGAGTCTTCCGAAGATATGTCTTTTAGAGGACATGAAAATAAGGCACCTAAGCGACTCCTTCGCGCTACACACCCCTCACCCATATCTTTTTTTTTTCTTCTCTCTCCCTACTTCATCAAACAATATTATTAACGTAGCAGTAGTAGCTTCAGAAAGTATCTGATTGCCATTTTGTCGACTACCCACAATGCGCAGCGCGGATGACGTCACCTCGCAGGACACTAGCGAGTGGCCTTGCTACGTGAGAGTAGAACGGTGCTGCAACGCTGCCTAGCAGGCAAAATCTTGCACGTGCAAACCTTAAAATTATTGCAGCGTGAAAATAGGCCTTAAAGGTGATTTCGTTCTATTCTGGGGGAGTGATGATGAAGTTGGACCTGTTGGGGGATGAGTGGGACCGTAGTACCTTGAAAAAGCTTTAACGGCCATCGTTGCAAACAGGTGTCCTGAAACGAGATCTGAACCCAGTTCTCACTACAGTGGCTGTTTTAGCCACAACGCTACCCGCCCCCCACCCCTGATCTCTAACAGTTCTGCATTTTCATTGGACACCATAAAAGAACAAAAGTCGGTGTGCGCTTACGTGGCAGAAGTCAGTACATAAAACATCAGCCCCTAGAACAGTCGTGCTGTGACGGAACCTCAATACCCGTTGTTTAAAACTTTGACCTCGGTTCAGCAATGGTGAGACGAGGCAAGTGTCTCGAAGACAGGTCTTGCTGTGTGTGACGTGGATTTGTCTGCCGGCTGTTTGGGGGAACGCATAGGTCTAAACCGTGTGTCACATACCTCGTCACCCGGCAAGCCGACCGTGCATGATGGATGGATGAACAAGAGTGGTTTTGCCCATTATTTGGGAACGATTTTATAGAAAGGGAACACTGTGAGAAGATCATTCTGATCGTACGGATTGACTCCAGGAGGTGGGTGGGTGGGGAGTGTTGTCAGGTGAGAGAGAGAGAGAGCAAAACACATCCAGACTGTTCGGCTTCTATTTTCTATAGTCCCTTTTCTTCTCCTCCCTTTCTTCTTTCTTTCTTTGTCTCTCTCTCTCTCTCTCTCTCACACGCACCTATAACAACCTCTGTATGTTTGATGTACCGACCGACAGCACCCGTAGCAACCTTTATCGGGGCTCCATCGCAGCCTGCAGACGCCGCCCCCGCCATCCGCCGGCAGATACTGCAGGAACTGCAGGCGACAACGCAAACCTGCGTGGGGCAGACGCATCACCACCGACAACGGCCTGCATTGTCAGCGAGCAGACGTCTCCCATGCCAAGGGTGGGCTATCGGCAACGGCATCACGAGGCAGTCGCCAGAGTGATGGTTCCTGAGAGACCGTCTTCGAGTGCGAGTGGGTTTATCGTTGTAAAGCCAGCGTATAAAAATAAATACATGAATCAAAATAAAACGGTAAAAACGAGTTGAAATGTAAACTAAGTACTTCGAGATCTTTTTTCTCGAATCGTCATAAATATTCTGTGGACAACAGCTCGTTGTTCTGTGCTTGCGTGTGTGCATTCATGCATGTGAGTGGAGAGTAATTTAGGGGGAAATAAAACAAACAAACACACACACACAGAACAGTAAGTACCTGTTCATGTGTAACTACAGGGCATCTTATAACTGATTGTGTTAGAGCACTATGTGGATATGATCGAAATGCTGCGTGCACGATGAAATTCAACATGGATATTACAGGGCTCCATGGCACTGCACTTAACTATGGCATGCCTTCCATTTGGGCTAGATGGTCAGATGCTGTCTATTCACTCTGATATTTACTTAACCGGGAAATTAAAAGACACCGTGGCAAGGTGCCACCAGATATCAAACTCTTTCCTCCGCCTGAAATATCCCCACATCGTTGGTTTCTTTCTCCTCTCACCCGCAGGTCTTTAAGCTTTGCTGCATATTGATGGTGGTGGTGATGGGGGGAGGGGGTGGCAACGGCGACGGAGGCGAGACACCCTCTCTGCTGTCGTCGTCATCGCAGAGCGCGACTCACTTTGCCGTCGGCCGTAAACATGTTGCAGACGACGGCATCAACAGCCTGCAGGCGTTATCTCCCTTGACAGTGGTCTGATGGCGGGGGTCCAGTTTTTCATAATGCCAGCTTTTCTGTCGGAGCTAGTGTTGCGTCCTTCGTCGTCGGGAGTCCGTCTCGCTAATTCGGCCTTAAGGGTGAAGGGGAGGTGGAAGGGGAGGCAAGCGGGCTTATCTAATAGCTAAAGGCTCGCCGGCAGACTCGCTGGCTCGGTCCGGGCGTCACCGGCCCCAGCAAGGGCACTCTGGCAGACGACGGCATAATGCAGGGCAGATAAACTCCCAGCAGCAAATGAATAAATCCGACGTTGATTCAGCGCCGTAGACCTCATCTATCACTTGTATTCGCTGTGAATAATGAAAGGAAACAAACCTTCAAAAAAATTTTTTGCCTTGCGCCTTGCTCCTTCTGACGGCCTTGTTTCGCTCTATCGTGGTTTTTGAGGTACTACTTTCTCTGTGTGTGTGTGTGTGTGTGTGTGTGTGTGTGTGTGTGTGTGTGTGTGTTTTAGAGAGAGAGAGAGAGAGTAGTGGGTTAACGAGGACTGTTCGCAGTCTCGGTGAGGAAGATCAGCTCTTTACTACAGAAGCTCCTTGATTTGTTTCAGGAGTGCTCGAAGAAATACACAAAATGTGTCTATAGTTATTAATAAGACAAATAACAAAAACATAAAATTCCACATTAATAGTTTAGACCATCAGAACTAGCTATCATATATTACGCTTGTATTATTTAGTACTTTGTACAGTACAGTACAGGTAAACTGTTTTGTCGCTGTCATAGAGTTGTCTGTAAATACACTCATGACATCATCAGTTCCCTACTCGTCTGGTCTTGTGAGAAATTGAGAGGGAACAGAGACGTCAGCAAGTTAACACTTATTCACGGAGGAATCTCCCACTCTTCGATCGGAGGTTCAGCCATAGTATAATTAATGTTCCAGATCCCTCATCATTATCTGCTGTGCTAACTTCAGCTTTCCGCTGCTGACAGGTGAAGATCCAATGTGAGGTTCGTAGGTCAAGGCAGAGAGTGTACAGATGTAACGACGCTTGTCTAAAGCCCAAACATCAAATAGTTTCTGGGATTGTAGCAATGAATTTATGGCAATGTCTTTTTTTAGAATTTGTTTCACTCACTCACTCACTCACTCACTCACTCACTCACTCACTCACTCACTCACTCACTCACAGGCAGAGAGAGGAAGAGGGGATGAGAAACAAGGAGAGACACCTATCTGATTGGGACATCAGACACTAGCATATGCGCAAGTTCTATACAAGCAGCTCTAATCATTTAAATTGAGTTGGCTTCGCAGAAAAATCTAATACCCCACACCACCTCAACCACCATCCTATTCCCGATCCTCTTATCACAACTGAAATAAAAAAAAATGTATTGGCCCATGATCTGCAACAACTTAGATTGTGTCCATGTTAACATGTGCAATGATATTCTGTGGTCACTTCGCGTAGCAACAAAAATCTCTCATGATTTTTGTTTTTTGCGCTGCACACGCACCACTAAAACAAACGTCGTCCAGAAGCAAAAGCGGGAGAAATATTTGCCGAGGTCTGAACCGACTGAAAATAACCCTGGGATAAACACCGGCGGACTATGGGGGTCGACTGACGGCAAATCTGTGGTACACATTTGCCAAGCCAGAGGTCGAGCACTAGTATACACAGCCAGAAAGCAACTACAAGTTGCAGCAGTTTAGGAGTCGGCCCATCATGATAAAGACAGGGGTGTTGTGTCTGTCGAGATACTTCTTCCGCTTCCCCCTACCCTTCCTTGCTGTACGCAGTGTACAGTCTTGAATACATATGCGGCACGAATGCTACAAGTGTTAACGGATGTTTACGAATTGATATCGCTGCAGAAGCAATGAATGGGATCTTTTTCCGAAAGAAAGATTGCACGCAGCTAACACTTCCAATTGTTTACTCGTGCACAAACTGCCTATTGAAACTACTTACCATATCAACGAGGGATTTCGATTTGTACCACCCAATATTAACCATTCAACATTCAGCCCTTTTTCTGGGGGGGGGGGAGGGGATAGAGCAGAGGTTTTCAAACTGTGATCTAGTGGTACGCAGAGGTAAGATGGGTGGTACGCGAGCACCATGCGCCAAAAATAAAAGAATGTGTATATATATTTTACGGGACTGTATGTAGGGTCTAGAGGTGGTACTCGGTCAATTCGAAATTTTCGAAAGTGGTATGCGTCTGGAAAAGTTTGAAAACCACTGAGATAGAGGGTCGCGTTTACTTGAAGAGAGGGAATAATACTGCTCAGCGATTTTTTAAAGGTATGGTTCCGGCCATTTCCACGAACCATTTTCACTTTCCATTGTGTTCGTTTCGCCGCTCAAGAAATATTACATATACTTCTTTTTCTTCTTTTCTTTTCCATTTTCTTTATCATTAATGGCAACATCAAGCCCTCTCCACGACATTTTGTACCTTTTGCATTTTGCAGCGCGAACACCAGACGTATAAAGCTACTCTCTTTTTCGCGAAGGAAGTTCGGCACCATGTCGGCCCGACCGGCTAACCCGATGCCGATAGCGCCCCTCTGGGTGCTATCTGCGCGCCTGCTTTTGAGGTCCATAAACTGGAGGAATATTTTGTTCTATCTTCGCTTGTTGACAGCACGTTTCTTTCTGATGGACGGCTTGAATATTAAGTTTAACTGATGTGGAAATGCCGAGAAAACTCTTTTTTTCTTAAACGTCGGGTTTTATTTTATATATATTCCCGAGTGCATACTAGAGCCATGAGTGTTCCGGCTCTGTGTAGGAAAACTGGGGCTAAAAGGTGGGAGACGGGGTGGGAGAGGGAGGCATCTGCAAAAAGCAGAAGTTTGGCAACAGTTAGCGGTTCAGATCAGTCTTGAACTGTTTCAGTGGCTCTGTATTTCTAAGTAGAATGGACAAATGACCCTTACTTTGACGGTTCTACGGTTTGGATTTCCTGACTCCCACTTTACCCCATCCCTCACTATTTATCCCACCCTTTATTCGGCCGTCACATCGCTGAAACAAACAAACAAACAAACAAACAAACAAACAAAAGAAAATATAAGCATACACTTAGCGGCATTGGTGATGTTATCCTTTGCATAAATGATCTAATCTAGGAAACAAAAACCTGTTCCACCTCATGTTGCCTGACGAACCTTATGCTGACAAAGCCAACATCTGGCGAAAAAAGATAAAGAAAAAAATCAAATAACAATAAAGTTTATAAAACTGCAAAGACCTGTGCCACATACATAATGTTAATCAATGAAGTGCAGCTGTGACGAAGGAAAGGAGCAGACAGACGAGAAGGAAGAACGACAGCACTGCGCACACAAGAATAAGACCAACAGTAACAAAAGATGAAGGAGAGAAGAACACTTTGATCATCCCGTGTTTGCAGTCTTTGTTCTGTCAAATGTACTTCTAACTAGTTAAATGACCCTCTATCTTGCCTGGTGCGCCCTTGTTCGGGAGGTGAGAGGGGTAGTATACGGGCAATCGGAGGACAAAGGCCAGTTTGAATCTTCCATTGTCCAGACGGCCCGAGGGACTCCAGTGTATGGCTAAGATGAATACCAAGGTATCACAGCATCTACAGACGTAGCCTTGTGTTGTCTGACATTTTATAAATTGCCTCCCTTTTTCACTCTCTCCTCCGCAGATAGAGAGCGCTATCTGGCCACTTAGCCTGAAGCTTATTGGACACGATGTTCCACGATGGTTGTGTCTGCTCTCCAGAAGCTTTCCAGTCTCTGCTGCACCTTGATCTTTCATTACAAATAAAAAAAATCGTCTGGCCACTATGTCTTGCGGAAATAAGCTTTAGAGGAAATGCTGCATCCTTCAGAAGAGTCGAGCTCATGCGCCGAGGGTTTTTACATGGCGGCGGAGTATTATGCAAAGAAGAAAGCGTGAACATTTTTGTGGATGTGGTGCTCACCTCCCTCCCAAGGGTGATGGCACTGGCTGCACTCTTATCAAACGTAATTCCAGACAACAGCATCCGTCTTTAACCTAACGTCCGCGCTTTAAGAGAAGGCCTAGGTCTTAGGTTTTTCGACGCAGAAAGTGTTCGTTATGTAAATTTCGGGATCTGTGCGCATTTATTCAAACAATATTAGTCACCTATTCTAGCCCCATTGTTTGAACTTTGATGTCAAATTAATTCCCATTGATATTTTAAAATTGTGTTCTCTCTTACTTTCTTTCTTTCAATCAGTAAATTAAGATATCCGTATGACTGCGAAGAGGTCCTAGGAGAGTGCAGTCGTGAAGTCCGCAGAGTAGTCTGTGCCTTGTAAAGGCGAATGCCAAAGAGTTGTCTGCCTTTGAGGCTGACTCCCATGGGTCGCCGTTCCTGGCTAGCGCGGCGCCCCAACGATAACGAAAGGTCTGCAAGTCTTCAGGAACTTAGAACGGCCCAGGAACAATGAAGTTCGTCTTCAGTTCTAATTTCCCTGCTGCAGCTGTGGCCAGTCTTCCTTCCACGGGAGCCTCAAACTGTAATGCGCTGTTTCCTCTGATAAAATTCAACTTAATCGACTACACCCTGCCGCCTTTCATCTCCGTCATTCTTAAATGCTATGTTCTTTTTTTACGCAATCTTACCCAAAGGTTTCAAAGTTTATATTTCTGCTTTGTTTATTTTATTTATTTCCTATTTTTAGTTTTTTCCTGAAAATAACAGGTAGATCTTTGCTTGCTGCAAAATCGGCATACAGAATACACGTAAAAAAGGAAACAAAACACAAACATTTTAAGTCCTTACTTAACTCTCTTTCATACTCTCTTTCATACGTCTTGACGTTGAGAGGAGATGGGCGTACATACGTCACCGAGTGTACAAACTCAGAGACAGGACAATATAACTATTGCATTTGTCCAATTCCTCTTCTCTATTCAACCCAAAGAATCTGTTCAGCGGACCAGCAAATACCGCTCGAAAAGTAAACAAAGTAAAGAGTGAATGAACATTTTTAGTCTCTCACTCGCACGCGCACTCATTCACGCTCTCTCTCTCTCTCTCTCATGCACAGTCGACGCACACAGTACATATGAAAACACACAGAGACAACACACACACACACACACGAGCGTGAGTATGCGCTATACAAATCGCGTTTATTCTTCTTATTATTATTTATTATTATTATTTAGGTTCATGTAATCGGATCTCTCCAAACATGCAAGTTGTTGATATTTTTATTTTAGTCGTACACGTTCATACGAGGTACAATATGCAGTATTTTAAATATTTACGTTGTTTACAACGCTTCGAGTACAATAAAATAAAAATCATGTCTGAAGGAATTAGAACAGACGGAAGTTGTGCAATTTTTTTACTACTTCAAAATCTCTATTATTATTATTATTATTATTGTTGTTGTTGTTGTTGTTGTTATAGGAATACTACTTCAAAATCTCTATTATTATTATTATTGTTGTTGTTGTTAAGCGTTCTCTTATTTTATGTGCTTTCAACCCATCTCTACTTAAACGCGAGCGCGCCAGTAATTATTGATACCTGATCACGCACTGAGCATCATCGTTTCTTTGGTCATCAAATTTAAACGTAAAATCTTTAGATTAACCATCCCCACCGCCACTGTAATACAATATGCAGTTAAATTTTATTCACATTTTCCCTGTATCTGCCATCTCTCCTCAGTGCTACTGTCTTGTTTATCTGATGGCAGAATCGGTCTTCTTCATTCTTTTTCTCTTTATCTTTGTCTACGTGTGCATTTATTTATTTATTTTGTGAAGGTTTTGTTTGCCACGCGCCTCGTAGAGGATGGCGTTTGCTGGTTAAGGGGAGACAAATAAATACTCTGATTCAAGTCCTACCTCTGCAGTAGCTTACCTTGTGCTCAATATTATTATTATTATTATTATTAAAGTAGATTTATATAGCGCAATTTTCAACCCCAGAGTCGACTCAATGCGCTTTCAAAAAAAAAAAAAAATAGGTCACTTCAATAGGTCAATCTCTTGAGAGTTTTGATGTAGTGACGACGTTTAAGACGAGTGTATTTTACGAAAATTATATAAAAAGATATTATCGTATGCATGTTTTATTTTTCGCCCGGAGTTGGTCACATAATGCCATCTTAATTTCTAACTAAGTCTTGTAGGTGGGTAATGTGTGAATGCTGTAAAAAAAAAAATCAGGTGCGAAACGACAAAGATAGCAGTAAAACAAATAAACTGCCGTATAATCACAGCACGTGATAATCATTAGATGTAGATGTAGTCAAAACTGAGAGCAACAAAATAATTACTCCCGCGAGGCGGATTCGAACCACCGACCTAAGGATAGCTTTCTGACCTCTACAGTCCTCCGCTCTACCAACTGAGCTATCACGGGATCTGAAGAAACGGAGCTGACATTACAATATGACTTTGTCTTGTTTTGTTCTTACTGTAACTTAGGCTAATGTTTAGAGGGAAGTAACTCGACGATCATTTGGGCGTAGTGACGACTATTTCCAATCGAAAAATACATTTCACAAACAAAACGATATACCTTTCATGTTTATCGACATCTTTCGAGATGACTGAATATTGTACAGTTTTCTTTACGTGGAAACTAGACAGCGACCCCAACAAGATTATCGAGTATGTCGTCCGCACAGAGGAAGAGTGCAGGTTTGTGAAATGAGTGAAACATCTAGGCCTAATTTTATAACGATTGCTGATTACGTTTTATTTTCGTAGATGCATGCGCAAAATCGTGTGATTAAACCGTTCATTTCTATTATTATTATTATTATTTGCATACGAAATGAAGACGCTGCGGCATTCACGCAGTTATATTACCAACTACTTTTGATGTATGTCTTGTTTATAAATTAGTTTTTTGTTATTTTTCGTACTGTACTAACGTTATTGTTCTGATGAGGCCTAAGATTGAAATTAAATTTTGATAAAAAAAAACTGTCACTGTTAGAATAAGAAAAATGAACATAGGCCTACATATCAACAACATAGCACTCATCATAAAATCTACCATTAATCAATTTCTGATAAATATTTAAAAATGTGTAGCTGCACAGAATTAATTATTAATTTTCCACAGGTAGTATGGTTCTCATTGACAGAATATTATTGTTTACACGTATGGCTATAAGCGCACTTTTAGCTTTTTTATTTTTGTAAATAACTTTTTCACATTTATGCTGGCATCTGCTGCTGTTGTTTTAGTCACAGACTGATTGCATTATTATTTAGGAGTTGTCTACTGAATTGGTACCATAAAAGTTTCTCTGTATTACTTTTATACTTTTACAACTCCCAACTACTGAAGAGAAATAATCTGCATGTTTCAGTGAACCATCAAGCCCTGGCATCCTTGAGCTAGGAAGACACAGGCTTCAAGTGTCTAGAGAATCAATCCCAGCAGAAAGTAATGACAGCAATTTGAGTGACCATCGATGTTTGATGACATTGCAGTGTAAGCCTGTTCATGCAGTAAAAATAGTTGGTTTCACAGTTGCTAGCGAGGCACGCATTGTAGAAGTGTATGACCAAAATAACTGTTATCTTCAGACTATCAGAGGTTTGCGGGATATTGAGGATTCAGAAGCAGATGGTAGCAGAGTCCACTTTTCGTGTCACTGCAGTCTGCAAGAACCTTTAAGTACAATGAAAGTGAAGGTAAGCACCCTGTAATCCTTGGCCAAAACTAGCTGGCAACTTTAACTCTTTTAACAGCTATAAATTTAGTTTTTAAAAGTGTTAGAAAATGAATATAAAGTGATTGCATTGTTTACAACTAATATAAAGTATGAGATAAAGTCTACATTTGAGAGGCAAAGAATTATTTCATTTATCAAAATTTTCAAAAAATATCAAAATTGCCATTCTTTTAACAGAGATAAGGTTTTTGTTTTTAAAAGATGCCTTTGTTTGTTGTCAGTTTTTGTCACTTGGCCCAAGAGAAAACTTTGAGATTGCACATCTTAGATTACGGCTTCAAGTATGTTCAGAGCCAAAAGAAGACAGCACTGCAGGTCAAGGCATTGACATGGCAAGACTTCGTCGAGACATAGACAGTATGGGTGACACTGTGTCTGAAAGAGCAAAGGCATTTCTGGAAACTTTAGAAAGCTTTCAGAAGGTGAGATATTACCTAGAAGACTGCTCATTAAACTGGTGCTGTAAATATTACAATTTTGAAATTTTACGTGTTTAAGCAACATAGTTGTCTGAACATCAGATGACTTTTTTCTGTTTCTATTACAGTTTTTTCTGGATAATACTACAAGCCATGTCAACATTAATAAAAAATGCTTCACTTCTTTTTGTATTTAATGCCAAGCCATTATAGACAATAGAGTTGAAAAAAAAAGTTTTTTGTCAGTCTTACACAGGGACATTGGAATCAACTAACTAGAAAATAGTTAGAAGTCATTCTGAATCTCTTTCATACTAGTTTTATGCTTTTCTTTTTTTCTATATTTGGCAGAGCAGGCAAGGATCCATAGATGATATCAAACAGCTTCTGTTGAATAGGAGCACAGCAGAATCAGTGAAACACAGCGAAGCAGGCATGGCTGCACTGATGGCCATGTTATCCAGAGCCCCCTATTCTACACCAGCAAGAATACCTATGCACTTCAATCAGAATCAAAATGTTATGCCTTCCTGTAGCGCATCACCTTCCTCATGCTATGGGACACATGAGCAGGCAGATTCTCAGGTGAACTCTGTGTTGCTGCAGATGATGTCATCATTGGCAGTATCCCAGGGGCAGGACGCTGATTCAGGGAAACTCTATAGCTTTTTGCAGTCAGTGTGTGGCCAAGTCTCCAGCATGAGGGATGAAGAGGAAGCAGAGCAGAAGCGTTCACAGAAGCAAGAGAGGTACAGCATATCCAGCAAAATTTCAATATGTGTTGACAGCTTTGACAACTTAAAACTAGTGCTCATAATAACCTAGATCATCAGTCTTACCTATGCTCATAGTATACCTCTCAACCTAACATTCTTAGTAAATTCAGGGAGTTTTGTGTATTTGCCTTTCTCTCTGCTGATTTAGGTCCTCTGCATAGATATTGAAATTATTAACTATAACTAACCAAATATGATCACAGGTGCACATTTAATAATAATAATAAATGAAGATTTTTATAGCGCATATTCACAATCATAGAGAGCATGAAATGTATAAGCAGTCTACTGATTAACAACCCCTAAAGCCATCATTACAATATTCTTGTTTATTTTCAGCAGTGAAACAACAAAGGTGGATGAACTTCCCCCACAAATGGTAGCTGAACTAGACAGTTTACTTGAATCTCGAATGGAGGCTGTGGAGCAACGTCTTGTCACTCGTATGGACACTCATCTGGCCGAACTTGAGTCTAGAGTGAGCAGCAAATTGGATGCCGTGCTTGCTTTGCTGCAGAATGCAGCTTTAGGTGCCAAGTGAAATATTTCAGATTCTGTTAAAAACTAAGTTTTTGCCACCCCAGCTGCAGTGCACAAGAATGGTCTGATTTATATCAAGCAGCTGGTACAATGGCTCCATAGTGGATGGTTTTCATAAGCTGCTTTCAAAGGAATGAGCTAATGTGAATTTAGGACCCACCAACAGTACCTGCTTTCAGACAAGCTCCTTAACTTGACCATGACTTTGCTGCGGAGTCCTCCACCTGATTTAATAAGGAGATTTGTTGGTGACAGTAGTGGGTTACATCTATTGTTTGTGACCTTTACTGACTGAGTGTGTTTGGGACTGCCTGTAAATGAGTTCCTGAAGTTCTATGTACTGTTTGCTTTTCTTTTCGTGATTTCGACAAGGGAACATGGAATAAGAACACATTTATTTTTAAAAAAAAGAGGATTTATTATACATCTCCAACTAGTACTGCAATTAGTAACACCAATTGCTTTGCATCAGACAGGTACAATATATTCTCCCAACAATCTTCTCCAAACTCATGTTTTTCATTCTGAAAATAATCACTTTGTTAAAATTAAATCACATCATCGTTGAGAATGGTTTTTACTGCAGAACTATCAACACTTCATTTTCCATGTTTTCTGTCATCTCTTAAAAGCCTGGGATACATGCCTGTTAGCAGCATGCAATGTACATACTGTTGGAATTGCTGATCACTTGAACATTCCTCAAATGCTTGCATAAATCTTAGTCATATCTAGCCCTTTTTCACTTTCTTTATTAACGTGTGGCATAGTGCTGAGTGTCTTTCTTGTGTAATAACTTGCTGGCAGATTGCCACATGTAATTATCACATAAATGATTTTGAAGGAAATTCCCCCCAACAGCACTGGGATGAAGTGTGATGGCTTGATGTTTTGCAGCAGTCTTCTCATTCTGCTCCCATAGTGATCAGGTTTGCCAGCTGTTCAACCTTTTGACTTTTGGAGGACAACAGATCTTTGCTCAAAGTAAACACACGAATGAAGCCCACTCCATCCCCAGTTGCCAACAGCTGACTTCTGCCATTCAAGAGCAGCAAGAGAAAACCATGTGTCAGAAAGATCCTTTGCGATATTTGATCCATAAGCATCAATCAACAAATCTTACGCATAACAACTCAAGTCTTGTCATATGGCTTACAGATTTTAGGCTTTTCTGCACATTTTATCTTGAAAATTTTCTCATTTATTTATTATTGCTTTACTTTTATAAGCAAGATTTTAAAGCAGGTTATTGTTCTAAATGTCTAAAATAGAAAACACTCACTGTTTAGAATTGAACTGCAGTGTGAAGACTGGCTGTTTGGACGGACTGGCCTCAATGCGGTGGATGGGCACTAACTGTCCAGAGCCAAGGTCATACAGCAGCAGATACCCACTCTCTGTTGTGGTGGCCAGAAGAGTAGGGCTAGCAGGTGACCAGGCACATGAGAAAAGGTAGCCTTCCCCAGGCTCGATAATTAGAACTGGGTGAGCCTGGAATATAAATAAAACACACTTAATCGACTTTGACCCAAAACAGCATTTATTATGTATTTTAAAAGCAAAGTCATAGTCAAAGCCAATAAGGTGAGAAAGCAGAGTGATGTCTTTTCACCTTACCTGCTGGAGGGGACTAGCTCTCCCTGTTCTTTTTCTTTTGGTGCCTTTGGGTTTTGTTCATGTACTGCTGCCTAATCTGTGCTTTTCGCTTTGTTTTGCCTGCCACTATTTTGGACTGTTTCCTTTGCCTGTGCCCCATTTTTGTTTTCTTCATTGTCTAACGATTTCAAACGCTACATCTACATCATCTCGACTCCTGGATTTTCGTTTACTGATTTAAATCATCACTACCCTGCAGGTGTTCAATGCTTTTTGCTACATGTATGGTCCATTTTCTTCATAACATTCTTTCAGCTGTTTTAGATTCTGGATATACGTGAGTCAACAAGTGCAGACTTGATTCTCTTGTCTCTTGTTTACAATCCTGCCTCCTGCTTCATCTATTTTCTTCATAACCACTGTGTTGATGTGACCTCTGTGATAGTCATATGTGCGCCAACAATGAACAATTTTATGATACTGGTGCCACTTCCTCCACCACTACTAATCCACTGATACTACAACCACAAATCACAGCTGCAGCTGCTGGTATAAATGAGGTGTAGTGACTGCATCTATGCTGCTGGCATTCACCTGACTGACGCAGATGAAAGGCGCTATACAAATTTGCCATTTATTCTTGATTATTATTATTATTATATATAAATAGACAACAATGGAAGAAGTCAACAGCCACAGGTACAGGGAGATATACACATCAGTTTTGCAACAATGACAGCAGCAATGTCCAGGCTGAACATGGTCTGACACAGCGAGCTTGCATTTGAGAAGCAAGGGAAGCCAATAACATATCTTTAACTCAATATGTCACACAGAAACATGGTTTCCTTGCCTAGAAAAATGTGATGCAGATAGAACGTGCTTGCTTACTTTCAATAAGTGAACAATAAATCATTGGCCTGTATGCTGCATCTCTTTTTTTTCTATGTATAAACCCCCATGTTTTTCAGACCATTAGTAGACAAACACTTGGGACATACCTGCAGCATGTTGTACACCCTAAGGCACTGGTCCATGCTTGAGGTTAGGAAAGCATGTCGATTATAGTGTGAGCAGTCTACCGATTGAACTGGACCATGGTGAGGGTGGTAAGTGAAAGTTACTGGTGATCGAAGTGGCACTGATGATGCAACATGACCTTAAAAACCATAAAGTTAACAACAAATGAAGGCACAACCTGTTAGTGGTTGGACTGAGTGCATATATATATATATGCACATTGTATACTGTACAATCAGGCCTTCAAAGATCTAAATAACAGACTAATAACAGATTACTTATATCGATAGAAAACATTTTTTTCAAAACACTGGTTTGAAAAAAAACATTAAAAGGTATCTAGTGCCATTAGTGTACAGGTTTCAATGAAAAGCACACTACTTACTGCCTGCAGGGTTGCCTTTAGCATGAATGTTGCACTTAAAAATGCAGCCACTTTCAGATCCAACGAGAAATGTGTCTGAATCTTCATGACTGAAAACAATGCTTGTGAGGCTAATCTCTTTGTCACCACGCACACCTCGCACCTTCATGCTGGGTGGCAAACACTGAGCCATCACAACAAACCTAAGATCACCAAACATGAAAGAAAGGTGTTTTACTCCTAAGGTACCACATATCACCTGAAGCACATAAAAGGTGCACAAAAAAAGTTTTTTAAGCAAAGAAGCTGACACAAGCAGTTCCTAAAGCAGGGCATAGACTGCTTCTGCTTCATTTGTTCTGGGAGCCAGAATGACTTCCTGTGCATTATTTTACATTTTCACGGAATGTGTTTTGTTGATGCTTCTAGGTATTAAAATGACTACATAGATTTCTTTACTCGCTATCCTATGAAAGATGTAATGAATAATACATTTATTCTGATACATAACACTTGGTACACATATAAGGCCAATGTTGTCAGTGGGCGTTTAGCACAAGCTGTTATGTGCCTGTACATGCGCATGTATCATATAAGGAAGAGAAGTGCATATGCAACTTTTATCTTTCTCTATGCAGTTGTTTTGGTGTGCACAGCAGGCATTTCTAATCCTTGCTACTCTTAATAATACACGTTTATCTCCTACCCCAACCACAAAAACAAATAATAGAACTGTGGATTCTTACCCATCAATCAGTCTCAGTTTTCTTTTCTTCTGATCAACTTTCCAGATCAGAATTTTCCCATCACCTCCAATGCTTATAATCTGAAAGTTAAATAGATTAATGACAAATAAAGTGTTAAACCATTTCCATTTTTAACGACTTTGTGTCCCACACTGCAAAAACAAGACTTGATATATGCTGTAGAACAGTGGTTCTCAAAGTATTTTGGACAGCGGACCACTTTACCCAAGTAAAAAATACGGCGGACCACCAAGGCCTAAAACCACTCTGTACCGTGAATTTCAAATTTAAATTGCCGCATTTGTTTCATTACAAACTAAATGTCCTTTTGTGACAGTGCTATAGTAATAAGTTGACATAGAATTACATACCTTGTTCTTTATAATTAAACTTTTAATGTGATGAATGCAGTTGTTTTTGATGAGCTATTAAGGTGATAATAGGATCAATGTTGGAGAGTTTCAATTTCATGTCAGATTCCACGTTCAACCGGCTTCTCTTATTCTTTTTTAGTCCCACAAGTGTTGAAAATCCAATCTCGCAACAGTAAGTTGTTGGAAATGGCAGTAGAATGAGTAGATGCTTCACAGCCAAAATTTCACAACATAAAACATATTGCGGGCTAGGGACTTCCTTATCACCCTCCCAAAAAATCCCATGCTCAAATAATCAGTGCTCTTTTAACTTGTTTTGATTGTTTTCTAGGCTGGAATGACGCCACATATTGTGTGTACCACTACTGTTCTTCTCAGCTTGTTTGAAGTTTTCTTTGTTGCTATTATCTTGAGCAGAAGATGAAGATATTTCATCAGGTGCGTCTTCCACTTCCTGGAAAATTGCTTCTGCTTTCCAGCTGGTAAGCATATCAGAAGAACAGCCGGTTGATTTGGATCACAAATGACCTCAGTGCATCTTTTCCTCCCTTCTGCATCTTGTTTGCACTTTCACAGTCACCAGCATCATGGGATCTACATTTAAAGGTCCCTGATTTCAGCCAGCGATCCATAATAACCCTTCACCTTGAAAATACTGAGAAAGAAAACTTGGAAACACGTCTTCTCGCCAGCACGGAGATTCGGAAAGTGGTCAGCCTTTCTTACTGAGGCAGAGTTGTTTTTGCCTGCCTGGTCTCCTTTCATGTTTGACCGAGTCAGGGAAGCTGGCACATACCGTACTAAAAATCTTCAACAGAGCCGTCCTGTTCAGATAGACATGTCACGCGTCACTGGTCAAGATTCATAGCCGTCCGCCTTGACCATCCTTTCAGGCCATTATCAGCTGGCTGCGGTGGTAACTTGACCAGTGGACGGTTAGGGGTCCCACACAAACTTTACTGAAGTTTTCTACAAGCCTATCTGGCGATTTAAACATCATTTTGCTGACATATGACGACTGTCAGCCGCGGACCACCTGACTTGTGCCTGCGGACCACTAGTGGTCCGCGGACCACACTTTGAGAACCACTGCTGTAGAATATGACTCAAGCTGGAAAAATCAGTTCAAGCTCACAAACATGTTTGCACATGCACATGCTTCAAAACACACTACACTAAGCTAAACAGGAGCAAAAAAGGAAAATGTAACTTTCATTAAAAAAAAAAAGAGTACTTTGGAATCCCCTTCAGTAAGCCTAAACTCTGCTTACATTAAGTTGTGTCTTTTTAGCTGTGTCTGTGACCCAGAGAACACGAACAACAGGTTCTCGATGAGCATCATCTCCAATGCCAGATGTGGCCAAGAGCAAATCATCTTCCTGGCTGAGATCCCACAACAGTACCTCTCCTAATGAGAGAGATATTAGGTTGGAATCATAGAAACAAATCTAAATTGTGTTCCAATAAAATAGCTTTTGGACTGATGATATTTTTTAAGGTATTGACAAATTCAAAGTCTGTGAACATAAATTTGATCTATTTTTGTGGATTCATTGACTTTACCACTTTTTACCTAAAGGAACATGACACAGCCTTTATAAAACAAGAGTCAATGGCTCTTCTGAGTGCAAGATTATTTTCAAATGATAGGATTTCATAACAGATCTGTGCCAATGATGCTGATCTGAATTCTAATCTGTATTTTGGAAAAAAGGTCACAACTTCATTTTCCCCCAGTGTTACAATAGTAAGTTCACTATAATCGCTATTAAGAAAATGACATATTAACAGGTGCTTGAAGTTGTAACATTTGCTGCAGTCCTTCGCAACATTCAGAATAAGAAATTAAGTCTATCAAGACTACATTTTTTTTCCCAAACAAAAGCATAGCACATCTCATGTCGAGTTAATGCTGCTGTTGCCATAGCAACACTCTATATCCAATACTCACCACTAATAATGCAGACTGTTATTTACTTACCATTAAAACTTCCCCCTGCTAGCCATGCTGGATTCTCTGGGTGGAACTGCAGGCACATGACACAGCAAGAGGAGTCAATGACTGAGTCAGGTTTGTCTTCCTTTACACCATGTCGATCCAAGTTCCAAGTGCCCACAGCTGCTTTGTGAGTGCACCAGTCCTCATGGTCAAACCGTCCAAATGTGTGTAAGTCAAGGAGCTGATCATTTGCTACTAGCACTACCAGATGAACCAAACTTCTAAAAATTTCTTCATTTTCCTTTCAGGAAGGTCCAGATTTAGGCATGTATAGTGTTTTTCATAAAGTACACAGTTTAAAAAAATGCAATAAATTAGCCAAAACCAAAACAAAATTCAAAAGTCTTATTTAATTTCATTCTACACATACCTCATTTTAATAATGAAAAATGAAATCGAGCATATGTCCACCTCCATTTTCTCTGCAGGCTCATCCAATCGGTGAAATTAACAATAACTCTTTTGCAGACGTCCCTGTTGATTTCCCCAATTACCCGTTGAATTTCCCTCTTCACTTAGACAATCGTTTGATGTTTGTTCACATAAACTTGTGACTTCACACATCCCCATGAAAAGAAGTCACAAGGTGTGAGGTCACATGATCTCGGAGGCCATTCTTGGTCGCCTCAGTGAAGCAAAATCAGTCTCTGTGTAGCACTCCCTGTTTTTGTGATGAGTTTTCACAATAAGAATGCTCTGTGGCTACAAAATGGAAAAACGCCAAGTGGTCTTGAGTGAAAATAGATAACTAAATGATAGGAACAGTGCTAACAATCTTCAAACAAAAAACATCCTGCAAAATTAAAGAACTGCTTACTTTATAAAACACCCTTTATACAAGAGAGAAATGTCTCAAATTTCTTCTAAATGCATGCATAAGAAATATTTTTTATTCTGGTTTGCAATTTACTGTGGTGCATAAGTCTGCTTTACAGTTTTGGAATTTTTATCCAGTAAAATTTGTTATGCATATTCATTTCTTCAGCTGACTTTCTTCTCCAAAGACTAAATGAAGATCAGCTTCTGAACAGCGTCTGCATGTTCTTAACCACAAAAAAGGATATGAAGCAGCTAAAGTGCTACCGGTGGCATTCCATGATAGTCCTGTCACCTGTAACTGTGTTAAAGAAATGTTAGACTGGAAATCATTTTATTACTGTTATTGTGAATTTTTAAAAGGCATATTCATACAATCTTGCTAATTAAGTTCCTGACCTATTTCTTATGAAAAAAAGGTCATAGAAACATTTTTTAAAATGCCATCTGCATGTTGACCCAAGTTTGAGCTTGTGTCTTTACTGATATTCATGGAGACTGACTTGTTTATAAGGCTGTCTGCTTTGCAGCAATATAGCCATGATATAGCTTGGCATAATACACTAGTATTTCCCACCCAGCCTCTACACCTAATGGTTGAGGTCGATGCAGGAGATTTGAAGCTCATTTTAAGGACAAATTGCTTTAACTGCAAGACTACTATATAATTACATCACAGGAAATCAGGTTTAGATTTACTTTGGAGTATCATGTAATGAAACCAAGTAATTTGAAAATAATTTTGAGTTATCCTTTAAAGCAGTTTATGCTAGAAACCAACAGCACTGAGCTGCTTATTTCACTGTTCAATCCCTTTAAGCAGAATCATTTTTAAATATTAGAGTTGTTTGTAACACACCTATAAATACTTCCTAAGTGTCATTTACTTATTTTTTGAAATACATTCAGACTGAAAAATATAGCATGACCTAGCAATACATACCTCTCCACTGAGTTCACTGTAGGACAACGTATGTGTACATGTGACCGAGGCAGCTTCATTTTCAGGCTGTTTCTCAAAACCTGCAGATCACCAGTTAAGTACAAAACAGGAACAATAAGTGATATTTTATACATGTACTATCAAAGAAAAAAGAAAAAAGACCTGCAGAAAGCTTGAGTCACTCCTCATCTAACTAATTATATACCTGTAATCTCCTTTAGTGTATGATAGGTGGGTAGAAGCTAGTTATGTAGCAGCTATGGCAGCTTCTTCTTATTCCTTTTCGCCCCCCAGTGGAGCATAGGGCTGCAACTACACTATGCCAGCGGACCGGTTCTGGGCCTCCCTCCCCAGTTGGGTCCATGTCATTCCAGCTGCTTCTGCCTCACTGTGGACCGATCTTTGCCATGTCTGTCTGGGTCTCCCAACCTTGTGCCTCCCCTGTAGGTTCCAGTCTAGAGTTTGTCATGTTAGATTTTTGGCTGGCTTTCGTAGCGTGTGACCGATCCAGCCCCACTTTAGCTTCTTGATGTCCTGGCTGGCAGGTTTTTGGTTGGTGCTCTCCCACAGGTCTGTATTGGAGATCTTCTTGGGCTATCTGATGTTGAGGATGTGGTGCAGACATCTGTTGATGAATGTTTGAATCTTGTTGGTGATGGTGTTTGTCACACGCCATTTCTCAGACCCATATAGAAGGACACACTTTATGTTTGTATGGAAGATGTGCATCTTGGTGTGCTGAGATAATGTCTTGGAGTTTCAGATTGCAGGATGTGGAATCCATGCCTGGATTTATTTATTCAGCTTCTTACGTCTTCATCTTTACCTCTATACTTGGTGACTATGCTGCCAAGGTAGGTGAAGCAGTCAATCTCTGTAATACATTCCCTGTGTAGTTGGAGTGGGACTTCTTGCTTGTTGTTGACCTGCATTACCTCTGTCTTCTTGATGTTGATTTTCAGGCCAGTCGTCGCTGCTTCTTTTGAGAGCTGAGTAAGCTTTGCCTGTGCATGTTGTTGTTTGCGGGACAACAGGCTGATGTCATCCGCAAAGTCGAGATGCTCAAGTTGCAAGGCAAAGGTCCACTGAATGCCTGTGCTGCTGTTAGAGGTTGTTCTTCTCATAATCCAGTCTATGACAATCAGGAACATTGTCGGCGAGAGCATACAACCTTGCCTTACTCCAGTTCCCACTGCGAAGGGGTCAGTCAGCTGCTATGGCAACAGACTGATGTTTTTTGTGTGAACTGGCTTCTTCTTCTTCTTATTCCTTTTCGCTCCCAGTGGAGCATAGGGCAGCAACTACATCACGCCAGCGAAGCCGGTTCTGGGCTTCCCCCCCCCCAGTTGGGTCCATGTCATTCCAGCTCCCTCCGCCTCACCGTGGACCGATCTTCTCCACGTCTGTCTGGGTCTCCCAACCCTGCGCCTCCCCTGTGGGTTCCACTCCAGAGCTTGTCATGTTAGATTTTCGGCCGGCTTTTGCAGGGTGTGACCGATCCAGCCCCACTTTCGCTTCTTGATGTCTTGGCTGGCAGGTTTTTGGTTGGTTCTCTCGCACAGGTATGCACTGAAGATCTTCTCGGGCCATCTGATGTTGAAAATGTGGCGCATACATCTGTTGATGAATGTTTGAATCTTGAATCTTGTTGGTGATGGTGTTTGGTGTGAACTGGCTACAGCCTTCATATTGCTGCTATAAGTCCTATGTCTGAGCTCTGTTTGTGGATCTAGGTTCAGCATTCAGCATGTGGATCTATGTTCATCATCAAGCCGCACATGCTAGCATGTAAGCTCTTAGCCATGAAGGTCAGCTGCAAGATCATGCTGTGGATCCTAAATTTAAGAGCAACTCTATGATGTGTCCTCATCCTCCATTGCCACATTCACAAGACTGTGCTCTCAATGGTACTTTTTATACTCTATACTAATGACTGTCACAGCCACCGTGATAAGGTTCAACAAGTTTCCTGATGATTCCTGTATAATCACCTCACTTCACTTCAGTTTGCTCTTCTAATTCTCGATGGGCAAAACGATGATTAAGATGAGGTGATCAAGTACCTCGGCATCCACTTAAACTCAAGATGATCTTTCAAAGACCATGTCAACTATTTATATAAGGTTGGATGTGTTTTGCACACTGCACTCTGAAACTGGTCTACAACTGCTTCATAGAAGGTCTGTTCACCTTCTTGTTGTTTGCCTGGTTCAGAAACCTGCCAATGAAAGATCATGGCTAGCTAAACAAGATCATCCAGCTGTCAGGAAAAGTGATCAGTGTACAGTTGCACAATCTTGATGACATTTTTTGGCAGCACTTACTAACTTTGTTCTTTGTCTCCCTACCCTCATCAAGATATTTTAAAGCCTTGTTTAAACAAAATGATGTACAAACAGCTTTGTTCCCTCTGGGATTGTACTGCTAAATACTAAATCATGATGTAGTCGCCTGTTACCAGATGTGTGCAAATGTTTACTCAATTTGGTTGTAAATCGAGTAGGCTATATGTACAGCACTGTGAAATGATGTTATAAAAATCTTCAAGTCATATTTTATCATAATTTTCTTTGTTAATTTTATGCCATTTGTATCATCTCTACACCATTTTGCTTCTTATTTTTACATTCCTCAGGTCTACGTAAAACATTGCATTACCAATATAACTGGTTTAATATTTGCAAAACATACAAAATTACAAAATACAGATGTCAAAAAAATACAAAATATAGGTGTAAAAAATACCAAATATAGTTGTAAAAAATACCATAGGAAACATTTTCCCAATTGCAAAACATATCAAAACCAGGTGGGCAACATTTGCACTGCCAGACATGACTAGCGATTGTGGTTGAAAAGTCAAATGGTCATAGGTCGCCTATGTTATAAATCGATTACTACCTGTATATATATATTAACTGAAAAGGTGTACAAACAGTTTTATTCTCTCTGGTCTGATCTAAGATCTCCCCAAAAGAATTTGTCACTATACATACTGACATAATAAACGTCTTTAAAGCAGCAAATTTAGTAAATGTGATGAACTAGCTTAGATGTACAACACAGAAAAACAGAAAGAATTCAAAACTGTGTGAGAAAACTGACTGGAAATATCTAAGAACCACATCTATTATTTTATAATTCAAACATCACATGAAAAGTCTACAGCAATGACCATGCAGAAAATTCAAAACTAAATAAATAAATAAATAAATAAATGAAAATAATGGGATGAGTAGTGAGAATAAATAGTGAGCATCATAAATATTGTAAGCAAAGTAAATGTAAAACAACAATGCACAGCGGGTTTTAAGAGTACTGCTTTCAGCCTATGAGTGTGTTGAGTGATTAGCAATAACTGTGTCACGTTATTTGAACAACATCTACCAAATTATCATGTTTGACCATATAAACAAAAGCAGACTAAGAAAGAGTACATAAAAATTACCTTCAAAAGCTCTGCTTTTGTTGTTGCTTTTAATGCATTTGGTAAAAATAGGCTCTACTGAGTGCAAGAATTTAACTAGACTTGCATCATCAACTTTGGCCAAAGTCAGCTTTATTTGTCTGTCCTTCTCTGTCTGTGTCTTTAAAAAATGGAACATATCATAAACGTTAATGCATCTACCATAATATAAACATATGTTTATAGATGTTAAATGTTTTGTAAATGAATTTTAAAACGTGTAAATAATATTGCTGCATATGGGCTCCAAATGAATGACAATTTTAGTAGTAAGATCAAATTTTTAGAGAAAATGATTTGATACTTTTCATATCAAGTGTGTATTTAGATATTGTTTTCATTTAGTTATTTCTTTGTTGTTACTTTGCTGAAACATGGTTGTTATGCTTGGTCACAAACGAATTTCACAAGAATTAAGCAAGATATCTATATATATATATATATGTGTCCTTGTTAACAAAGTATAAAACGTAATCACAAGTAAAACAATCCACTGGCTGAGGACAACCTCCTCGCACAAGCCACTAGAATAATAATTACTAAGAAAAATTCGCTTACAACATAATTAATCTTGTCCATCCCTTTTCTTTTTCACAACTTACCCCCACCTCGCTGGCATAAAAAGATTGGCAAACAGCATCCTTAACTTGTAGATCTTGTGTTTGAGCGCTAGCATCAGATACATATCTGTAAAATTACACAAAAAGAAACTGATATAGTTGATAATTGAAGACTGTTACAATCATAATTAATGTTTTGTCAGTAACCTCTTGTCTTATGGTTGTCAATGTAAATAGTTAAGTTCCATGATCAAATTTTGTAATTGATAATTAAGAAAACTAGAACAATTATTCGAATTTAAAGAATGAATTACCTCTCTTTTTTCCAAGATGATTTGAATTCTACAGGTTCAAGTGTTTCGTCTGTAAACATAATGAAAAGTATGAGTTCGTCTTTTTTCCTCCCTTGGCAACTTCAATAAAGTGTGTCGTCTCTTATACCGCACTACTTGTGTTATTTAATCAATACAAAATAAATAAATAAATATACAATAATTAAATTTATTAAAAACTACGGCTAAAATCTATTCTTTGGATTGTTCTTGTGAAAAATACGTTTTAGACCAATCAAACAATAGGAATTGCTTTTGCTTCCTATAAGATTCAAAATGGATGGTGCACAAGCACGTGTGCAGAAGGCCGTCTCAACGATGGTTACAAATTTAGACAAGGATTGCCTGAGAAAGCTTCAGGTACGTTTATGACAAGACAGACTAGTGCTTTAGTAATACTTATTATTGTGTTTAAATTTCATCATATCGGTACCGGTATTTCTTTCATTGACATTCATTTCTAAAGGGTATCCTTCACGATTAGTAAACACTGTTTTTTTAAAAATATAGAATCCTTTAATTTGCCTTTACGTAATTTTTCTGACTCTGTTCCTGTAGGAGGGATTTATGTTCTATTTAGAATGTTCAAAGCACTGATATTAGTGATCTACTTGTTTCATCGGTGATCGATTCCGTTGATTCACCTTTTGGGCTTGGGACGATTTGACTTTTCTGTCTTGGGATGTATTGACAAAGGGGCCGGTCATTTCGCCACAAGACTATTTCGTCACTACCATTTCGTCCCACGCCAAAAGTCAATTTCGTCACACGTAGGTCCATTTTGTCCCACGTATGGTCCCTTTCGTCACAAGACAGACAATCATATCGTCACAAGCCCAAAAGGCGAATCGATTACCAATGTAACAAGTAGCTATTATATCGCATCTGTACCATAGCTACTCGTTACATTGGTGATTGATTCGCCTTTTGGGCTTGTGACGATTTGATTTTCTGTCTTGTGACGAAATGGACCATACGAGGGACGAATTGACTTTTGGTGTGGGACGAAATGGTAGTGACAAAATGGTCTTGTGACGAGTTGACCTATAACAATTGACAATTTGGTGTGGGACGAAATGGTAGTGACAAAATGGTCTTGGGGCGAAATGACCGCCCCCTCGCATAGGGCAGCATCACAGACCCTTATCCAGTTGGAGTCACTTGCGATTTGGAGGGATCACTTATATAAGAGTAGGAGTAGGGTTTGTGTTAAGGATTTAGTTTTAGGACTAAGGTTACTGTATCAGCTGAGTGAAGCAGGTGATGTAACTTCCTGGCTCTTAACATAATGGCAAGTGCTATAGTACAGTTGTGGATTTAAAGGCAGCCTGTATGTTATTTATATTGTTATGTTGCTTGATATCTGTTCAGGCTGACATGTACCGATGCAGCACCAAATGCTGTGAGAACAGCAGTTACAACCTAGAGGAAGTACAGCATTGCATTGATCAGTGTTCCAATAGAGTCAACAAAGCTCAAAACTATATTCAAAATGAACTACAGGTTTATCAAGTATGTGTGATTTGTACTTTCCTTTCTCACCCATTTGCTTCAGATAAACATTTAATCTTAAGATGTGTATGTGGGTTCTATTTACCATTACATATAATTACCCAATGAAAATAATGGTAAGTCCCTTTAGTGGCTGTAAGGGGGAAACAAAAGTGACAAGGCAAAGTCCAACCCTCTGCTTCAAACACCTTTTACATTCTCTAATACATTGGGTAACTGTTCACTGACAAGAGTTTTCTGGTCACTGGCCCAACCGAACCATGAACCTGTGGCCATGAAGTTAAGTGCACTATCATTATGGGTACAGAGCCTCCCCATTAAAGACTGTACAAAGGAGACCATACAGCCGCGGTTCTCAACCTGGGGGGGGGGCGCAAGCTGCTGAAAAGGGGGCCGCAAAGGCGGTCATTTTCTCATATCTCGTATAGGTATTAGTGGCTAAGGGGGGCGCGCGGAGGTACCTTTATTCGTCTGGGGGGGCGTCACAAGTAAAAGGTTGAGAAACGCTGCCATACAGCATTCTTTCGGTGTTCAAGATGATGATTCACTTAGTTTCACTTACTGAGAGTTGATAAAAGAGAAGAACTTCTGTGGTAGAGACACTCCTTTAGATAAGATACAGACACATGCTGGAGTTTTATTCCTCAATTTCAGCACTCCAATTAGGTGTAAGAAATAAATGGATGTCAGTAGAAATATGATGATGATGATGATGATGTCCATTTGTAATGCGCAGGTATCCATTCGGAAGAATGCTCATTGCGCAAATATCTAAATCAAGCAGGCATACATAGATTTTTGTATATGCAAATGGATGCAGCTTCATTTTTTTTCCCCAAGACCATAATTTTAATCCTCTGGGTCTGCTTTTGAAACAGAAAAATAACACAAGAATAATCTTCATTATCATCCTTTAAGTCATTAGCTTACTTCCTGTATAGCAGTAACACTTGAATATTCATGTATAACAAAATTTTGCATATTAAGATTGTATGCCACCCAATGTAAATGTTAGTTTGTTTTGCTTTCTGCAGGACAGGCTGCAACGATGTGTGATGAGCTGTGAGGATAAAGTTCGAGACAAGATTTCATCAACAACCACTGAAAATGACATGGCTAAATTTCGTGCAGAAGTTGAAGCTTGTGCTGTGAAATGTGCCGATGAGCATGTAGGACTTGTGCCAGGCTTGACAAAAAAGCTCATAGAAAACCTATCACGTGATAAACTATAGAAAATAAAGTGTGAAGATTTTATTTTGTTGGCATGAAACAGGTATGCATCTAGATGCAGCAGGTTCTTTTGCTGTCAAAGTATTTAGAAATCTTGTTGGCTTATAAATCTTGTATGATAGTTGCAGTATGGTGTGGTGATGAATATTTCAAGAACATTATATTTCAAATATTTACTAAATCCCAACTACTGAAAGCAAAATGTTGTCATTCGTTTTGGATTATATTTAATGTGATTTAAGAAAGTGTGAATAATTTGTTGAGGATGGGGTCTAGAGAGATGCAGAATGGCTGGACCAGAGCATTGTTCAGTATAGCTGTGTTAGTGTTTGGTCATTGTTCATACCTCAGTTTTGATAAATCCATTTTGTGTTTAAATCAATTTTTGCATTTCATTAAGTTTTAAGAACAAAGGTTTCTCGCGATTATGGTTGCATGTCACTTCACATAAGCGACACTGATGTTCTATTAGGAAATTGAAAAAAATTCAAAAAATAGTGTTCAGAACAACACCAGGTCTACAAAAATCGACTAAATTAGACAGACTTATTTTGGACTGGAACCCACAGGGGATGCACAGGGTTGGGAGACCCAGACAGACGCGGAGAAGATCAGTTCACAGCGAGGCGGAGGCAGCTGGAATGACATGGACCCAACTGGAAAGGGAGGCCCAGAACCGTGTTTCCTGGCGTGGTGTAGTTGTGGCCCTATGCTCCACTGGGGGCGAAAAGGAATAAGAAGACAGACTAATATAAAAATCTTCATTTATTATTATTATATTAATTTTAAACATTATATTTTATTGTTAGCACTCTGTGAACTCAAATATAGTTTACTCATAGTTTAAAGAAAAGGGACAAATGTTTGTCGGATATGGCTAGAGTGACTGCTGTGAAAATGTAAATTCCATGTATTTAACTAAACCCAAGAAGTACTTAAGTGCCTGTTTGATGATGAACGGTGTGATGACAGAACGTACAAAACTATTTAAATTTAATTTGACCATACTTTTTAATAGAGTAGCTAGTTGGTATAAATGACCCATTTTGATAGGTTCATTACAACCTAATCAACAGATTTTTATGTTATTCGGGATGGCTATACTAGAAATGTTTAGCTGTGCAAGAACATTTAGAGTCTATGTGAAACATGGGTAATGTGAATTGGGTCAGTTGTGTACATTGTTATTACTGATCACCATATACATTGTGGGAATATTAAAACAAATTGCGTATGCTTTGTTTTTCCTTCTTCTGCTTCATAACTCTAAAGCCATTGGATTGTAGGAGCGTATCATCCCAAGTTTTAAAATCACAATGTTTCAGTAAAAGTCTGCAGCACTTTATGCTTTCAACTTGCCCTTAACTCCCCAAATCATGACCCTGTATAACTTTTAAAGTGAACTTGAGATCTCCCTGGGTGGGATTTTTCTGTATTACAGGTGCAGCTCCTGTAGATTGATTAACATTGTTGTTAGCATTAGTCTACTCAAAACAGATATAAAGCAATTACTAAGTTGCTCAGTACATGTTTGTGTCATTGTGAGAAGAAACCCCATGACATTAGAATTGTATGACATGGGGTGCGCATTTCTTGTCTCACTTCACTTCTCACCCCAACTCTTGACATGGTCTGGTAGTGCAAGGGTTAGCACCTGGATCCAATACAGTAAAGATTGGCTGTCCTGGTTTCATCTCTCGTCTTGGGCAAACTGTTCTTTTTCTGCATGTGGAATCTGTTTAGAGGGCTGGCTGCTTTGCTGTGATATAGCCTTAGTTGCTGGCTTGGCATAAAACCAATTACCCCCTCCCACTCCAAATCTTGTTGATCAAATATGAAATCTCAGACATGCTTGCATGCATATTGCTGCACATTATTTTTGACAAAAGCAAAACTACTTTAAGTGTTTCAACTTTTATTAATGCCAGTACAAGCATATAATTACCCTTGCATCTTTGACACCTTGTATATTTATGAGGCATAAGTCAAGCCAAAGAAGACCAACAGTGTAAGGGAGATGAAAATCCACACTCACTGCAGCAAATTTAGCACTTCATGCCTGCTACCAGTAAAGCTGCAAAGTATAATTGTCATTAAAATATGGAAAGTACAAAAACTAGACTTTAGCATGACACTAATGATTTTAAAGATACCATCATTAAATGTCAAAGTAAAAATGAATACCTGACAATTATATTAAGCAAAGGTCAATGTATAATGCTATTTAAGTGATGGAATGCTAGAAGCCATGTAAATATACTACCATGGAAAATGTAAACTGAAAGGTAAAAAATGTATACTGCTTAGCTGATAAACGTATAATCGCACTTTCTGGCTTGAACCTGAAAAGTTCAGGCATTTTGTCAGTCCAAACAAAACCCCCAAGGACTGATTTTTCTGTATCATGTTGGAGTTTCCATCCATAGTTTGCCATTTAAATAGGCTTTGACTGCAAGGCAGTAGAATTGCCTTTTTAAGCAGATTGACTGGACTTTTGACATTAAAACTCCCTGCTCTTTTCACCAGTGCTGTCAGCATTTTATATGGAATGGCAAAGACAACTATGTTTTTGAACTCAAAAACAAAGGCACTCCCCAAGTCTCATCTGGAATCGCCCATGGAAATACATAAATACATGCCTCATGGAATCACCATAAAGCAATTAAGTTTTCATGGAGGGGAAAATGATGTAACAGGTGGTGCAAATGCACAGTTGGCAGAAAATAACTAATGATTCTCGAAAACAATAAGAATAAAAGGCATGGTTCATTGCAGAAGGCAAAATATTTCAGTATCTGAAAACATGAGTAGTGTCATGACATGTCTTGAAATGTGAATGTATAAGGCATTCTATCCAAAAACAATGTTGCTATTCAAAATGCATGAACACGCTCATGCATAATGTATGTGTGCACAAATATATACACTACTTTCTCTCACTCACTGCAATTATATAAATGCAGCTTCGGTATGGAAAAGTATTTGTAAATTCTGAAAAGGTTTGGTCATTTCACTAATACATGTTTCAATTTCAGTAAAAAAAAAAACAGCTTCTGACCAAAATGTACTTCTCATGAAACTCTTGAAAGCATCTTAGCAGGATCACAAATTTAGGAAGTGCAGAAATCAGACACAAGATTCTTTCCTTTAAATCTTGGAAATCTGCAAATGGGCTACATACCCAGCCTCCCCAAATGTACAGTTTTATTTTAAAGGTGTTCAAAATCTGTTGCCAGGACCTTAAATAAATATACTTCAAAGTGGAATGTCATATACCGACCAAATAAAATTCTGCAGAAATGAAATTTTTTTGTGAAAATTCTGTACAGATTTGTTTTCAAAAATACCATGCTAATGGATCCAAGGACCACTCTTTACTAGCAAATATGTTAATCACCTATGGGAAATTGTCAAAGGACAGTAAAGCATTCCCAGCAAAGACATTAAATGCAGTCGAAGGGAAAGAAAATCAAGAGTAAGAAAAAAAAAACCACCCTATTTCAGCACACAATACAAAACACCAGACTGGGTCAACAGCTAAGCTATATGTACATGTGGAGAGGTTATCTCAAATGATGCCTCTTCATGGCGGAAGCACAAAGAATAATAAGCATATTATCAAACAACTTGGACACAGCACATAAGATCTTGAACATCCTGTTGCACAACATGACAGCCTGCCAGTTGGGTTCAGCCATGTATCTAATCAGTATCTATACAAAGACAAGGGTAATGGTGAAAGTATGATCTGGTCCAGTGAAGAATAGGTGATCACAGCAGGTGGAGACCATATTCAACCTTTTTTTGTCACCTTTTACCTTCCACTGACAGTTGGATAAAGGGAGCTCTTGCCAGCTGCTCGACCAAATAAGCTTCAAATATGCAACAAATTGCAGATTTTTCCTCCCCCCACACAAAAAGATAGCAAATCTTTTTTTCTTACAAGTAACGTCCAGAAGAATGCTAATCAAGACCTACAATAGGGATATGAAAACATAAATACAGTTTTAATACATACATTGACCTACTCCATATTAATCTTCACTTGGTTTAAACAAGGTCTTAATAGTATCCTCGATGATTTTAGTATGACAGCTCTTTTCAGTTCTCTTAGTGCAGGTACATTTACCCTATATTGTTATGTCAAGATGCCACCTAGAAAAGCAATTAACATCTAGAATAGTCATAGTCTGAAAATAATAATTGAAAGATAATTTAATGTTGGGAACAAACAAGAATAAACTACAAAACAAAATTATAGCACACAAATTAGGAAATTAAGACACAACATATTTGCATGAGATAACAACATGCTTGAAAAAAACAAATCCATAGCAGAGAATAAAGTTACTAGATGAAGTACTATGAACAAGCTCTTTATATACACATTTGCTACACATTCCTGTCAAAACATGCAAAATATACCATAATCTGCACATACATAACACGGACATACATGCACGTACACATCTTCCATCTCGAAAAAGCATCTGCATGCTTATCCTCAAGAAGGAAAATATAAAACAAATTATATCACTAACCTTACATACACTGAAGTAACATCATAAATATGCAAAATGGGGTACAGAGAAATCCGGTCTAGCAGGAGCACAAAATCCTTACTAATTTATGTATTGAGCATAAGGTTTCAAGGTTCAGAAATAATAAATACATTAAATGACATAAGAACTTAAAACACTCTGGTAACACCAGTCTGCAAAGTCTGAAAAAGCATTAAAACTTAAAATATACAAGCTATAAAAGAAAAAAAAACAATCACTCCATAGATACAGATTAGACTAATGATTTTCAATTGCACATGAAATGTGCATGAAATGGGGAAATATAAATTTATTTAATATTGTTACAAACATGCAGAGGTGGGACTGCAAGGGTACACAATAAATGCAATGGAATGCTTTTATGAGAAAAGATGAAGTCTGCATCAAATCATTACATTTTAGTTATTTGAAAAAGTATCCTTCATCTTCTATTTTTTTCATGTCATTTTTAAGACTAGATTGTCAAAAGGAAAGAAAAAAAAGGACAAAACTCCTATCCAAAGAAATATCATCCACTGCCTAATAGTTTCCATGCTAGTTTGAAAGACAAAGTTCAGGGATTATTGGGATGACTTGAGCGACTTCAATCTCCCTGCAAGTTGACATGAAGATTCACATTTCTATAGAATGACAGGCATGTCCTATCCGGAGAATTCTACCAGCTCCCAGTGGGCTGCCCATTTTGTGCCTTCACGCAAGAGCAGCTGGAGAAGGCTTTTCTTTGTTGTTTTAGCCATACGCCTTCTAAATGCTGACATAGGTGAATGAATTGTGATTGTGTGTGAGGTATGGATGTGTGATGGTGGTGTTGTGCTGTTTTTGACTATTAAACTGCTTCCTTGCCCACTAGGTTAAAAAAAGTTGGACTGTATATTTCCCAAACATAAAGCGCATGTAGAGTCAATTAAATTAAAACAGTTGTGTGTAAGGGAAGAAAACTATAGTCTTACAAATGAGATTGCAAAGGCATAGATGTTAAGTAAATATCAATATGTTTCAGGCTCAGTTTATCCAAAACACTGCCACTAGTTTACTATTTTGGAATAAAGGCATAGCTATATCTGTTTTAAAATGCTTAATTGTCCCCAGAAGGTTACATCAAAATGTAATGGAAAAATGGGAGGAAAAACGCAATGGACAGCTCTGTAAAACTAATTTTTTTTTCAAGATATGTAGCAGATTATGTTACAAGCCTAAAACCTATTTTAGCTGAGCAAAGCAGATCCTATAATACACTGTATAACTGGATAACAGAACCAATATGACCGTTGATACTCCACTTTACAGTTCAATATAATTCATAGAGGATAATCATTTATTAGAAACCCCCCAAAACATAAAAGTGTTTTAAAAAGCATACAAAATTCCCACAGATCAACAATTCTTAATCTCATAAAAGGTACCCAATGAAAACTTTTCAGATTTAGACATTATCTCATGCCACTTCCATTTATGAATATGCAAGGTCTGAGTAAATGGGGTAAAAAAGAAAAATCTTGTAAAATGTGGCAAGAATAACATGCTAGTCTTCATGCAATGCATGACACATTCACATCCAGTCATGCATGCACACAAGTCATTGCCCTACAATATTTTCTTCTGATACAGGTAGTTACATGTTAAATAGCACCAAACTAACAAAGCAACCATGTTAGTTTATATCTTTGGCGGCTTTATCATAATGTGGCAGTTTGGATAAACAAGAGGACTGAGAAGAGAACATAGTACAGCCTGCCAGTTCAAACAGAATCATACTTTGCAAACGCCAACAAAAATAAATAAATAAAATTTTTTTATATAAAAAAACTCACACTTCATCCACAGATAAAATTCCTAGCACAAATATTTTGTTCATTGCTGTTTTGAAAAACACAGTACTGATGCAGCTTTGGAAAGAAAATATACATGGACAGCAGGAACACTTAGGAAAAGATATCACTGAAGTCTGAGCTTATTTTAAAACTTCACTTCAGTTACTAACATCTGCATCTGCAGAGCTGTGTTTTTTAACTTACACAAATGTGTGCTCAAAGTAGCCCACACATTGCAGATCACATGTTATTCCCAAAGTTAAAGACTACCTTACACCTAGTTCATTTCACACCAAATTCTGTCAGAAAGCTTTGTTTTCAAAAGAAACAAAAATTATAACACGAGATATTTTAAAATTAACAAATCATTTCTTCTGTGATTAACTTCTTGATTAAGATTTAAACACAAACAACTCCTGTCACCTCTGTGTACACATGGTAAATAACGAGCAATCTCATCATGCATCATTTAGGCAACTTACCCACCATCCCTGATGAGTAAACATGAGATCGTCACTAACCTGATCCAGTGTACCATACTTCAAAAGCAAGCCCCCCAAAAAAATTCAGTCACAAGATTTTAGCAGAATGAATTGAATACACATTATTTTAAAATCTACATCAGTTTAAGCAAATTTCTTAGCTGCTTATATGTAAGCAAAACGGACATAATTACTAGAAATTATTTGCAGTGAGCAAAACAAGTGAAGAATTTATAACCAAAACTGTAAGAAATTTACAACACCAGCAAAGATCAGAGGAATGGAAACATAAGGAATAACTAAAGCCCATACTAAATGCTACCTGAAGTTTCAAAAAAAAAAATCAAGTTAAAAACGAGTTCATATCATGTACACTTTTACAACCACATTACAGTGTGGGAGAAACAGCTTAGCATATGTTCATTTTCATAAAGCGGATTTGTTTTTCAGAGAAGTCTTCAATACTTTCATAAACTGCTACATTTTGTGAAGGCGAAACTTGATAAAAATAAGTCAGAAAATTAGTAGTAATAAAATTATTGCTTGTGACTTTCTGTAAGAAACCATGGTAATAGAGGTGACAGCTATCATAAAAGTGTGATCAAGCAACCCACAATGTATAAAAAAAAAAGACACGCATCCACACATCCATGCACATTCACATGCTTTATCCCAGGGAAAGCTGACTGACAGTGTCAACCATTTTACACTCTTCCCTTACCCCTTTTATAGTTGTTCTGGTTTTCATGAGTAAGGCACAAGTAAACAATCTGGATGCCTTAAAATTAAAACATCTGGTGGCAAGTTTTTAAATCAACAGATAACATAAATAATTTGTTTCAGAAACTAAAAATTGTGTTAATGCAGGTTGTGCAGATGCAAAAAATCTAATGCTACATGCACAATTTGCTGACTTTTATCAGAAATAGCTTATGTATTCATGGTAGACTTTCACGTAAAAGATTCTCAGACACACTCATGTTGTAAAGAGACAACTTTAAAGATGACATTGTGAAGAAACATAATAAGTTTGAATAAAAACTGGTCAGTAATGCCAAAAACTATCTCTCTTCCATTTCCAACATGATGCATACATCTTTCTATTTTGTTTACTCATGGATAGACTTCTCCACTTCTGTCTGTTAGAAAAGATTTAAATTAAAGGTTACTAAAACTCCAGCAACATTCTCTTCACTTCTCATCGTCGTCATCATTTTCAACAAGCATCTTCTGCTCTTTCTTCTCCGCCTGATACATCTGCATTTCCTCTGGCCTTTTTCGCCTGAAGAATCCAATCTGCAATGATGAAGTACACAGTATGCAATTAATGACAATACATACACAACAACTTGGGAACTTAGTAGCCTCCACAAATACTAATGTGCTAATGTTGACTGACAGATGAAAAAAAAATCTGAAGTACTTTGAAGCGACATGTTGAAAGAACTTCAGTAAGTTAAGCATGGAAAAGCTAAAACATGCCTTTAACATACTGTATTCCTAAATTTAGGTTTTAACTAACAGCACCCACGCCTCAGATAAACTTCACTGGCTATGGTATCGCCACTGAGCAAAGCTGAGGAACGTTAGATGACGTCAAAGAAAAATAATGTGCAAATATTTTGTTTATGATGCTTCACTGACCTTGTATAGGATGAAAATGATGATGGCCAATACAATGATGCCACCTAACACAGCAAGGAGAATCACCCACCACATCACTTGCTGGGCTCCAGAATCCTTGAAGTCTGGCACTGCATAAGTTACAGCCTGCATTCACAGAACAAACACAACAGTAAGAAAAAACTTCATCAGCTCTCCATGAATCCAAGAATTGCAAGACGTTCTACAAAGCAGGTGACTACATTGGTGATATAAGTTCTCTGTTAAATTACTTTGACGTCTGACCTAGCCATGGACAACATCACTGAGTTTTATTTTGCAAAATGTTGGCAGCACAGACACTTAAAGAACATATGCTTGTAATTTGATCAATCATTAAAAATATATATTCTAAATTAAGTGCAATTGGAACAAGCTGTCAAGTTGTGTTGCAAAAGCCAAACTGTGTATGGTAAAGAATGGCCAAACAATAACAGCAAAAGAATTTGTAGAATTTGTAAAGTATATTTTCCTGTGTGGATGTGAGCTCAATGCACTGCATATGAAAGACTATAAATCAACTAACAGTCAACTTTACAAGAAGCATAAGCATCAGCATATTGATGACACAATGGCAAACATGTACTAAGTGCATAGATAAAGATGAATAACATGCTGAAACAGCAATCTTATGTATCCAAAGAGAACAGTGGGCAAGCATGCTATCTTTATTTTAGTGTCCAGCATATTGAAAATTACATTTCTGGTGTTGTGAATCAGTTTAATTACAGCAATTATACATTGCTGAAACTTAGAACAAGTAGAAATCGCTTGCCTCAGCTTCATTATCACTCTTATCTTCTTTTATTCCAAGGACAGGGTCAATCTCCAACTTAGCGTAAGAGCTGATCTTCACATCTCCTGCTCTCTTGTAGTCCTTAAACATTAGAAAATCTCAAACATCTTAAAATGTTAAAGAATATTACACCATTCAATCACTTTCCAGAAATGTTGTATGCATTACTCTTCACTTCAGACACCAAAGAAATTTATTTTCTTAATGACTGAATCTTCAAAAGTACTTTCTATGACACTAATACTTCTTCACAAACAAAATTAGTTTTGCAATGGGTTAAATATCCAAAGAAATACCCTCATTAGGCAAACAAAAGATGAAACTGTACCTGCAAAAGTGTGCTCTCCCATAGCCGTGCTCTTAGGGTAATCTGAACATAGCCCACTTTCTCCTCCAGATTTTCAAGATCACAGGATATTTCATGGCACCTGGCAGTGTTTTGTCTGCAGCCCTGCAAAAGATGTTGTTTAAACCTAATATTTCATAAGCCATTTTACATTCAGAATACAACTCTTCTTTTCTGTCATTTGTACAAAATATTTTTAACCAATGTTAAATAATGCTACAATTTGACTGCAGCAGTATCTTCAAACAAAAAAAACGTATTCACTTCCAAAAGCAAAGCAAATAAACTATGCTTCATTTATTTTGTCACATTTTCAAGTCTTCTGTCAATGCACAGAGGACAAACTGAAAGGTTTAGCAACACTGAAGAACAAATTGGCCAAAAATCAATTTACTAAGGTGGGTGTAAGGAGTAGGGTAAGTTAACAGCTGCAAATGGCACATTCATCAAATTTGACAGGGATATGTATGATTATGATGATGATGATGATGATGTCCATTTGTAATGCGCAGGTATCTATTCAGAAGAATGCTCATTGTGCAGCAAAAACAAAAAAACAAAGAAACAGAATAAAAAAGTAAATAAAGAGATAAAACACCAGGAAAGTAAAATATAAAGACAGAAGTGTTGCTTGGTTGTTTAAGTTTAAGTCCGTCTTAAATAAACAGATGGGTCTTCAGTCTTTTTCGGAATGTGGTTGCTGAGGTGATGGTGGACAATGACGATGGCACTTCCAAACAAACTCTCTATATGGGAGCCTGACAGTGCAATTGAAACATATGTCTTACAAATATTAGTATCCAGGTACTATTTTAAGAGCCAAGGAAAGCTGTGAGATGCACTCTTGGAAAATATGCTACACTTACCAATAACCTGTGTTCCAAAAGACCTAAGTGTCTAAATATGTCACAAGTGCAATTTAATATCTTAAACAGTGAAGAGCCTTAATGCTAATAATGAAACCACAGAGATTCCGAAAATCCAGTTAAAATAATGTGACTACAGATAAAGAAGTAGAAAAAAAATAGAATGGAAACATGTGAAAACATTACTTTCAGCATCAAAAGGCAGGAGACTACACTCAAGTAAGATCGAAGGCAACTAAATACTTTTTCGGTTGGCTTCCTTTGGGTGATGACCAGTTAAGAACTTTCAGTGCATGCAGTGTAAGCAAGGTGTCTCTCACAAGGTCATGTCAAAAGAAATGTTTAAAGAAAAAAAAAACCACTTCATAGCAGTAACACTATCACCACTCCCATTATCTATTGTGGAATACTGCAAGATACATTATCATTACTCAATGAATTAAATAATCACGTAATCAACTTGAGATATCTACCCAGGCAATCGGCAAAGCTAATAATACTCATATACTCACCAATTCTACCAAAGTTCCTTGCGATCGCTTAACTCTACTCTCACTTTCAGCTGCACGCTTTTTACGTCTTGCAGGTGTACCATCTAGTGGCTGTACTCTGTCCACTGTGACTGGAGCAGCCTGAGGTTCCACAGCCTGAAAACATTAACTCAAGTTACATTTGCTACTCATTAACCACATCCTATCAAAACTGAAGAATGGTGGAATAGCACTGCACCTTTCTGTAATATTATCATGGAAAAGGAAGTCTCCTGATATATTTGAGTAAAACCTCCATGTTAAGATGCTAAAATCCACCAAAACAGGGTCATAACTCACAGGGGTTGTTGTAATCAACCAGTCTTTCGTTCCATGAACAATGACTTCTAGTACCTATAAATTCAAGTTCGTTTAATTAAATGTTGAAATAAAGCTCTTAAAAACATATCAAAGGCGACGTGACAGCTGGTAAGGAGGAACTACCTTTTGCAATATTTATGAGCAGTTTTGAAAATGCAGGACTGACCAATTAAAAGCATTTTGTAATCAATAGGCTTGTTCACTGGGAGCCAGTGATGGCTCTGTAGTATAGGGGTGATGTGCTTGTGGACGACTTTGACAATCCTGGCGGCTGTGTTCTGAACTCTTTGGAGTCGATTTAACTGTGTAGCAGGTATACCCCACAAATGATGACAAAGGCTTTCTATTTTTTATATCCCAATGATTTAAGAGAAAATCATGTTTATATACCATTGTGAGATCTCTGAATCTTTATTGCCAAGTGGCCAGTAAGATGGTTTAGTAAGATGGTGGCTGAACTTATTTGAACAACAAATGGCTTGGTTGGTAATATTTGACGTTAATAGCTACTTGCGTCATTGGTGCTCAGTTCATCTTTTAGGACTGAATGGATTTGAAATTTGGTGTTGGGATGATGTATATTTACGTGGGATGATATGGTCATGGCAGAACTGATTCGACCCAGGTGGGTGGTAGACGTGACTGAAGCCATATGGTTTAGGTTGAAATGACTGCTTAATTCATTTTACATTAATTTTGCAGAGGAGGAGGGAATGGTCGGCCAGAAGCAGTCTGTTTAAAAAAATACTTTATACTTTTCAACACACAACCTGCAAATAAGTGGTGATAGAATCCAAACTGTGGGCCGTTAAGTCACATTGGATCATTACAGAGATGATATCCATATAGCAAAATACATCATAAAGGTTTTGGCTCGTATCTAAGAGGGGGTTTCAATCGCAAGATGGAAAGTCTTAACAAAGAGGTTTTAGAATATTACTTCACCTTTCACTCTTGATACAGTACTTTTTTTTTTAAATAATCAGGAAAATTCCTCCTCAGAAATCATTAAACGAATCTGCATCTGATAAAATCAGGTTTTTTTTCTTTCACCTGTTTAAACTGAAATGGTTGTACCTACAGTTTCTCCTTAAGAATAAGTACATAATCATAGATTGTAGATGATTGTTAAAAACCTAAGATCAAATTCATAAGTCACACAAATTCTAAGATAAAGTCTGCAACATTTTTATCTCAGTTAGTGGTCTCAAATACGTTTCTTTTTCGCATCAACCAGCTAAAACAAGCCCTATAATATGGAAACTAGTTACAAGAGAGAATTCATATTATTAGTAATTAAGAAAAGTCTCTCTAAAAACTGGTGGTAGTATCTTTCTTTTTTGTGTTACCCTAATTCCCCAGCACAAAATATCTGAACAGGTAATCTTACCTTTATCTGTAAAGGATTCACCGTGTCAGCATTTCTCAAGATGCAAGTTGCCTTTCCTTTTTCTATCTGGTATTGTAAAAATTGAACAAGAGATCACTCCTTGACGCTTGACTCCTAGTGCAAATTGTTTTATGCGCAAAGTGTGTGCTGTTTAATTATTAAATGTGATCCTAAGCAAGGTGCATATCATGCCAACTCTGATTATCATTATGATTAAAAGGTGTTCCCCTCGCAATAAATAGATCAATGTCTTAAATACAAACAGAAATACTGATGCTGCTAAATACAGCAGAACAGTTTTCAAGGCAATGGGTCTACAACCAAAGCTGTCACTCAAATTAACCTTAATCACAAGGCTTTCAAATAGGCAGGACATGGCTAACGATAAAAAAGCCCTTATGAATGGCAAAACAGGACAAAAAAGTGAGAAGACAGTCAACAAAATTCTGCATGTAGAAAGAGTAAACATATGATATGGTGCAAAAGACAGACAAGAACAAGATCAGCCAAGATGTAAATATAGTGCCAGGGAACTATGAGACCAACTATCTCCAATTGCAAAGTCACTTTAGCGGTAGTCAAAGTATGAAAAACAAAACAAAACAAAACAAAAACCCCTGTCAATTCAGATGTCAACCACTGTGTTTGTACATATCATAATTTCTCTCTATGACTTTATTGCTTTGTCTTGAATTAATGTAGTTTTTTTTAACTTCTTCTACTTAGATCAAGGGCTAAATGTAAAAAAGCATAACATTTGCTTATTCTGTTGCCCACGCAAATAAAGATTTGTCATTTGTCAATACTTCTGGAACCTCTTCAGCCACTATAGTATAATAGCATTTGTAGGTGCAGATAAAAAAAAAAACTGAAGAGAAGCAGCTTGTATTACTGTCAATAAAACACCAGATAAATGCTTTGTCAGTTTAAAAATATAAAAAGAAAACCAAACAACATAAAAATGTCTTTAAGTTTCAAACATCGTGTTGGAACAGACCTTCATTTGTGCAAATAAAAGAACTAGTTCAACAAGTGTAAAATCCATTGTCACTCCAAGCTCATGACCACCAAAAAAACCCCAAACTCACAATAGGTTTCTCCATAAGGTAGAGAAGATATTTTCCTTGTCTACTGTCACCACTCCCTGCTTCATACGGCCACATAATGGTCAGTCTTGACCTTGTCACATTGTTATTGCCACGGTTGGATACCTGCAAAAACAGACATGCACGACAACATCAGTAAAACACATAAATCAATGCTAACACATTCCAATAATTAATACTACATTACACAAACATCACACAAAAAAACTTTTCAATAAAATTTACTTTAAAGCAGTGCTTTAAAAATCACTATAAGAAGACAGAATACTGATGAGAGATTAAGGTTCATGACAGGAGCACTTCTCTCACAGTATTGTCCACAAGCTATTGAAGGCTTTTCTGATCACATGGTTGACAAACATAGCTAAGCTGACCACAGTTTATGGCAGCCTATAAACCAGAATATCTGTGCCTGGGGTCCTTTGGTCATCTTATCGCCAACTTCACCTTTTTCAGCTAACAATGCATTTGGAACAAGTACAAGATAAGTACATGGAGTACAAAGTAATAATAAGAATTACATATCAAGTGATTTTGCACAAGGAGTGTGTTTTAATGATGGCCACCACTTTTTTGATAATCACCAGTCACACTCTTGCAGAAGCCACTACATGCACTTCTACATGTTAAACAACATAAAAAGAAACTAAAAAATAATTTTCTCTCCTTGAGCCCACTCCTTAACACACACATACAAATACATGGAGACACACACACATATACAACACACACTTTCATACACTTTATACCCCCTCAACATTTCAGCTCCACCACTGACTGCATGCAAAGCTAAACCCAATCATACATATATGAATGCACTCACACAACTATCCTGCACACAAAGTTCAAGCAAACACATTTAACATGCAGTCCTAACTTATGATACAAAATCATCCCAGTTAGCTTTGCTCTGAAACTGTATAACCCTTTCTCTGTCAATAACACTATTTACAACATTTTTTCACTTTAAATTGATTTTTTAAAGTCAACAAACACAAAGAACTTGTTTGATATTTTTCTCATAAAATGACCCTTATGCTGTCATACTCACATCACAATTCAAAAGTTTTAGTCCAATATTTTTGTTTATTAATTTGCAGGATAGATGGTTAAACAAGGCTATATATAATGTGTATATAAAGTATTTTAGAAGGGTTTGAAACAAATAAAATAAGGACCCCAACCATGAGAACATGTCAGCTTAATGTTACTCACAGAGGATAGCAATGTTTCTGTGTGTGTGTGTGTTCTTAATCTCCAATAAAACCCAAATCCCCATCAAATCTGGCAGGAACATCTTTTTTGATTATGGGATTGCCCTAGGCCCAATTTAGTAGGTATTAAGAACATGTTTAGTTTTGATGTTCGTTTTCTGCATTCTGAGATGTTATTACTGGCTCTAGATTAAACAATACCACGCAGAAGAAACTGTGACCTGCATCAAACATGGGGAACATGCATGGTAATTTAAGAGAGTACCCTATGACAGTAAAAGATAGAGAGGGGGGGAGGGAAGAAGGACGTGGGCAGGGAGAAATGAGGAGAGAGAAAGCAAGAAAATGACAAAGTTGCAACCCAAGAGAGAGGTGGGGGGAATGGGAGTGTGATCACAGCATTTTTGGATGAGTCAGCTTTTAATCTGTCTTTTTATCTGAGTCAAGAGTATTCATGCAAGTACAATGCCTTTACCCTTGATGTTCTCCATCATAACAGGAATACAGCTCAAATCTGACAAAGGGTGCACTAGGTTTGGAGTTTTGTCAGCCAGAGTTTTTGTTTTTTGTTGTTTGTTTAATTTCCAGCAACCCTCTTACTCCCCTCCCTCTCTCTCTAAACTCAAATGAAAAGAAAGATTAAAAGTTAACAACAACAACAACAAAAATCACTGTTGATAGATTTAGTGGCAGAAATCAACCCAGGCAAGCACGTATCCTGGTTAACAGATTATTCATATAAGATACATTTTAAAAAAATGATGTCAAATGTTGCATGCTCACAATGTAGGTGTGGTTGACAGCTGCACCAATATCCTTCTCAGACTTCATGGCACTTGCTCCTCGTGGCTCTCCAGCACACAGGATCTGGTCATCAGGACGAACATTTCTGGGAGTGGAGGTGGAGATTGGGGGGTTATTTTATATAAACATACCATTTTTGGTGGTAAAATTTCTTTCCTCGAGTACTTACCACATAACGTGATTATATGGAGATCACTCTCTAGCTACCTCAGATCTACTGTCAAAACCTGTGCAACACAGTAGGACCCAAATTCAGCTCAGCCTACCCCCTCCCATCCCACCTGTCACGCCAGTGAGCCTCTTTACTCCAGTTTTTTGCCTGTACTGAGTCTGGAACCCACTGCCGGGAGGCGGGAGGGAGATAGCTGTTATCTGGTAAGTACTCGAAGAAAGAAATTTTACCACCAAAAATGGTATTTCTTCTTCGTACTGTACCAGATGACATGACTATATGGAGAATAACTAACAGGCAGAGGGGGTTACAGCCCACACTATAAGAACACCTCCTGTCACTCTAGGATAGGTGAACAACAAACAAAAAAGACACCCCAAATCCAGTTGGGCAGCAGACTGAGGCCACCTTGAATGAACTATGCGAAGCTGCCTACGGACCTGCCGAACAGGCTGCCGTATCTACTCCTTGCTGTGTTGCCGATACCCAGCCAACTGCAACCAAGGAGTCAGGATGGGCTTACCCAAATCCTTCAGCATGCCCTTGGAAGTAGGAGCAACATAACCTCCTAGGACCCTGTGCTGGAAGTCTATTCTTAGCCAGGAAACCAGAACTATTTTGAAGGGATATGGAACCATTCCCCCCTAAGCTGTCGACATGCGAAATCCAAGAAAGCGCGTGAGTCTCGGATATAGTAGCCACCTAGGCTACAGCAGCAAACAACACGCCTTCCTCCAAGAAGAGAAGGCAGAAATATGCCTATTGCCACCCTGCCCCCAAATTCCACAGGCTGCCAAAGACAGAAACATATCTGATAGCATGGCTTAATGGCCTTTAATATTAACTGGCTCCTCATAACAGAAAGAACCTGTCCATGACTAAACTTTGTAGTGAAGGGCTTTCTAGCAATAGCGATGCGCTTCACCACATCACTAGAGCAATGTTGCCCAGAAGGCACCTCTAATAAGGCACAGGCGTGAAGATTCAGATTCTATGCAGCCGGATGAACTAGATGACTGAGCAGCTGTTTCACAGAGTTTATATGGGTGGGCGTTTCTGAGGTACCCCCATCGACAAGGCTGCTTACTCTGTGCCCCCTCCCCCAAGACCAGTTGAGTGGGTCCACTAGAAGCCTAACCTTGGCTCCCAGCATTTTTTGTCTAAGGACTGAGACTATTCTTCCTCCCACCACTAGCCCTGCTGTGACCAGAAGCCAGGAAGCAAATATGCACACCAGCCTGACCAGCTGTCGTCCGTGCCTAAGTAAAATTTCGGCATGGGATCCATAAGGGAAACCCCTGTGGCTAACCAACGGATGTTGTTCCAAGCCCTCTGATATCTGGGTCTTGCCAACACTGATATCGGATCATACCACTGTCCCGTTGGTGGCCTCCAGCTTGCCAAGAAGGCCACCTGGGTGGGGCATCTTTGGAGCCATCCCAAGGGCAGTAGATCGGCTGCCACAATCAAAAGATCTAAGGCCGTAACCACTCCCAGGCTGAACAGTGGGCTGTTTCCAGATCAGACACAAGCTATATAGAGTACCAGAGTTTATGTACCATCTCTGAATCTACTGGGTAAATCAGCCACCCCAACTCTGTCAGTAAGGTCAAGAGGTAAGCCATGTTGGGCTTCACCTGCTGTCTTGGCTGTGTAGGAGTAAACGTCCAAAAGGCCTGATTTCTAAGCCCTCATCTGAAACAGGTGGAGGACCCCTCCATGATCCCGGTAAACACCCATAGTTTGAGGCATTGCCAAAAAAGGCATCATGGCAAACAGAAAAACGCTGCCTTTGAAGGCTAAGCACAGAAGCGGGCCACTGACGGGTGCATCGGGACATGTAACAAGGCATTGACTAAGTTTATGCTGACTGCATAATAGTTCATTGTGACCACCGCTTTCACTTCATGAATAGTTTACTACAAGCAGTAGTGAGATCTTGCTTTGCATAGACATACCTCTCTCCCTGTCTCCTGGTACTGGAGGCCAAACTGGTGATTGCATGCAGGTAGGTCTGTTCGTGAATGACAGGCGTAGTCCCTTGCTGATCACCTCACAGACCAAAGGATCTGAGGTCCGAAAGGTCTCCCACTGAGCCAAGTGTTACCTCAATGTCACCCCGACTGGAGTCGTGGAAGTTAAGTCGGGGTGTGGAAGAGCTTAAGCATACATGAGGATGTCTAGCCCCATATCGGGCTTCTCCCCCTGTCCCAGGCTGCCAGATAACTTACCTGATGACTGGACTGTATAGCTCGGATCGATGACGAAGTTGTGGGGAGCGCCGCACTGGTGTTGCCGACACACCAGTCTTTGTTGCCAAACCAAGTTGTGCACTGCGGGAGTGCCGCCTGGGGAGATGTTGCCCAGCCTTTGCAGAGATATCGCCTTCTTTCGCAAATGTGAATCCGCAGCTGCCAGGCACGAGTAGGGCACAAGGTCTAAATATACAGCCCTACGTAAGAGATACATTCCACTCTTTTATCATAAATTCCCTTACCCCTCTAAGGGTCACCTTTTGTGTAAGAACCTTAAGGGAAAAGTAGCTACTAATGTTGCCCTAAACATAACAGAATGTCTGAAAACGAGGACACCATGACAGTGAACATATAATTGTGCAGAATTGAATGTTATTGTATTATTATTAAGTGGAAGTCTCAAACACAATTGAAATGTTGATCTTGGATAGTCACCCACTGTTAACATGCATGTAACCAGCAGTATGTGATGCTGATATGGACCAGATGGCCTCCCAAACTGAATATTATTATTATTACACACACACCAGCAAACTAAGGCAAACGTCTTCAAACACGAGGCGGCAGAGCTGGACTCTTTTTAACAAGGATGCATTTAATAAACTCTGGAGCCAGCGGCAAGGTGGCGGTGAAAAAGGGATGAGAATCGGTGACTTGCCAGCTACTGCTTAACCTAAAGTGTAGGCCATCATTCACTAATCAACGAACTTGTATCGCTTCACCGGCAAGACACTTGCTACTGCCGCACTCCATAAAATAGACCCAAGAGCTTCCCCTACATTTTAATGGTAGGCAACAAAGGCAACTTCATAAACATGCTTGTACACACAGAAGCAAGGAATCTGATAAGATTGCTGTCAAGTACGTCAACCCCACCCCACCCCCATGCTACCCACGTGGTCACAAAGGCCCCACGTTGCACACTGACCTGGGGTGGGTGGATGGAGGTGTTGCCTCAGCTGCCGACTGTGTGGCTTTGAAAGGAACGCTGTTCATGATGGAAACAGCATGCTAAGCCAACTTTGCATACGGCGTAGCACAGCTCAATACAGACAGCTTTATTTTTAATTTGGTACATACAACACTGTTTACAAGCATCATAACCTTTCTTTTCAACAAGTTTCATCTCAAAAGAGATGATGCCTACAAGCAAGGGTAACATTAGACACCAATAGGCTCCGTATAGACCTCGATGGAACAGGCACAAGGCACACGTTCTTGCATGGCCATCCCGCCCAGTCCCTCTACTTCTCTAAGGAAGAATGTATCTAGCTTTAAGTTAAACTGCTCTAAGATAAGAGCATGTAACAGGCCAAAGAGTAAATATTCCCACCACAGTTTGTCTCTGACCATCTGCATGCAACCTTGTCCTTGGTAGAAGAAGTGGCAAACTTCACAAGGAAAGAAGAGGTATCCAGGCAGTCGGCACTGTGAACATGTTAGATAGCTGGAGACATCACCGCCTTTTACAGGCCTCACATGGCATATCCAAAAGAAACGAGGTAGCTGACACACATCTGACTCCCTAGAGCTGGGTGAAAGACTGGAGTAAAGAGGCTCATTAGCATGACAGGTGGGATGGGAGGGGGCCGAGCTGAAATCGGGTCCTACTGTGTTGCATGGGTTTGGAATGGATTTGATGTAGCTAGAAGGTGATCTCCATATATTCATGTCATCTGGTACGGTACGAAGAAGAAAATAAATTCAGCATCTTTAACTTTTACATTTATTCCACCGCCATAAAAAAAGGAAGACAATTCATCTTATTACTGTTATTAAATATATGATTTTAGAACCAGAAGAAGGGCAAAGCCACTATTTTCTTGTCATACTCCATCAACCCTAGTTCTCACATTGTGAAGTTTTGAGTCTACATGAGCACGAACTATAATAAATCATTTTTGTTTCGTTGACAAAATTGAAAATACACTATACAGTTCAATCCAGTTAATTAGACCACCGGTTAATTGGACCAGATGCTTATTTGGACCAAATCCTAACGAACAAAAAACAAATCCTATTACATTAGCCTAATGTAACATTCATGTATTTGGATCAAAATTCCATTGAATCAGACCAAAGAGCGTAACAGTGAATAAGAAAAAGAAGCGACATTTTGCCTGCCTTAAGCATTAGGTCTTGGAGATGGATGTGGACATGCTGATTAAAAATGAAAATGATGACAGAAATGTGGAACAGGTCAAACAGGTAAAAAATTACGAGGAATTTTATTCATCGACAATGAGCTTCAATGCTACAATGAAAATGAAGATTATGATGCTGCAACTGTTGCTCGAATTGCAGTGAAACACATGACAGCATCAGAAGACTAGGAAAGTAATGATGATACCCCTAATGAGTTGGTGCAAGTGACAACACAGGATGCCAGGAAATGCATTGAAACTTTGCACCACTATTTTACACAGAAGGGAAATGAAGGCAGTCCCATTGCTGCGTAAGATGTTTGTGGTGATTTTGTTCAAGTGCAGTCCGTCAACAGAATGCATCAGATCACACTGCATAAGTTCTTCAAAAGTTCACTGGAATTTGATAAGAACTTTTATTTTTATTCTGCTTTGCATGCTGAGTATCGTGTACATTATTTCAAAGAATTTGTAAATGTTTTTCCGATAAACAAAGTTAAAAAATAACAGTAGTTCTTGTTTGTATGTGGGCTATAGGTGAGTGCTGCACAATAAAGGTCCGAATGACATTTTATTATTTTACGTATAGCACGTCTCGTCTTGTAACAAAGGACATGTTCGTGTAATCGGACCAGCCGGTTATTAGGACCAATATGAATCCCATCCCGATGTGGTCCAATTAACCAGAATCGACTGTACATAAGAATGAGTAAATAGAAAAATACTTTACATTAACATGGTTAAGCGGTTTGTCTTCAAAAGAAGTAAATGAATGAATAAACAAAGGAACAAACAAATGAACGAAAAAAAGAATGGATTTTGACACCAACATCACTGTAGAAAATTACACATAAACTTACGAGCTAAGAACAAGCTTCGCTTCCAAAATGACATTGAACATAAAAACTTTTTGGTCATTCTCTGGCGTCTGTTCCGTGCTTGACCTGGATGTAAAGAATCATAAAACATAAAAAACACCACGAGGAAGCAATCATGAAAAGCTAGTGACTGAATTCTAAAGAAAATAATTATCTAAAAAAAGCTTTAAAGATAATTATTAAAATTATGCAAAAAAGAGAAATTATACAGAGGTTTTAAATGTGCATGAGTTATGAAATGCTTGCATACAAATGTTCATATTTTTACATCACACAAAATTAAGTCAAACAAGTTACATTGATAGTTTCAATAAATTACCATTTCTATCAAATATTTCCATTCGCTTTAATTAATATGATGAATATTCATGACATACATATTTTCTCCGACAATAGAACATGGCAATTGTGAAAAAAAATCCTTTCTCTACACACACACACACAAACTACACCCAAACACTGGAATACCAATGAAAACATTTTTTGAAGACTTTTTTTTAAACAATCAGCAGTCTTATAATGTCAGAGAGTTTACTTTAAGCTGTATTGTGGTGTTCTGATCTTGATCTGCGAAAAAAGTGAGATGCTGATAAACCAAGGAGCTATATATTGTAGTCACTTTGGCCTTAGAAGCAATATAGGACCTGGGTGCACCTGTATCTAGTCAAATACCATACCCCCTTCTGGACGTGAATATTTTGGTACACCTTACTTTGAGAGTGAAGTATTTTGTCCACGAAATACACAAGGTTATGATATAAAACTGTGTGAGATGCTTAAAAAAAAAAGGATGAAAACAAAAGTTTCAATTTTAAGCAATTCCAAGTATTAGCTATGGTCTCAAGTATTTAAAAGTTTAGAAAGGAAATTTTAAAGCAAAAGGAACCAACATAAAAGCAAACAGATCATCAAGATATCAAATTATAACAAGCAGAAGTTGGTATGCTTACGTGTTCACCCAAACTGTGATGTTGAGAGTTTTATCTGTGGCCTGCAAACGATGAGTACTGAGTCTTACAGAAAACATCACAGAGGATTGCTGTTTCAGTGGGTTTCCAATATCATCACAGACAATGAGTGTATCATCATCCACTCCACCTGGATTTGGGTTGCACTTGACAACAGAGTCCTGAAAACACATTTTTTTAAATAATCAAAACAATGTGAATGTCACAGAATCGAATAATTTTTTTTCCTAGAGCTGCAAAGAAGGGATAAAACTTACTTGGTGTTAGCAAGCACCATCTGCAAGCACTTTGCACAAATTTCATACTAACAGACCATTTCAAAGACTCTTGTTTGTCTTCTTCTTTTTTAGTCATTGTTAGCTATACTTTCAGATCAGCTTTCAGACCTTCAAGTCCCTGCTGCTGACTTTGGAGTGGAGTGTTCCCGGGTCGTGTGTCTCTGTCTGCCTTTAGTAGGGGGCATTCCTGGAGGATGTGCTCAAGCATTTGGTCTTCTAGGTTGCAGATACTGGTTGGTGAGGGTGCCTGCTATATTTTCTTTAATCGTGTGAATTCTGTTGGTGGTACCCCTATATATGTTCACTGGATTAGTACCCACTGCCTATTGGGATTCCCCAGTGGGCTGGTATTTATTGGGATTCCCCAGTGGGCTGCTAGCTATTGAAGGACTACTTGGTGATTTTTGGAGTTTCTTCATTAGATGAAGAGATTATTTTCCCCAAAAGGGCCGCTCTGGAGTGTGAAAGTAATGTCTAAGGTGATGTGTGCACGAGTCTGATGTTATCCCAGCATCCCCATCTACAGTGGTGTCAGCTATGAAGAATAGCAACTCAAGGACGTCAATATTTCTTCAAGTTTTCTGATGATATTTAAGACACAAGTATAGGACTATACACATACACCAGTCAGTAAACTCTTCTTTACACTGAGCTGCCTGTGGCATTTGACCAGTAATTGGTCAGATGATTACTACATTTGGGAGACCTGCTTCACTACTGTTGCTCCACCACTATCAGGCTTGACATCTTTCCTCATCCCTGATATTTTCCCTTCAGCTGCTTACCTGTCCATCGCCACCCACACCCTGGTAGTCCATAAGAGGAGGTTTCTGGATGAAAACACGAGTCAGATATGCTGCTTCTCCAAGGTTGGTTATACTGATGTTAAGCGAAGTGCTGACTCTGTCCCCAACCTGAATGAGGTACTTTTCTCCTTCCTTAGGCTGTGCAAGTTTGACATCAAACTGAAGGTTGCTTTTACAGAGGTTGTCATCTCCACATTCTTTCACAAAGTCCACCTGAACAAAAGACAAAATAGTGCTAAAGCAGCCTACAAGTAGAATCAAACACCTTTTTTATATGAAACCTTTTATAATAATAATAAATGAACCTGTAGAGAACATTTCCCTGTGTGGATGCAAGCTCAATGCACGGAGGACTATGAACAAACCATCAATCAAACCATACAGCAAAGAATCACAAGCTTCAGCAAATGGATGACACCATGGAAAACACAAACAAAAATGGATACAGATGAAGAGCTGAGGAGTGAGAGCAGAACAGTTTGCTTGATGATGAAAGATATTTTGTAAAAAGGTGGGTTTTGAGGCCAGACTTGAAAGTCTTGAACGTAGGGACAGCTTGAAAGAGAAATGGGCGGAGAATTCCAAATGGTGAGTCCAGAGAAGGAGATGGAGGATCAGCAGAATTTTTATGGGCTGATGCATGACACAGAGAAGAGGGCAACACAAGCAGACTGAAGAGTCCAACCCAGGTAATAAAGCATCAGTAGCTCTGACAGGTATGCTAACATGAGGCAACGAAGACAACGATAGCACAAAGTTGTAATCTTGTAATCTATGCAAGCTCAAAATAGTAGCCAGTAGAGTTCATCACAAAAGCGTGTAGCATGATCTGCTTGTCATCTATGGATTATAATATGAACAGTATTATTCTGAGCCCTCTGAAGTTTTTCAGTAGTTGGTTAGGGAGATTGACAAGCAGAAAGTAGCAGTAATCCGGTCGGAGCAACACAAAAGCTAACATGTTAAGTTTATGAAACCCGAGAACTGATCCCATGAAAACAGTTCAAGGTGTTAGGGGGTGTTTGAAAGTCACTTTAAAGGGGTGAGTTTTAAGTAGTTGCTTGAAACCACTGACAGAGGTAGCCTGGCAGAACAACAGTGTTTCAGGCAGATGGACCAGCGTATGCAAAGACTTGCTGGCCAGCAGAGCACAGCCCAGCCCAGGGGATGCGGAATGTATGAAAGAAATGGGAGGAATGGAGTCCAGAGGATGAGGTAAGAAGAAAGGTTATCAGGAGCACAGTGATGAGACATTTATTACAAAGACATCCAGTCCAATCTGTGATATGGTTGGTGATACAAAGCCACTGAAATAAGCTAAGAAGGGGATTGACAAGATCAGTCTTATCTGCCCAAAGAACAAGACAGACAGCAGGGAGCAAAATGCAGTAATAAGAAATCTAGCAAAAAGAGAGTTGCAGTAATCCATGCAAAAGAAATGAGAGAAGAGAACAAGAATGAAGGTGGCATTGGTACTCAGATGGCTACAGACAGTGAAGAGACATAGGGGATGAAAGTGTGGAGTTCTGAATGACACCAAGACTGTTAATGTTGGGTGATAAGGGAATCTGGTGCCAGACCAGACTAGAGGAAGAGACAATGGAAAGATACTGTCTAGTGCCAATGATCAATGCTTCAGTTTTGTCAGAGTTTCAGTCATCCATTTCCAGATGTCAGACTAGCAGTGACTGATAGAGGAGAAAAGGCTAAAATTTCAGTTTGTTGGTGGACATCCAGGCTTTCACAGAATCTACTGCTCGTTGTGCAGAGACATAGACCTGCTGAAACTGAAAAGTTAGTGCAGATGCTAATAATAATAATAATAAATGTGTGATTTGTATAGCACATGCTCACACTCATAAGGAGCATGCTCTTAAATCTAAGGACCAGACATGCAGCAAAGTTTTGTACTTGCTAGAGTTTATAAATGAGGTATAAGGGGCAGCCTGCAAGCAATGAGTTGCAGTAATAAAGCCTAGCAAGAACAAACTCACAGACAAGAGTGTTAGTAGCACATGTGAAGAGAATGCAAGCAGTTACATATCATCAGCCTACATGTGATACTGCAGGCCCAAGTGGTTTACCAATCTTGTGAACTCCACACCAGAAGACAAAACAATACTAATACTGTATTAACCCATTATACCTTGAAAGCAAGTGATCTACCGTTTCCCCCAGAAGCCTCTGGACATTGTAAAACAGTGCCAAAATATTATTTGTCCTTGGCAAGCAATGTCTGTGATGTGAGGAAAAGTACAAGTTCTGGTACCTAAGATTCATAGCTGAATTTTTGTACATGCCAGTGATTACTGAAAATGGTAGTGAAGAGCATGGAGAAAAAAGTCATGCAGCACCATATTAAAAACCTAAATTAGGCTTTATTGCTTAAGTGACACTGTGCTCTTCATAAAATATTATAGCAACAGACAACACAGCCATATCAATAGCCCATGTAAATGAACGATCATGCCTAAAAATGAGAGGGGAAAACCTAATTTAGTTTTGAAACATGACAAATGACAACAGATGTAACACAATTTTTATATAGAACTTAACAGACAGACAGATGAAAAGGTAATTATTTAGGTATGAAGAAATCTTGTCATGCATATTCATTTGCATTGAAATAAAAAAACAAGTATATGTGTCCACTTTTTCTGCAATACTTGAATGTGTAGATGCTGTTCACAGTATAAAAAAAATGCATGTTGGCAAAAATGCAAAGATTCATACCAGTGTTGAAACAGTGTTTGGCTCAGCTTCCACAGCACCTGTTGTTGACAAAACAGGGTAGGTATTTATATTTGGAAGAGGGTCTCCAGAGCGAGGGCGTGTATATGGTGGCTCACTTTGTGAGAAGGTTACTGCAAGTTCCATAGGATTGAGTTTGTCTGTTAGCACATCCTGCAAAGCAAGACAGTCAGAAAGTCTTTCAAATACCACTTATGACAATTTTCTTTTAAGCGCAGTAAAGCATTACAGAAAAGCTTGCTAATTATGGTGTGCATACAGGTGGCAGCTACGTGTATGACGGTACTATTTTCTGGACATTTAAAAAAGTTTATTTGAACGTCTTCAGAAAGATAGCAGTACTCTGAAAATAATTCAGTATCATGCATCAACAGTTCATTCAACAAATTTTAGTGCAGTACCTTCAGATAAGCCAGCTGTTCAACACAAGCCACTTGGTCTAATGCCTGAGGATGTAGCCGTATAACATCTTCAACAAACTTTTTGCTGGCATCAGCTGACTGTTTAAATTCTAGGCGAGAAATGCTGCGGATTCTCTCTGCTTCCACTCTGTACTTTATCTCTGGTCCTGTTGTAAAGCTAATAATAGAAAAATTCAACTAACTTAAGAAGTTTTTTTTGCTTCTATTATGAATCATTTTGTGTTCTGCACTCTTTATCCAGTCCTTAAAGTTTTATTTTTATATAACTTAAAATTCAGCATGCTATACTTATTCTCCTTTACCTAGTCTATTTAATGCTCTTTAAACTATATACCAAATATTATTTTTGACAAAATGAGGTTTCTTCCTGCATTATCTAGAGACTCACCTCTCAGAAGGCTCTGCTTTAAATTTTAAGCATATCTTCAATAGCACACAATGCCTTGCAGTTGAATCAATGGTACACCGTGATGCTGCAGTCAGGTTCACCATCTTTGGAGATACCGTAATTTCCGGCAGCAAGTGGATGATAGCTCTGGCACGGAGCAGTACCACTCGTGAACTTTCATATGATCCCACTAAAAGATCTGGGTAGCCATTAGAGTCCAGATCTAAACCCCCAGCCAAGGAGCTGCCAAATGACTGGAACTGATTACTGCTAGGCATATCACTAGCTGCAATCCTCTGTTGATACAAAAATAAACCATAGGAATATGTATTAAAAAATAACATTTTTCAAAATGTCCTATGAGTGAAATATGAAAATGCTCTCATGATTTATTTATTCTGCTGTAAAAGTAATGTTAAAAGAAAAAGTTGTTTCCAAGAAAATAGAAAGAAAATGAAACAACATACTTGTGCATAATTTTTCACCACACCAGACCTAGACCCATGATAGATATAAACTGTTCCATTGCCTTCATATGGTGCACCCACAGCAAAATCTACAGAATACAGAAAACACAGATATGGAACACAATTCCTCTTCAAAATGCAAAAAAATATTTTAAACACATTTGTCTTTACACTTTGAGATTTCATTTTGAATTCTGGGGTAGGTACCAAAGCCTGGATTTTAGGTTCGGCCAACATTCTGTGGTTCATTGGGGACTGCGTGACTGGTCTCATGCCTGACTAGTAGCAATCCGAACCTAACTTATTGGGGAGGGAACAGATAATGTAGAGAGAGTGCTTGTCTGCTTGCTTTAAAAATCAGGCTACGGTTTGGGAACTTTACAATTACCATTTCAAATTTATGAGAATTTCCTAACTTTTAGCAAAAAATGTCCTGAATAGTAAATGAATGAAGTCTAACTGCAGATATGTTTTAATTAACTATTCTGCATTCCAAATGTGCATTTCTGATTCTTCATAAATACACCAGATCTACATTTGCCTTTTTATTCCCTATGTCACTGTACAGCATCTCAACTACACATCCATGAACACACAAATTATTACACCTTGACTTTATCAGCATTGCTTCTGAGTTGCTGAGAAGTATTACTCTTTTGAAACTGAACAAAACTGAAATATAAATAGGAGGTCATAATATTTCATGCTTTTGTGTAAAAGCAAACTTTACAATACTTCATTATACAAAGTTCGGATAAGGTAAACTACATGCTGTATTTTTGTGTGTGAAAATTTAGATCTGCCAGCATCTATTACATGATATGGTATATGATCTATGTTTTCAGGAAGTTCTACAAGAGCTAAGTATGTTTTTTTTTATCATTTATAGGTGCAGAAATCCTTCCTGACCTTGATATCCATCATGATTTACATCTCCCAGCTTTGCCAAACTTATCCCAAAGCGAGCATGCTCACAGCCAAGTTTGATGCATTCTGCATCACTCATCTTTCTGCTCAAAATGACTGTAGGTGTTGTTGATTTGCTTATCTGTGAATAAACAAAGCAAAAATACGAAATTCATTTTCAAGTCTGTTGTACTGCATCCTTCATTTCATTTCACCAAAACCATGGAGATTATTTACCATCCAGGACAGACTGCAAAGAGTAACTGCCGAAAGGTTTTAAGTTTGATCATATGCTTTCTCTTTAGCTAGTTTTTAGCTAGACCTCAGAACATAAATACCAAATAAAAAAAAAAAACAGGGAGAAATAACCCAAGAGTTATCTTACCATTGTTTTACCACCAAGGTAAACATAGACTGCACCACCATAGCCATTCTCATAGTAGTATGGAGCTCCAACAATCAAGTCATCATACCTGCATTTAATTAAGAAACAAAAAAATTAGGGGAAGTCATCATTAGAACCCATGCACTGTGAGAGTTTTAAGACCATAAGTTTGATTACTTTAGCAGTTGGAATGTAAGATCGCAGCACAAGGACCAAAATTCAGCAACAAGCATGTAGTCAGGATTTAAGGTACAGATCATCCAGGTTCTGGAAAGCCCTATTTACCAGTGACACATGAAAAGCCATGACCTTTATCCAAGATGGTTGTTGAAATATGAAAAAATTTCAGGGAAAGGTTTTCTCATATATTCTATAACATCTGTAAGACGGAGAAGCTGTCTGCAAAATGGACATGTAATATACAGAATATACACAGTCCTTGGCTGGTTCCACTCCTGTCTGCTCATACCCAGTCTGTTAATGTCCATGGCTTCACTCCAAAGCCTGCTGCAATGTAATATGGAGTGCCTCAGGGTTCAGTCTTTGGGCCTCTCTTGTTTACTATGTCCAGACTCTTGGTCCTGTGATTCGCCAGTCTTGCTTGCAGAGTGTATGCCATCGATACTCAGCTACTGAATTCTAGCACAGCTTGCCAAGCCCACAAATTGTTCACCAACACTTTTGATTCTGTCAAACACTGGATGTTGTCAAACAGATTACAGTTCTAAGAGAAAAACTGGTCCTCTTGACAGCATCTGAAGATATGCTTAAACATTTAACTCCATCCACATCACTCACTTTCTCTGGATCTATTCTTACTCTTTCCCAGTTGTCAGGAACCTTAGAGTAATTTTGGACACATCATTGTCTTTCGAGAATCATATTAACTCTGTCTGCGAGTCCACTTTTCTTGAACTGCATAGGATCAGCTGCATTAGAAATCTCCTCTCTATTGCTTCCACCAAGCAGCTTATGTCTGCATTCATACTGTGACAGTATCCCTGGTCTCTCAACCAGAACATGAATACTGGCCCCGGGGAACGGGCACGTAGGCACGTCAACATAAATTTGCAGGGGAAAACACACACGATAATCACAAGTCGGTCACTCAGTTTCACAACCTGGCGTTGAACGTCTACCTCTCACACAGGTAGTGCGAGCCCACAGTCACGTAGCCCTTTACCTTCCACGGCGACAGCACGCAGTCCTGACAGTCGGTCGTCACTGACTCGCCTCCTTCTCTCAAGGTTCTCTAACCCAACTTCTTTCTTCCCGAGTCTTGCCCTCGTGGCTAAGACTCGGTCGCGAGGCAGAAGTGTAGATGGCGTTAGGGAGCTGAAGTCGTTTCGGCTACTGACCCGTTGCTCTGTCCACTCTGAAGTCTTGCCGAAAGTAAGCGAAGTGTGTTCTTGTCTCTCTACTTATATCTCTACATTCCCACAGATACATACAATCGAGGGATGCCATTGGTCACTCACTCATTATCCAATCAGCAACAAGTACAGCTAGTAACGACAAGAGGAAATCTGCCTCTCTGACCATTGGCCACACCTACGGGTGGTCGGTCAGGTGGCTAAGCCTCCCTCCCCCTGTCTACTTACGTGGTCTGGCGGCAAACAGGTGCGCCCCCTCGAGGTCTCTCTCTCTCCCCCCAGAATTTGTTGACGTTTGGCCCAGCTGTCAGTCGCTCATGGCCGCCTAAATCACTTAGAGCCGTCTGCTCCACGCGCCACTTACGCGTCCATACCCAAACAAATATCCTTCTGCTAGCTATATGCCCCCCTCTTCCTTGCCAAAGGGCCTCAGGCTTGTCAACAAGCTGCCCCAGACACTAAGTCTGCCGATTGTTACCTACCCACTAGAGTTATCTCATGACACATACTGTCTAGGGTCAACTACTCTGTTGTTTTAGCTACCTGACCATCTGCTCAACAAGCTCCAGAGAGCTCAGAACAATGTTGCTTGCAGTGCATTCCACAAGCATAAGGCTGACCATGTCACACCCCTTCTGTGCACCTTGCATTGGGTGCCAGTTTGGGTTTATGTTAAATTCAAGATCACCATACTTTGTTATTGTGTTGTTCAATGCCTCGCCCCAGTCTATCTGTCTGAGCTTGTGTCACCCTACAGTCCTGGCAAGTCTGTTTATTCTGCCCATGCCAGGTTTCTCACTGTCCCTAGTAGATTGGAGAGGTTTGGCCATCTTTCAGAAACACCTCGTGTAATTAGTTTACCCCAACTGTTACTTTCTCCATCTTCTCCTCTCTGTGTTCTTTCATATTCCTATTAATGTTCTCTGTACATGTGTTTGTATGACTGTCTGTTATTGATGACCTTCTCTGTCATACTGCATCTCTAGCTACTGTCTTTTACATCTTGTAAAGCGCATTGAGCTCACCTCCGTGTGGAGAAATACACTATATTGATCCTCCTATTATTATTAACACCTTGGAATTGTAAATTTATAGAAGACTAAAAGTTTTACATTAAAATAAAATTAGCACCCATAAATAAAACAAGATGAACACTTAAGGGAGTCAGATTATGCAAAATAGTTGTATACAAGCACTTTGCTATTCAAGAAATTGGGGGACCCTGTTTCTTAGACAGCCTGTGTTTTCTTCAAAATGCATAAGAAAGACATACAGACATTACACAAAACTAACCAAACTCTTCATCATTTTTGCATCTGACCTGATATAGCACAAATATCATTCACTCCTGTAATTGTAGTCATGGAATACCTGCACAGACCTACCCATCATTATTAAGATCCAAAGCAAGCAGACTTGATCCAAATCCTGCAAAGTCTCGTTCACCTTCCAGCTTATGCTCAGATGTATAATGCAGAACTTCTTGGCGATCAATCCTTCTAAAAAATATTACCTCCCCTCTTTCATTAGAGCGTGGTGCACCAGACACATAATAGAGCTGACGTGTTGCATCAAACTTCCCTACTGCAGTTGAATATCCTGAAAATATAAAGCATGACTAAGCAAGTGGGCCAACGAAAGAAATCAGCATGTGGATGGGTAGAATGAAAGCAAAAAAATTAATCACATGTATGCATATATGCACATCAATGCTTGCATACCATACATGACAAACAACCAATTAACAGACCTCTGACAAGTTTCACAAAACATGCATGCATGTTCATGCACATTCAAGACCATGTATTTATTCACCAAAAAAAAAAAATTGTCAGTTGTGGGAAGTAGTGGCTCAGCAATGTATTTACTTACCAAGGTAAGTATTCTTGTGAGCTGGGAGAGGTAAAGCCTTGGTAAAATTTACTCACCAAGGTAAGAATACTTGTCAGTTGGGGGAGGCAATGCCTTAGAAGCTCCTTCCTCATTTTGACTGACAGGAACAGGTGTATTAAAAGTTGTTAAAATTCTGTCCATGGAATCGCTTGTGTTTACCATGAACATCACACCTAAAGATCAGCAAAACAGATTATGGTCCAGGCATTACAATAGTAAAAAACTGTATTATACACCCTTTTAATGCAAAAAAAACATAAAACAACTCTTCTGAAAGATTAATAATTTATGAAGTCTTGTTTTTCAACAGAAAATTCATCATAATGAGTGAAATCTATATCTATCATCTTTGAGCATTTTAGTTACTACTCAAAGCATATAGGAAACCATGATGTTAAAATGACAAAAGCCAAAAATGCAATATTTTTTAATGACAGCACCTACCTCGCCAAATGTTTGATCCTGGAGCACCAATGACCAAACTATCCTCCTGCAAAAGTTAAGGCCAATATTGTGTATGACGGGGCATGAAAAAAAGTTAATGTAAACTTACCATGCATGCACAATGCACACCCAAATATCCCACTTCTGTACAACACTCAAAACAATGCAAAACATTCTTCACATAATATTTTAGTCATTGATCACTATCACTGACAGCATAACTTTCAATGAGAGTTTGTAATTTTCTGACATTAAATACATATTGTGTTTTTAAAATATAATAATACTAATGAGCATTTACATAGTGCCTTTCCAACGATTTTTTCTCAGAGCGCTTTACAGAAATATACAGACTGAATCACCAAGAACCATGCACCCATATTTGCATGTCTCACTTCTACAACAGACACCCACTCATACACAAAGTAAATTACTGATACATCTTATGCACCGTCTTGGTCAGGACACGGTCACAGTGATGTCGCCGTTCTGAAAAAATAGTCTCGTTAACACTTAAAGGTGGTAAAAGAATCAGAGAGATGAAGGCTGACACGTAATCAGTTCCAAGTTGATGGGGCTTTGTAGAAGAAAGACCTTTGTCCTTATGTCTGTCTTAGCTAGTAGGACTCGAAGAACTTGGTGTCAGAAGAAAGTAGAAGTCGTGGAGGCATATAGATGGGAGTAAGTTCGGACAGGTACTGAGGACTAGTGCCAGAAACAATGGAGTAAATCAGAGGGAAAACTTTGTAGGCTATACGATCCATGATTGGCAGCCAGTGAAGATGCCAAATGACGGGTGATACATACTCACATCATATTCCCGATCCTTTGAAGTCTGTCAAGAAAATACTTGGGAATGCCAGCTAAAAGGGAATTACAATAGTCAAATAGAGCACGAAGGCACAGATTAGAGCTTTAGTTGCATCAGTGGTGAGATAATGACAAATGGTACTAATCCTACGAAGTTCAAGATAAGCAGTTCTGCAGACACGAGAAATATGATGATGAAAAGTCGACACCTAAACTGCAGACAGAGGTAGAGAAAGAAATACTTGAAGTGTTTATGGATGGAGACCAAGGGAGAGAAGGATGAGTCAGAAATTTCTTTGGACAAGTAAGCAGCAGTTTAGCCTAATCATCATTCAGTTGAAGCTTGTTTTGGAGAATCCATGACCTATGCATGCTTGTGTCCATGTTAGTAGTCCAGCGAGTTAAGCAAGTGAAGCTGACAAATAAAGCTGTGTATCAACGTAACTCGCATGCGACATGGCATGGAATGACATAATATCAGACAGAGGGGATGTGTACAACACAAAAGAATTGGAGCCAAGACAGACCCTTGTGGGACACCATATCTCAGGACAGAAGCATATGAGTATGCACCATTCACACACAGTCTGGCTGCGATCCATGACATAGGATTGAAACCAGGACAAAGCAACATCATGAATACCAAAAGAGTGCTAAAGTCTGTGTAGAAATATAGAATGATCGACATTATCAAATGCAGCTGACAAGTCTAACAACGCCAGAAATAAATAAACATTAATGTGCATAAATGAATGTGATTTTGTGTGTGTGTGTGTGTGTGTGTGTGTGTGTGTGTGTGTGTGTGTTTCATACAGTTGGTATTATTATTAGCCTCATTCTACAATTGCCTTCTCGTTTTCACATTTGTTTGATGAATTTCTCATACCAGTCTCCAAACATTTTGAAGTTCAAATTACCTTTCTGCTGTGCACAATGTGTATTTAATGCAAAGCTTTTCACCATTCACTCACAATTACCAATTACAATTTAAAAATAAAACTGAAAACATTAAACAGATATCTGTGAAACACATTTATACCTGTCCAAAAGATGCACTAATACCAGCTTGGCAAAGGCCAAAATCTTCCAGAAAATTGACATGAGACTTGCCCACACATGGAATCCATGCTGCGTGATAATCCAATGTCTGCTCCAGTGTGTAACACAGACCCAGAGCTGCATTTTCTTTGATATGGCGGTGGGCACAAGTCTGGGTAAAAAACGATCTTTGGTTAATCAAGTCACAGAATGACTCATGACTAATAAATTTCATTTCTCAGAATAAAATTTGGAAGACAAAGCTTTAAAACTATGCTATGAATTTATTCTAAGTAAATTCATGAACTTTCACATCATCTAAAGATGCATAAGCTTACTTGTAAAACATACACTTTTAGCAAATTAATCAGCTTATGGAATGACTCATGACTAATAAATTTCATTTCCCAGCATAAAATTTGTAAAACCATGCTTTAAAACTGTGCTATGCATTTATTCCATGCAAATTCGTTAACTTTCACAACATATAAAAATACAGGAGCTTACTTGTAAATAAAATACTTTCAGCAAATTAATTGATTATTATATATCAATGTCTTTCATATACTTGCTTTAACCCTTAGAGCATGATGAGCAACAATGACTGCTTTGTCGGGGAAGCATGGGGAAGGCGATTTTCATTACTTTTATTGCAAAGCTCAAGTTTTCTCCTTTCCAAAAATGTATAGGTTTCTTGGTTAATGTTTACCTGAGAGCATCAATAATTAAAAACAAACTTCACCCACTGTCATCTTCAAAGTCTTCAGTTATTAGCCAGTCTTTGTAATACTTATACTTTCATGTCATACTCAGAGGGTTAAATGACCGTTTACTTACCACAATTTTTTCTCCTTTGCCAAAGCTATGCAAGACTACACCGAGCCACCGATCTGCAACGTCCTCTGATGCTAAAACAGGGCTATCTGTAATCATAGTGATTGGATATACTATTTTCAAACACTGGGTCAATACCTCCAATCCAGTCCTGAAACACAGGCCTACAGAAATCCCCATGCAAAGAAAGAGGCCAAACTGTGACCTTATATTTGTCCACAGATAAAACTAATTAATAAATGGCCACAGCTCTCCCAATGACTTTAGTCTTGACAACATAAATGTATCCAACATCTTTAAGCATTGCCCAACTACAGTCAAATGCCATAAGATTCATAAAATGGCATTATGTTTCGCTTATTTATGAAAACTATGCTAATGACATGAAAGGTACAGATCTTTCTTTTCATAGAAAAAAAAATTAACACACAAAAATGAATGGTTGCCTCATTATAACAGCTCTAAAATTAATGCCATTTCAAACTCTTCTATAAGAAGTTGAAACATTTAAAACCGAAAAAGTATAGCGCTGAATTTTGTGATAAAACTTAACAATAACATATAAGCATCCATATAAAAATGGAAATAAATGCATCATTAAATTTACAGTATTGGATCTAGCATTATGCAAATTACTAAGAACAAAGCGATAAGACTTGGACCGCAAGCTTCAGTTACAATGTAAATCCTATATTTAAAAAAAAAGCCAGGAAGCTTTATATGTTTACATCTGCTCTCGGGACCCGATTGTATGCATTTTATAATTTATGAATTGCGACTGTATTTAATTCATTAACAAATATAATAAGGGTGACCGGACACTTAATCCCCAGACATTTAATCCCCTTCACTTAATCCCCAGACACTTAATCCTCAAAAATGCCCCCAAATCACGCCACAACACTCAAAACTGCTATTTTGTGAACTTGAAATATTATAACCATAAGAGAAATGTGTTGCGTGGTAACTCTAATGAGACGTAATAATCGCCCCAATTAGGGTACCTCCGATCATTAGCTTACCTGTCATATTGATTAACAACACTTTTCATATCATATTGTTGACTTTAATAGCTCACATGAACTTTAACTAATGTTATAGATGTTGAAGTTAAGTATTATTTTAATTGTCAAACTTATTTTGATGTTTACATGAAAATAATTATTTGAATTTGAATTAAATTTTTCATTCACTTCATAATTTTTTGAGTTGAAATTTAATTTTGAGGATTAAGTGTCGGGGGATTAAAAGTCTAGGGGATTAAGTGTCTGGGATTCATAATAAGATACTAATGGAGGGTTTCTATCACATAGAAACATGTATAGATCACATAACAGAACTACTAATCACACAAAGAAAATATGGCATGGGACTCTAAAAGCACAAATATTTAGGTTAGAGGTTTCACTGGTTAAAATTTTAAGACATTTTATAATAACCAAGAACAGATGTGATATTTCACCATTACTTGCTTAAGTTGCTATCAAACATTTAAGACATACTTTTATATGCATAAAAATATTACCAGGAATGAAGGTTATGATTATATTAACATACACTGTGAAGTATTTTTTCTTTTTCTGATCTATAAGACCTCCAATATTTTTATCAAGGCAGAGGTGGAGATGGGGTTAAAACCCCAACAATTATAAGTGAGGGTCTGAAAACTCCTTGCATTTTAAGGATAGGAAACCCTTCTAATTTGCCAGATGTGAAAATAACCTCTTCTTTCCATTCAGATGAAACTCTTCAAAACTGACATGCACAGAAAGAGGTTAAATCCATGACCCCATATTACAACATAAATACATTTACAGAAAATATATTAAATAGCTATATCCGTATTTCAACTACATGGATAAGGACTTGGCTTTCAAGAATGATCATCTTCTTTTTTGTGATTTAAGGAATTATTCAGCATGTTCTAATTAACTTAATTCGTTGTTCCTTTGTACTACATACTACTACATTTCTAGCATCAACCAATGAACTTACTGAATGGTTCAGTGTTCAGCTGATGACAGTCATTCTCATTTGTGGATACTGCATTACATTTGAAGATAGCACCACCTGACAAAGTGGATCCTATTCGTATCTGCTGTTTTGGAGCTCCTACCAAAATTCTGCACACAAATAATAATAATAAATGAAGATTTTTATAGTGCATATTCACACTCATAGAGAGCATGCTCTAAGCACTTAAAACGGGAAAGAGATATGGACTAAATGGATAGAACACGAGGGACGGAAGAATAAACGAAAGTATTGACGACAAACAGAAAACAAGGATAGAAAACACAAAAAGGCATCAAGTAACAGGAACAGAGAATATAGGGATTCTGCAGAGAAAGATGGGTAGAAAAGTAGCAGGAGCGGAAGTGGCGAGGATAGGCAGGACTAGCATTGTGGAGTGTGTCAGGAGTAATGCTCAAGGAAGAGGTGTGTTTTCAGTGCAGATTTGAGGGATTCAGTTGTAGGAAGGTGGCGGATATGGAAAGGGAGAGAGTTCCATTGTCTTGCTGCACAGTAGCCAAAAATCCTGTGACCATATGTACTTGTAAAATAGTAAGTAAAAGTGTACATAATGAACAGATATTCAGAAACACACACTCACACACACTCTCTCTCTCTTTCACACACACACACACACACACATGCATGCACACAAAGGAAACCAGATATGGGTCAATGCCTACAAAATAAAAGGCACTTTTATCAAAAAGGATTGACGAATCAGATAATGCATCTGATGCCAAGTAAAACCATCTAATACCAGGGAAAGAATTCAACTAAATGCATTCTGTTTATTCTTACTTTTATCCTTGTGCTTTACGGAGACAATGAAACAAGAGAAGAGAGACTTCAGCTTCAACTTTTTAGCATAGGTTTGCATCCATGACTGAAGAAAGGCAAAGAATGGAAACAGCATAGGATGGCAAAGATATGTCTAGCAATGGGCTTGCTCATGTGACAGGACTGGCAAGATATATGCAGTCATATGTTGCACAGCCAGCCTAACAAAAATAACCAAAGCATGTTCATAGTAGTATTTATTCATTGACACACAGAAACTGGGAAGGTTATAAAATCAACTTACACTTGCACAAATGCACTGAAAATCTAACAACCTGACTATGACATTTTCATACTCTTTGTACACAGTTGTTCATGCATGAACATTCACTGAGGAAATGAGGAGTATCTTATGCAAACAAGAATCAACTATCCTGAAGTTGTTTTTTGTTTTAATTTTCGCTCTCAAATCTTATGTTCTATAGACATATGTAACTAGGCAGGTGGTTATCTTGGTATAGCTGTCTGACACTAAAAGGCTGAATGTGAATTGTGAAATTGCACCTGTAAAATTTTTTGGGAATGTATTCTTCTCATAAAACAGAATATCTGGGACAAAAGTGCATTTCTGCTTCCTTTTTCACACAAAAAGGCATAAATTTTATGAGTGCATTTCTTATAGTTATACATGTTTTATGCAAGCAAGAACAAGACTATAAAAGGGAAGAGAGAGTGGGGTGAGGACTGCACCAGAAGAAATTGTGAAAAAAATACACCAATGAGATGGCATTTCCTTGAAAGTTTAAGTGCAAGGGGGAGGGGTGAGATCGCATGAAACTTGGACATTACATGGATTTTTGGCTATTTCACCCTTTATTACAAGCTATGCCTGGCTACAGATCTTAGCCTTAAACCATGTGGACAGTGAAAGATGTTCTTTTGTTTCCATCCTAATAAATCATCTTATTAACCCTTAAAATTCACCCAGACACTCCAGATTTCATCTGTTTTCATTTCAGTAGTCCTACATGTTTGACAAAGTTACAAGCACTTTTCCATTGACATGTACAGACATAAAGAAGGAAAGTAAGTCAGTCCACAAAGAGCTCACCCACTGACCCCAACCTCCAAAAAAAAATTTTTTTTTAACTTACGGCTAAAAGAAAACAGAAGCCATATCAGATCTAAGCACCATTCATCATGCAATAGCTTCCCGAACACTCTCCCCATCCCCTTTATAAAGCAAATTGGGATCTTCATTTTAAACGTAGCAAACAGCCTTGAGATGCCAAGTGGCTTAATGGGGCTCACCCTATATGGAGTTTGGCTACAGTAAGGTATGGGTCCTCTCGTTGATGTTTTTCAAACTAGTTTTCTGTTATCTACCCCTCTTCTGCCTCCTTCCAGCATACCTTACAGGATAGTCTTGGCAAAACTCTTGTGGCAACTCACAAGGCCAGACTATGGCTGCTTTCCATTTGGTTGTGGCAAGGATATTTTGGTGCTGACACAGTCTATGGAATGTTCATCAGGAAGGCTTCTTACTTATTCTCAAGGTCAGTAGTCAGGACCCATTGGTCCATCTTTGACAGTGATAGGGATGGATGAAGGTGACCAGACACTTTCATAGATTTTGTTTTTTCTCCTCTTAAAAGTTATGGATTTTATATTTTTAATATGTTGTGATCCATGTGTATGTCTACATGCAACCAGGAATCTATCTTTATGGCAATGGTATGTAATTTAGCTGATCTCACTCATAATGGCTACACATTCTGCACCGGATGTTAACTATGTTCCCTCCCTTGTCCCACTCCCTATGGTGGCATCTCCAATAAAGTTTATAGAAAATCACTCTTATGTTATTCAGGAAAACTAAACATATGTAGGTGTATGTGTATAGTATATATGTAAGCACACATGCATAAAGAGAGAAAGAGATTTAAGTTTTGTGCTTTTAATAACAATGGCATAGGTAACAACAATGCAGAAGCACTAGCTGTTTACCAAGATGATGGGTAATTTCACATGGTAAAAATATCTTAGGCCGAAATGTATTTGTTTTAGGGTACAAAAATGACGCTTCTACGACCCAGGGACCACCAATAAGTAATTTGTTGGCCGTTGCTGTAATGTTGAGGTATTGATGGAGATCAGTTTTTTTAAAGATGAACTGATCAAGTTTAATTTGTTTTTACTACATGTATGCCACAGAGTACACTCTACGTCTTATAACATGTGGTCGTCGTCTGGGTCCTTTGCTTGCTTCCTTCCGAGCATCATATTTTCGGTTTAGGTCATATTGACCTACATACTACTACCGATCTCTCTTCCTCTTACTTGCACATCTTCACCCGGCCTCTTGTAAGCTGACAAGAGATAAATATGGTTTTAGGGCAAAGTTAGTAGGTCAAGCATGACACTGACAGAGCTAGTAGACACTTCAGAACAAAGGTCAGCTGAACAAAACATAGCACAGAGAGGAGGGAGGAAGGGGTGGAAGCGCGGATATGGCCGAGGACTTTGAGGTGGGGGGGGGGGAGCTTAGCGGCGCACAGTTAGGTTTAAGGCACGATTTATTCGTCGGTATCTTAATGTTTATGCCAATTATTACATCACATTTAGTGACGCAAATAACTCAAAACAATTCAATGCCACTGTCATATTCTGAGGATTCTCCACTCCAAGCGATTTTTTGCGGACTAAAATAGTGGGCGATTAATCGTAACAGAATTTGTAAAATTGAATTTCCCAGCGTGGTGGTAAACACAATGCGCCGTGCGCGAAAGACCACAAATAAACCAGCAGTTAACGAGGCAATAAAGAAACAAGCGTCAGCAAAAGGATGACACTTTCTAAGTGGATGAAGAACTTAAATAAGGCAAATGGGTAACCCGCAGCTAACCTAATAATTCGAACTTGAAGTTTCCTGTCATTACAGGCAACACTTTTCTTCAGCTCACCAATAAGCCTCGATCTATACTAATTTCCGTCCTTCCTATGACGATTTCTATCCGAAACAAAAAATGAAGTGATTTATTGCGGAACTGTTTCATTTGATGATGGATCAATGGCTCTTTCCAATGGCAAATATACGTACGTTTACGCTGCATTTGCCTTGAATTCCGCCCTCCCCAACCCTTACAGTCTTCTGTCACTGTCAGTGACTACAGCCTTTATTCCCATCAAAACTTCTGATTTTCCACCCACATACTGACTCTACACGTAGAACGACGAAGAACTATGAAAAAACGCTTAAAACCCGTGGCAGAAAAATCTTCACTGGAGAGGGAAACTTGGCATATGAAGCAGTTGTGTGGATAAGAACAATGGCAAGTTTTCAAGCGCTGTCGAAAGGACGAAAGGCTGACACATTCCCCTTCCCACCATGTTCAGGAAGCGCATAAACTCTTCCATACAGCTCGCACTGGCGAGTGCAAACGTCTTCATAGCTATAGCTCAATTGCATCGACACACCCGTATTGAACGAATGAAAGTCTTTTCTCTGGCCACAAAGTCTTCTGCAGACAATGGCAATAGGATGCGCCAGAGAGGCTGCGCGGGGCGGACACTTTTTTATTTTTAATATTGGACTCGACTTCGCCCTAAATTACGATCGGCAATATCATCTAAAGCACCAATAAACATCAGATTTTGATACTAAGTCTGTCACACAACAGTAAACCTGTAAGCCTTTCCTGGGATTTGAATAGAATTAATGTTTTCACTGAGCAAGACGATCTCTGCAGTTGAGTGCCGCTTTGCGCAGTTGTATAATTTTTTTTAGTGCAATGAGTCAAAGAGAAGAGAACACATATTGTTTGGGCAAGGGAGGGGCTTAGTAAGTGCACACACCCTTCTGATGAGTAAGCAATGTAAATAAACTTCCAATGACAGCAAAATACACAAAGATTTCTCAGGCACCACTAAATGTATACTTTGATAAATGATGTTATTTGATAGCACATACTATGTGCTTTAAGTCCCTAAATTATATATTGATAATTTATCATCTCATGAAATAATGGAAATAACACTTTAAAATATCATCAAAGTAAATTCATATTTTATTTATTACCTCATTTCTACACTAAACATCTTCTCTGTCTTGGGCCATTCAGAATTTTGCAACTGTGGCAGTTTCCACAAGCATCACCAAGATATATATGAATGCATGTATTTAACTAGTATTCTATCAATAATGTCATCATTACATTTACATGACAATGCACTAATTTATTAAACTGGCAAAAGGCTGAATTCAATATATGGCTCTAGCTGTTTACCATGCTTTGATATTATTTATATAATTTATATTGAAGTAATGCTAATGAACATTTCTCTCAAATAAAGGTCTTGTTAGTATGCTGTGAATGGGTTCTACCCCATTCCCCCCAGAAATCACAATAAGACAGTAAAAGTGCTTACCATTCATTCATTCATTCCATGTGCCATTCACTTGATCAATTCTACGGGCCATCATCTTGTGTTAGCCTTAGGTCACCAACTGTACCTTACTGTTGCTGGGAGTATGTGTTACTATATACATACAGTGTGTGTGAGAAAGAATTATTTCAACATGTATGTCCTTATCTGTATATTGCTGGCATATAAGCACCATCTGGAATTGCTCATGTGGATTAATAAAATTGTATTGTAAGTTATCTTTCAGATCAGCAGGCCAACATCTAAGCATTTGTAGCCAAATGAACCCTCCTATCCTTCAAAACGTTTGAATTTCATGTTATCCAATTTCACAAATACTCCTAATATACACTAGCAATTAACCGCACCTCTTTCACTTATTTAGGCCTGTTTTGAATGTGGCACAATCCCATTTCGGCACTAGTGGACGCTGAATGCTGTGGCGCCTAAGGTAAATAACGGCCCTGACAGTATTATAATGCAGACATATTTCTGGATGTGTGGATTAAAGGTGGGGGAAGGAGGAGGGTGATAACGATTTTTTTGTGAACTGTTTGTTAACTGTGAACAGGACAGCGCGCAAGCAAGGCAAGCCAATCCTCCCACTCATAGCTGAGGCCCCACATTGGGGAAGACATGGTTGACTGCTTAATGACCGATATGTGACTGCACTTGGTAGAGGCCATAACAAAACTTGGGTTAGCAAATTAGCTCTCTTCACTGGTGAATTTATGTGAAATTCAAACGATACAAGAAAAGCATGATTTATGCATACTAAACCCTTCCGTGCATGTAGTGTAAAACGTACACGATAATAATAAAAGATCAAAAATTAAAATTTTCTTTCACGAATTGCTTTTTCCTTTTATGTACAGTGCTTTTGATTAAATTAATAAAACAAAAACACATGTCAAAAACACAGATACAGGTGCGGCATGTTTACTCACAAGTTCTCGATTATCTTGCCGTCATTGACAATTTGGTGCTCAGCCACGGAATATCCAAAGTAGCTGTTTTCGGGCCCATTTTTTATAACAGAAAATCTGGGATCCAAATTAAATCCTTTGCTCAAAGCAACAAGAACAGAGAAGCTAAAATACAAGACACTCCTGCTGCACGCTCTCTCGTCCGCCATTCTCTTGCGGGTCGGTACCCTGACGCTGATAATAGACGTCGAACGCAAGTCTCGAAGATGCGCGTGGGATTAACGTGAGTCTACTTCCGGAAAACATGGCTAGTGGTCGGACGTAAACACAGCAACATCGACGTTAGATATTTGGTGTTTAATTAAAAGACAACATCTGGAACGTGGAGATTTTCATTTTTAGGTTTAATCTAGAAACTTCAGCGCGATGCTGTCTAGTCTCGTAAAGCAGCATCAAACCCGTCAGCAAGCACGCAAAGAATTACAGGGTGAGCCGATTATCAAATGGATTAACTAGGTGTAGCATTGCATAACGCTGTATGTTTATTTTGAAAAGGTAAAAAAAAAGTAGACTTTATATTCATAGATTATGCTTAATATTTGTCGCATTGTGTGTGTGGTGAATGGTTCCTAGATAACTATCACATCTTTCTGAACCCTAAATGTTGGCCTCATCATTTGTGAATGTAGATAGCAATTTGTCAATCGACGATCAGTAGTCTATATAAGCATGTGCATGTGTGTAGCGTGGGGTGATTAAAGATAATGTTTTTTGCGCTTTATTTATTGACATTGCCATTATTGTTATCGTCCATTGTGTCAGTTTAAAGTTTCTTTTCTGACGGTGAATTACGTATATACGTCTGTCAAACCTGCCGGAGAAAACTAAACCTATGTGGGCGCGCGCGCGAACACACACAGGGTATGCAGTGACATAAAGTTTGAACAGCACATGTACTTTATAGATCAGAAACCTATATCTAGGTAACTGAAAATCCTTGAAATATGTTTAGAAATATTATGTGAATATGTTAATCATTTACTTGTAGTCAATCAATGTTGAAGACATGTAAAGAGATTGGAAATCTGCTTGTAGAACGAGGCTGAAATGGTCATGGTGCAAACAATGCAGACAAAGAACCTTTAACAACAAAAAAGATAAAAATCATTTAATTAAGATACAACAACAAAATTATACTTACTTGCATGATCTCTTCTGAGTTTGTTGTGTAAATCTGTTTTGAAATCCGTAACCCTTACAACCGTGCACAAAGCAACACCACATGACATTTAGTCATTTTTAAACCTAAAGGTATTTTTTGTATGCTAGTATTGCTGGAGATTTAATTATTTAGTTTGCTTTATTAAAATACTACTGGTGAGGATGTATAGCACATACTGTATGTTCTTAGATCACATTAATTTTGAATAGATAAATGTAAATTTAACATATTAAAATCAAAGAATAACATGATTCATGTTAGATACATTCTCATTCTATACATATTGTTCAAAGATGCTTTTGCCAAAAACATTTGATCCTCCTGATTATTAAAATAAATGGTAAACAATTTTTCATTCATCCTAAGCATGCTGTGGAAGAGTTATTGGATGGTTTTTGGTGACTATACAAACTACCCCTTTATTGTGCAGCATTTTAGAGAGATAGAAGGTTGATTCTGCTTGGGGCTTACAAGCTATCTGTCACTTTTTATCATTTCTACATTTTTTTATTGGTTGTTTTGCATCTTTCTGTTTTAGGGTCCTGTTGTATCTGTGGTCTATTTATTTTCTTCTAGTGGAACTACCTGAGGATTTTTTTTTAAGTTGTACTTACAAACCTTTGAACTTTTTGAAGATAACTGTGTCTCATGGTGCAATGTCTTATCTTCAGTGCAAGGCAGAGATTACTAACTTTATTTAAAGTAAATATGCATATCAAGCAAATCATACATAGGTTCACTGTCTTCAGCATCAGAAAATATTACTGTGTTTCTCTTGTAGTCAAAAGGAAAAAAAATTAAAAGATGTTTAGAAACATTTGCATGCATGCACACAGGTGTACATGTGAAAAATTTATGTATGAGTTTTTTTCCTTTCCTTTTTAAGACAGACATAAATTATGCTACATTTTATATCTGATTTTAGCTAGTGTTATCTATATTAAATGGTGTTATATAATCTCATACTTCATACAACGTGTGGTACCAGTTTACATTCATATCATTTATTTTACAATTTTAACTACATTTTCATCAATGGGAAATATACTACAATATTCAGGAGAGCTGCCATGTGGAAATAGAGACAAGAATATTTAAATTATTGAATTTTTTTAATTGATTTCCTTTTTTTGTGCTAGTTAAAAAATGAAACAGACTTCAGGTTATGTTGTTTTAGTGATACCTGCTTAGGATAATTAATTATTTCAACAACCAAGCACCACTTTTGTCTTTAGTTTTGTTTTGTTTTACTTTCCTGGTGGGTTTTTTTTTTCTTCTTTTCTGTTTTTGCTGCCCAATGAGCATTTTTCTGAATGGATACCTGCGGATTATAAATAGACATCATCATCATTTAATAAAGTAATAAAGTTTATTTGTGTAGTGCTTTACCCCACCATCAATGGCAGCCTCAAAGCGCTTTACAAAAAATAAAAACTGTACAAGCATCATATAAATAATAGAAGATGGTCTCAAAAGTTCATTATTCATCAGCTATTCATGTTGGGAAGAAGATGAATGCCATCAGAATAAATGCACTCTGCAGCCTTGTCATTGCATGGAATCTTCGATAACTCACTAAAGTTTTACTTTGAAAAATAGCTGTAAGTTAGGATGACGTTTATAATTTTCTGTTTTCCTAGTTTCATTAAATTCTGTAATGACCTCATACTGACGTTTTTAAAGGACTTCATTAATTAATAGTTTGAAGGGGCAACCTTTAGCAACATGCTTTAATTTCTTGCAGTTTCTTGTAATAGAATTTGCTAAGTGTTTAAGCCTGAACATTAGAATAAAAGTTCATTCTACTCTGAGAAGATGGGGAAGGAAGAGCTTTTGTAAGGGCCAGACAGAAGGGAAGTGAGGGGAGGGGCTATATGAAATTGATAAAACTGGTAAGAAAAGGCTCATTGTATCTTGACACAGCAGGATAGGGATAGTGGTGGAATGTCAGGAATGACATGAGACTACAGTATGTCTCTAACCACACTTGACCAGAGCTTTTACTGTTTGCACACTTGAACGCTTTTGGAAAGCAAGGAAGCAGCATGGATAATTGAGATGATTTACATCAGTTTTATGTCTGAAGCTTAATTACTGCAATAGATTATGTGCAAAACTTATTACAGTGGTGTAAATGTTTGTCATAATAAATTATTCGTTGTGACAGTGTACAGAACGGTTTTGGCATAGTAAAAGTGTTTCTTGTGATAAATGTAATCTGCAATAAGAATTTCCATTTGCAACTGGTAGGCAAATATTTTTACTACAGGGGAGAAACCAAGACGAGGAAATGTTTTCTAAAGATAACTAGTAGTGGGTCAATTTAGGAAGATGGTTCAGAGGATTGAAGATTAGGGTGAACATCTGGATGTAAAAGGCATTGGCTTTGTCACTGAACGTAAGAATTAAATGAAAAAAAAAATGAAGACTGGGAATTAAATGAAAGAAATGTCTGAAGTCATGTAATAAGAAAATTGACTGAATCATTCAGCAAACATGAACAGTTTTAACAACTTATGAATGGCTACTTCAGTTTGTTGTGACAAAAATCAACTTTTAATGTGTAGATTAATTGGAAACAACAATTGCATGTTTTATGTTTGTTTTAGAAAAACGGAAACGGGATGCCATTGTGGCTGCAACAGCACTTTCTCATGTTCTTGTAGATCATCTTAATGCTGGGCAAGTATTTATCTTTTAAGAACAAATTATCACATGCTTCTTTGCATTTTCCAGATATTTTTGTTAATCCACTTATTTATCTTTGCATTAAAAGAAAATTTTTTAGAGTTTTTCTGTCACATAAATTTTGCTTGAGCAGTTGACAGGTGTTATTGTACCTGACAATATTGTACAGTTTGCTTTAAAAAAATACAAACAGATATTGGAAAAGTATGTAAAATGTGTAAGATAAAAACTGGTACAGATTCTGCAAAAAATAAATCAGTACATTTTTACAAATATTTAGAGCATCCAGTTGTGAGTGGCTACATGGTATATATATCAGGGCAGGAGAGACTAGGATTCCACATTTCATGTGCCATTCTCTAGATTTGTGGGCATCTCAATGTCCCTCTTTTCAACCACTAGATCATGAGAGCTTTTTTTTTCTTTAAAAAAAAACCTTCTTGCTTTCCCACCTGAGTTGTTGATGTCCTACCAGATGGGTAGATCTCTTCACTCAAGCCCAAGCTTCCCACTGTGGCAAACATCTGACAAGGGAAATTTGGCCAACACTCCTCCTCCTTTTCTGGCCACAGTATTTGAACTGCCTTATAATACAATATGTCTTTATTGTCTACTTTTGTCAAAAACAGAGATAAAAAGTTTTCTTTATTGAGAGCTCCAATAATAAAATACAGTCACACACCCACACAGCTATGTACATTCCCACTTACTGCCACTTCCCATCAGAAATGATTATCAGAGGTGCACATGCATGTATGCAGGTGAACACACACACAGAGACTAGGTATATTTGTTAGTCCTGATCAACACTCTTCTTGGCGACCAGTTGTTTATTCTACGGCCAGAGGGTAACATTTGGAAATGGTGATGTAGCAGGTGAGAGGGGTCTGTGATAATGCTGACAGCTTTTAACCTTACAGCCTTGGTATATAGATCAACTAATGATCTTTATGGAAAGCAAATGTTCTTGCTTGACCATTGTCAAACAAGCTGTAACGTTGATAGGGAGAACACCAAGCCGAACTGATAGATTGAATATTTAAATACTTTTGATCAGGTTGTAAATTACTGATTAAAAAATTCTTTAATTACCTTAGCAGGAATAGGTGCTGGTGTACTTTCCTGGAAGGATAGCCAAGGTAACTCAAACTTTGCTCATGTTCTAGCATGTCACTGCCAATAACCAAAGATGATTGGACAGGTTGATGTCTTCTATCAAGGACCTATTCTTTGGTTTTTGAAACATTGAGCACCAGAAAGCTTTCTTGAAGCCACAAATGTAGTTTCTTAACCAGAAGAAAATAGTTCACCAGTGAGTCTTTGTCCTTGAGCCGAGCAACCAACACCATATTGTCTAAAAACTTAATCATTGATAGGGCACAATTGAAGAAATATGTCCAGACTTCACTAGTGTATATAAAGAAAGTGTTGGGGATAAAATACACCACCTGTGTCTCCTGTATTTATGATCAAAGTGTCCGAGACTATGCCTACCAAGCTGACCCTCTTTGGCCTGTTGTGGAAAAAGTCCCTCATCCAGGAGGGGAAATTGGTGTTTGACACTGATGCAGCAACTAAGGCTATATCAGTGCAAGACAGCCAGCCCTGTAAACAGATGCCACATGCAGTGAAAGTACAGCGTGCCCGAGACGAGAGCTGAATGCAGGAAAACCAACCTTCACTGTATCGGTGACAGTCGCTAACCGTTGCACTACCAAGCCGTCCTCTCCCTCATCCAGTAATAGCAAGTGTGACTGTATTAAATGCAGATGAAAAGTTCATGAATATAATCTAAGTGTATCAGTGCTGTCCAGATGATTTGCTAACAAATACAGAGAGTCAAGCAGCCATTATCCACTTCTCGTTTTGGTTTGTACTCAAACTGCTAAGGATCTAGTTTATCAGCAATGGCATTTACTAATTGGTTGCACCCAACCCTCACTATTCACTCAGCAAGAATAAGAGTCAAGGCCACTTGTCTGAAGTAATTTAGTTCTTCAGCATGTGACTTTTTTGGTACTGGATTTATTTGATGTCTATCTTGTGCTTGTTTCTCTGTACCATAGCAACACTACAGACATTTCAGTTTGGGTTGAAGACATATATTGCTTTCAGAAATACCTCCTGTAATCCAGTGAATCATGTGACTGTTCTTTCTCCCCTTACACGCCTTCCTACATGCTCTTGGCATTGTGAGTTTATATAGTGTATGTCTGCTTACAGCATGAGTCCATCTCTGTCATGCAAAATGTTTTTCCTAAGTCATATTTGAAGCACATTCAAAATCTGTGCATGGGTAAATACCTTATAAAATGATTAAATTACATCATCATGATCACCATCCTCATCATTATTATTAGTATTATAATATTTAATTTACCCACCAGTTATAGGCTAAAAAGCTGTTAGTTGTCATTGTCTTTGATGACTCCCTTTCAGACACTGTACATAAACACAAAACAAGATGGGTAGAACTGAAAACAGAAATTTTTCAGTTCCTAATCTGATTACAATTTTAATCATTCACAGTGTTGCCCAGGCCTATGTGAACCAAAAAAAGCTCGATACTGAAACACGCATTCTTCAGGCCAATGCTGCACAGTTCTCCAAGCAGACAATGCAGTGGCTGAAGTTGGTGGAGGACTTCAATACTGCTCTTAAGGTCAATTAAAGAGATTCTTTGCTTTTATGCAGCATTTCATGTTGCAAGTTTAATTTGAAAATTAAAGCTCATAACTTATTCATGATGAGTCACTTTGCTGATTATGATTTTTGCTTTTCTTTGTACAAAACATTTAGTTACTGTATATGGTTTATGACCAAATTAAGAAGTCTCCAGCATGCATAATTGGAGGCAGATGCACGATATCAGTAGGTATACGAGAGGCATTTTATCAGTGACATACAAATTGAAAACTGCAAACTTTTTTTCCGAACCCTGGATCACCCCCTTTTGACATTTGAGATAGTGGAGCTATGTCAATCTGTATAATTTTATACATAGTGTGGCTGGGGGTGGGAGGGTTCTTGATCATAGATGATATTTATATCTGTGATTTGTGATTATTTTAGTGCATTTTCTGGAGCCACCAGTAACATCTGATCATAGAGAAAATAAACATTAAACATAAGCATGCTGTGAACCGAACATAATCTACAACCTTCCCATAGGTGAATGTTCCTGACAAACTGGATGGATGTGTAGATTTTTGCATAATTCTGCATCATCTTGTGTAGGTGAACTGCCCCCCCCCATGTACCCCCTCCCCGCCACACACACACATTGCCACACTCTGGGTTTTTTTAAATAAATATTTATATTTATTTATATATATCAGTTAAGAAATCAAACACAAAAATTTACAAACAATTTAACACTACAATGTGCATTTACTGTTTTGAAATACTCATTAAATTTTGTTGTTAATTTTTATTTCTTTTTGCAACAGGAAATTGGAGATGTAGAAAACTGGGCAAAAAGTATTGAAACCGACATGAGGACAATTTCATCAGCCCTGGAGTATGCCTATAGAAAAAGTGTGTCTTTTATTCATCAGATTAAGCAATTTATGTATTTTTTTTCCAAATACTTATTAGTTCTCCACAGATCATGTTGTGGATAAATGTAGCTAGGTAAATTATTTTCGCCTTTTTACATCTTTATAATGTATATTTGTGTGTGTGTGGACATTTTTCAGGTGACTGATTCAAGTGGAATGAATAAGGCATCTTTGACAAAGAACATGAGATACTCTTGAGCTGTGAAAGTGCAATAGGTCATCTCCCTTTGACTACTTTTTGTATCTGTTAAAAAAAATGATAAAAGTTTAGAATGAAACATGATGTTTGCATATTATAATTTAATAAAATGGATCCTGATAGAGATCTTTAACAAAAGCAGCATCAGACTAGTAATAATAAAATATTTTTATTAGCAGCAATATTAAGCTGACAATACAGAAAACTCTTTCCACATGTAACCCCGTTAAGTCCTTATTTTACTTCTTTTTATTTGTGTTTACTTATTTGGAACAAAATCTTGATTGTAAAAGGTTTTGATGGTTAGATTACTCTGACAAATCAGATATAGCAGATTCTCCACCCCCACCACCCCCCCAAAAAAAATCTATGAATGTAAACATACTTGCTGTTATACATTGTGGGCCACTTAAAAATAGCCTGCTTCCTATAATGCTGAGAGTAAGAACAACAGAGATGGGCTACCTTTAAGTGGCCCATATTGTACTAAAAATAATCATTATATGGCCAAAGTCTGAGTTTCCAGATGTGCAAAGTACCAATCCAAATATGTTCGGACATGGTCATTCCAAACAAAACCTACCAATTATATATAAATTATAATCTTGTTTGTAAAAATATAAATGTTATTGACAGTAGATTAAAAGTAAAATTGTGTTTGCAATAACTTCTGGTCTAAGGGTTTTGTGTGATATCTTAATGATTTTGCTGTTGTGTGTACAAAATGGCATTATGACAATGAGGGCAGTTAATGATGTGCTGCACAATTCTGACTGCTCTTGCATTTAAGAGCAGTGACCGAAAGCTACATGATGATTACAGTTGCAAGCTAGGCCCAGAGTGTTAAAGGAGGCAGGGCACAACTTACTGGAGAATTTTCAGTCAAATACTTGGGTTGCTGCTCACTTAATGGGCTTACAGACTTTGTGTTGAGAATATTTTGTAAATTATTTCCTAAGTGATTTTGCAGAACAGATTAAAATAGCATTTAAATAAAGATGGGAAAACACCTGATGACAAACTGACATTTACAAAATATCTTAGCATGAAAAAAGAAGGCTTGTGGGCATTGGGTCTAACTGGCAGGTTGCTGGCTTAGGGCCTTAGCCTTTAGCATAATGGCTTTTACCTCGACCTCAGAGACTGATAGAAATTTGATCAGAGAGCATCCCAGATAAATATAAAAGATTCCGTCAGGCGCCGGCATCGAGTCCAAGAATGATCGAACATCTGATATCTTGCTAGCGAAATAGTCACAAAACACTTGCGGCATCTATGAAGCAGGGTAGGCAGTAGGCAGGGGCAGTGCCTTGCTAATTCCAGTCATTGGATTGCAGATGTCAAAAAAGCTTCTTAGAGTAGATGCAATTATCTGGGCCTGAAGATAGGATGTTTTGATCTTGATGCATTTTGCAAGTTGAAACGCGTTGCTTTTATGGATGGTGAGTCCAGCCTTCCGCCAAACACGCTTATCTCGCCGGCTAATGCACTTCAGGTCATGGAGTTCGACATGGATCTGGGAATACCAAGGTGGACATTAGGACTGGCGTTTCAGACGTCGAGACACTGTGGCGTGGTCTGGATATAGACTGAGCGTTGAAAAGCCTAACATGGAAGCGAGTGTTTAGTTATCGTGTGAGGGCTAACTAGGCAATCTCTTGTTCTCATACGACCATGTTGATTTGGCCAGTCGTGTTTCCAGCTGGTGTTACTGGTTCACTGTGATCGCGCCAATGCTGATGCCGGTGATGGCCGCCACAGAACGGGCTGATTTTTTTTCTTCTGATTATTACAGTGGCTGTGAATGTTCAAAGTACTAAGCACGCTGCAGAAGGGAATGTTCAAAAGATGTGTGGGGAAAACATGATCCAGTAGAGAGTTGACAACACACAGCGAAGCTTTCACAGTACCGAAGTCAAATTCAGAACTAGGTGAAGAGGGACATGCAGCAGAAGAAGGACGAGTACCCAATCTGTTGTCTCTAAAATGATTAGACAGGAGAAATTTGGCAGACGCCCTCAGGATAAAGGTCATTCAAAACCATCCATATCATTTATTATCTCCACCATGTATTCAAAGTAACTCAAGACAATTTCATGTCTGTAGGCATTTATTCCTTTAAAAATACACGTGAAAATGAGAAAACAAGGTGTAACAATTGTAAAGTGAATACAATTATGCAGGCAATACTTTCTCTTTGACCTACACTCACCAAGCTCTTCGCACATTGGTATGCCCATGATATCTTTCTTGTTGTCTACCACAGGCAGATGCACACCTTTGAAGTCTGGCTGGGGACATGGGCGAGGAGGGAGTCCAACAATGTCGGTCACTTGGCAAAACATGGCATATGTCAGGGGAGGTGACCCACCATTGGCTTGAATTATGCTGTAAAAATATTTTGGATTTAACACAATGAAGGGGGAGTATCATGCTATTTTACGGACAGCTCCAGATTTCAACCACAGATCAAAATCTTAGTAATTCAACCAGGTAGTTGTCGACTTCTAAGATAATAAAAGCTATATGTTCCCAAAACTCAATTTTAAAAAAAAACAGTGCTAGATTTACATAAGGCTGTGATACGAATAATCACATCACTTTCCTTCAATCAGTTTCAAGCATCAAGTTCTATCATATCAAGCCCTGATGCAGTATTATCTCACCTCTGGGGATTCCAAAGTGTATGAGAAACTTTCTCGATGCATTCCACATTGCTTGCAAAGAACCTTCACCTTATTGTCTCGATCTTGCCATACAGGTTCTGGATCTTGTTCAAACGTGACACGAGACACACCCCATTATATTTTTAGTACAAAGCATCTTTATTGTTTACTTCTGTTCACTACAGAGATAAATATTTTCTTTTGTTCGGAGCTCCCATGTGTAATAAACTTCAACAAAACGTGGCTCGTAATTAAGCACCTAGAGATGATTGTCTGACATATCATCATTACATGTGCTACAGATAAGAAAACTAGAGTTCATTTGACGAGTGCTATTACACTTGGTAAGAAGGATTTGACAAAAGCACTTTTCTTGGTGAACATTTGTTTCCATCTGCAGTTAGTAGCATTTAGAAATGGTGATGTAGCAGGTGAGAGAGGTCTGTGATAATGCTGACAGCTTTTAACTTCACAGCCCTGATGTACAGATCACCTTATGGTCTTTGAGGAAAATCAGTGATCTTGCTAGCAGTCATAACCACTATCATCAGACAAGCTTTATTCTTGATAGAACACTGAACCAAACATACAGATTGAATGTTAAAATGGTCTTGATCAGGCTGCAATATACCGACTGAAGGACAGGGATGGTGACCCCAGAACTTCTCTTTTGCCTCGGCCAAAACAGGTGGCAGTATGCTTTCCTAGAAACAATGTTGGTGTGTTTTTGGAAGGATAATTTGCTGTCTAGCACTGTGCCAAGGTACTAAAATTGTGTGCTTGTTCTACCATTGTCTGCCAATAACCATTGATGCAGAGACAAGCTAATGTTTCCTTCTATCAATGACCATTTATTTAGTTTTGAAAACACTGAGCACCAAAAAGCTTTCCTCAAACTACAAATTTAATTTCTTAACCTGATGGAAATAGCTTGCCAGTGAGTTCTCTTAAGCCAAGTAACCAACACCAAATCATCTGCAAACTTAATAATAGGGACAGAGTTAAAGATCTGTCCAGACTTCACCATTATATATTTTAATAAAAAATATAGGCGACAAAAGAAACCCCCTGTAGGGCTGCTGTATTTATGACCAGAATGGTTAAGGCTGTGCCCACCGGGCAGATCCTTTATGGGCGGTCCTGGAGAAATTTTGTCATCCAAAGTACTAGGCTTGTGCTAACATTTAGCGCAGCGTTTCTCAACCTTTTACTTGTGACGCCCCCCCAGACGAATAAAGGTACGTCCGCGGGCCCCCCTTAGCCACTAATACCTATATGAGATATGAGAAAATGACCGCCTTTGCGGCCCCCTTTTCAGCAGCTTGCGCCCCCCAGGTTGAGAACCGCGGATTTAGCGGTAGATGTCATAAGAGCAAGTATGGCTGAATGGTATTAAGTGAAGACGAGAAATCCATGAATAGGAAATGCACAGATGTATCAGTACTGTCCAGATGACCTGCTACAAAGTTATAGAAAATCAACCAGGCATCGTCTACCCTCTTTTTGTTTTGTATGAAAACTTGTGAGGATCCAGATAATTAGTGATGGCATTGACTGATTGGTTACACACAACCCTCTGAATAGGGGTCATTATGACATTTTGACATTACACAGATATTACAGACATTAAACATGGGAAAAAAACCAAATGTGCTACATGTAGCTGATTTTCAAAACCATCTCCAGTAGACCATAAAGGAATTGACAAAATTTTGTTGGATTTACCTCTCACAGTTGGATTTTTTTTTAAGTGCACTTTCAGGATGGATTAAGATAGGAGCACTTGATTTATGACTATTTTTGTAAATTTTTTCATTAAGTTTTATTTTCTGTCTCATTTAGTTCTTTTAAAAAATATGAGCATTGTCTTGTTCTAATAATAGCATCATTGCAGGTATCACATGTGTAGCCACACAACGAAATATGTAGAAATAATAACTGATGACAGTTAACAGTTTTCTGTATCTGGAGGCTAAAGTAAGGAATGTGTCCTATGAACTTCTCAAATGTATTTTAAGAGCTGTACTGATGCCTGTTATGTCCAAGTTCATCTTGGAATCCAAAAATCACATTTTTTTTAAAAAGTAAAAAAGTATTAAACATCCCTATTTCCCTTTGAATAGGAATCTGCAGAAACAGGTTTGTTTAAAATTTCCTGAGCTTCTGTTTCTATTATGATTCATTAATAATCCAGATTTTAAAAGGCAGGGTTATATACCAGAGGTCCACAATTTGTTCTATGCAGGTGTATAAACATCAGGACGACCAGCACTTGCTTTCACTAACATAAATATTTATTAATGGCAGCATATATTTCTCTCTCTCACATTTTGATTTTCACTTATTTGCACTTATAAACAGCACACATTCAGTGACAAAATGTTCCCATGGCCTGTTGCAAAGGCTGATACAGGTAACTGATTCTGAAGTTTTTCTGACCATGTCATTTTAAAGCTAGCAAACTGGCCTCATACAATTTTTTGTGTGTGTGTGTTTATTGCAAGCTTACCCCACATTGCTCCATCCAGTGCAGCTGAAGTTCGACTGTTCATGTGGATGGACAACAAAAGCTTGGAGGACAGCCTTGCACATTGCCAGAAACATGAGGCAGAACCTGACACTTTTTGCAAGGTTTTCAGATTCAAAAGTTAAAGTTTTCATTGCTTTTCCAGGATTGATTGCTAGGACCATTTGCATAAAATGACCCCTCGCTCATGTGCTGATGGTTGTACTATCTTTAAAGTGGGTGAGTCTGTTTATCTAAGGGTTTGGACGTGATGCTTTCTACAGGCTTTGTAGATACTGGGAAGGATAGGGTCTGGTCTTATTATATACCATGCATCATAGATTCCGTTACCTTTCATGTGTTTTTCTCTAACAAAAATTCTTTACTAGAAGGTAAAGTTTGCAAAACCCTTGGCATTGAAAAGGTGTATGTAAAAGTATGTACATAAATGCATACATATACATGTATAGTACAAAATGGTCTTCATTTGTTTCAGGCTACATTGCCACTTGGATGGTAATGTTTTTTTTTAACGAAGACATTTATGTCACAAAAGCACATATCGGATTCATCTGTGTAGGGCAACTAACTGTATACACTTTTATGGATGCTTTGACAATTTTCGTCAATGTTTTATAGTGGTGTAATGTTTTAGTTTTCACTTGTGGTTGACAGCCCCGTCTGTTTTAATTGAAATATTTAGAAAATCTTTATGTGGTAAAGTATTGTTTTGATTTATGTATGTACTTTGTGATTTTTCATATTGAAATTAGATCTGTGCTACCATTGTTGTTTAGCATATTATTATTATTACTGCTGCTGTTGTGCTTTGGGAGTATCTGATATTTCAGAATGGACATCCCTCCCTCTCTCCCCTCTAATTCTCGTAGCCTCTTACCCGTGTTGTCCTCTCTTTCCTTTCTGTCCACCACTTTTTCATCTTTTTTTTTTTTTGACTTCAGAGATATTTGCCTATGGACTTATCTTGTCATAATTACTGTCATAATCTCAAATACTTTTCGTGAAAACTCATATGCTAAAGGTCAAGCATTCATATACATGCTTTATCTCCTCCACCCTTTCCTTCCTAGTTTTTGTCACTGAAGTATTGCTTTTATATATATATATATATTTTGCATGCATGTACATATGAAAATGAATGCTGAAATCTTATTGCCTTGTTGATGTTATTTTATCTTCAGGTGTGTGTTTTGTATTTATTTTCTGTTTGGATGATGGAAATATCACTCACTAGTCTTATTCTGTCAGCAACTAGACACTTCCTAACCTGTTTTGTTTTAGAATTTCTGTACTTACTTTCTAACATAGCAGAAACATCAGAATGCTGTGCCATCGAAACATGCCACTTATATGCTCTTCTATGAATTGTAAAAAAGCATTTATCTTATTAATAGTTTGATATAGTTTTGTATTTTTAAAATTTCTCTTCAATAGCGCACAAATTTTTAACAAAAACCTACCAGAAAGCATTATTATTTCTTTAAGATTTGCACAAATAACCTTTTTTTGGTCCCTCCACCCCCCCCCATCCCCTATCAAGAAGCCTCCATTATATACGTTGAGACTTTTGTCCATTCCTCAGTGACGATATACCTCTTCCACAGTTTGGTTGGCAGAGACTACTGAGTGGTTAAAAAGATCCATTTGTCGGATTTCTTTTCCAGATAAAACAATTTGTTCTTGTTTCATAGAGAAGAATGACATAACAGATAAAAAAAATTATAAACATTAAAAACATTTTTACCTTTACCTTATAGAAAGGTGCTTAATAACTCGGAAAAAATATAGACATTTACATTTGCAGATTGCCACAGTGAATTTATTTATCTTTGATGGTTTATAAAATTATTGATAAATCTAGCAACAAATTGTTTATCAAATTTGAAGTTGGTGCTAGCTTGTTCTTTCTGAGATTATATTTACAGCTTTAAGATAAAATCCCATGCTAGAAGTCATCATACTGTAGGCTAACTGGACATTGCCAATTTACTGTGTAATTCTGTGATTGCCTTATGGTGACTATCGTTTTATGCGTAGCCCAGCTGTAGCTATTCCTCTTGTAGCATTGGGCATGAGGTGAACATGTTGTGGTTTTATTTAAATATATATTTTTTCTCATAAATTGCTGAAATTTATGATATGCTGTTTCAACATAGAAAGATTACTTTAAGCACCAGGAAGGCATGTGAGTCCTGCATGACATGATTTATAAAAAAATGCATGAAATGTTCATATGGGTCAATATGAAGTGTTGTTTTGGTAACACAACAAGCTAGCATGGAGGGCAAGTGTATTCTGTTGAGCATTTTGCCTAAAATACTACTCACATGACTTCATTGCTGTCATAATGCATTGCTTAGTCATCTTTTTTCAATAGTTAGTAAGTGATTTTAATTCGTACCTCTTATGGAAAGAGCTTTTCATGGGTAGAGAAGAACATTCTTTGTGAACATTTATTTGATACTGGAAGAAACATTTTTTTGTGGTATCTCTTGTGAGCTCCATCATTCTGATCAAACAAGTTTATACATGATGACATTATCTTTTGAATTTCTTCACAATGGCTTCTATTTAAGCTGTGAAGAGCCTTAGAAACTACTGATATTTAAGTCTGTTGGAATAATCTGAGCAGCTAAGGATCATTCATATACTTAAAATTTATCTATTTTCTTGAATATTTTTGAATTTTTATATACTTTATATTTTATTAATGAAAGGATTCCATTTTTTAATTTTGGAAAAAATCAGGCTTGGGATGTAATTGGTGGTTGTGTTTGAATTGATCCTGTTATCCTGTGTACTGATGTTAGCATTAGCACATTATATGTGGGTTGGTGAGAAGAGATCAAATTTGTGTGTCTCTGTGTGTGTGTGTGTTTTGCATATGAACATTAAAGTTTGTTGTCATTGTAGATTATGGATGTGTTGTAATAGAGTCACTTAAATTTTGATACCGCCTTCACACACTTCACTGGTTGCCAGTCCAAGCTCACATTGATTACAAGATGGCCTGTCTGAGTTACTTATGCCTTACCACCTGTTGATCTCTATGGTCTGCTTTCTCACTTTGCCAGTCCTCAAATGGGAGAAATTTGTCAGAGGCTCCTTTTCCTTCTCAGGCCTCATAACAAAAAAATGACTCCCTTTTTTTCTATTTTGTTAAGTGTAATGACAATACCATATCTTTGCTTCCTGCCATTTATATACAGATACATATATTTATGTTGTCAGTCTATATTGTTATTCAATGATCATTGTTAATGTGAAATAAAAAATTGGGTTGATGTTAATGTTAATTATCTTGCTTGAGAGTGTTGCTGTGTTTACCATATGCCAATGAGAGGACAATATTTTTGATCATTACATATATGTATGTATATATATAGACAAACAGGCTCATCAACACACATCACCACACTGACATAACAAAGAGCAAGTATCGCCTTTATGTGGAAGGGTCGTCAGGTGTTTTGGAACTTCATGTGAGACAATGATTTGCTAGAGGGGGTGGGGGAATTGGTCTTTTATGCAGGGGCAGCAACTACACGGGTGCCACATGCAGAGAAAGTACAAAGTGCCTGAGATGAGATCTGAACCCAGGATGGCCACTCCTCTCTGTATTGGCGATTGGTGAGTGAGAAAAGTCACTTTCCTAGCTGGATGATTTAGAAAAATTTGATCCTGGCGTGGGAAGGCGACTAATCGCCAACTAAATTTCAACTAACCTCTGCCATTCCACGTCATACATAAAGTCGCATTCAACACCGTAAAACATTCTGACCCAGTCTCTGGCAAGATTTTGGTCCTGAAAAGGACCTTAACAAAAATTTTTGGGGGGTTATTTTAGAAAAATATTTTCCTGAAGAGCGATCATTGTATCTAATATTTCCTTCTTCGCCGACGGCGGTACCGTCGTCTGCGTCGGCTTCGCCGTCGTCGTCTTCTACTTCGTCGACGACGACGACGTCTCCCGCAACTCCGTTGACGCCGCCGACGCCGATCGTGGCCGCCGTTCTTGGTGGCGCTGCTGCTCACGCGCGAGTCGCGATTTAAGATCTTGGTCAGGCGCAGAAGAAAGCGCCCGTCGCTATTTTGCCGGATGAGTCCTTCCTTTATGCCGCGGAGAATGAGCGCCTTCAACTCGAGGAAGCCGGGCTGCATGCCTGTCTCTTCGGCGATGGCATTCTGGATGTCCCTGTAGCGTGATCCACCGCGGTCTCGCAGCCGTGCAAGAACTGAAGTGACCAGCTTCACCGTCAACTTGTTGGACACTCCTGCCTTGGACGGAAGTTTTCGGACAATGCTGGTCCGAGTTGCCTTGCCGCTCCGCATCTCGCTTTTGGTTTCAAAAACGACCAGCTGCACTCGGGGGAGACACCAAAAACGGATGCTGCGACTCGCACGGGTGTTTCGTTTTTATAATTAGGAGACGCCCGACCACAGGCTATATGTGCAGACCTGGGGACGTGCAACCATCCCTAGGCAACATCAGATAAAAGATCGTTGCTATGGCTTTACTTTTCAATCACACTACTTTACTTTGTGAGGAAAGTAAAATAAAAGTAAAATATGTTGTTGTTGTTGTTGTTGTTGTTGTTGTCTTTGAAAGGGAAAGTGCTTCCACCGAAAGGCGATTTCGCACTGTGGAGGGGGGGGGGCAAGGGGGAAGCTGGAGGTGGTGGTGGTAAGGAAGGGAAGGGACCGGGAGAAGGGTTGTCGTTCTCTTTCGCGCAGGTGTTGTTTACTGGTGTTGGTGCCCTCTGCCATCTGTAGTGCCGTGCTCTTATGTCCTGTATGCCTGCCAAGCCCGCAGAGGTGGCGTACTCTCCAGGTTGCCGGATCTCTGAGGTTGCCCTATTTCTATATCCTAGACTTAGTTTGAGGACTTATTCAAGTTGTTTTTATACTGATTTGAAGAATAATGTTATGCTAGCAAGCTCATTTGTTCAGATATATCCTAATCTATGGGTTATTGTTTCAGTTATCAGAGTTTTCCAGGGGGAGGAGCTATTTAGTCATACCCTTGTATCTGTTTATATGAGCTTAGCATGAGGGTGGCTTGTCACCATTGTTACTACTAATGACAGTATAGTATGCCACTGCTCTTTTGGTGGGTTAAGACAGTTGTTAATGTTCAGTGCCAGCCTATGTTTATTTAAGACCTGTCTTAATTCTTCTCTTTCTTCTTTGTTTTCATGACACTCCAAAAGCACATGTGGGGTGCTAAGCCTATCCCCACATATGCATGTTATAGGGTCTTTGTATTGAATTAAATATTCTCCACTTAGCCTCATTCTAGTTATCTTAGACTGGCGGGGCCTACTGGAATTTAAAAAAAGTAGCGTATTACTGGGTTGGTCATCTACCAGTCTCCTAGTTCCTTTACCTTCAGTTTTATATTTCTCCTGCCATCTTGTTTGTATTGCTGGTTTTATGGCTATTCTTCTCTCAGTTGGTGAAATAGAGATGTTTAGGGTGGTGACTTTAGGACTGCTACTCTGCTTTACAGCCAGTTTCGCTAGTTTGTCAGCTTTCTCGTTTCCTTTAATCCCAATATGGGAGGGGACCCAAAGGAACCTGACGTCTCCGTTTTCCTTGTTAATTTTATTTATGAGGGACAGTATCTCATATACAATGTCTATTCTGTTGGATGATTGGTTTTTAAGTGCCTGGAGTGCTGACAGGGAGTCCGATAGTATAAGGAATTGTCGTTGTTCAGTGTCTCTCAGCTTGAGTTGTGTCGTCTCAAGAGCTGTCTGTATAGCAGTCATCTCGGCTGTGAAGATGGACGTGTGGGTTGGGAGTTTGATTGAAAGGGTCATGTTGTCAGGAGAATAGATTCCCAGCCCGGTTACTTGCGCTTCAGGGTCGTGGGAGCCATCCGTATATATTTGTGTATAGTCCTTGTAGGTGGTGCTCAGTTTGAGTTTGATCTCTGAGGTGATTTGGTAATGGTGGCTTTCTTTGTTGTATTTGGTGAGGTCAGTGTCTATTTGTGGTCGCGGAAGTGTCCAAGGTGGAGTTTGCATGTTGGTGTGTGGGTAGGGTGCTGTAATTGCCGTTTCTGCTCCTTTTGTGTTTTCTATATGTTGGGTGTGTTGTTGAATAGTGGGTTGTGGGGTGGGGCGGCCCGTTCTGTGTCTGTGGGGTTGTATGTGGATCTGTCGGACTGGGTGGTCGGTAGGGAGACACTGCGTCTTATAGTAGTAGTTGGCTGTCCTCTCCTTGATAATCAGGTCTATTGGTTTTTGTCCCGTCTCTGCCAATACCGACAGGTTTGGAGTGTGCGAAGGTACACCCAACACTACTTTTAATGCTCCGGCCTGGACTGACTGGAGCTTAGCTATGTGGTTTGACCTCAGGTGAACTAGGAGTGGGGCTGCATAAAGCAGCTTTGACATTACATGGGCTTGGTATAGGTTAAGAAGGGATTTTGGGTGGGTGCCCCAGTTGTTACCACTTACTACTCTCATTAGGTTAATTCCCTTTTTGGCAGCTTTCGTTATTTTATCTACATAGGGGGACCAGTTTGTTTTATCCGAGAAAATTACTCCTAAGAATTGTACCTGGGAGCTATAGTTAATGGTTGTTTGGTTTAGTTTTAGTTTGGGATATTCCATCTTCTGGTTTGGTTTTTTAAATATTATCGCCTGGGTTTTGGGGGCTGATAATTTAAAGCCATTATATTTTAACCAGTTTGCTACTTCATGGAGGTCCTCTTGGATCTTGTCAATTCCTATGATTTTAGGTATCTCGGGGTTGTTTGTTTTACGTATTTCTACTTTTCCTAGGAGGGAGGTGTCGTCTGCAAACTGTTTGACTTTTACGTGCTTTACACATTTGGGGAGGTCTGCGATCATTATGTTAAACAATAATGGACTGAGGACGCTCCCCTGGGGCACTCCATTATCAAGCAGCACCTCTTTAGACGTCTGGTTTTCCACTCTTATTGCTATTTTCCTGTTTGACAGGAAGGATCGAACTAATTGGACGATTTTGTTTGGAGTGCCTATGCGGTAGAGTTTCTGGAGCAGACCTTCATGCCAGAGCATGTCGTAGGCTTTCTCAATGTCCAAGAACACTCCACACAGGTTCACTCTTTTTTCGGTATGAGCGTTAATTATTTCCTGCTGTAAGGCTGTTATATGATCCATCGTACTACGTTTTTCCCTAAACCCACTCTGTTCTGGGGGTAGAATGTTGTTTACTTCGCAGTAGTAGTTTAATCTGCATTTGATTATTGTTTCAAACGTCTTGCCTAACTGCGAGGTGAGCGCTATTGGTCTGTAGCTAGCAGGGGATGTCTTTTCCTTACCTGGTTTGGGGATTGGGACCACTGTAGCCATTTTCCACATGCTGGGGAGTGAGCTTTTATCGAGAATTTCATTAAAAAGCTCTAAAATATGAAGTTTAGTTTTATGATGACATTTTTGCAGCATTTCGTAGGTGATGAGGTCTGGGCCTGGAGCTGATCCCGGCCTTTTAGTTGTTAGGGCCTGCTCAAGCTCTTCCTGAGTTATTTTTTCTGTTAATTTAAAAGGGTCCTGTTGGTTTAAAGGGGGTAGAAAGTCTCGTTCGGCCTGTTCCCTATGTAATTTGAAGTCCGGGTCTAGATTATAGTCTGCGCTAGCATCTTGGAATTGTTGCGCTAAGAGGTTAGCTTTTTCTTGGTTTGTTTCATACTTTAAACCATCTTTCAACAAGGTTGGCATTGTGGACCTGGGGCCCTGATTAAGATATTTTACCTTTTTCCAGCTGTCATTTAGGTTTGAATTTAAATCTAGAGATTCTGTAAACCTATGCCAGTCATCTTTTTTAGCTTGTAGGATAGTGTTTTTTTGCTAAGGACCGTGACTTTTTGTATTCTAGTCTGTTTTCGATAGTTTTATTTTTCTTCCATATCTTTAGTTTATATTTTCTATTTCTAATTACCTTTTCACAGTCTTTATTCCACCATGCTTGGCCAGCATATTTATACTTGCTACCGTTGCCGTTTGGTGTTGCCGATTGGATAGCTTTCATGATACTGTTTGTCAGTTTGGCTGTCTTCGTATCTATGTCATCATCAGGGAGCCATACCTCACTCAGTAATGTTAGTGACTGGTATAGGTTCCAGTTAGTTTTTTTAGTATTAATTCTGAAGGTTTGGGGGTTTGGGTGATTTAGTTTGGTTTCTGGCATGGCAATCATGATTGGGAAGTGGTCACTCCCTAGGGTGTCTTCTTCATAAACTTCCCATTTCAAGATATTTGCTAGTTCTGGGGTACATAGTGAGAGGTCTATGGCTGAGGTTGAGTCTGTATCGCCTTGGCAATAAACATGAGTGGGCTGACCATTATTTAATAAACACATATTCGAATTATCCATTGCTTCTTCTAACATTTTGCCTCCTTTGTCTGCTTTTGGTTTATCCCTATCCCAGAGTGGGTTTTTAGCATTGAAGTCCCCTAGGATTAGAATGGCTGATAGGAAAACATTTGTTAGATCATCTACTGTGATTTTGCTGTACTTGTACATGTTAGGGATGTATATGTTGGCTATTTTTAATTTTTTACCTGATGGTAAAGTGATTTCAGCTATGATTATCTCTAGTTCGGGGTTTAGTTGGTGGGTTACTTCTGTGATTGTTAATTCGGTTTTAACAGAGATAGCTACTCCTCCTCTTGTGAGTGGTTTAGGTCTCGACTTGTATATAGGGGGGAATTTATAGCCTGGAATTGGAATTGGTTCTCGGGCGAAGTTTACTTCCTGTAGGGCTATTACGTCTGGCAAACTATTTTTAATGAAGTTTAATAGCTCGTGTTTGTTACTATTTAGTGTCCTGCAGTTCCACTGCATAAACTTCACCTGTTTGTTATCCATTTTAATGTAGTAGTAAGTTCATCAGTCCTGGGGGTGAGCGATGGTCATGCCGGAGAAAAGACGTGTGTGTGACTTGCTCCGGTGAAAATGTGTTTTTAGACCAAAAAGTGAAGGTCTAGCCTTTGAAAGTCTAAGAAAAAAAAAATGTAAGGAGATCTGCTATCTCTCAGAATGAAATGGTTCTACAATTTTGCTTTTTGGTTAATCCATAAATCGACCTAAGGGAATCAGTACATGCCTACAATATTGAAGGCAAGTAGTCAGAGCTGTGTATGAGCTGTTTCAAGTGCTGAATTGTGGTCACCCAAGGAACTGTGTATCGGTCGACCGCGCGCGAATAGACTGTGTGTGTTGATGCTCTTTCCCTTCATCTTTTGGAAATAAACAATGGCTCCAAAAAAGAACAAGAGAAAGCAAGAATCAAGTACGGAGGAGAGTATATCTAGTACTCCTTCGCAGAAGTTGGGAGAGACAGATGCAAGAGAAGCGCGGCAGAGAGAAAGAGCGGGAAGTATGACAAAAAAAAGTAGACCGTCACAATCACGGGACCGACAGACTCTCTTAACACAGGCCTTCTTAACTGCAGCTCCTCACGTGTCTAACAATCAGATAGCTGAGAAACTAGAAAATTTACAGAAAATCACCGAAACAACGAAACAGCAAATAGAAGACTGTCACCACGCACTAGCTAAACAAATTGACGACAAAGTAGAGATGCTAGCAAGTGCACTCTTTGATGTTAAAAAAGAAAATGAAATATTAAAGGCAACAGTGGATTCTCTCAAGAAGCAAACAGATGAATTAAGAGAGGAAATTGGCAGACTAGCAAGTCTATCAGGTGAGCAGAAGGAAGAAATAAACTTGTTAGAACAGTATTCTCGGAGAGAATCGATAAGGATTCACGGAATACCTGACGACCATACAAATGAAACAACAGAGGAGTGCGAGAGGAAAGTACTGTATGTTATTCAATCAAGACTGGGTCTGTCGGGCATTGACACTAACAAAATTTCAGCTTTGCATCGAGTAGGGAGGTTGCTCAAAGACAGGCCGAAGCCGAGACCGGTGATAGTGAGATTCATCTCTCGTAAAGATAGAGACAGAGTGCTAAAAGCAAGAAGGGGCCTTAAAGGGTCAGGTATGGCTATCAGCGAGGACCTCACTAACCTAAACATGCAAAGACTTAACCGCTTAAAACAACACGAAGGTGTCCTCGATGCATGGACGGCGGCGGGCGGTAAGCTGTTCGTGAAGCTGCTTGATCTTTCGGTGAGAGAGATCAGAGGCGGCAACGTCAGTCACATCGACCAGATGCTGATAGGCATGAGCCACGACGAAATAGCTCAAAAGCATCGGGAAGGGAGCGAGAGGAAACGGCAACAGCGTCCAGTAAGAACACCACAACAACAAAACTGGAAGAAACCCCAACAGCTAACACACGGAAGAGAAGCTCACTGTACGACTTCTATCTCCATCTTCGACCCGACCACCCACTCTACACCTTCAGCAACAACGGCAACAACAGCACCACGACTGGACCCTGCGGCTCGCACGTTCTGCCCAACACAAGTGCAGGACACTCCACAGCTAAAGGCATCAAAGGACTTGCCACAACAAGTACTGAATCAAGACACTCAGCAGTTGGCAAAAGATGACAGTTGACGAACATCACCTAGTGGATAATTCAATGGTGTGACTTCACTGTGTCTCAGTGCTCCGTGTAACCAAGGACAGCCCCCTTCTTTCCTGTGGACAAATCCGCCGACTATTTATAGCAATCTGCCCTAATATCACTACTACTGCTAGCCGGTAAGTGTGCTGTGTGTGTGTGTGTGTTGGGGGAAGGGGGAGGAGACTTTCTAGTGTGAATACGGTCAAGTAGTGTTTTTGAAATGGGTAGGTCAGGATACGCCCACTGTTGCACAGATTTTATGATGTCGCGCGCACTCCGAGACAAGACAGAAGCTGTAGTTGATAAGTACGAGGGTGAGAATGGAGGTTCATGGATTCTGGATGTGAAAAGTGGATATTTTTTAATGTGTATCTAGTATAATGTTTTTGTGTGTGTGTCTTACTACATAACCCAAGCTTTTTTTTTTCTTTTTTTTTCCATTAGTAACAATAGGATAGCAAATGGAGCACGAGAAAGTTTTGATGTCCAGTAAGGACGTGAATGGAACACGTTGAAAAGCTCTTTCATAATGCAAATCGACCTTTTTTTTTAAAAAAACACAACATTCAAAACGCACACACACACACGCATGTATCTACTCAGCCTTTTGTAGAAACCTAGATATTTGTAGAAACCTATTGGCCTACATAAGTTACAGTAGCTCCCTAGACACTTTCACCGCCAAGGCTAAAACACTAGACCACCGCTCATGGCAAAAATGGTGACGATATTATGTCACCCTGTCAGACTTATCATAAATTTTATGTTCATCCGTCTGTTTTTGTTTGTCCATGTATGTCCGTTGCTATGCCTTTCTAACTTCCCATCTGCTCATTTGTTACTAGATATTTACACATCAAGCTCTGTTAATCAAATGAAGGGTCCTTTGTGGAAAGTTTGTATTGACTGCCATGCTCCTCATTGTAATTTAAAGCTATACCTATTAGTGTTATGTACCTTTTTTCATGTCTCTTTAGAAATTATCTCAACATGAGCACAAACTCACCAATCATTTTAGCCTCAATGAACTGTCAGGGCCTAGGTGACATAAAAAAGGAGAGATGTTTTTCACTACTTACGTAGCAAGGCCTTCTCAGTTTACCTACTACAGGATACACACTTTGAAAATAAACAGGAAAAAATGATTTCTGCAGAATGGGGCTACTCTTGCCTTTTTGCTTCATACACTTCCTCCTCACGTGGAGTGGCAATTCTATTTAATAACAATTTTGAATTTTCAGTTAAAAATGTTTATAGAGATAATGGAGGAAATTATATTATAGCAGTGATAAAAACATTAGAAAAGGAGATTCTAATTTGTAATGTCTATGGACCAAACAAGGATAATCCAAATTTCTACTCTCAGCTAGAAGAGTGTGTGAGGCAATCAGGTATAGATAACATTGTGATTGGGGGTGATTGGAATACTGTTTTGAACTTTCAGCTAGATTGCCACAATTATAAACATAATAATAATACTAGAGGGCAAAAACAAATTGATAAGATGATGACAAGCCTGGACCTGGTTGATATATGGCGTGAATTAAATCCAGAAGCACTAAGATATACTTGGCGTAGGAAAAGACCCTTACAACAAAGCAGATTAGACTTCTTTCTAATGTCAGATACACTCTCAGAACTTGTTGTGGATGCAGATATTTTCCCAGGATATCGAACTGACCATTCTTTGATAACTCTATCATTAAGCAATAAACAAGAAGAAAGGAGATTTAATCTATGGAAGTTAAATTCATCTCACTTAAAAGATAAAAATTATCTAACGCAAATAAGTAACGTTATCAGAGAAGTTATAGAAGAATACTCAGCTCTCCCATATGAAAGAAATAATTTAGAAATGATTCCACTGATGGAGGTACAGTTTGTTGTATCTGATCAGACCCTTCTAGACACTATGTTAATGAAAATCAGAACAAAAACAATTGCCTTTGCAAGTGAGAAAAAGAAGAAAAATAAGGAAAAGGAAAAAATATTAGAAAAAATAATTACACAGCTGGAAGACAAGGGAAGGTTAAACGAAGAGGAAATTAACAAACTTGAAAAGAATAAAAATGAACTTATTAATATAAGGGAAAAGAGAATGGAAGGTGTACTGATTCGCTCCAGGGCAAGGTGGATAGCAGAAGGAGAGAAAGTTAGTAAATATTTCTGCTCATTAGAAAAACGTAACTATGTAAGTAAACAAATTCGAAAATTACGAAAGCAAAATGGGGAAAGCACCACAAGACCTGATGAAATAAGAGCTGAGGTGCAAGCCTTCTTCTCTAATCTGTACTCGGAACGATCAGTACACAACTGCAACTTCGATGACATCAGAGTGGACATACCAAAACTTACTGAACCTGAGCTAAATCTACTAGAAGGAATTATCACTCTAGAAGAAGCAGGTCAGGCTGTAAAAAATATGTCTAATGGTAAAAGCCCAGGAAGCGATGGATTTACTGTAGAGTTTTTCAAGGTTTTTTGGAAACAGCTTGGCCCTCTCATTGTTAGATCACTAAATGAAGGCTTGCAAAAAGGAGAGTTATCAGCTACACAAAAAGAAGGTGTTATTATATGTATACCTAAAACAGATAAAGCTAGAGATCATATCAAAAACTGGAGACCAATCACTCTCTTAAATGTGATATATAAGATTGGGGCAGCATGCATTGCAAATAGAATGAAAAAAGTGTTACCATCTCTGATCCATGAGGATCAGTCCGGCTTCATCCGTGGAAGATATCTTGGGGATAACATTAGACTGATATATGATTTGATTGAACATTTAAGTATGACTAAACAGCCTGGTCTGCTAGTCTGCCTTGACTTTGAAAAAGCCTTCGATAGTATTAGCTGGAGTTTCATGCTTGATACTCTACACGTCTTTGGTTTCAGCCCCCTTTTCTGCAAATGGATCACCACCTTTTATACTAATATCAAATCAAGTGTGTCAGTGAATGGCACATTATCAGCATGGTTCCAAATAAGAAGAGGCTGCAGGCAGGGGGACCCCATCTCACCTTATTTATTCATCCTATGCGTAGAAATTCTAGCTATTATGATAAGGAAAAACAAATATATAAAAGGTATAAAAACCCACAACTCTGAAAGTAAAATTGTACAGTATGCAGATGATACAGAACTAACCTTGGAAGATGACAGACTGTCCTTTGAAGAATCTATGCGCACATTAGACATGTTTGGAAAGATATCTGGATTAGTATTAAACACGGAAAAATCAAGTGCAATATGGCTGGGGAGCAAAAGAAATTCACCAGTTAAATTCTTACCACACTTACAGATGCAGTGGAATCCAGAAAAATTTAAAATTCTGGGCCTTTGGTTTACAAATAATTTAAAAGATTGTATAAAATTAAACTACGATAGCAAGCTTGCTGAAATTAGAATGCTGTATAAAATATGGTTAAAGAGACAGTTAACTCCATTAGGGCGAGTAGCAATACTTAAGTCATTAATCTTGTCAAAACTGGTACACCTGTGGCTACTGCTACCCAACCCTCCAGACTATATTATAAATGACTTACAGAAATCCATCTTTAAGTTTGTTTGGAATAGTAAAAATGATAAAATTAACAGAAAAATATCCACTAGAAATATTCATGCTGGGGGCATGGGCATACCTGATGTTAGAATTTATATGAATGCATTAAAACTATCATGGCTGCGGAAAATTAAAAAACCAACCACAGCTGGAAAAGAAATCTCATGTCAACACATAAAATAATAAATTATTTAGACAAACTAGGCCCTGCAGTATGCCCCTTTATAAATGCAAACAGCTTCTGGACAGATGTATTAAAAGCGTACAGGATTTTTGGAGAGAGTATAGTGTGCGAAAAACATGAAGAAATTTTGAAAGAACCTATCTTTTGTAATGACAGAATTAAGATTGAGAATAAGCCAATTCTATATAAGAGATGGGTGGAGAAAGATATATACTTAGTAAAACACTTAATGGATGAAAGAGGAAACTTTCTATCATACCAAGCTGTCAAGAATAAATATGATGTTAACATTAACTTCATCTCATTTACTGGTTGCATAAAGGCCATAAAGACATATATAAATTTAAATAGAATAAATAAAACAGATTTATCTTCTTTTACATATGATACAAATAAAACTCTTAGTATAATTCAATCAGTACAGAAAGGCGCAAGACTATATTATGATAAGATGATATCTAACACATGTAGGCCAAGTTGTTGTTTGAAATGGGATGAGAGGGTAAACATAAATGTTGACTGGAATGTTATATTTAAAACAATGGCTAATATAAAAGACATTAAATTAAAATGGCTGCAAATCAGAGTGTTACATAGAATTCTAGGGACAAAAGTAATTTTATTCCACATGGGACTAGAAGATGATGATGTCTGTAGCCTATGCAGAGATGAAAAAGAAAACATTCAGCATATATTTTGGAATTGTGAAAATGTTAAGGATTTTGGAGAAACCTACAAAAGTGTATATCAGACAAATGTAAAAGTGCTCCAAGAATAACTGTCAGTGAACATCTTGTTCTGTTTGGACGAAGCAATGACTCCGAGACAGATGCTGTACTTGACTTAATATTGCTACTCGCAAAAACATACATATATTCCTGCAGGTTCAAAAAAGCCACCCCCCAACTAGAACCCTTTATCCGAATATTGAAACAAAGATACAAAATTGAAAAATTTAATGCATGTTTAGAAATAAATGAAGAAAGGTTGGATCAACTCTGGCTACCCTATAAACAACTCGTCATATAAACATATTGATTTATATATACATACACATGACTGTATGATTAGTTAAAACTATGTATGAGCATGTTGGATGACCTGCTTGGCAGATGGATGACTTTTACCTTATGTTTATATGTTTGTCTCATATTGTAAAATATTATATCTTATATGTATCTATGAAAAAAAATGGTAATATGTAAGCCTAGGTGTATTGTTTAAATTTTAAGTTAAGAAAATGGAGTTACATTATTTGTGTATTATTATTTGTGTTATGTAATGTTGTCTTTTTATGATTAGGCTATTTGAAAGACCTCATATTGACATTGCATGAAATGGGTAAATTGCGTTTGTCCCAGCCCTTTTATAAAGATTCTTAATAATTAAAAAAGAAAAAAAAAATTGTTTGGAGACCTAAAAGTGTTTAAAATTAGAAATGTGTTGTGAAACTGAGCCCATATTTCTAGTGTCGCTAATACCTAGTACAGTGAAATAAGGTTCAACATGCTTGTTATGCCATTTTTTTTGCCTGCTACTATATGTGGCCTGAGACTTTACATTTTGTTTGTAACGAGAATCTTATAGCTGCACTTACAGTTTTTTTTTTTTTTTTTTTACATGAGCATATTGTTAGATGCTAATGGAGTTCATGTCTATTGTACAAAACTTGCAAATTTATTCGTTGTCATATTTTTAGAATGATTGTAAAGTTGAATAAGCAGATATACAAAGTTTGTTAAAAAAAAAAAAAGGGCTGGAAATATTCCTGAATAACCCAAACTTTTATTTTATCCATTGGTTAGTTATATTAGGTTGATCTCTTTGTTTTATAGAAAGGCATAATAAAATGTGTAAAAAAAATTTCCTGACAGGGTTTGAAGCATAGTTATTAACACTGGCATTTCTTTTTCTTTTAGGTCTTCATTTCTTATAATCTTGCTGCTATATTCATTTATTTTCCCCATTAATGACATGACAACTGCGGAAAGATTGTCACAGGTCTCTGTGTTTTTTGTCGGGTCTGTTGTCGTTGGTGGGTGACTGTCTTGATCGGTGTTCATTGTTTTTTCCGTTATTGTCTGGTTTTCTATGTTGTGGTCAGTTACTAGCTCTGACGCGGCTTCTTCTATGGTCTGTGAGGCTGGGACAGGGTTTTCTGACCGGGAAGCTGTCTGAGGGGCCGGTGGAGGTGGGGTTTGTTGTTCTTTGAGGGGCTCCCTAGTGGGCGCTGTGTCCTTTCTGGACCAGTACTTTTCTTTTGACGTGTTTAGCGCTTCCCTGTATGACATTTGGCCAGTTGCGCTGATCTGGCTGGCTTGCCTATGAATGACCCTACAAGGGCAGCCTCCATATCGAGCACTGTGGCCAGTGGTGCCACAGTTTATGCAGGCAAAGTCCTTGTTGTTTTGGATTGTGCACGCTCTGGTGTCATGCCCTTCGCCGCATCGCCCACAAACCGCCTTGAGTTTGCAGTTAGTTGCAACGTGACCAAAGCCGTTACAGTTGTAACACTGCCGTTCGGTCTGATGAAACTGTTCAACTCTGTAAGTTTGGTAACCTATTTTTACTGATGTAGGCGTCTCGCTCTTTTGGAATTCGAGGAGGATCGCCTTACTTGGGGCAGATTTGTTGTCTTTGGTTCTAAAACTGAATCTTTTTAGCGCTCTAACTTTGGGGCCTTTGTCGCTCGCTAATAATTCGTTTATTTCGTCCAGGCATTCGTCTAGTGGGATATTCTTCACTACACCTAGTCCTTTTTTTTTGTCAGACTTTACAGAGATGTTTTGTCCTGGTTGATAACATGTTATTGCTAGACCTAGGAATATTTTAAGATTTTCTGCCTCTTCCTGTTGGCTTTTATTTGAGCAGCCAATGATTAGTTTGTTGGTCCTGGGATTTGGCCGTATCTCTGCGACCTCACCTATTTTTCTTTTAACTTCTGTGGTTAACTTGACAGGGCCAGCTGTTACGATTGCCCTGTTTTCTTTTTGAACTGGGGCAATAACTATGGGAAATCGTAGCTCAGGCACGTTCCCTTGTCCTTTGGGAGATTTTGTAGGGAGAAGTTTCCTTCTCCGATTTTTACTTACCACGACTTGGAAGTCATCGTCCGAGTCTATATCAATGTGGTTGTCAAGATTTTGTTCGTCAGTCACGGTTGAGAGTGAGTCGCTGCTTGTCTCACTGACTAAAAAATCGTCTTCAAACTTCATGCTTTTTTTGGACAGGCTTCTGGTAATGATTTTTTCACTAGGTTTAGCTTTCCCTCTTTTGGTTTTCCGAGGGTGGTCCCCCATTGTGAACGCGTGCTGAGAAACAGCGGTCTTTTTGTTTTTTTAAAAAACAAAAAACAAAAAAACTTTTTAGCTTATTTAGAGGAAGAAAAGTTTATCTTTTGGGGAGTACTATGTATGGAATTTGGCTAGAATTGGAGGTGATTTTACTCTGAAACTTATTTATTTAATTAGTATTTAGGTTTACTCAGAGGTAGTAAATAAAAAATGGTAGGGCAACGATAGAGATCACTTACCGGTTCGTCCGCCACCCGACTGTGCCTTGGAGCCGTCGACTATGGCGGAACAATACCACGTGGCGATAGTTCACACGTTGCATTCACCCACGATGCGTACACCTCGCTGGTTGAGCCTCGAATCGTTGGTGTGGTTGCCCGCGACGTGTGACTCTCACTCCCTGTCTTTCAATCACTTCGTCCAAGATGTCTACGTATACGTATTTTTCCAATTGCTCCCTACGCACGATATCTAATGCAGAACTGTGATTTAGAATATCCTTGAAAATGCAGTATCCAGTATATATCTTGAATCAGTCATCATGAACCCTTATTGTCTGGCGTTGTTACCGTTAAATCTGCAATAATCGCCCTTTACTGCCTCTACACAGCGAATCTTCGCACTGTTCTTCCTTCTACATCTTTGTGACTATTTCGTTATTTTGTTTCGGCGCAGAGTCCGCCTTTGGCTTAGGTATTGTGCTTTATAAATTATCACTTCTTCTTCTTCTTATTATTATTATTATCATCATCATCATCATCATCATCGTCGTCGTCATCGTTATTATTATTATTATTTAGAGAGTGACGTCCCTTCGCCTAACTGGCTTGAGGGGATGGCTCTCTGTCGTTGTTGTCGTTTTTTTGTATCGTCCGTCGTATTTTGAGTTTCGGCAACCCTTATTATGATGAAGTCGCCATCCTTGCTCCTCTACAAGACTGCTGCATGTTGAGGACGTCCACTTGGAACAGTCTGCAGCTGTTGCGGGATGGTGTTCTCAGCAGGGCCATGAAAAAGGTGTTGCGATCCGACCCCATCCGCCCGGTCTTGATACACAGCCTTTTCCCGGCACTAGACGGATGGCTGAAGAGGGTATTTTAGAAACTGGACATATGCGTGCAGACAACTGGCTTGGACAATGTGCTAGTCGATGATGGCCTTTGACACTGTCTTGTTGGATTTGAACTTCATGACTTGCGCGGTGGTGTGGGATTCATGTTTTCATCAGTGAACTTGAGCGTGTGCTGGCGTTCCAGTGAAACTTGTGCCTTCTGTTGGATGTTGCATTTTCTGTGGAGTGTATGACATGTGTGATATTTATTCTATAGAGTGTATTCCGGTTTGTATGACATGTTGGATATTTGTGCTGAGGACTGTGTTCTTGCTGTGCGTGGACGCTGCCCTGTGACGTGGAGGAGACGGGCCGCTACACACCCACATTTTGTCGTCATCTTATTTTTTGACGTCAGCGCCTTGAGCTGTCCACAGGCCAGGATTTGGCGCTATACAAGCCAACATTATTATTATTATTAAAAGGCTGAGACAAAAGAGCAAGCCAAAACACACTTAACAAAGCCACGTAACGGTGAAACTACTATTTGTTTTAGTATTATAGGTCCATTTTTTCAAACTTACTGAACTTTTACATCTGTATTTGTCATTTTTTTTGTTTTTTTTTGTTTTTGTTTAGAACGCATGAAGCTTGACATAGGGATTCATGGGTCATTAGCTACCCCGACAACACTACAAATGTCTACTGCTACCAACACGCTAACTCGTTGTACTATGAAATTTTACAGAAAGCTTATTATTGCAAAATAACAAATCAGACTTTTCTACGCATATCCTAACAAAGTCAAGTAACAGTGAAACAGGATAGCTGCATGCTATTAACAATAATAATGGTGTGAGCTTTTATAGCACGGTATCCCAGGCAAAGTCAGGCTCTCCACGCATTACAAACACAAAACAGACAAAATCCCTGTGGCTCTGTAAAGATAATGGGAGTGGAGTGGAATGCCAGGTCGTTCTTCTGTCATTTATAGATCAAGATGTAAATGAGACAGATCTACAGTCCTTGGACAGGAGCAGAATAAAGCACTAATCAAACATGTAGATTGCATCCTCAGGAGAATATCCAGATGATGACAAAGCATAAATTGCAGCACAACTTTGAAACGCATGACTGTTTGGGACTGATGTAAAGTCTATCCCTGGCACGACTTGTAAAAATGAAGAAACCGTGATGGCATTAGCCAGAGACGATTAACGGAGATGAGAGCTGTGTTACGTGACTTTCATTTTCGTTAGGCATTATATGATATAAAGCTGTAACAAAATATGAATTGCTTATTTATGCACATTACGAGCGATTTTGTATTCATGCAAATTATAGCCTCCTCTAAAGTAGAATGCCAGTGCATTGGTCGAATCATGTCTTCTTCAGTAACAAATCAATGGCACGCCATTTGTTTCCTTCCCTTCCCGTCCCGCCTCCATAGCTCGACGTAAGCTTTAGCGACATTAAGAAATTGACGTCATAATGTATACGTCACTGTTTCTCCCACTTGTAAACAAAGACTTAAAATTAGCATCTGGAAAGTACCATAGCAATCGCGTGCATTGCTGTGTTGATCTATGCACCATGACAACTACTCCTCCCTTAGAGTTCACATGCACCATGTATTGCTGACGGCGTTACCGTAGTCTCTGTCCAATCGCAGCGAAGAAACGAACTCATAGAAACCTTGCCCCATAGAAACCGCTAGCAATAAATGGGGAAGAAGAGTCTTGCATTGTCCATCTTTCAAGATGATGGGGTCCGAGAAGTTCCAGTCTTCCGGTGAAGGGACGAGCCGCGGCAAGCCGCAGATCTCCCTGTCACGGGTGGCCTCGGCCATCTCGCAGCTGGCGGACAGGAAGGGCTCCAAACTCACAGACATCCGTAATGCGATCACGTCGCGGACGGGCGTGGAACCCACTTTGCTGCAGCTCAAGACCATTGTGCGCAAAGGCGTTCGAGACGGCGCGCTGACCAAGTCGACTCAGAACCGGTTCATGGTGGACAGAGGCCTTGGCAATGCCCGCGAAACTCGTCTCAAGCGCCAAAGAGGACGCAGCCATTCGGTCGATTCGGGTCACGGGCGTCGCCGACGGCGATATCGCAGCCGCGGTAGGCGCCGTAGACGCCGACGATCTCGCCGTCGCCGACGAAGGTACCGAAGAAGACGCCGAAGAGGAGGACGACGACGACGCCGAGGGGGACGTCGAAGGCGCCGACGACGAAGGCGATATTAAGGGCAGCATTTCCGATGACTCCTTGAGCTTGAAAAAGTATCTGGATCAAGCTTGAAAAGATAACATCATAAAAATTACAAAAACTATTTTAAAATTTTTTATCAAGGTCCTTTTCAGGGCCAGTCACTTTTCCGGAGAATATGGTCAGAATGAGCATTCAGAGAAGAAAACTCGATAAAAAGATAAGCTGTATGAAATCACATTTCAAGAGTTTTTTGTGGTTTTGGCATAATTTTTTATTTTAAAGAAAGATTACATTTCTGCTTACTCAGTGCACTCAACTCTCCAGTCATTGTATGGTATCCGATTATTATTATTATTAAAGTAGATTTATATAGCGCAATTTTCAACCCCAGAGTCGACTCAATGCGCTTTCAAAAAAAAAAATGACACAGAGACCATGTTCAAACAAAGACCAAACTTATTAACTTATTAACAAACAATTATACAGAGACATTGCAACAAACAAAAATACAAGGTGGAAAAAGAAAATACTGCACACAAGCAAAGGATAACATTGAGAGTCATGGTGTGGCGGAGTCTACAGCTGTGAGCAAACCATTCGACGAATGTCAGCAGACACAGTCACAGTGAGTGAACTCAATACGCCCAGAGCACGCATTTAGGGTGAGTATTGTTGCCTCATTCAAGAAATACGATGAATTGAAAAGACATCAGTCGTGTGGTAAAGTGCATGGCCTCACATGTCGGCGACCGCACGTGGGCAGTATTTGCGCGCTTGCTGCACAGAATCGTTTTGTTTGTTGTTTTTTTAGATCACATGCTCCATCTCTCTGGAGGTTGAGAAGGGCTAGTTTTGTCCTTGACTCGGCTAAACTAAATCTGAGGACGGTTCACAGCGCGGGCATTAGGCTGCCGATGGACAGGTGTAATATCAGTTTTCCGATGGCTTTGACGTCTGATGACCGCAGCGGAACTGTTTATCTTAGGATCTTAGTTGTTCAGCTTTTAACGACTGTTTGTCACTTTGTTAATCTTTCTTCTGTTTAATTCTTATTGCGAAATAATTATTATTCCTTGCTTTAATTTTTTGCTGCGGATCCAGTGTCGTATTTCTAAGGTGTAGAGCTGGAGTTAGCACTGATCATTTAATCACTGTCAATGAACATTTCCATCGCTGTTAGTCAAAATATCATCGACCATGATGTCGTAAGAAAACTTCTCTACACAGATGTCGCCGTGGAGAGAGTGGCAGTTGTCGCTAAGGACCATCAGTTGTTAAATGCCCAGCCCCAGTTTGCCGGAAGCTTTCTTATCCAGCGTGGCCATCGCCGTCACCAGGCTGGACAGGATCAAGGGCAGGATGAGCAGCTTGAGCATGTTGAGCAACAAATCCCCAGGAAATCTTAGATAGAAGATCTTGAGCAAAGATCTACATGATCGCGTAGGAAATGCAAAGTCTGTAGCTGATAGATCAAGCAATAGATCTGGGAACATGAACGACGGAGTTGGAAAAAAAAAGACACAGTGAAACCAGTCTCAGTTTTTACGTTTATACGGAAGTATAATGTTTCTCTGTTTGCATGTCTTGTGTGCGTGTGCTTGTGGAAAGTGATACTCCTTTTCGTCTCTCTTCATCCTCACTTCTCCCTTCTTCGTCTTTCTCTTCCTTTCTTCCTACCATCTTTGCTTCCCTCTCTCGCACTTTCTACATTAGAAATGACAACGTTAGGAACTTTTGAGTCTTGTCCATTTCATTCAGTACTATTTCTAAAAATTCTTGAAACCAAATCAATAGAAACATGGTACATAAATCCTTTAATTCCGACACATTATACAAAAAAACAGTGAACAATATATAATGCATGTGACACGTTATATTCTAGACATTACATATAAAAGAATATTTTCCTTTCTGTTAGTGTAAGATGTGCATGTTTGCCAACAGCGTTTGCAGCTCCTCTCAAACATTTCATCCTTGACCTAGCTCCTACTTCGATCGGACGATAATCAATGCAAGGGATGACGAGACATGCGCTAAGCATCTTAGTGGGGAAGGACTTGAAATTACTAGGCCAGTGGCACCAGACAGACCAAGTGTTGACTGAAGGAAGAGTGAGCGCAAAGTACAGAACAGTGGTACAGGAGAGACCTATATAGATTACAAGCCAAAATTATTCTACATCTCTACACAATTTACAAAAAATGAAGTAATAAAAATATTGGTGGCGAGAATGAGAAGATGGAAGTCATTTTCCTCGGTGCATTTTTTTGAAAACTGCGATTCCATCAAAAAACAAACAAACAAACAAAAAACAACGGAATGTCCAGGTTTTCTCAAAACTCGCGACTTTTATCAAGAAAACAAAAATCGATTCCTGCCTTCCCCAGCCAAAAGTCTCTGGCTCAAGCACGCTTGTACACGCACGCGCGCGCGCACACACACACACGTACGTGCATACATCCTTCACGGTGGTGTTGGTGCGTAAAGAATACATACACCTGACATCGTTTTTGATTCCACCCTTCACTGCGACAATCAGCGCAAACTCCGCGCACGATATAGTGTCCCCAGTGACCCTACAAGATCGTGTGCTACTCTGTGCAAACAGATGTGTCAATGATACCGCAGGTGAGTTCGCACCTCTTCTTCAACGACAAAGTGTTCTCAGAAACTGCCCCAGTCGCATTATCAAGCGTCCAGAGTGGTCGGGCGGCCGGGGGGGGGGGAGAGACGGCAAAGGCTGAAAGTTTACTGATGAACCGATTTTCGGAAAATCGGAGCTGGTCAGCAGACCGGGGACATTCGAATTCGGCTGCAACTTAAAAAAAAAAAAATACAGCACAGAAAAGATAGCAAAGCCGCAGGAATCTCCAGATTCAAGGGCGACTAAGTAAACTAAATCGACAATGGCTGCCAGACTGGCTAAAAGTAGAAAGGTCACAATGCCCTTCCCTTTTGTCTTCCCTAAATCCCCCTCCCCAACACTACTACCACCACCACCGCCACACGAACCTGCTGCTATGACGGGTAGGAAAAAGGGTTGAAATGAGTAGGTTGTTAGAAAAATGGTTGGTTGGTTGGTTGGTTGGTTGGTTGGTTTTACGCCGAGTCAACAGCTGAGAGTCTAACGCGATGAGCGAGTCCTGCTCTGTACTAAGGTGCTATACCCCAAGACAAATGGGGTGGAGGTGGGGGACAGGGGCATTACAAGCAAACAGCGAAAACAATCGATAGCAAGTTTCTATCGAAGGAAATTGATGTTTTACACTGAGCATATATCACAGAAAGGCAGCCAGCCATGTAAACAGATCACACATACAGAGAAAGAAATGTGTGCCGAGACGAGAGCTGAACCCAGGACAGCCAACCCTCGCTGTCTTGGTAACAGACGCTAACCGTTGCGCCACAAATGGTGTCTGCAAGTTACAGGTATATGATAACGCATCTTAGGGTGGAGGGCAAGACAGGAGAAAATACTGAGGGAGGTACTAGTGCCAAAGCAGGTTAATAGAGATGGCGAAATGCAGGTCGTTGCGTAAGGAGTAATGGGGTTAATTATGTGTTGATGATTTTAGCGGACAACGGCTGACATTTCTAGACAATTGAGCCCTGCAAAGTTAGTTAAACTTCATGCAAACGTTACCACACATCATGTTGTGGTGTCGACAAGTGGATAAAGGAACAGGTGCAAGTGGTGTCAGACGTAAAACAGTGCGTATGCTCTCTCTCTCTCTCTCTCTCTCACATACACACACATAAGTGAACAGGAAATGCATTTCTCCGAACGGAGAAAGACAGGAGACAGATGAAGAAGAAGCCCACGAAACTTGATGCAACAATGATGTGGACGGGTATTCTGAATGACAAGTTACACAAATAAATATAGCCACAATTTTCAGGCGGGCTGAAATACTCTCAGCACTTGACATCATTACCCTTTGCAAGTGAAGTGAGTGAAATAGCAATTAAGGCACCAGTGTTACAGCTGCAAGTGTCACTATTAGCCTTTAGCCGAAGATTTAAAAACATGGGAAATGATGTTATATTACCAGGGATGGCACTGATCTTACGGAGCTCATAATAAGCAGACTGACAGACAGCTGTAACATGTTTATCAAGGGTCATGTCTGCAGTGACAATAAATCCCTGATTCCTAAAGGATAACGTGAAGGTGATGTTGGCTTCGCCCACCTTGATGTGATTGGGCAGACTGACGAGAGAGGGTGGATGTCTTCTTCTGTAGCACAAGAGGGCTTCCGTTTTATCATCGTTTAGCTTAAGCTTGTTTTTTACCATCCAGCCCTTGACATCGCTAATACAAGCTTCTAGAGAGCTAATAGCAGAGTGAGACTCAGCCGGTGGAGTGGAACAGTAAAGCTGCGTGTCGTCAGCATAGGATTGATGAGAAACCTGGTGAGACTGGATGCATGATGAAAGTGGTTTAGTATACAGGATAAACAGAACTGGGCCAAGTACTGAGCCTTGGGGAACACCACAGAGAAGTGAAGCAGGGCGAGATGTTTGACCGTCAACTACCACAGTCTGGGTCCTATCAGTGAGATAGGAGTTAAACCATGAGAGGGCAGGTCCGGAAATTCCGTAGAGGGTGTGGAGTCTATGAAAGAGCAGAGAGTGGTCTATTGTGTCGAATGCAGCAGACAGGTCCAGTAGGGTTAACGGAGAAACAACCCCACTGTCAAGGGCAGATAATGTCTGTCTTTACTTTAATAAGAGTAGTCTCAGTGCTGTAAAAGGGTCTACATGCCGACTGAGTTTGTGGGAGAAGATGGTGTTCTTGTAAGTAGGCCCAGAGCTGTATGAAAACTATTTTCTCTATGATCTTAGAGAGAAAAGACAAGTTGGAAACTGGGCGGTAGTTGTTCAGTACGTTGACGTCAAGCGTGGATTTCTTAAGAAGTGGCATCACCAGCGCATTTTTCAACAAAGATGGGAAAACAAGACGACAAGCTGACATTTACAATATGTGTGATGGAAGGAAGTAAAATATCTAGGCATTCAAGCAGAAGGCTTGTGGGAATTGGATCTAATTCGCAAGTTGTTGGTTTAGCTTTTAGAATAATCCCTTTCACATCGGCGTCAGAGACTGGTAGAAACTTGGTCAGAGAGCATCCTGGGAGGACATCACAGGAGATGCTGTCAAGCGCTGACATCGAGTCTAAAGATGATCGAATGTCTGATATCTTTCTGGTGAAATAATCACTAAACACTTGCGGCAGCCGTGACACAGGGTAGACAGTGGGCAGTGGTGTTGCTGTGCGAAATCCAGTCATTTGATTGCAAATGGCAAATAGCTTCTTGGAGGAGGTGCAGTTAATTATTTGGCCTTGAAGAAAAGATTTTTTAGCCTTGTAAATGCATTTTACAACGCTTCGCTTTGCGGCATTATAAATTTCTTTGTGGATGATGAGTCCAGTCTTCCGCCAAACACGTTCAGCTCGCCTACGAGTGCGCTTCAGGTCACGGAGTTCGATACGGATCTGTGAATACCAAGGTGCACATTTGAACTGGCACATCAGATGTCGAGACACTGGGGCGTGGTCATCAATCACTCTACGCAAAACACAGTCAAGTTGCTCAACGGAGGGTGGTTGGAGAAGCGCCATCTGCAACTGTACTTTGAATGCCAGTCTATCAACATTTCGTAATGAGCGAGTGGATCTAAAAACTGGCATCGATGATGGGCATTTGCAATCAAGTTCGATCAGTACGCAGTAGTGGTCAGATGAGAGATCGTGGGAAACACCAACTGACTGCACTAAGTGGTCATCAGGTCGATGTATGACCCAGTCCAAGATGCGATCTCTTTTGTGAGTTGGTTGTGACACAGATTGAACGAGACGAAAGGTGTGCAGCATTTCTGACATTTTGACAGCGTCAGGATGAGAACTGTTGTCGAAGTGCACATTTACATCTCCAAGGAGTATTACGGGTCCTTTGAGTGTATTGCTGTAATCTAAGAGATCATGGAATTCCGAGAAAAAAGTAGAGCCTGTGAGTTTGTTCCTGGCGCTAGGGTGAGGGGGGGGGTCTGTAGATGCAGAGCAGGTGCATCAAGCAATGAGGAGCTGAAGAGGAGACTTATACAAATTCAAAAGACGTGTGAGGGAACGATACAGCAGTAGTAAAAGACTTGGCAAGTGATGATCTGTAGATTATAGCAATACCACCACCGCGTGTAGGGCGGATGAAAGATTTCAGGCAGTAGCCCACTGGAGTGAGATCAACACACACGCTCTCGTCACCTTGCTATTTAAGCCACGACTCAGTGATGATGAAAATATCAATTAAGGCGGTGGTCTGTGACAAATTCTGCGATTTAAACTCGCTTAAGTGACTGTTGTGCAGATACCGACTGGGCGTTGAAAAGCCCAACGTGGAGGTGAGTGTTCAGTTGTCGTGTGCGGGAAACTTGGCAGACTCCTGTTCTCAGACGATCATGTTGATTTGGTCGCCGACATGTAAAGTGATTCGACCCAACTGGTTCACTCTGATCACACCGATGCTGATGTGTGGGGGAAACATTATTCAGCAGAGAGTTGACAACACACAGCGAAGCGGCAGAGCAGGTGATGATTTTTGTTTTCAAAGGACGCTGTTTACGACGACCAGCACGGTAGCGACGGATTCGAATCCGGTGTCTCGATGGGGTGTTAACATTCACAGAATCATGGTAAAGGGAAAATCTCCTCAAGGTTTCAACTACACAGGCTGGAAGTTTAAAAGTAGCAAGGGGATTAAACAATGCTAACTGAGATGTCGTGTAGACAAACTGTTAAAGTTAGGCTAAGTTTTGTTGATGCGGCCGCTACCCAGGATGGTGGTGTTGGGGTGTGCACCCGACCCCTTCTGATATAATCCGCGATTCATCTGTTGAGTGAATAACTTTGTTGCGTTTGGTGATATGTGAGCATCGATGGCATGGGCATAATCTGGCTGCCATGGTCTGTTTGGTGTGTGCTTCCTGTATCGTTCCGCTAACTCGATCATTGCGTTGAAAGACGAACATAAAAAATGCAACCATATTATCAGGACATGCTCTTAAAAACTGTTCTCTTAAAATCAGGTCAATTAGATTGACAAAATCTGATGGCACGTCTGTTATGCTACCCGTTTAATACAATCAGCAAAGGCTATAGGAGAGTTTCATGGGTTGTTGTCATACATTATCTAAATCGTCCCTAAAACCTTCCTCCCTGCATTTGAAACGATAGGGCATGTATTTTACGATGATGTCAATCAATTGTTGAGTTAGTTGTCATCAACTCAACATAGTTTGTAAAAGCTTCCCCCTTTATGCACTAATATACTTGTCCATTCATCTTTTCTCCATTTTAACGCTTGGGCATGATATTCGAAACGGAAAAGAAAACTTTTCATATATTCCTCTTTATCATTAAATAAGACAATTTGGAACGTAAATCAGGAATCCTGTATACAATATCCAAACCTCATTCAAATAAAAAAGACAAAAATTAAATAGACTACCCATGCGCCCTCCCCTCGGTGCTTGCACTCTAGGCAACTGCCTAGATCCCCCAATGGCAGAACCGGGCCTGCTTACAGTGTAGCTCATCACAGACATTATAGCCGTTAGCCAAAACGCTGCCAGTCCACGATCATGCGAGGATACAAAGGATGAGCATGAAATAATGAAAGCATAAAAAAGCTCACATATGGCAGAAATAACACAGGAGCTGTCTCGGAACATTGTGGATACAAGGTAGGCGTGCCTGCTGCAGTGAAGCTCATTCAGAACCATCCACGCCACTAAATATCTACACCTTGTATTAAAGGTAACTCAACACAATTTCATACCTGCAGTCATGCAGTCAATCTCAGTCATTCAAACAAACTGATGCTTCTGTTCCTTGTATGTTTGACTGTCGGTTTGTTTGTAGTCTTAAGTGTGCAGCGCATTGAGCTTGCACCCAACAGCGAAATGTGCTTTACAAATTTTGTTATTGTAGAAACAATTTTTTTTTGTTACATGTTGGGAATAAGTATCTTTCCTTGAACAGTGCCTTTTTTGGCATGCACCGGCAATGGCTGATATGAAAAGAGTGCATCCAATACTTCTTTTTTTCATTATCTCACACAGCGCACCTCTTCCTCTAATTACAAAATTGTGCACGAAAATCAGACTGGATCATTTGCATGTATATGACATATATGTATGGGGTGGGGTGGTGTGAAGTAGCAAGAATGCAACCGCACATCAAAAAGACATCTTTACCATTGGTTTTGATCCCTTTTTATAAAAGGCGACACATGACAAAATATCTGCTGAAATCTACATAACTGCACATAAAAATGGACAGCATGCATTCTTCTCTCTCACACACACCCCCACCCCACAGGCATGTGCACATACAGAAATACACATAAACATAGATATTTCTAGGTTTCAAAGTCTAGCTTTTAACTGCAGAGATTAGGTTAACCTGTGGCATTGAACACATCGCATGAAGATCAAAAGGCATGCTGCGTAAGAATCAATTAGCTTTTAGTTCATTGCTGTAACCAAATTTATTACCGCTGTTGGGAGTTGTCATTTGATCTTGTTTGTATGTTCCAGAAGGTAAAGGTACCTTTTCAGGTTGTTGGGGAGTGAGGTGTTAGAGACCCCACTTTTCTCGGGGCTACCAGCTTTTTCACTGCCTTACCTTCCCCAACCCTCTATGGAGTCAGGTATCCATTCCCGTCTGCTGGGTCGACTGGGGGAAGTTTGCTGCGCTTATCGGGAATCAGTCCGGACGCCAGCGCTCTAACCACTCGGCCATCCGCTTCCCAGATGGAATGCACAACTATTACTAGTAGTTTTACAACCATGTCAGCTACTCATGCATGGATACTAATTTTTTTCATCTAAACAAATCTTACAATTATTAAATTAGATCTTTATTTTGTCATAATGCAGCCTCAACATCTCTCTTTTAGCTATTTCCCTTGATGTCAGCAAATGGTCAATGAGATGCAAGAACTTTATGCCATGGCATTGACTTTACATACGATTCTGGGAAACGTTTAGAGATATTTTGCTTCACCTGTGGTATGAAGTTCAAAAAGCCATTACATCAATGACTTTATAAGTTAAAAATTGAACAATTAAAATTGATTGAATATTATGACACAGGGGAACATCAACTGCGGCAACTTTTTTTTTTATCACAACGAAAGCTACATGCACTGACGTTCAGCAGAACACTAGAAATGTTACTGTTAATGCCATAAGATATAATCCACCCCGAACATGCCAATTTGACCTTGAATAACATAGCATGGACAGTTATGAAAATTAGTTACACTAATTAACGATTTAAAACTGTCATGATGATTCTTCCAGCTCTAATTCAAGATCCTCAATTTCTTCCAAAATTGCTTTCTTTCTGTTGATCTTTTCTAATTGGTCTTTCTCAGGATTTTTTAGTTCCCCAGATTTTATCTTATTTTCTAGCTCTTCTATCTGTTTTAACTTCTTTTTCAAATTTTTCAGTTTTTTGGCTAAGTCTGTCTTTGAATCTTCTGATTCAGTGTTGGCAGAACAAGATTCAGCTGTAATCTTGACTTGCTCAATGCATTTTGTGACTGATGACAGCCCTGAAGATTTTGCTTCTTGCCTTTTCTTCTCTTTCCTCTTTGCATTTTTCTTTGCAGCTTTTGATGTGTGTGTTGGTTGAGCAGGTTTTGAATCTGCTATCATTTTTTTTGTTTGCTCCATTTTCTCTACATCCTCTGGACTCAGTCCTATAGGATGGGTTGGGCGACTTTTCAGCCACTGTGTTCCTTTGCTTTCAAAGCTGAAAGAAGATAGAAAACAATCATTACATATTTTTACATTCAAAGATTAAACAAGTGATGATACATGGAATATGTGCTCAGAGCAAAAATAGGAAACGATTTCACAAGTAAACTGTAAATCAACTCAGTATAAAGCCAAGAAAACTTAAACTGCTCAAAACAATGGAAAAGCTAGTTATATAGTCAATCACTGTTTTGTCCCAATAAACACAGACAATAACATTGAATAAAAAAATTCCTTTATTCATTAAATGAAATGTTATCAGCCACTTTTATTGAAACAAATCATTTTAAAAACAGGAATTTGAGTTTGTATTGATGTAACTCATGTTTCAAAATTCAGAAAAGTGATAAAGAGAAAAAAAAACTGACTTTATTCAGTGTAGGCCATGGCCTATAACTGAAGAGGGTGAACATAAAAAACATAGAAAACATAATAGCCTGTTTACATAGATATGTTAACTAGCACAGCTGGCATTCCAGTTCTAAATACATAAAATAATAAAAGCATCCGTATTGTAATCTAGCTGATTCCCTGGTTCACTTAAACTTTCGTAACTATACACCTTTTGGTGAAGCACAAATGTATACGTCTCTGGTTGTATCTAGTGTAACACATCTGCACGCATGCAAGTATATGGTCAGATGTATATATAATATACATAAAGTAATATTGCTACATGCTTAGCATCTTAAGCCTGACAATGAGTTAGAACTAGTTAAACATATTAGTATTGCTATAAAACAGAATTTTACAATTGGCTGATGGAGTTTCTCCCATTCATTGCACTATATATATATAGCGCACGCTAGACAACTTGTAATACTATGTTGGCTATTTGACATGAGTATTGAAAAGTGGGAAAGGGATGGGTAATGCCAAAATTTGGAGGGGATGAATTTCTCCCATAATCTAGTATACTGTGGATAAAACAATAAAAAAGGTAATTCAGTTTCTAAGATATTTTTACAGAAGGGGCAATTTTGTCTAATGCTTGAGTCTGTTATATACTATTCTTAACCAGTACTTCACATCAGGTTGATAATATAATTCCAAGGTATTTGTATGCATAAACAATTTTCATCTCATTGCCATCACAGAACCATTTTTTTCAGTGGGCAAGATGACCACCATTCCTAAATACAACATTAGATTTTGATAAGTTTATACAAAGATCAAGACGCTTGGCTGTGTCAGAAAGTACATTCAACTGATTTCAAAGCCCCATTGCAGTGTCTGAAAATAACGCTATATCATCTGCAAACAGAAGGATAAATAATTGCAAATAATGCTGGTGAACATATTTATCCTTGCTTTAAGCCACAAGGGCATTCAAAAAATCTTTAAAGTCAGCTCCAGTTCGCACCCTTGTTTTAACTACTGGGTACATACCTTTGATTGATGCAAGTAATTTACCTGATATATTGTTCTTACTTAACACATCCCAAAACTTGTCTCTTGCAACAGAATTAAAAGCCCTTTGGAAAACAATGAAAGCTACATAGAGTTTCTTATGCTGTTTTGACTGACTTTGTATTATACCCATCAATGTAAATATATGGTTAATGTTCTTTCCTAAAACCAGCTTTTTCTTCACACACAAGGTCGATCATTTTTTCAGTCCATAACATAACTCTCCTATTTAAAATGTGGATGTATATCTTGCTAGATATATTTAATAGAGATATGCCTCTATGATTGACTGGTAGAAAAGTGTCACCTTTCTTATGCAGTGGTCGTATTATTGCTTCTGACCAGGGAATTTCCCTTTGTCAAAAAAGTATATAAGATATGCAGTAAGAAAAGACAGAATGTGCTGGCATGAATATTTGTATAATTCACCTATAAGACCATCTGGTCCAAAGACTTTATTAGATTTCAGAGATGCTATTGCCAGCTTAATCTCTTCATCAGTTCTAGGACCATTCATGATGCTATTATTAGTAACTGGATCATTTAGTTTTTCAAGCTCTGGGTCAGTTAAGATAGATGTCTTCAGCTTGGTTTCTGAATCAGGTATTGGTGTATTTTCATAGGGGCAAATAGGGAATGAATTATAGACATTACAGAAATATTCATACCACTCCTTTTTGAGAAATTAAGTTAGATCTTGAAGTTTTCTTCAGCAGTGATTGCATCATCTTCCAGAATTCCTTAGGGTCATGGATGGTGTCTTTTAAAATGTGTAATGTATTACTTTATAATTCTGTTTTTTAACTTGTAACAGACATTTATATTCCTTACTTTTCTCTAGATACTCTAACCTATCTGTGTCAAGATGGGCTCTATGGAAAGTTTTTAAACTTCTACCTAGAACTTTTTGGCTTTCTTTACATTCTGGATCAAATCAGATCAATCAAGTTCGTTGACTGGCTGGTGTGCTTCATGGTGGACTGTGCACATACCATCACTTCCCACCAGTATGGGGCTAAACATAGCCTCATGTTTTGAAACTGTTCCCTGCCCTGCACATTTATCCTGTCTAATTTGGGCCAGCCGAGTTCCTTGCTTTGTTTTTTAAGTTCCCGTCAGAACACAGACTTCTTTCCTTCCATCAGTATATAATCATACACAAGAACAGCTTTCTTGCCCTCTGATCTCACTGCTTTCAAATGTACAGACAGTTTCTCATATCTCTCACTTTCTGAGAAAATTCTTCCCCAATGTAAATGTTAGTTCCTTTCAGTTTGTTTCACTGTTTTAATATTAGAGATTTATACTTGAAGAATCTACATCTTGCAATGACTGGCGAATTGGGTTTGTTGTTGAGTCTGTGAACACTGTCAAACGCGACTGACTTGGAAATTCGAAGTTTGTCTGACATAATGTTCAGAACCTTCTGCTCAGAATCCTGGGATGTTTATTTATTATCATGAGGTAGCCCATGCACTATAATGTTGTTTCTTCTAGATCTGTCTTCCAAATCATCTGTCCTTCTTTCCATGTCATTCAGTTTTTGTTCTAATAATGATTCTCTGCAACTAGAGTATCTACTGTTCCCTTTAGATCCTTGACCTCACAAAAATCATCTTTCATGCTGTCAAATTTGGCGTTCATTGCATTTAGCATTTGCAAAACATCATGTAAAGTAGGTTCATTCTGTGTCTCACCTGTACAGGCGACGGCGGGTGATGACAGAGTCTGACTGACATTTCCATTGACACTGTAACTGCGTGTCACTCCAGATGTAGTGAGTTTAGACTGCCTCAGATTAGTGTTTTTGGGAGGCCCAGGGTTTCTCTTGACATCCCCAGCCCATAGCAGAAGGTCCTCAAAGCAGAAGACAAATGGTCATTGCTACTAACATACCGCTGGTGCACCCTGTCACTCGCAGTAGCCTGATGTGCATGGCAGCCTTCGACTTCGCTTGGTTGTCCATAAAAAGGCAGAAAATCGAGAAAAACGGCCCACATTTCGGTCTAAAATGTAATGGAATTGAAGGCATGGTAATCGTAACATCCACTGGCACACACTTCAATAATCCACAATCGATAACAAAAGTAAAGTTAGAGTAAAACTCCAAGTATATAGACAGGCATGAAATCATGACCAGCCTGGTCCGTGACAAGAGCTCACCCCCCGAGTCAGTATTGTGTGTGTCTACCATTGACCTGAATACAGGCAAGGCACCATTGTCTTGTGGACTGAGCCAATGTTCTCAAGAGTCCTTTGAGAAATTTCCTGCCACTCTTGGTGAAAAAACTGGTCTAGCTGACTGAGGTCAACTGGGGTGGGTCGGTGGTTGGCGCTAAGCTGCTGCAGGAAGTCACTGATGACCATGACTCTGTGCAGTCTGGGGTTGTCGTCCTGAAGAACAGCAGTTGGGTCGATAGCCTACAGCACTGGTAGTACCAGAGGCTGTAAAATGTTTAATCTCTGTATGCCACACCTGTCAAGTGTCCTTGTACCAGACAGAGGGGAGTTCTGTAGGCCGTTCCCATCCCACCCACCATGAGGGATCTGTCACCACAGCGATCATGCTTCACCATAGTAGGATAGTGATAACTCTCCCTGTCATCTCCAGACACTGATTCAGCCATCATGGAAAAGCAAAGAAAAGGACCTGGCAAAACAAGATTCATGAGTGAAGAGGACTGCAGTCCATTGTTGCCTTGTCCATGCAAGATGGTGTTGTGCCCATGCAAGATGAGCAGCGTGGTGTTGACTGTTGTTGACTGCGGGTGTCCGGTTCTTTCCCCTGCAACACTTCCCATTGCATTGTTGCAATCTCATAGAGTTTGAATGACAGAGTGAGCAACTCCAAATGGTGGTCCATTCCTTGAACACCTATTCCCTCCTGCAGACATGCAATGACCCTCCCATTGTTGACAGTACTTAATTTTCATCTCCGAGGCATGATTAAAAAGGAGCACAGAAACTGGCAATAAACCCTCCTAGCGCTCTAAAGCTACTGAGTTGTGTTGACAATGGACTTTGCTTGCACGTGCACTGCGTGTTTGCTACTGTTAGTTCTGCTGTAATATGGATGTTGTAATTGCATGCATTTGACCTTTTTTGCATGACTGCTGTAATAAGCACGCAGACGACCAAAATGGATTGTCATCAACTTCACCTTGACTGTTCATCCACACAACAAATTCACTAAAAAATATTTTGAAGAAATTGCTCACTGTTGGTAAAAACACAATTAATAAAAATTTAGAAAATATGAAGGTGGCCTTTCCATTGTTTTGAGCAGTATACATAACAAGAAAGAGATCACCAGAACTTCAGTACACTAATTTTGGAAAGCTCTATTATAGATTTCATGTCTATGCTACTTGTGTTCACACAACTCATCTGAGGTTTTAGAGAAATGAAACTAGTTACCATTACAACATTTCACTAGACTCTCCATTAAAGTTATTTTTAAAAGTCAAACTGCATTAAAACTGTGAATAAACAGTTATACACGAATGGTTCCATGATACTTGTTATCGTGGGTGAAGGGACAAAGCTTTGGTCCTTGGCAAGACAAACTTTCAGAGAACCTTACAAGAACTATTTCTAGTTATGTAGCAGTAGCACCTTAAATCACATTCTGCCTTTGAACCATAATTATGGCCATAAATTGTATAAGATGTCCATTAGAAGAATTATTTCTTTTTCAGAGCATTATTTTTAACTGCCAGGTACAAAAAGAAATGATATATGATGCTTGGACAGAAAATAATAGGGTGTGTTTTAATATACAATAATTGCATACTCTGAATGTTCCATAATATACTTTTGAAATGGTTTTCTTGGACAATAATAAGGTAAAATCTTTAAGTCAAAGCTAAATACTACAAATCCATATGTCAACTAATATTTAAAAGTCTCTATTAACAATGTTTAACTTTCTTTATAGTCCATACTTTTGTTTGCAATCACACTGCTAATTGTAGTAATAGCAGCATCATATTTCATTCTCATGTCTCCCTCACCATTGCTTTTTCTACTGCGGAAACTGACTTGAAACTAACATTTACACTACCTAGAAGTCTTTAGAATTAAAACTGCAAAACTTACATTGGAACTTCTTCTTGAGGTATGTAGCCATCTTTGACACGCCGTGCTTTTCTCCAGGTTCCGTCTGGTCTTTGGCTTGCTGGGATTATCAGTTCGCCTAAATGAAATGCAAATATCAAAATACCAACAAAACAAATCCTGAAATCATGATAGAATATTGTGCCGCTGCATCATCTGTAAAATCGTGACCTCCCTGGTGGTATTCTTTAGTTTCTTCATGTTCATTAAGTTTACTTCAAAGCACGAATTACATCTCACACTGTACTGTTTGCCTCCTCTATAGTTAATCACAGATGTATTCAATAAATCAATGACTACTTCTAACTTTCTTTAGACTTCACTGACAAAAGTCGATTTTCTACAAAGGGTGCAGAAACACCATATTCTTTCAAGGAATACTTACTGCGTTAGACAAAATAATCTAATATTACAAAATAACACTATTAGGTTTCACTCCAACTGACACAAAACAAACCGCAGTGACTAAGTATTTGTACCGGTCTTCTCGTCGCGAACAACTCCTTCCCGTCCAATTTGTGACGCCATGCTGTTGCTTTTTTTTTTTCCTCCGAAGGGAGGCTACTGCTCATATATTTCGGTTTAGTTTCCCATCACAAAATTGTCAGCATCCAACACACGGTTTCACTTAGATTTATGAAAAACATTCTTTCTTAAACGTTTAAAACGAAGCAACGCTGAAGTAATTGTCTCAGCACACTGTTAGTGGTTGCGTGTAAAAGCGCACCTGCCAAATCGACCCCTTCTCCCAACCCACCTACATCTCTTTCAATTTCATGTTTTTATAGCAACATCAGATCGTCTAAAACTCTAAATGATCGGATTTGTGGAAGCAAAGCTTTACCTCACAATGTGTATTTGCTCAGTAAATAGTGGGGACTCTTAAACACGATCTCTTAAACATCTCATTTGTTCATCCCATGATCTAAATCTGTAGTTTCAAGTCAGTTTTATACTGTTGCACTTGGGTAGCTTAAAAAAAAAATGTAATGCAGATTTTAACAAAATTAGAACTAACAGTTTAAGATTCGCATATGAACGAATTATGAAACGTGACAAACTAATATAATACAACGTTAATCACTCAAAACTGCTCCTGACTATTTACAAGAGGTAGTTCCTCCTTACCAGCCGTCACGTGGTCTACGCTCTGGCTCCAGTGCGCTTCTTGTGTCTTCCACTGCAGGGAGACAGAAGCGTGACTGGGAGCCAGGGCCTTCAAAACCGCGGCACCTAAACTGTGGAATGCTCTGCCATCGTCGCTCTCCACCATCACCTCAGCAACCATGTTTTGGAAGACTGAAGACTCATTTGTTTACTTAAGACAGACTTTAACAATCTAGCACCATTTCTGTTTTTATTATCTTTTACTTTCCTGTTTAATTTTTCTTCTCTTCTGTTTTTGCTGCACAATGAGCATTCTTTTGAATGGAACCCTGTAAGCACAAATTGAATTGTCTTCATACTTGGACTTGTAAGGGCAGCTTGCTTATCTGCCACTTCGTCCTTCGAGGCCTCAAAGACAGTAGCACCAGATGAAGAGAGAGGCAGCAACCTAACCACCCATGAGCCTGGGTCTGTGTTACATGTCTGAGACTGCATTGTGAGGATCAACTTTCTAAGTAGTCAATAACTATTCAGCCATATCTCAGGAATCTTTGCATGCAAAGTCATAGCCTACCACTAATAGTGCAAGTCCCCCCCCCCCCATAGCAACCTGTTAGCTAGGCATTTACTGAAATGTTATTGATTTTATTTCAGGAAAACAATAAATTGTAGTCTTTATTTTCTGTAAGACTAGAAGAAACGAAACATGAATTTAAACATCTACATACAGGGGGATTGGTGTCTTACGCCAAGCCAGTAACTAAGGCTATATTACTGCAAGGCAGCCAGCCCCATTGATATAACATGCAGAGAAAGAAAAACGTGCCCAAGACGAAAGCCGAACCCAGGACAGCCAACACTCACTGTATTGATGACAGGTGCAAACCATTGTGCCACTGGACCGCTCATCTACATACTGGGTTATACTGACTATATCCCCCTCTGAAAGCCTACTCCTGCTGGCTAGTTATACATCAATTAGAAATACATTGAATATTACTCATGGTGATACAAATCAACTTGGCATTGCATTTAATGCTAAACAGCTTCCTTTTATTTCCTTCTTTGGTGTAATGTAGAGGTGTGCAGCAGCTACTACTTTTTTCATGCTCAAATCCATTAAAAAAAAAATTCAAGTCCGTCGAACATGTGTCAAATGTGTAGCCACAAGGTATAGGCCATATATATAGGCAAACAAAATGAGTCAAGTATTTAATTTAGAAACTTGGTTCACAATGCAATACTGCATTCTAGAATGCTGTTCACACAACTGCCACTTCAAGTGCCCATGGAATACTGACAACTAATGATACTAATTTCTCTGTTTATTTTATTGACGAATGTAAATGCACAAAATGGTAACAAATCACAAACAAAGCCACAAATAAATCTATGTCCCATGATTTTTGATAGCTATATATATTTTTTAAATGGTTCCTGTCACAACTCCTGACATCCAAGACAAAGCACAAAATCACTTTCTCCAAACTGGGCATACAATCATTGTGATTCAAATTTTCCAAGAATATCACCATCCCTGAAAAGAAAATATTCCTGCAACAGAAAAAGGATAGATGGGATAGCAATTGGCATACTTTTAGACAGAAAGTGGTGTTAACAAGTGAAAACATGAATGAAAAATATGTACGGGGGAACAAATGTATTAAATTTTGTTTGTGCCCTAATTTCAGCAAGGAAGAGAAAAGCGGATCCCTACTCTTCACTTTTTCAAGTTTCTAACTCATTCACTGAACGTAAACAGTATCAGTCAGGTATGCCTGTTTAATTTCATTATAATTATTGTAGCACATGCCCAAAAGCACATGAGAACTATTTTTGTAATGGTACATTTAATAGGATACCTCAAGGGGTGCATCCAAGGTTCATCTACTCCAATGAAAAGAAACAGTAATTGAGATTACCTTAATGAGTAAGGAAATAAAAAGCTTATAATGGTTAAAACCAGTGTGTCAAAATGTTTCAATGCAATCAAGATTAAAGCTAATTGCATAATGTACCTTGTCCTCCAAAACCAGCTTTGTTCCACCGTACTCTGGAAGCAATACCTTATCACCAACTTGGACACTGACTGGAACGGTGTCCCCCTTCTGAAAATAACAATTTTCTTTGAATATTGTTGACAATCAACTTGTTAGTTTTGGTAACTAAAATCAACAAGTTTGATCCACACACTTACAGACTTCAAATGAAGTGCTTCAGTGTGCATGCAAGCATAGGCATAGCATAGGTTGTTCTGAATGACACTAAAAATTATATAAAAGCATACCGAACCTCAGTAACTGTTCCTTTCCCAACAGCAACAACAGTCGCCTGCTGTACTTTCCCTTGTGCCTTTTCAGGAATCATGATGCCACCTTTTGTTTGCACTTCTGGCATATTTCTCTCTACTAGAATGCGGTCGAAGAGTGGGAGGAATCTTTTAAATGCTCGTGCCTTTCATGAACACATAAAAGCAAACCATTACACAAAAGGTATAGCTGTTATCTATGCTTTCAAAAATCAAATGCTGTAAGAAATCTTAATAGTTTACCGACTATGCATATACCTTGCTTCTCTCATTCACTCCAGAAGCTGAAAAAACACTAGTGGTAAATTCGATGCGCCATACTATGTGACAAGATATATTCCACTAAGAACAGCATTTCAGAACTTCGTCTTTGTCAGAATCCGTGTCTGTGAATATAAGCACGATGACAATAGTATCGGGCCAAAACTAGTATTTCGATAAAAAATTGTTTAGTGGATTGATTGCTGTCTGCGAACTAAGAGCTAGCACTTCAGCGATGTGATGAAACTTCGAAAGGTCACTCTCTACATCTCAAAACAGGAATTACGCTGCACTATAATTATTATTTGTAAGCAAACTAATATACTTATCTGAAATTACATTAGGAATTCGGTGAATCACTCTGGCGGCGATATTTGTTTACTTACCATTTTAAATGACTTGGTCGAAAAGTCACCTGCAACTCAACAGCCAGAATCTTCCACCACGCGGTTCAACAGCGCCTGTCTGATGACCTTGGTAAACGGGAGAAGGCATTATTTAAAAAAGAAACGCCGCGACCCTTTCGTTTAATATCAAACAATGTGGCTTTAATTGCACTCAAAAATAAACTTAATATACTAATGTTATTACATAATTGTGTAATAATTGAAAAATTATTAGGTATGATTATTTAGAAGTTTAGTATCTATAAACTTGCGTGTTAGGTCACGGCGTTAGACATTTCATAAATGACTGCTCCCCATCGGTGAGTGGGTAAAGGTTACTTGTTTCAGGCAGCAAGGAAGGAGAGGTACGGAGTGGACTTTTAAGACAAAGTTCACCTTTTTTGTCGTTAAATATGCTGATTTGTTTTGTGCATGTTAAGGAATCAGTTACAAACTTAGCAGAAATATATTTTTAAAGAGGTACTTGTAAAGCGATTTTTTAAATTACTTGAGGATTTTAGCCAGGTTTGAAATGTAACCCACGTGGTAGCTTCTGGAAGGCATGGAGTCCTAGACAAACCACGTGGAAAAGTTGATGGTTTGTGTGATTGTTATTCGTAACGAACAGCTGCTGTGTATCAAGAATATTTAAGGCAGAGATGTGGTAACATTTATATAATATCATCAGATTTTTGTGATCTTTGTTCAAATTTATGAGTATGATGAAATATTTCGGCAAATTTCATATATAGGCTATAACATACACCATGAGATTGCCACCACGGCTTAGATCAGCGCCAAATTATGTTCTGACATTGCGTGGATAAAAAAATCATATTGACAACTTGCATCTAAAAAATTTTTTTTTAGGGGCGGGGGTGGTGGGCTCTATATCGACTAATTGTACTGTCTCGTAGAAACGGTGTGTAACAGTTCAAAGCGGATACACGTTCAAAATCACTATTATGACCTCTAATAATTTTTCGCTGACTTGTAAATTGAGTACCACTTTACCTTTAAAGTGGGGATGTCGGTAAGACTTTATTTTAAGGCAGCACCTTCATGTGAATTATGTTTTTACACGCCTGCACGGTTTTGTTACCACGATCCCACCAATCGAAGAGGATTGAAAAAGATACTGGGTAATGCGACCTGCACTTTTTCCAATTTTTTTGGACCCTTTTTAAGGTGGCATGTTCTTTGAAAGTCTTTCAAACTGAGTATTGCACCATATAAACTGCTGTTTCCGTAACATTGTATTTAAAAAGAATCAGATTTCCTGACAAAGGAATTGTGTAGACAGACCTTTATTGCTTTCTATCTTAGCTCTAAAATCATGGAGGTCAAGGAAGGTCATGTCAAAAATTTAGTGCTCATCCACATGAGGGTTTTATTTTTGAGTTGGCTTTTAAAAATGCAATTAATATTTGTTGCACTTGTTTTAAGCAGTATATCTGGCATCATAATGTAGTTTTGCGGAGAACTGTTCATCATGTAAAGGCAGAGATAACTGTGTCATGGTAGTGCTTTTAAAGCAACAAAATGAGCTAAGTACTTTCATGTGCTGGCTTAGTCTTCTCTTTTAAATCTCAGTTCAGATTGGCTTTGGTATAATACCAAATTTTGTTATGGGGCTATCAGCTTGGCTTGATTCACTAATGTAACACCAATGATGCACACACCGCAACCATAGCTGTTCTAATTCTTGGATTTAAATTTTATTGCAGAGACCATTTCAATCATGTACCGGCTTCCAAATATCCTACGATCGGCAGTTGCCAGAAAGTTTGCCCCATCACTAGCCAGATGCTATGCCAAAGATCTAAAGTTTGGTGCAGATGCCAGAGCTCTTATGCTTCAGGGTGTTGATTTGTTGGCAGATGCCGTAGCTGTTACCATGGGACCAAAGGTTTTGTAAAACTTGATTATGATATTGCTATCCGATGTTTTTTGATAGTCACTTTTCATTTTAGTGTATTGATATGAATACAGTCTGATCAGAAACTTGTATTTGTGTAAAAGCTCTTTGGCAATTTACATTTTCAAAATAGTTGATTGGATTATGTGATTGATGCCAAAGTAATTACTTTGTTTAAGTAGTGGTTCTTTTTTTGATGCCATGACTACTGCAGTGGCTAGACAGATAATAGGCCAACTTTAGCAGCGCGATAAGAATTTCCTCAAAACAACTAGTTTATTGATCCCAGGGAAAGTTGAGCTTTTAACCCGAGGAATTGCAAATGGATAAACAGGTGCTGATTTTTCTTTCTAGGGAAGAAATGTTATCTTGGAACAAAGCTGGGGAAGTCCCAAGATCACAAAAGATGGTGTGACAGTTGCAAAAGGCATTGAACTAAAGGACAAGTATCAGAACATTGGTGCCAAACTCGTTCAAGATGTTGCTAATAATACAAATGAAGAGGCTGGAGACGGAACCACAACAGCAACAGTGCTTGCCCGAGCCATTGCGAAAGAAGGCTTTGCCAAGATAAGCGATGGGGCAAATCCCATTGAAATACGGAAAGGTAAATGTCTCTCAGGGCATTGATATTATTTGTTGTCGTCTTTGCCATTCTAAACAAGTTTAGTGGGGAAAAAAGATAGCACTTTAGTGTAGGTCGATATGTTTAAAAATGTTTAAACCTTAAGAAACTCGGTTGGTGTCTACAGTGAGAATAGTATATATATATACTGTTTTCTTTGAGGAACGTAAGTATTTTAAAAGGAAAAAAATAGTCTTAAATCATAAACTAATACTTTAGGAAGTTTTGTGAACAGTGAGTTGCTTTATTAAAAAGCAAAGAAGCTATCATCAAGTGGTGGGGAACAAAGGTATGCTTAGAGGAGATGCAATATTAGCTGCGTGTTTACTTTTGTCTTCACTTGATAGACGAAAAGATGATTTTGATGTTTGACAGCTTTAGTTCATTTAAATCAAGAGTAAAGAGCATAGCACGCTAAAGGAGGGGGCTTATTAAACATAATAAACATGACAGTCAACCTTAGGCAGTATTTAGAAAAATACCTCGATCTTTGTCGTTACCAATGATAAGGTTAAACGTTGACTTAAGATGGGTGTGATTACTGAGCATTTTATGCAGTAAACAGTACAATCACATGAGCATGACTTTAATGAACTTTTGTTAATATTGATTGCATCTTAATGATTTTTATAAGAAGACAGCGAGTTGTCTACCTGTATTTCCATTCTCTTGACAGCAATTTTTTTACACCATTTTATAACCAGACCTCTATATAAACCATAACGATATGCTACCAAGTGTTTTCGGTCTTTCTAAAACATACTTAAAATATTGTACAGTGTCTGGTAGAAATGTTAAATGTCATTTGTCAATAAAGTTTAATAAATGGAATAGCAGATAAGCAGTGGTCTTTTTCAAAAGGCAGGCAAGATGTAGCTAATATAACTGTAGACTGAAAAAACTTTAGATTTAAAACTGTAGTTTAAAAAAAGCAGAAAATTCATGTTGGGTCCCATCTGTTATAATGTAATTAAAATTAAATGTACTGCAGAAGTGTAGTGATTTAGCAGTTTACCAGAATGTCATTGAAATGAGCTTGCTTGAAGATCTAGCACAGCATATGCAGTAGTGTAATGCATCAATTCATGTTATCCATATTTTTGTTTTTTCTTAGGTGTAATGATGGCTGTTGACGCAGTTGTTGAACAGCTGAAGCAGATGTCAAAACCTGTTACCACACCAGAGGAGATAGCACAGGTATGCCCAAGCAGGTATAATCGAGTTCTTGGTTTTGGCCTTCTTTGCCATGTTTTTAACTTAGCTGTAAATTTTTGTTTGTTTTTTGTAACTGATCATTGTTGCATAGAAAGTGACTTGTTTTGAATTGCTTTTTTTCTGACCCACTCCAATTTAACATGACTGCTGAATCTTGATTTCTTTTTTCATTGTGAAATACATTTTGAGAATGGTTTGAAAAGAATGACTTAATGGAATTTTTATTATTATTCTAGGTGGCTACCATATCAGCTAATGGTGATCGAGCTGTTGGCGATTTAATATCTGGGGCTATGAAAAAAATTGGAAGGGATGGTGTCATCACTGTTAAGGTAAATCTATTGTTTTGTTGATTTTTGTTATACATTTTCCAGATTTCTCCATTTCCACAAACAACATGATTTTGATCAAACATTACAAAAACAGCTGTTTTGCTTACAATTATTGGCACCTGATTTGCTTTGGTGAGTGACCTTTTGTGTCCTTACTGGATCTCTAAGGTGCAACATGAATGCCTGTTTCCATTTCAGGATTATAGTGTCCAAAAGTTGCAATTCTGAAAGTTGACAGTGCTACATGTTCTGCATTGGCTTTAAATAGTAAACATTTGCAAATGGCTTTTAAAAATGTTAATATAAGTTCTAAATCTTGAGAAGAATTGAACTGAATTCTAAAAGATGCATACAAAGTGTATGGGTGTTGTTTTTAAGGCCTATTTGTTTCATATCAGTGATGTTCGAAGAAGCTTTGGTCATGCTAAAATCCCATGTACATGATTTTTATAGTAAATCAGGGCTAAATGGGTTTTGGTTCGTTAATGAGACATTTTTCACTCAGGATGGAAAGACTTTGAAAGATGAGTTGGAGGTGATTGAGGGAATGAAGTTTGACCGCGGATATATCTCTCCTTATTTCATCAACACAGCAAAAGGTTGGTAAGGATATAAAACAACGTTTTTTTTGCACACGTGCTGCAGATTTCTTAGCTTTAAAATATGGTTTCTTTGTTGCCAACACAGTTTCTAGCCCTTATTTTTTTATTTTTGCTACTTCTGAATAAAAAGAACAATTAAAGTGGTATCTAGATAAATGTAGTGACCTTATTTTAGATTTTGTGATATAGTGGTAGGCGTTAAGCTGTGCATTTGACCGGATTCCTGTTGTTTGTTATGACAAACAGGGTCATACTGACAAATGCTAAAAAAAAAAATCATCATCCAGTCCTGTGTTTTAGTTTGTGGTTTTAAAGCATTGGATGATGGTTGAACAATTAAATTATTCAACAGAGTTTTCTTTGACATAAGCAGTAAATGGCTTTTTCAGTTTATTTTATGTCTCCGATGGTCTTGATCAGGTGCCAAATGCGAGTTTCAAGACGCCTTGGTACTGTTGTCTGAGAAGAAGATCTCCTCTGTCCAGAGCATAATTCCTGCTCTTGAGCTTGCAAATACTGCTCGAAAGCCTCTCCTGATAATCGCTGAAGATGTGGATGGTGAAGCACTCAGTACACTTGTTCTCAACAGGTATGCTTATAGCCAGATGTAACTTTGTGGCTTATGCTTCTTTTTGTGACCATTGATCACATTCATATTGTGGTTATTGCTGTTCTGTATGAGAGCACAATATATTTAAGAGATAACCGTTTAACAACTCAAAATTGTAAACCTGAAAAAGTGGACAACATCCCCCCACCTACCTCCTTCCATAAGTTACACCCATGATTGTTGTTGGGAAAGTAAACAGGTTTCTCAAAAGGGTGCATGGTTGAAGTGAAGAAGGCACCATGTTCTCCCAAGCAATGCTCTGCTGTGCATGCTAGGGCGGAAAGAGGTGCTAGAGCAATTCCATGCTGAGACCCCATCTTGTAACCGTTCTATGATGAAGGTGGTCTGTATTGCATGGCACATCTGTAGAAATTTCAGATGAGTTCTAGGTTTGATTTTGATGTAAGATACTGCCACCTGCATTATGGGACATTTTGCCGTCTTCTAAATATTTCTGCTCTCTAGCTGGTCATTGCAACCTTTCAATATTGGTAGGACGTAGCCCCTCCTACCCTTCCCTGATGACAAGAGGAATGGCTTTCTTGGGTTCAGATCTTGTTTCAGGCACTTGTTTTGGGGCTTTCTTTTGTATTTAAGTGTTATTTTGGTATATGTGATAGCTATTTACAGGGATGGCTGTTTATGCTATTTAACTTTAGACGATGGCATGGCATGAAATACTGGTTCCTACCTGTTCTCCCATTAAGAAAGGTCACCATTTGAGTTGCCTGGATTGTGTCAGTTTCAGAGATTAGTTTTTCACAGGAAGGACATTTTATATTCTTAAGTGTGCCTATAAATTTACCAAATATGTAATTGACAGCTAGGATATTGGTTAGTTTAGAGCAGCGTTTCTCAACCTTTTACTTGTCACGCCCCCCCAGACGAATAAAGGTACGTCCGCGCGCCCCCCCTTAGCCACTAATACCTATATGAGATATGAGAAAATGACCGTCTTTGCGGCCCCCTTTTCAGCAGCTTGCGCCCCCCAGGTTGAGAACCGCGGGTTTAGAGTATTGTTTTTACAGGTATTGTTGTTAAAGCCATTTCCAAAAATTGGTGCCAAAAGTTTGCGTGGCATAGTTGTCAGATGGGGCTCATTTTTCCATTACATGCCTTTGTCAAACATCTCTTGCTTGTCTGAAAAGGTGCTGTTACTTCTTTGCATATAGGACTGTAATTAGAAGAATAACTTGGCAAATGGCCTGCCAGTAGTCTTTGTTGACCAGCTTTCACAATTTAAAAAAATACTAATCAATATTTCTTGCTCAATTTTTTTTATGTATGATGTTGCTTCTATTTTCTCACTATGCTAAATAACTTTTAGGCGTATGTATGCATGTCAGCAGATAGACGCATTCAGTCTTCCCCATGCAGCAGGACAATTGTTGTATGGGACGTAGAAGAATGCAAGAGTAAGTTTCTTTCTGTCCAGCCTAGGCCAGCAGCTTACAGCTAGCCTGGTATACAGGGTGAAACATTGAGAATTAACAGTGAGTGTTAAGCTAAGAAAATAGTCATTAAAGACCCAATTGTTTTCAAGTGGATTTGGCTCTTTCACTGTTACCAAATTTGTTTTTCCTTCAGAAGTTTATAAGCTTGATCAGTGATTATGCATCTGCTCTTCCCTTTGTCTTTTTTATGAAGCAGAGGATGTAAAAAGGTGCTACACAAATCATCATTCTGTTTTACACTGACCATGACATTCATGGTGCGTTAACCAGGATGTTAACATAGGGTACATAATTGAAAACTTAAAATATACATGCATAATCAGTTAACCAGGTAGTGTCGTAGTCAACAAAATTTGTCTTAAATAAAAAAAATGTATAGGTTTTTGTGGTCTGATGTTTTACCGGTGAGCAGCAATGATAAGAACAAACATCATCCACTATCATCTTCACAATCTTCAGTTATTAGCCATTGTCTTTGTCATACCTATACCTATATACAGTGCTAAAAGGGTTAAAAATCCATGACTATGCTTAGTGACCAAGTGAAAAAAAATGTTAGCTGATAAACAGTTCCATTCACCTATATGTTTTTATACTAGGAAACATACAAGATCAAGGCATTGTTGCTTACTATATGAAGGTAAAAGGAAAGGCTTGGACAACAAGTAAAAACTGGTAAATTGGGTAGGGTATGGCATGTCGTGCATCTGCTTTTCCCTCTGTCCAATTTTATTTAGGCAGAGTATGCAAACGGGTGCTACATAAATTAAACATTTCAACTTTCTGGCCATTTTGCATAAAATCGAATGGCACAGTATACAGAATGTTACATATACTCCATCCAGTGGTAGTAAAGAAACCAGACAAAATATCTACAAATGTTGTGGTGACATAAGCTGTATAATTCACTGACTTTAAGATTTGCAAATTCAGCGATTTGAATACTGTAGATGTGGGGCATAAGCACCAGAAACCTCTGCTAGTCTGCTGTGGCGTTGCAGGTTGTCAGTGGTGCAACATTCTTAACCTGGATTCACGGTCATTGACTTTAAACTTGGCTTGAATAGAGCCATACTTGGTCTTGTGTTTTCAGGAAACATAATAAAAAACATTTCAGAGTTGTAAGAATCTTTCACTACCATCTCCCCTCCACATGAAAATAAATTTTTTTCCAGAATCAAGGTTGGGCTGCAAGTGTGCGCTGTTAAAGCACCAGGATTTGGTGATAACCGAAAGAATACACTTCAGGATATGGCAGTTGCAACTGGAGCTGTGGTGGGTTTCATTCTATATTGCATTTGTATTTGCAGTAGAAGTTACCATTTCTTCCATACATATCACAGAGTTGGCGAAGAATGAGGTGTTTTTTTTTAAAAGTTGTGAATGAATAGAGGTGACATGCAATGAAAGGCCTTGCACTGACTCCCCCACAGTAAGGCTCTCCTTGCCTGTGGATTAACAGAGGTGCAATATAGATATTCAGTTGATACCTTTTCCAGAGAGTCTTTTTTTCAAGATCTTTGGCTGAACATCTGACACATGTAAGTTTGTCATGTTTGCTTCTCAGAAGACCCCTATTCCTGGTTGTGAATATTTATATAACAGCAGTTTAACCAGAATCATTTCATTTCAGATTTATTCTTAGAGAAAGGATGGGTATTATTTACAGTAAGAATTGTGCATACTAGCAGAATGGATGAATTATTGCATTTTTGGCATCTTTGATTTTTTTAAATTTTTGCTCGAACATTTGTTTAGATGGTGTGGGTTTTTTCAAAAATAAATTAGCTACCTCCATGTTGGTCTATGGTACAGACCAAACTTTCTAGGTGTTCAGCATAGAAATCATTCTTATCTCAAACAATGCATCAGCTGTTAAAGCAAATATTTTGTAGTTTAAGTATAGCACCTACTCCTCCACAACAGGTCTTCCATCTTGTCGGTGGATGTCAGATGGTGCTTTATTAAAAATCAGTGTCACTTTCCACGTCATCTTTGCTGTGATGTACTTGGCATTAAAGCTGGTACAAATTTTCGGAGGATTTGTATTTGCCAGTAAATGATTTAGAGGCCTGATCTATGATTTAGACCTATATTTATGCTGATTGTGTTTAATACTTCTTCGCACTGATGTATGGTACAGGTGTTTGGTGATGAGGGTAACTTATATAAACTTGAAGACATTCAGATGCAAGATTTTGGCCAGGTGGGAGAGGCTTCGGTGACAAAGGATGATACTCTTCTCATGAGGGTGTGTGGTTTCTTAATTTCATTTTTGATACTTTAAAGAACTGTTGCTAACAAAACAATACTGCCATAAAGGTCTGTTAAACCATTTGAGGATTCTTAAGAAGATATTATCCATCTATGCTGCAGTAGCAGCTTAACTATTTTGGAAGTGTTACATCAAGAGTTTCTCTTTAAAAAAAATTTAAAGTTTCAATGCATCTGTGAATCATGTAAGAGTCAACAGAAATTTTCTTTTTTCAGGGTAAGGGAGATAAAAGTGAAATTGAGAAGCGTGTAAATCAGATTAAAGATGAAATTGCTTTAAGTACTTCAGAGTATGAAAAAGAGAAGATGGGAGAGAGGCTTGCCAAGCTGTCCAATGGAGTTGCTGTGTTGAAGGTAAGACATTGTATTAAAACCCAATTGACCTTGGGTGCTATTTTTAATTCTGCTTTGTATGTTTCTCCCGTCACCATTTTTTTATGCATTGCATCAACAGTTGTTAGATATTGTCTGAAGACAAGCATTTTTGCATCATCTGGGATTAAGATAAATAGCCTCTTTCATCCTTTCATTAACAAGTACCATTTTCTAATTTTTCCTTTGGCAGTTCCAATATTTCTGTTACCTTTTTTCAGGTTGGTGGCACAAGTGAAGTGGAAGTAAACGAGAAAAAAGATCGTATAAATGATGCATTAAATGCAACACGTGCTGCAGTTGAAGAAGGAATTGTGGCTGGTGGTGGCACTGCCTTGTTGAGGTGTATTTCAAAGTTGGACAGCATTAAGACAGAAAATAGTGATCAAGCCATAGGTGAGTGTAATGTCGCCAGCCTCAGTCTTTCGGGTTTGTTTCTTTGGTTTAGAGATAACAGTGGAAGTAAATACATGGTTTTGATTATGGAGCTTAAAAATTGTTTTTTTTTTCTGTAAAGGATTAACATGGGGTGAAAAACTATATTCTTTTGTTTTTGATCAGTCGAGCTCCCACAGTGAAAAAATATAATCTTTAGCTATGTGTTTATTGTGCTGTTAGTCTGTATCCAATATATTCATAAATGTAACATTTTCTGCAGGAGTGGAAATAATAAGAAAATCACTTCGTGTGCCAGCACTTACCATTGCCAAGAATGCTGGTGTGGATGCAAATTCTGTTGTGGAAAAGGTGCTTCGCGAATCTGGTGATATGGGTTATGATGCACTGACAGACCAGTATGCCAATCTCATTGAACGTGGCATCATTGATCCTACAAAGGTATAGAAAACAAGCCTAACTATATTTGTATCTTTACGAGGTCCAAGTTTGGTTTTAGTAGTTTTCATTTGTAAAATTTTGCAAGTCTTAAAGTTTTTTTTTATATTTGAACAGGTTGTTAGAACAGCATTAGTGGATGCAGCTGGTGTTGCATCTCTGCTAACAACTGCAGAAGCTGTTGTCACAGAACTGCCGAAAGAAGAAAAAGAAGGGGCCATGACTGGAATGGGCGGCGGCATGGGTGGAATGGGCGGAATGGGTTTCTAAACAGCTTTCACCATACATCCTGATCGTGTGTTGACAAAGACAATTGAGCCTGCTTAAAGGAAAGGCCTAGAGGAACATTTTGCATTACTTTGTGAACGAAACCTTTCGTGACTGATTGAAAATGTGATGGCTGTGAGATCTGTATTTTCACATTGCTGACTGCCAGAAGTTTTTGATTTAGCCCTTTCAGTAACAGAATTGGGTTTGTACTTTTTCCGAGCTAAGCTTTCAGTAGGTGTGGTTTGATAATATATATTGAAGATTTAAAAGGGATTTGTTAGCCTTAGTGTCTTGGTATTATCTGCTTCTTAAAGGAAAATGAATTAAAGAAGTCCTCTTCAGTTACTATAAACATACAGGATTTTGTTATGTACAAATGACAAGCCATTTGTTTTCATGTATATTTAAATGATTGTGCAAAATTAACATGGCAATTGATAGGATGAACGTTCTGCAACACGTATCATTTCATTCCCAGTTTACATGTACATTTTTGGTTTCGTAGTACATTACCATATGTTCATTTCACATAATCATGGAAAACTCATTTTGCATGTAAATGAATGTGTAGGCATGGATTAGCACCTTGCCTTGTGTGTGTTTGTCCATTGGCAGTATCTGATGTTCTTCCTATAAAAATTTTTTATGCAGAATATTTTTGTTTGAATAAATGTTTAAAGAGTGCTAACAAGTTGTGTGACATGTTTGAAGACTGCTGATTCGCCAACCTCCTCCAACCCACCTGTTGACTGATGGTGGTGAATGACTATCCTTTTAATGTGAGGCATATCTTCCCCACCCCCCCTCTCTCTCTACAGGGCTGGTTACTTTCCCCGTGACAAAGTCTTACATGCTAGCTCATGTAAAATTCCTCCTCTGCTTAGCGAAGAAGGGAAGGGTTATGTCATGTGAGCACATCGGGGGGGGGGGAAGCTAGGGCTATGATCACTTAAAATTGATTTCTTCGATGACGTATTCTATGTTCACGTCAGCGCTAAAAAGCCACGTGTTTGGAGAGTATCGGGATTCGGTGGATGATAGTGCTAGCTCAGCACATAGTCTAAAACGATCCGGCAATCAAATTTCTGAAAGCATAGTCGCACATCATCAGGACAAGCAAGTGACTGACCACGTGAGAAAATTGTCTGGAGGTGCATACGCAACCACTGGTTTTAAAGCAAGAACATTTCTAACCAGAATACATTTATTGATTTCAATGGAAGAACATCTGCTGATGTAAAGCAGGGTCTGGAAAGGTATTTGGTTCTTATCCCGTTTGCGAGTATTTATAACTTGCTTTGCTGAGTGCAGTCTCATCGAACACATCCCACCTACTACCTTCAGATGACGCAATAAATTCGTTTGTGTTGAGGCGGATGGGTGAGTCTGATAGGTGGTTCGATAGCCAATGTAGCGCAACGGTTAGCGCACTTCCAATACAGTGAGGGTTGGCTGTGCTGGGTTCAGATCTTGTGTCGAGGATGCTGCTCTTTCTCTGCATGCGGCATCTATTTACAGGGCTGGCTTCCTTGCCGTGATATAGCCTTAGCTGCGGGGCGTAAAATACCCTCTCGAAGCTAATGCAAAAATAGTCAATCGTGGGCTATCTTACCTTGGACGCGCTGTTCATGTGACAAAAGTGTACATAAGCGATGTAACCCCTTTGACGTTTCTCAAACCAATCGAAGCGAACTGTTCATCTAGTACTGCCTAGAACGTAGAACTAAGAAAAGAAAGTGCTTTGACAATGACAAAGCGTAAAATTACTTTACTTGAAGAATGTTTTATGTTGACGTCTGAAAGTTGTGGTTTAGATTAAAAAAAAAATCAATACCTGAGGAAGTGTGTTTTGTACACCATACGTTCCCCGCTGTCCCGGGAAGAAAGAAAACTCCGCGAATCTAACGTACTTCCGGTTTCCCAGAGATTCTCGTCTGCTATTGCCGGTTAGCTGATTGTAGACGGTGTGTAACGAAGGCTTTACTGCAATGGCTGTGGACGAATCCCGTTATCACACGAACAGCTTTAAAGATTACAACGGAGAAAGACTCCTTGGAGAAGACAAAAAGGTGTTATTTGTATTTTAATCTCCTACTATATTCATCACATGCAGTCACAGTCTTTACTCTTTGTTCGAGTGAAACCGTGAAATGACGCAGGATCATTGTATCAGCATAGTTAGCAGAATAACATTCACCAGTCTCATATTTTTGTAGCAAAACATTTAAAACTACTTTGGATCATAAATGAAGGTGTAGCGGGGTTAGAGCCTACCCCCATCCCAAATCCCAGCGATTAAAATGAAGGCACTTGTCGTGGATAGATGATACCGATAGTGTTATCAGAAACCATGTTTCGAGTTTCGCAGGAAGGTTATAAATTAAATTTGTACTTCCTTTTAGTCAAGAAGCCGTTAGTGACTTTACATGATTCCTGACATTAAGGTGTTTGATTTCTTTTCTACAAGCTTATAGGCAGTGTTGCGGAGCGGTTAAAGGAAACAATTGGGCGACTATTACAACATTTTGAAGGAGTAGGGTTGTGCCAGGAGAATACCTCAGGTCGCCCAAACTTTTCGGTGTATACTGGAGCTAGTGGTAAGTATATGTAAGTTATTTATGTAGGTTTATATGCAAATAGCAATTTAGATTTTGTCTTGTAATCTTATTATAAATTAATGTCTAAATTTCATTTACATAGAAGAAAACATTTTTTTTCTAGGTTATGCATTTTTGTTTGTCCACCTGAATTCCAAAAGATGGGGAGACAGCAGTGATACAGAGGATACATACTTACAGAAAGCCTTGGAACACCTCAGAGAACCACTTGCACACCCACAGGGTCGCAAGCACACATTTCTCTGTGGCGATGCTGGCCCTTTGGCACTAGGGGCTTATGTTTATAGCAAACTTGGTGATGAGCGAAGTGCTACACAGTGCATTTCAAGGTAATTAACTGTCTGATATTGCAGTCCATGTTTAAAAGCAGCTTAAGACAGAGAAAAGGTATGTGTGTGTATGTTTGCATGTGGACGTCCTGAAAACTGCATCAAACTCCAGTGTGTCATCATCATTTGCAAGGATAAGTAGCAATGACTGCATTACTGTAAATAAAACTATAGCTGTTGATAAATGGAACAAATGTAAATGTAAAATAAGCAGTAGATACTTTGCATTTTTCTGTCTTTTTCCTAGACCCATGGAGCAAATGTACATATATATTTTTGGATAGCACTAATTAGTACTGAACATTTTTACATTCAGTGTGTGTGATCTGGCATTCTCTCTATCAAGAATAAAGCTTGTTTGAAGAGGATGGTCAAGACTGCTATCAAAATCATTAGCATTCCACCAAGACCATTAGGTGATCTATACACCAGAACTATGAGATTAAAAGCTGTCAGTATTATCACAAACCCCTCTTACCTGCTATATCACCATTTCTAAATAATAGCCTCTGGTTGCAGATCTGCAAGAAGAGTGTTTTCACTATCCCTCTTACCAAGTGCATTAGCACTCTCAGGGCACCCGAGAGCCAGCAAGGGCCCCGGAGAAAACCTCTCTGGGCCCCTTTTAATTGTAATCGTAAATTATTTTCCCAGGATACAATATGCTTATAATTCAATTGTCAATATCTACATTTCATTCAGTAAGGCAATATGTATAGATTGCAAACATTAGGACAAGTGCATTATAGAATCTACATCACTACTTGAACATAGAGTTGTTTACATGTGAGTGATTAGTAAAGGAGGGAAAATGATGTTAAAGGATCAAACTAGTAGTACCCCGCTCCAAAGAAAAAATCTTCAGAGTGAGGAATATTACGCCAACCTTTCTTTAAAAGAAAAAGAAACAAAGATCAAGAAGGAAAAAAAAATCCACTGACCAAGGCTGGGCCCCCTTCACAGCCGCGGGCCCAGGTACACAAGACCCTCCTGTACTCACCTCTCGTTAGGCCTTAGTACTCTTAGCTAAGGAAGGTGTTCGTATCTGTAACTATGGTGTGCCTCTGACAGTCATTGCTGAATGGTTGAGCGTGACTGTAACTATGTGGGTGACTATTTTTGTTGTAGTTTATTACTTATGGGAGCCCCCAAAAGAGATGTATTCTAGAATGAAAAATGGTTGGGAATATTAACTATCTGGTTCTCTTCCATCTCCCAGGTGGATGTGAAATGTAGCTATTCACTACCTGTAAACTCCTCAATAAGTCTTGGCAATTTTATTGAAGAATTTCCTTGTTCTTTTTTTTTTTCATTTTGAATTTAGACTGGAGTCAATGCACATCAATGTTATTCGAGATCAGACTCTTCCAGATGAGCATCTATATGGACGGGCAGGCTACTTGTCAGCCCTACTTTTTGTTCAGCATCATCTTGGTATGGACAAAGTAGACAGGGAAGTCATTATTAAGGTACTGGTTGTTTGGTAAAAACAATTATCTTTGACAGTTTCAAGACTGATTATAAGCAATATATTATATCAGTTTTTAAAAAACCCTCAACAGTAGGGTATACTTCCTAGGGCTTGCTTTGTTTCAAAATGTTTTAGAATCATAAACAAATTTTGGATTCTCTGCAAAATTTCCGTTTACAGTCTTATGCATTCTGCGCATAATGCTTTTCTCTTTCCTCACCTACCCTTCCGCTCTGCCACTCTTTCTCTTTGTTGCCATTTATGGCAAAAATAAGGAAAAATTCCCCCCCCCCCAATTAAACTATTGTGAAACTGTTGAATAAATAAATGGACCAAAGTTTATTATAGATCATTTCAAACATGGCAATTTATTATGCAAGTCCTATGAATAGAAATATAAGTCTTTTGGTATTTGTCCTTTTCCTGATATGTCTAAACCTTTTCAAGAAACTTGCTGGACTGTAGATGAGAAGACCAGCATGAAAGAATTTTTAAAACTGTATTATTTGTTGTAGGTGACAAAAGCTTTACTCGATTCTGGTCAGTCTATGGCAGCACAGCAGCGCGGCTGTCCACCACTCATGTATGAATGGCATGAAAAAAAGTACCTTGGTGCAGCACATGGACTTGCTGGCATCTTGTATACACTTCTTCTAGTAAGGCAGATCATCACATTTGGCTATATATGCTCCTCCAAGTTTATGCTGAATGCATTAAGTTCTAAGTGTTTATTTTGTCTATGATTTTTCCTTCAGGCATTTTGTGAAAAGAATATATATATTTTTTATTTTCATTGTGCAGAATCCTGTTGCCAATTGATTCAATTTATATAGAAAAAATTATATTGGCTTGCCCTTGGATTTTTTTCCTGCTTGCTTGATGTTGAGAGATTGTGACAGTCTGAGAAGGAGATTATATTGGCAGTTGAGATGTCTTATTTGACCAAACAGGTTAAGTACCCAGAGGTCCGGCCTCAGATAGAGAATACCGTGAAGGCTTGTGTAGACTACATGCTGACTCTCCAGTATCCATCAGGAAACTTTCCATCTTCAGTTGGCAGTATTGTTCATGATAGACTTGTTCAGTGGTGCCATGGTGCTCCAGGGTGGGTCTACATGTTTGTTACTGCTTACAAGGTAAGCATTACAAGGGTGCAGGTTGGTGGGTGCAAAAGAGACTCATTTAAATCTCTGAGCTCTTTAATATTAAATACACACATTGAAAAGTATGAAGCTCTTTGTCATTGAAGCCAGTAATCAGCATTTAATGAAAATAACCCAAATGGTAAAAGTTTATTTCTATTGTTATAAATATTGGTGTTGATGTGTGTATTCTGTAGACATATAATGACAAGAAGTACCTCCAAGCAGCAGAGCAGTGTTGTGATGTGGTCTGGCAACGTGGTTTGCTGAAGAAGGGCTTAGGTCTTTGTCATGGTGCAGCAGGCAATGCCTATTCTTTCCTCACACTGTTCCGCCTTACACAAAACCAGAAACACTTGTACCGGGCATGCAAGGTGAGCATTTTCTGGTATATGATATCAAAGGGGAAATGATGATGTGATGCACATGTGAAAAAAGAAACTGAAATGAAACAGTTAAAAAAAATCATACTGATTTGTAGCTCTGAATCGTCAGGAAGTCGTTTGACGCACATTTTCCTGGGCCAGTTATGAAACGATTTTTCCAAAACAGCTCCGAGATGTGCATATCCATTGTATTTATATGACTAGTTGTATGTGTTCTTTTTTCAGTTTGCAGAATGGTGTTGTGATTATGGAAGGCATCAGTCCTTTACACCCGACCATCCTTTTTCATTGTTTGAAGGTAATTTTATGCTTTTTGGTGTTTTTAAGTAAGGATTGTCATCTGTTTACCCCTGAGCATTTCACAGCAGGTCTTCACGGGGGAAGCAGATAGCCAAATGGTTAGAGCACTGGCATCCAAACATAGAGATGTGCCAATTCAATACCATTGCAGTGCAGCAAACATACCCTAATCAGCCCAGCTCTCAGGAGTGACTCCATAGAGGGAAGGCAGTGAGAGATGTACACCACCCTTGCACAAAACTGGGCCTGAGAATATTCTGCAATTTTTTTTACCTGTGTATTTAATGGATTATTAAATGAAGTAATGAATTCATTAGAATGTAAAGCTAGATTTATCTGTTAAGATCAGTTATTTTAAAAGCATTTTATAAAAAAAACTGTTTACATGTTTATTGTGGGATAGTGGAAGGAGGAAGGAGGTAAAGAGAATGTCAAAATTTTATGCCATTGGTAGTATACAGCCAGATTAAACTATCTCTTCTTATCTTATACCAGGGATTGCTGGAACTATCTACTTTCTTGTGGACATGCTGGATCCTCTAAATGCAAGATTTCCTGCTTACGAATACTGAATATCAGAAGAAATATTTTTCATAAATATGCAACAAGATATTTCAAAATTTTTTGTTTGACATATTTTATCATTACAACTTTTATGTTTACATCTGAACAGGTTTGTATACCATCTAAGGACAATTATCTTTGAAAGCATCTTTCACTGCAAAATGTCTGTGTAATCAAAGAAAAAGGCAATGATTGTAAGTCCCTTAGGAATGGCTTTGTGTATATATGTGTGTGTGTGTGTGCATGCGGGCATCTTGCTCATAAAAATTTAAAATCGTAGACTTGGACCAGTTTCACCATTTTAGGTTATTGCTAAAATTCAATTGTTGTTGTTGTATTTGGAGGCTTTTGTGAAATTCTTATCAACAGTTTTTTTAGTTCCAGGTAAGAACCATGGGAAATAAACATTTTGAAAACTAATGATGCCTTTATTATTTAGTATATGTGTTAGGTAGAAAGTTCTCATCAGCTGTGGTGTACTGTTCATTATTATGATCATCAGGTAAATTTTTAAATATTTGTTATACATCAGGTAATCTTTGCACAGTATTTGTGACTTTGTATTTCAAACACACAATGTACTTTTATTTAATAGTAGTTGTGCACAATTTATGTATTGTCATGCTGAATTTGCAAATAATGCATTAAATCGTAAATGGATTGTCTTTTTTATTTTGGTCTATTATTAAACTAATATTAATAATTTATCAACAGTTTTGAAGAAACTATTTAGCAAAACTGAGTTCTTATTTATAAGAAACTGCACCTTGTCAATAAAATTGTAATGTCGATAGGTGTTTAATGTTTTCTTCATCTGTACCTTTCTCCATCCCGTTGCTGGTTACAGCTGTTCATAAAAAAGTAATGTCTGCTTTTGGATTTGCCACGTGTATGTTGAGAAATCAGGGCAAACAATGTGACCCACATATCTTCTCTCAGAATCTCTAGTCATTCTTTTGCAGCAAAATTTTCATAAGCCTTAGGTTCCAGAATGGGCTTAATGATACAAGATAGTGCTAAGATTGTAAATTGCTAAGCTGATTTGTCAGTTTCCCTATTTGTACAAAGGATATTTAAAGAAATCTCTATGATCATAACATTAGCTGCATTTAATATCTTGACAAATAATCAAATTGTCTTTTGCAAAAGCTCTTCTGTTAACATTTTTTGCCTTGAATGTATATGCATTTTTAGATGCATTTATTGTTTTCATCGTGTTTATGAAATAAATGTCAGTAAGTTTATGAAATAAATGTCAGTATGCATGAAATATTTCTGAGTTCATTGTGATTTTAAGATTTAGGTGTTATTTTCAAATTTAACGACGTACATGTGCAGCAAACATAATATAGTTTTGTTATATGTGACGTGTTTTTAATGGTTTGCCTACCACTTGAAAAACATAGCCCACTTTGATATCTTGCAGTGTTCCCTCTCACACTGGGTGTGAACCTAACTTCAAAAGAATCTTGTGTGTAACACCAATGTCAAAACAAATTATAGTTTTACAACTGTTACAATTTGTGCTACTCCCCCCCCCCCCAAAGAAAAAATAGAACGTGCACTCATCTTTAGATCACAATTAAAGTAGCCTGACACCAGAATCACAAGGTGTGAACCTGACTTCTAAAGGATCTTGAGGTGTAAGAATTTGGGACACCGATGACTAAGGCTGGGGGGAAACTAAGGTACCCAGAAAAAAAAACTGTGACCCCCCTGGGCGGCCCCCAGTCGTGTAGATAAGTGGTGTTGTGTGTATTCGTCTTGTTTGTATTAACTTGACTAGCAGTTCCTGTCATCGTGTTCGAGTCGACTCTTAGCTGTAGCTGAATTCATTCTTGGATGTGGTCGAATCCACTCTTGGTTATGGTCAAGTCGATTAGCGCGCGGTCTGACTGCGTACAGCGGCCAACTACCCCAGCGACACCGTGCAACTGTTGAAGGGAAGCTACTCGTTGAAAATAAAAAACCAATTCAAATCGAACACGAAAGTCGTTTTTTCGCTGGTAAAACGATGAGCAACCGTCGCGAGTTTCCTAACCTATATCCAGATTATAATGGTGAAAAACTGCTGGACCACGCTGGCAAGGTAAGTTGAAGTTTGCATTTTTTTTCTTATGACATTAACCACGATTTTGTGTCGCCATCCGTTGTGCAGATATGGCATAATAGGTGGCACAGTACTGTACATTTGTATTATCAGTACGTATTTACACAAATAAATTGTAAATTGACAGAAGTTACAAAAGGCACTAAGATTAATCTCTTTGTGCAGAGTAAAGACATGTTTAGTCCTGTTTTCTTCCAGCTGGATTCTGGCTTTGCGGAGAAAGTGCGTGTTAGCATCCAGGATCTGATGACTAGACTACAAGGGGGCATGCGGCAAACTAAGGGAGATGATTTCTCAATATATACAGGCCAAACTGGTGAGAACATGTTATAATCATAATAATATTTTTAACCCACTGAAGCTCTATAAAGGCTCAAAGCGCGTACAAATACAGTACTAAGCACAGAATACATGACACAAACACCAGTCCTCTAGTAAATTAAACTTTAACCAAAGCTATGCAGAAAGGCGCCTTAAACTGGTACATTAGGATTGAAAAAAAAAAACATAAATGCAGATAATTTATGTATGCACACCTTACATTTACTTAAAAAGTTGAAACTTTAAAAGAATTTTCTGGGAGCATATCTGAGTTCAAATCCCAGTCACAAAAAGTTTTCCAAACTTTTATCATCGTAATACAGTTTTATGCAGTTTCTTGTTTGCACGATTAAAGAAATGTGTAGTGTGTTCAGATTAGTTTTTGTTGGTTCTAAGCAACTTCCACTTAACAGTAGGAGTAGTAATGCCTTCAGTCTTGTTAGAATAGCTAATATAGATTGATCTCATGCCAAGCATCATATGCCCTAATAAAAATGATAAGCACAGTAAAAAATCTTATGTCTGAAATGATACAGCTAGAAATAGTAATAGAAATAACAGAGCCAGATTTGCTGTTGGCTGACTTAAAGTGCATTTGGACTGACTTATCTTTCTCAGTCATTTACACTCATTCTTCTGCCTTGCATCAAGGAACACTAAAAGTAATTTTTTTAAATATTTTATTCCTGATCTTTAATTTTAAGTGATTTCTTTTTATTAAGTTATATCTATTATCTGCCATTTGAAAAAAAGCAAAATACACATGTCAAATTAAGCTGGTGTGCATGTACTGAAACTGATTCAGTAACCATGAAATGATGGCCTAATCCAGACTCCATAGAAGTTTGTTATAATCTGGTTATGGATTTCCTATTTTTCAAGTAGCCATTTTTTATTTTGGGGATTTCTGATTCACTTATTTTAACCAATAATAAAAAAGTAGCCCTGTAATCTTTTGATTGTTGGGCAGTGAGATGCTACAGACAGTACTTTGGGGCCAACTTTTTGTAAGGGTGATGTCCATCTTTTTTTTTTCCTCGCTGCCTTATCTTGTTCAACCCTCCAAGGAGTCAGATACCCATTCCACAGCTGGGTGAACTTGTAAAAGTATGCTGTGTCTCACATGTCTTGAAGGGGCTATTGTCTATGCATCTGGGTTCAGCTGCTGTTGCTATCCACTTCCAAACCAAGAATAATAAAAAGTCAAGATTAAAAAAAACAAACTAGAATGATTTTTGTGAAAAGCTGCAGAATTGGCCAAATTTATTCTTTTTCAGGGTTTGCATTGTTGTTCCTACAACTTTATGAAAAGTTTGGCCATGCAGAGGAACGTCAACACTTACTTGAAACAGCAGCTGGATATTTGAAGCCAGCTTTGAAGCATTTGAATTCTGGTGTATATACCTTCTTGTGTGGAGATGCTGGTGTGCTGGCTGTGGCAGCTGTAGTTCATGCAAAGCTTGGTGATTCCAAAACAAGCAAAGAATGTGTGGGCAGGTAGGATGTTAAGAAATTCGTTAATGTGTCCATTTGTAAACATTTTTTGTGCTTTTTTAACGAAATTATTTTGCAACCCATGTTCACCAGTAGATCAGAAATGCTTTTGCAAGTGTCCAGAAAGGAGTTGAAAAATGCTGACAAAGATAATGTAGTGCTTTTACATCTTGTTTACATAGCAACATCTTCAGGCGGACAGCTGAAGTCACTTGTTGCAAGTTGCTACGTGTGACATCACTTATTATTAATTTCATCACTAATGCACTGAGCTGAATCATAATAGTATAATATATCATCAATAAATGTCTACAACAAAGAAGTATCTATTAAAGAAATTTAAAAAAACCTATAGGTCATGCAGAAAATAATGATTTTAAGCACAAAACATTTCAAGTAAACATAGCAGATCAAAATTCTGACTGAAGGACATTTCTTGTGGTAATAAGGAGGTGTTCTGCTTATTGCAGAGCAAAATCTTTTTTTTTATATTTGAAATCAAGATAGTGAATTGCACAAAACCTGAAATGTGCATCAAAATCGTGAAATCACTACCCCCTACTGTCTTGTGTCACCAGAACATTTTAATCTTGAGCTGTTTAACAGGTAAGATTTGGAAATGGCATTCATTTCATTTGCAGACTGGAGTCATTGCAGGAACATGTCTGCAAGGACAAAAGAATGCCTGATGAACACTTGTATGGGCGAACTGGCTACCTTGCAGCTGTAATGTTTGTGCAGAAACATTTAGGCGCTAACAGTATCAAGAAGGAAGTCATCATCAATGTAGGTTGTGAGATGCTCTCTCATCACCAGTGGCATATCTAGGGGCAACATTCTTGACCAGAGCTTGGGAAAAAGCTCAGATTCAATTTAGCACTCTTAACTTATTAGTCAACATACAAAGAGATTTTAGTAGCAATATAGCCATAACTTTTTCTTGTGCTCTGGGCAGATTTGTTGAATTGTTGTTAAGGATTTTGGAGTATGATCATTAATGTTAACTGTGCCATAACTCTAGATCTTATTGTCTGTTGTTATTTAATATCTTTTTGTGTTTGGGAGGGAGTGTGGGGTAAGGAGATACAACTATACAGAGAAAGGTGTTGGCGACCTTAACCATTTACATTTTTGAAAAAGCGGATGTTTATAGTCTAGTCAGTTTCTCTGAGAGTTTCATTGTATTTGTTTTTGCTTTTAGGCACATGAAATATGGAAGTGCATGGCTGCAATCAATTTGTTAGTTTTTTTTATCTTTAACTTATTTTTCTTTAAAAGCAGGAAATACAGTTATGGACCAAGCATTTCTGAAGGGTGCTGTTTGAATTTTTTAGGTGGTGAAAGCAATACTCCATTCTGGTGAGACATTGTCACAGAAGGAGAAATGGCGGCATCCACTGATGTACTCGTGGTACAATGAGTACTATCTGGGAGCAGCACATGGTTTGGCTGGCATTTTCTACACACTGCTTTTGGTAAAGAGGGAGACATTGGATGAATCAGGAAACAATAGGTAGTTGGGTGAAAGTTCCAGCAGACATTGAGCTGATGGACTGAGAGAAACAGCATTTTTGTTCATAGATGTATTGGCATTTCTGATTCATTTCAAAAGGTTAAAGAACCAGAAGTTTGGCAGCAGATTGAGTTGCTGGTGCAGCCATGCATGGACTTCATGCTTTCTCTTCGATTCCCATCGGGCAACTATCCAGCTGTTGTAGGTGACAAGGATGATCGCCTTGTGCACTGGTGCCATGGGGCTCCTGGCTGGGTAGCCATGTTTGCTCTGGCTTACCAGGTAAGAAAGTTGTCATTTGTTACAAAGCCAAAGTCATATATCAATTTATTTAATTATTTTAAATAAAGATTTTCAGTTGTGTCAGCATGTGCAAAATTTGTTTTATATATAGAATTACATTTGCTGAAGTTCCAAACTGATACATAGAAACTCCTTTATTTGTACGATTATATGATTTTATTTGTGCAGTTGCCTCAGGTTCTGAGAAACTTCTATTATAGCACAATAAATGCAGATTTTCAGCATCCGAATAATCCAAAATGTTGCTCATTCTCTTTCTCTCTGTTTGGTGTTGATTGTTGGCAATGTTGTGATTGGTGTACTAGCATGACGTAGTACAGAGTTTGCAGTGCTCATTAATCGCGGATGTGAATCACATACTTTGTTACCAGATAAATGAAAAATGGATAGGTTCTAGAGATTGAAATTTACAGGTTAGTTTCATTTCGCCTATATCGATAAATATCTGCAAAAAACTGTGAACTGTTTGGGTTGTTTTTTAAAGCTGACTTATTTCTTCTTGTCGTCAGTGGACAATCCTTTATAATCATTAAAGAATTTAGAGAAATTGCTACAAATGTTTTTAATCATCTTGGTTCTTTTTTTTGAGGTGGTGTAAAATATTTGATAGTCGGGGTGGGCATTTTGATGATGGGAAAGGGATTATTTGACTATATCCTGACATGGATTTTAACTGTTCATTAAATATTTGGATTAATTGCTTTGTGTATTCATTTATTTGATTTTACTTCTGGCAGTGTCATTATACACATTAGAAAGTTGTGTGTGTTTTCTTTTTTAATGAATGCAAGCTGCATGCTGTGAAAATTGGCGTGAAAATGTTTTTAGACTTACAAGAAAAAGGAGTACCTAGATGCAGCAGAGGAGTGTGGGAATGTAGTATGGAAACGTGGTTTGCTGAAGAAAGGCTATGGTCTTTGCCATGGGGCAGCAGGCAATGCCTATGCCTTTCTCACACTGTTCCACCTCACACAGGACCAGAAATACTTGTACAGGGCCTGCAAGGTCTGTAATAAGACTTGAAGTATGGTTCGTTGGTGGGTGTGATGTCAGTAATCTAAAAGTAATTCCACAATCATTGGTTTGTTAGAGAGTATTCATCATCAGTATTTGGTGATCTTAAAAGACATTTACTGTTGTCCACTGCTTTGTTTTGTTAGCAGTTCCTTCTGAGATTCAGAAATTTTGTTGTATGCATTTTAAAAAACTTAGTTTTATCAAGCAAGGGCTTCTGTATGATACTTTACTGCTATTTTTGAAGTTGAATAATAGTACTGTTGATTGTTAGAATTTGTTGATTGCACAGAACCTGTGTCTTTTGATGTTTTGCTGGTAGTTTGCAGAGTGGTGTTTTGATTATGGAAAACATGGCTGCAGAACACCAGATACTCCCTTCTCAATGTTTGAAGGTAGGATAGTTTCTTGGATGTAGCTCTGCATTGTATCTTCATTCTGAAAGGTAACAAAAAGACTAAATATAAAAGCAAATTACACTTCTTGTGCTTCTTCTGCCTAAGTAGACATTTGTCCAGCACAAAAGAACACCAAAACTTCTCTGGCTGCTAAATATCAAGCTCTGTGATTCCTGACATTCAGATTACTTCGGAATGTTGGAGCATTTTTTTTTTTTTTTCATTTCTTTTCTGTAAAATATGTGATTTAAGCAGGGAAAATGAGCTGCCTAAGTGTGATATCTACCTATAAAGTGCATAAATCAGTGTGAAAAATGATACAGTTCACACTATATCTTACAGCCAGAGCTATTGATAACGGTCTTTAATTGTTCATTGTGTTAATGATATTTTACAGTAAAATTTACAAGTTTATAATCGCTTTCACTGTTGTGACTGTGAAAGGGAGAGATACAAAGAGAGAGCAAGAGTTTGTGAGGGTATTTGTGCGAGTGCTGCTCAGTTACTAATAGTAATAATGATTATGAACAAATTTCACTTTGTTTTATACAGGCATGGCTGGGACAATTTACTTCCTGGCAGATCTGCTGGACCCAGTGAGCGCTCGGTTCCCTTGTTTTGAGTACTGAAACCAATTGCTGCATTGTTGTTTTATTTTGACTGTTTATTTTGACTTAAGATTTACCATTACTTTTACACTGTGTGCATATGTGTGTGTGTGTGTGTGTGTGGTTGTGAGAGAGAGAATGTGCCCATGTCAATGTTTCTGTCTGTGTTTGTGTAAATAATTGAATTTTTAAAGTGCCATTTTCCCATATAGATAAAAGTACAAAAGACTACAAACAGTCAATCATACAAGAAACATAAGCATATATTGTGCATGGGTCACTGAGATGGTTGATGAGTATTGCCATCAAAATAACTTGGTTGCACTTAATGTTTGCATGACATCGCTAGATGTATTCATTTGCCATTATGATGTTTTTAACATAAAGTGAATTAAAAATAAAAATTTTAATTGAGAGATGAATTTGGTGCTGACTGTATGCTTGATCATCAAGTGCTTGGAGTGTATTCTGTCTGCAGTGGTTTTGTTCATCTTCTTTCAACATCTCCATCTGTCTCGTTTCTTTCTCTCTTTCTCTTGTCATCACATCAGGAAAAGCAATGTCAAGATAAGGCAGATTTTTTTTTCACAAAAATTACATCAATCTATCCAATACTTGTCCTTCACCTATATCAGCAGTTACATCATCTTCCTTTGGTGTGTAGATTTGAACACTTATGGAATTACAACAATTACAATTTGTTTTACTAATAAAGCCGTTCATTGTAACACCTTTTATACATAAGCTTCTTAATGCTTTATACTGCTGACGATACAGCTGCTAACACCGTAAATCTTCAAATTAGAACAAAACTATATATTCAGCTATGTGTGTTCCATTAGGAAATCTTATCTAGGATAATTTACTGAAACCTAAATATTAGACGGAGCGACACGTCGGCAAGCATACGCATACCTAGTATGATGAGAATTTGTCCTTAGATACGGACAGCTTCCAGCCGTGTGAGTGAAGCGCTGATAAGCCTGGACAAACGTACGACAGACAGGTTCTGTGCGTTAAACGCTTTTGGTTTATTGACTGAATGATGAACATCTGCATTGCAGAGGCAGACGGAGAACTGGTGTACTTTACCAAACTGTTTTTTCCTTTAAGCAGCTTCCTCTTCGGAAGATACGCCACCTTTCCTTTCACTCACTTGCCAATTTTTCTTACAACTCCCTATACCAAGCTGCAGCATCTAAGCCAGAGCCCCAGTTCTCACTCCTCATACTTTCTCATATTGCTCTTTCTCGCATTGCTGTCACTATCTTGCTTTTACAAGTGCATGGGCCATCTCTATAACTCACCCTCTCACTGGCGTAGGACTATGCTCGGGGCGCAACCTCATGCTGACAGTGAGCGACGTTCACATTCTTGCCTCCTCAGTATCTTTTTTTGAAAGGGCGGCTGCCCCCTACCCTTTTGCCCCCGTGGTTCCTACGCCACTGCCTCTCGGCCCTCCCAGACGCCCACGCCTACACACAGAACAGAGTAATACAGCTAGTAAAAGTGTGTGTGGTGGTGGTGGTGGGGGGGATCGTCTATTGAATACTTACGTACTCGTTCTCTGCAAAATCACGATACCCTCAGTTCTAGTTACCCGATTCCTCTTCGCCTTATATATTTATATGTATTTGTCCTTTATTAGTCATCAGCCCTGTATAGTTTATGCTTCCGTCCTTCCTATGTTGTTCGTGTCTCGTTCTTGTCTCAAGCGCTAAGAGCACGGTCCTTACGTGCGTGAGTATGCGCTAAATAAATCATACGATAATTTATTAAGTGTTTTCAACTATCTCACTTTTTTGTTCTCTGACGCACGCACCCACTTAAGACGTCCATTCGTGCATACAAACAAGCAACACCTATTATAAGTATTTCTTTTTATTCTTTTTTATTTTCTCTTTGTATGCGCGAGCAAGCACAAACTGATTTTGCACACCTGTCAGAGCGATAGTGTCAACGATACCCAGGGCGTTGCCGGTTAAAGAAAAAAAAAATACTGCATACAAATTGTGGAAGCCCACTAGCCAAGTGTCGTTCAGCAGCTTGTTCGAAGCCTGCTCGGGCCTGTAGAGAGAAAACTTCCCCCACTGCTCACCCGCCAGCCGCTAAATAGAAACAGGTACCTGATTTATAAGGAAAGGTGAAGGCGTCGAAAGAGCCATCAGGCGATGAGTCCCTTTATCTTTCTTTTCTTTTCATCATAATGCTCAACTTCATAAACGTCGTGACTTTTTTCCAGTTGTGAATTTAATTGGTACTTTGAGAGGAAATAAAAGTGTTATGGTCAGATAATTTTCGTCAATAGTGAGCTAAGTGTTTCGCATCATAACAGCGTGCGAGACGAGCGGACTGTGACAATAAAATAAGGGGGTAGGGGAGTGAAGCATGTAACATTACGATGCGATAATAGACGCTTAACAGAAATGACTTTATCAAGCAGCATGCAACCTCCGGTTTAAATGGTCGAGAAAAGCATCACCAAAGAATTTTCCAGCGCGGTTTGACTGGCTCATTTTTTTTCCTGATGTAAAACAAAAGAAGTCCACATGCTGAGTACGACCGATTTGGCGTGAAGGCGAACTGAGACCTAGTTAGTATTCATGACAAAGAGGGCTTTCTCGAAACAGATTATAGGACCAGTAAGCTGAAGGAACGTCAGCATTGTCTCAGACAACGCACTCGGAATTCATACACATATACATCCCTCGACCTGTACTAGCGTGGTTATGCTGGTACTGGTCGTCAGTTGGGGTAGGAACAGGCACATGGTCTCGAATGCCTGTATTCTCTCTCTCTCTCTCTCGCATCTATACAGCAGGATGGAAACTACGAGGTATTCGTACACTTTGTACTTAACAATCCCAGCCAGACAACTCCGCTCTTTGTCTAATCCCTATCACCAGAATAACCACATACGGTTGCAGAAAATTTATTATTATTATTATTAGTAGTAGTAGTAGTATTCAGTGTGACTATTGGTGCTGTCGCTGCTGCGATCCTGACGGATGTCTGCCATGCAGCCGGCAGGGTGACTTCCAAATAATAAACCTGTTCACCCTCCTCGAGCTGTACTTCATTCATTTACCCTGTTTTACTTTTGCCATTGTTCACCACGACTTTGCTCTTGCCAGCGCTGGTCTTCCATTCCATACGCACTGGCACAGTTTATCGGTAAGGTCTGGCAATTCGCTGTTGATGTTTGCCATCGTCTGCAAAGCATATGCTGCATCTGGGTCGCCCCATCGATGGAAATGCAGGTGAGATGGTCGTGAAGGGGTTCTTAGACGACATTCTCCAGAAAGATGTTGAACAGAAGCATTCGCCATGCAGTGTCGAGAAGGCAATATTCTCTGCAGTGGCTGTACCTGCGGACTAAAATCTTGTGAGCGCTGGGTGACACGGCCTACGCGGTATTATAAAAGTTTTTCTTTCGTGGCTGGTTTCTTTTATTTATTTATTTATTGATGACGTAACTGGTCAATAGCGATATGTATGTAACAGTCCCATGACGTTACGATTGAAGGGAAGTGAGGTGTTAGAACCCTCACTTACCTCGGGGCCTGCTTTTGTGAGGGCGGTGTCCATCTCTTCTCCCTCGCTCTTTCCTTAACCATCCTCAAGGATTCATTTCACAACTGGTCCACTGATGACGTACGATATGTCACACGTGTAGCAAACTGACTGGTGTGTGCGCGCCTTCTCGTTTGGTGGCCGCTGCTCTAATCACTAGGCTCTCTGCTTCCCCGATATGTACACATATATTTAGGTATGCACATGCATGAAGTATTGTTTTCTGACAGAAAAAAACTCAATACAAGGTCACTAAACAACTAACAATTATGCAAGGTTGATTGGACAGCTGATGACGCTTCATAGTGTCCAGCTTCAGCCGTTAATAAAGCAGGCAATATCCAAACTGATCATTGAAACGGTATAGATATATAGGTATGTGTGCATTTGCACAAGGATTCAGGCTTTGCACTTAATTCAGACTCCACAGTGGTACACGCCCGACACTGCCAAGTCTGGAGAAAGTGGCATTCAGCACCAGGAACAATCCGAGCTATTTTAAGTGCGGCATACCCTGCAGACGGTGCAGTTCTTGCTTTTTTCAAGCGCAGAGCCGCATGACAGGTGCGCAGGTGCTGATCTGCAGAATCGAACCCAGGACTTTGGGTATTCGTCACGTGACGAGAGTAACCTTGCTTACTTGGTGTTCAGCTTTAGATTTACGAGTGAATGATACTCTCCGATTCCCTCCTGCACCATTCGACGATGTGGGGTAAAAGGCAGAGGACATCAGACAGAAATGGTGAAAGAGCTGATTTTGCTGTTGGGGGGTTAGTGATTGAACGAACAAAACCGTCGGCTAAGTGAGTTAATAAACAAGTTCATCAGCTTCATTAAACAACTAGGGCTTGTAACTTTCTGGAATATCCGACACCAGCGTACGTATCAAGGTCAAAGGCTGAGAAGGTGCACAGGGCTGCTGACCCGTTCTCCCCCTCACTACCCCCAAACACTAGATTGTTACCTGGCTGGGGGTCCGCCGAGCGAAAGGCCATGAAAAAATATTCGCTCCAGAATCTTGGCAGTCACCTCGAGGCAGGCTTTCAATCCGCAAGTTACCCTTGCCACTATTCATTCGCACGAGCCCGCGCGCGCAAGCACGCACGCACGCACGCACGCACGCACGCACGCACGCACGCACGCACACACACACACACACACACACACACACACACACACACACACACAGGCTTTCTCCAGCTCACCTGAAGCAGCAGTCCTTTGGCCAAAAGGAGTCCCACAAAACTACTGCATCTGTGTGCTCTCATTTCTACCCACCTCTCACTTTCCAACACTGGAGCAGCTAAAATATTTAAACTACTTTGTCCAGACTAGCTAAAGCGTTCTGACGACGTTGTGTTTCCGGCCCTAAGGAGTTTGAGTTCGTTGTCTCTTGTTTATGTCGTCACTGCGATCTGGTGAGACGCGTAGGTTTCCCTACACTCCCCCATCCCACGACCTCCTAGGACATTTTGTCATACATATAAAAACTTCACTCAAGCGTGACACGTTAACGCTAAACAAAAACAGGTGTCAGGTGATAAGAGAAATGACATCATTTGAGGTGAGCCAACTGAAGAAGGACGCCCAGAACCGGATCCACTGGCGTGGTGTAGTTGCGGCCCTATGCTCCACTGGGGGCAAATAGGACTAAGAAGAAGAAGAAGGGGTGAGCCACAATTTCTTTCCGATTCTCCAGGAAGAAGAACAAGAACAAGAAACAAACTAAGAACAAGAAAGTACGACAATATAGAAGTAGCATCACTGGACAAAGTCATCTTATGTATTTATGCGTGTTTGGATTTACGCGCGCGCGCGCGCGCACACACACACACACACACACACACACACACACACACACACACACACACACACACGTGCACGCACGCACGCACCCGCGCGCGCCCGACGCAATTTTTGACACAGCACCAAAATACCTGTTTTGCTATTGATTTCTAAACAGGTGGCGCAGTCTGGGAAAAAATACTCATTACAGTAAAACCCATGAGAAATTCTCGTTATATCTTGCTATAAACTTCCAGAAAAACTTCGTGCAGAGAATACATGCGAACTACCCTGTTCAACTTTGAAACGAGCGTCTGGCCGTGGTGTCTCCTATTTCCGTACTGCAGTAACTGGCCAATAGTGTCTGCGACGTCACGACGGCTAACAGCCGAGATCAGATTTTGTACCTCGATTCTTCTGCGTTATTCCTCCCATCCCTCCTCCCCCACACATCTTCTACTGTCTGCATCATACGATCTGGTCCTGACATGGTTTTCATCGATAGCATTCAGTCACTTTAAGTTCTCTTTTGAGTTCACTCAATCCCCTTCTCTCCCCTCTCCACCATCGTCGAGGGTCATGTGCTCTATATGTTGCAATGTGATGACATCAAGAGCAATAAGGTTTGACTATGTTGGACGTGAATTTGCATTCTCAATAACGGACATAAAATTAGTGTTACACAAAAGATAAAGGTCAAGGGTCCCGTTTACAGGTGGCCGTAGGGGCAGTGAACTGTGAGTGGCTTATTGTGTGGAGTGCTGAGCCTAACCATCTCCTCATGCGACTTTTTACCACATAAGCCGGGTGCGCAGGGACATTTTTATAGCCTCAAACAGGCGACTGCCTGTTTCGACGTGAAACACCCAAACAATCAGACTACATAACCCAGTGTTAAAAAGGAAAAAGCGAGTCATATGGTAATTTGGGATTAAATGATAGCTTTTGATGTTCTGAGGCATGTCCAAGGTAAAATTCGGGATGCTTTCCCCTTTAACAGAAACTATCATTTCTGCTTGGAACAGGTTTCGCAGGCAGATTGAATTATGAGGCTGCATCATCAAGGAAGCAGGTTAACTGGCCACCGGAAAGGATTCCATTCTCTAGGGATGTTACAGAATCTCAATGATCCACATGACTAGTCATCGAGGGGTTGAAAGAAAATCGATGATCTGCATGCCTAATGATCCAGGGGTTACAGAATCTCGATGATCCACATGGGTAGTCCTCCAGAGGCTACAGAAACTCGATGATCCGCATACCTAGTAATCCAGGGGTTAACGAAATTCGATGATTTGAAAGAAATTCGTCAGTGAAGTCTGGGCTTCGAGAAACCAAAAATTTTGCAAGAAGAAAAGGCAAATTGTCTCTCTTCGCAGTAATCGGCCGGTTTCTTGCGTGGATTGACGCATAGGTGGCTCATAGATCTGCAAGATGGCCACTCCAGCCTTTGTCACTCTCCATCCTTCACCTGCCACCACACACGATAACAATAGATATTAGGAGAGAGAGAGAGAGACATAGTAATCGTAAACACCAGCAGATAGTACGCCCCACACCAACACAAGAAATACACAAGTACTCAACCAGAAGAGCACTAAGCTTCTTATCCTCTTACAAGTCACTCAAGCTCTTATAATTAATATTCAAAACCACTTAAATGCATACACAATAACGTTTGCTGCCATGAGACATATATGAATGCTATGTTTAAAATATCCTCCTTGGACTTAGGTCAATTTTGAGAGAAAAAAAGGACCAGCGCGTACCGAGCTCGTGACCATCTAACCTTTGCCCTCTGACGACTGAATGGTGCACAAAAGCGTGGTGTCACCATGCAAAAAAAAAAAAAAAAAAAGTTGCAAAAACAATCGGCTTGCGATCATCAGGTCTCACAGCGCACTTACACGCAAAAATTAGCTGTCCACGGTGACGACCACGATTCTCATTTCCGCGAATTTCCGTGTCCACCTCAACTCTTTGCTAGGGACAGCGGGAACTCGATGGCACAGCGGTATGGCAAGGATCGTGGGGTGGATCTCGCGGGATTCTCGCCTTTAGCACACTTAAGTAATTTTGCTCTAGACGAGGCATCTGTTTACAGCTTTAAAATCACTCGCTATGATCTAGGCTTTAAACATTATGACATTTTAAGGCTGTTTCCGTTTTCTTTTTGGTGTGTGTGTGGAGGGAGGGGGGAAAGACAGTTCCGTACGAGTATCTCCCTCTGGACTTTGGGGGATAGAAGAACTAAATACACAACTCGGTGCTGTTTTACTCCTCGTAATCTTTTTATTTTTCAAGTAAAAGCTGAGATATGGGTTGGAGGGCGGTGGGATGGGCGTGGGAGCCGGAGAAGCTGCACATAACGAGACCTTTCTGCCATGATGGGTGAGCTCCCCTGTAACAGATTCCCCTCCCGACTGCGGGGTAACGCCAATATGGCACGAGCCGCCTGCTTGGGCAGATTTCATGTGGCGGAGCTAAGACATGTAGCTTAGCTGATAATCTTTGCCGGAATCTTTCTGCCATACTAGAACCGTAAACTACAAGTGACTAAATTCAAGTGGATTTTAAAAACAGCCGCAAGAGCTATGGCAGGTTGAACTATGCAAGCACAAAAGAATTTGAGGTGATTCCAGAATGTGTAGGATTTAGTATATGGTTCTCGGGGATTTTCCTCGAATTACAGACATACCATCTTTACCTCTTGTATTTCTCTAGCTTTAGCTGTTTTGTAATACTTGTAATCTATTGAAAATCATCGGAGGGTCTCTGCTAATCATTCCACAACACTAGAGTGACGTACACGTAGCACCTCATTTCCGCGCTCCAGCTGGGATTTTTCGCCTCGCGTTGATTGGACGTGGAAAACTATATATATATATATTGCAACATCTATCGATATCTATAAAAACGCAAAGCATTGGTCTTTAACATCATCGGAAAGTTGCCCGTTACTGCTGCATGAAGTTCATTAACATGTCCCACTAGCATGAAGAAAAAGCGAGTGTCCTCAGGGTATTCCAGAAATGCGAATAGACCTACAATTTGAACGGGGATGGAGAGGTAGGGCACTTGCTTGGAATCTATAGTCATTTAGACGAGGAACAGAAAGAAGCAGAACTCAGCCACCTTCGAGTGACCACATCCGCTGAAATGTTCAGTTTGTCATGATGCCACCTGGGTCATCCTTTTCTTGTAAACTGTGTATTCAAGCTAGCAAAGAACCAACGAAGTCATCAGGGAATTAAAACTACGTGGAACATTCTTAAAGCAAAGTTAGTCTAGCCTGACAGCTGACTGAAGTCCGCGCGGGTTAATGAAATTAGTCGAGAGGCACGAATTTTGCTGAGATCTTTCCCCAGTGGCCTTGTAAAGTCACGCATCATCATTTTGTTCTGCTGCTGTGTTCTAACTTGATTTTGTACGGATACCAACGTGATGAGCATGTTTGTGGTTGTAAATGTGTGTTTGTTTTGTACAGATGCCGAAACGATGAGCCTGCATCGTTTGTCATCTTGAGGAAAAACCCCTTAATACGCAGAACAAACTCGCTGACATTACCTTTCGTTTCTGCCAGAAGGCTGTCACAACAAGTTCAGCCCCCTCCCCCCTTTTTCTTCTTTGCGCATGTGCTGGACTCTGTGTTTATGTGAACTACAGAAAGATTGACAGGTTGACTAAAACTGTGTACCCAGCCTTTTTGCGGTCTGTCGTGATGCTGTACAGTGTGGAGAAAGAGGAGCAGCCAATTATGTGGTTAAAAACCTGGAGAGCATGTGTTTTATCAAGCGCATCAAGAGAGAGGAAGGACATCCAAGAGGGAAGAAAGAAACGATAGAAGGAACAGAAACGGACAGAAAAAGTAAGGGACGAATAAAGGACAGAAAAAAGTAAAAGAAATGAAGATGAAAGAAGAAAGGGTGGATGGGCAAAGGTATCGTCAGGTGGCATTCAGCTGGGGAAAAGCAAGCACCTGAGAGATGTGTTTGAAGCTAGCAGATGCTGTATCAATCATCCGGACTAGGGGGTGGGGTAAAGAAAGGAGAGGTACCGCATGTGGGGAAGGATTGCTGGGGGTGTTGGGTGGGAGGGATCTCGATAAAAAAAAAAGAAGACACAAACAGACGCTGGGGGTCGGAGGCAGGTCGGGTGCTGCGAGCGCAGGAGAGACAACTCGACCATCTCCAGGGGTGACAAGCAGCTGCTGTCAGGGAGCGAGGGTGTTGAGCAAGTTTCACAAAATGTTACGACCGCAAGCTGAGAGTTTTGGCAAACACACAGCCAGAGGGCAGGAGTCTGCATTCCTTTAGAAATGATGTTACCTTGCGAAAGTGGCTGGAATGAGACGATTGAGAAAGCCAGCGCCTAAAGTGGAAATCGGAAACGAAGGACTCACTACGTAATCAGAGAGGAGAAAAAAAAAAAAGAAAAAAAAGCAAGCCAAGAGAATCCTGCAGTTGTCTTTCGACCACGCACATTTTTATTCAGTGCATCTCGCTGCCGGTGTTCTGGGGCTAACATTTACTTCCGGTGTGAATATCGTTTGCGGGCATCTAGCTTGTAAAGATACCGATCTGTTAAAACGGTTAAAACAGTACGTTTGCTTCATATTGCTAGTCTTTTTTCCGACTGCATGACTGCGCTTAAGAAACATTGTTGAAGTAATGAGCTGGTTATCAACATCTAGAATGAAATGAGAATAGGCTAGAATAGGCCTGTCTAATACTGGCATAGCATAACTGAATGTACGGGGATGGTGAAAAAGACAGTGGTTGTGGGTGTCTATATTTTGGGAAATGCTAACTGAAATGTAGTCTGCTTTTTTTTTTACATCTGTGCATGATCATAGAAGCTACTTACAAAATATCGACTCAACACTTTGTTTACTCCGCACACACTGAAAGCAAACGAAAACGAGGCTATAAATAACCCCCAGGGGCCGTGGTTAAGAAGCGAGGGAAAGTCGTTGCCCTGGACCTACATGGGGATTCAAGGAGAAGCGTCTTGTTCCCGAAGTTATACAGCGGTGTCCTGACCCTGCAAATGTTGTTTTACTCCTAAAGCCGTGGTTATAAAGCGGTAGCAAAGGTGTCCTAGGGTAAAGAAACATGAAGTATAGTGTCCACGGGGTCCGACACCGCTTTATAACAAGACGTTTCTCCTTGAGTTCCCCATTTTGCCCTCGGAAAAACACTTACTCTCGCTTCATAACTACAGCCATAGGGGGTCTCGACCTAGGTTATGCTATGACCTACACTCCACGCTACATATTAATAGGCATGTAAAGATTGAGAAACATTAACCTCCGATAACTAGGAAATCCGAAGAGGCGTTGTTGTGTGGCTGCTATAGAAAAATATGAGTTTTAACTGTTTACTGCTTGTTACATGAATTGTTATTCCTACATCCTGCATACACCCTGCATATTACAAACTGGGACAGACAAAAAAGGCACTGAGGAAAAAAGGTAGAAAAAACGATGATGATCGCGATATTGATTTTGGCTACAAAAGAAAGAAAGAAAGAAAGAAAGAAAGAAAGAAAGAAAGAAAGAAAGAAAGAAAGAAAGAAAGAAAGAAAGAAAGAAAGAAAGAAAGAATCCTGCAGACTGGCTCAAGGCTTAAGCCTAAAATACCTTGTTCTTGTGCCAGGACAAACAAACAGACAGTGTCTGGGGTATTAATATATTCAGTGCGATAAGCTAAGTGCCTATTACTGAAGAACAGACTCGGAGAGCTGTCGTGGCATGGAATTATTTGTACACCGCCATTGTTTTGAGTAGCGACTCTATATATAGGTCTAATCTCAAATGAATCTGCCTTGCCGTCGCACTGCTAAGGCGCAGAGAGGCCAGCCGTCTTTCTTTTGTATGGGGTGGATAGGGGATTCCATAGACTGGAGGGGTAAGGGGAAATGGAAGAGGAAGGCCACGCACAGTTAGAATTAATCAGTGAGATGTGTCGGTCCAATATTCTCTGCGAACCATAGGTCAGGTATCTGAAAATAGATCTTTGCTCAGACCTTGCTCAACAACAACAACAACAACAACAACAACAACATCATCATCGTCGTCGTCGTTAATAATAGACGACAGCAAAATGGTTAACACTCTCCATGTGAGGTGCAGTTTACCTAATGAAGATCGATGCATTGCCCTCACTGACAGTGAAAGCTATAAGGTTTGAGACCTCTATTCCCTGCATGACTTTGAGGCTAGCACTTCATCCATCTTTCTTCAAAGCTGCCACACTTTTGCTTCTTTTATTTTTTGTCAGTTTAGAACTGTTCCATTAATGTTTGTTTTTTGTTCTTTTTAGTTCCTTTGAATGTACGTATGCTCGTGAAGTCTCCCTTCTCCTCAGAGATCCAAGTGCACTTTGGCTATTACTTCTGAATATTTCAAGCAGTTTACCGCGTATTCTAAACGTGCACTTACAGTTTGTTTCTGCAAGTGGCCCATCCTTCCTCTTTGTAAATTTGTTTCTGCCACTCTGTTATGACATTCTACCGTTTTCATGGCCTTCTCATCTGACCTAGATTCCTATCCTGCTCACGAATATCAGGTACAGCTCAGTTGTTCAGTTGTTAATTTGTTTTATCTGTCAGAAACAAATCATACAACAGGTCTTTCTTTATTAAGTTTCTTTCTTTGGTTAAAGATTTATTTTTGTTTACTGATTTCGTACTTGTCATTTTCTTTATCCTTCTGATTAACACTTTTTGTGCTGGAACCGAAGTAGGATGTTTAGGAAATCCTGGAACGTGCAAAAAACGGCGGCGCGTGAGTATGTCTGAGCTGTGCTCAAGGCTCCGCTATCACAGCTGTTCTGGAACTAGTCAGACCACAGACAGCCCACCCCCGCTCTATCGACTGTAGTCCCTCTCACTGCGTGCTACTCACGGCGTGCATGTGCACGTGCATGTCTCTGTCTCACCGTCCAAAAAGAGAAGAAGAATGTCTCTGTCCCGGGCTTGCTCATCCTTACTCTGAAAAAGTCAATTTGTGTGTATGTGTGCCTGTCTATTCATCTTTTCTCAGGTCTTCATTCCCCTTTTAAGGTGAGAGAGAGAGAGAGGAAAAAAAAAGAAAGTGATAGTTAAAAATTTCGTTCCTGTGAATAAGATTCTTACTAGGGTTCAGGGTAAGGTTAGGGCTGGGTTAGGGTTAGTGTTTAGATTAAGGGTAGTATAAAGGTGGGGTTGGAACAGTGGAATGGGGGGGGGGGGCTGGGGTAAGGTGTGTCTGTGGTAATCATACAAATTGGGAATATTTGCGAATTATTTGCTGGAATTCTCTGAGGAATGACTTTAATAATTTGCATTTTGATAGTATCATTTTTTAGGGTAATGTTTCTTTTTTGCACCGGATACACCCGGAAAAATGTCCCCTATTTACTGAGAAAAGACTGTATGTTAATGCGTATGCATCCTGATCTCGAATACTGAAGCCAAGGAATGACACCTAAAATCTCTAACACCCCCCATACGCGGCCTTAGACGCTAGTTACTGCTGTGGAGGTGTTCTTGATCTTGGACTTTGTTTACCAAAGCTGGCGCGCTTATTGACGAATAGCACGTGACCGCTAGCATAACCTAAGACTAACTGTGACCTTATTCTCCTTCTTGCTCTCGTTCGCTACCGGAAACATTGCAAAGAAAATTGAAATGTCACGAAAAGGTCACGAAATCGTCACATTGGGGCGAAGAATGGTTTTTGGAACCTCTGACTATGCATGTTAACAAACGGGTATAAACAGCCTAGAGTAACGAATTAAGTTGCAGGGCTGCCGAGAGCCAGCACGGGCCCCAGGACAGACGACTTTCGGCCCCTTGTAATTATAATAGTAAATTATTTCCCCAATATATAATAATATGTTTAAAATTTGATTGTCAATATATACATTTCATTCAGTAACGAAATATAGACTGCAAACATTAGGACAAGTGTACAAGGATCTACATCACTACTTGAGCATAGAATTATTTACACGTGAGTGGTTAGTAAATGAGGACCAAGGCCGGGCCCGGGTACACCAGACCCCCCTATCTCCCCCTCTCGTGACCCCACCCCCTCGTCAGGCCTGTTAAGTTGGTGTTTATCAGTCGAACTGAGAGGAACGTCATGTAGCTCGATAGCAGCCTCTGATGGTCTTAGTTAACACTTTGTGAACAAACCCAGTTAGTAAAACATTACCTTACAAATGGAGCAGTTTTAGGGTGCATGTACACCTCGTCTGTCCCGGCGCAACTAAGAAGATCATAGGCCTTCTGTAAGTGGTATTTAGAAATACGCAGTTATCATTTTGAAGGGAAAAGGAGAGTTAAAATATAAGACGAAAATAAGCACGCAAGATGTCCACCCCTACACATTCCATTGCTCTCCCAAACTATGTTGAGATGTCTAATTTGTATGTGTGAACATGTGGACGTGCGCGTGTGTGCGTTTCAGCATTGACAACAAAGTAGAAGGTCGTGATAAGAGTATTGGTATTAAAATCGTAGGCGATGTTTGTTGGTGTAGGCTTGTGTGGCTTTATCAGAATACAGCTCTAATAACATTTTTGATCAACTTGCACAATGATCATGCATATTTGTACACACTAAAAATCGACGAACGGTCGAGCAAACAGAGCCTCGCAAGCAAGAAATGCTGTCACGTGAGCAGATAATGTCGCAGTCATATCGTAAGTTACTCTAAGCTCTGAGTCATCAGCGAAACAGAAGGCATTGCATTAATTTGAAATTCATCCTCCTGTATCATAACACGCCTCTTGCTATGTTTATGTTCTGACGATACCTGGGTTACACTGCTGGTTTGGATGACAGGTACGCACACGCGCGCGCGCGCGCACACACACACCCCCGGCTATTCTCACTTAACCACATCCCCTGCTCCCCATCTCCGGTCCAGCATCAGCATTTGTCTCGAGGGTTCTTTCGGCCGCAGAATGTCCGCCCCTCGCCGCGTGCTTCAAGAACGCGCGCAACATCGAAGGCTGAAGCGCAGTGGCTGGCTGGGGCTGTCAAGGCCTTTGCGAGCGCAGCAGCGCCTCTTCCCGGCCTCCACACCTTTTCTCCAACCCCTCACTCCAGCTAGTCACCAGATATAAGGAATCCCCCTCCCCCCTAACGTACCAGGGACCACCACCCACCTGCATAAAGCCAAGCAATAGAGTGTTTTCCTGCAAACACTCAGCCCTTCCATTTCACCCTTCTTTCCCATTGCCTTCTTCCAGGCGTTCCAACTCCTGTTTTCTCCTCCTCACACTCCTCCAGTCCCTTTTCATCCCGTGTACAGACCCAGCTTAGGAAGATTTGACTTCGCCAGGCCCGGCTTGTTGCCTTGAGTGCATTCTTACCCGTTTTTGAACTATGTCTTCAAGCGTCGAAAGCCGACCGGAGGTGCCAGAAGGCTACCTCGGACAGCAGCCCAAATTCGCCGATTTCAAGTTAGAGTGCATCAGCCATACCAACGCCGAGTTCACTCTCCCCAATGACAACGAGGTGGAGATCAAGATCCGAACCTCGGGGCCCATCAAGAGCACTGCCAACCTGATCCAGGTAAGCGTGGGCTGAGTTGCTTTCACTAGGGAATTTGTCGAATATTTCAGAAGAGATTACAGCGTTTTGTTGACGATGAAGTTGATGACAGGGAATGATAGCAATGACATTAGAGCTATGAAACTTATTTTTATCTGACGACTTTCATTTGCATTATGAGTTTCATTAATGCGAATAGCTGACAATTCAGACAAATTCCCATTACTCCTCCTCGATCTGTAGCAGCGGTATCTTCAAATTTTAGTTTTTGTTTTGAAGACTACCATAGAAACCAGGTTTACCTAAATCTAAGCGGTTCATAAAAAAACGTACCTGTATTAATATTTGATGCTCGTAACTTTCTAGTCTTCACACACAAATGTCGATTTATAAGATTTGGAGGAGGAAGAAAAGGAGAAATTGGTGTTGGTGTTGGTAGAGGCGGAGATAACGTGTGTATGCGCATGTGTGTGTGTGTGTGTGTTTAGACATACGATCGATTCGACAAAGCAGAGTGTCTTCGTATTTTCAGGTTCGCACGGAGAAGGAATTCCCGGAATATGTCTTCACGCAGACACAGGGCGACATCGTCAGTTTCGTCATCTCATTCCCCGAGCACGGCTGGTACAAGTTCCAGATCTTCGCGCTGCCGTCCTCCGATGAGAGCAAGTCCCTGCCAAACGTCATGAACTACCTGATTGAGGTCAAGAGGGCACTGAAGGCCGTGTATCCATTCCCCAAGCAGTACGCCCCATGGCGAGAGGGCTGCTACTTGTACTCTCCCCTCATCCTCAACTCTTCCTCGCGACTCCACACGGTGAACTTCAAGGTGCGGTTCTTTTAGTCATGACATGAGTGAAGATACGGAGCAGCAAGCTGTGCACGTTTTTTTTTTTTTTGGTTTCACAGCTGCTGTCATGAATGTTTTCTGAAAGTGTAGGATTGAAGATGATGGCAGTGGAGTGTGTGTGTGTGTGTGTGTGTTATCGTTAGCCTCCCTCCTTTCAAAACGAAGCAAGGTGAAGTATTTTGTCTAGCTTCTGACATCCCAATTAACTTTCTATTTTCTAAATAAAACTCACTCTAACACAGTCATCTTCTTACTTCAGGCAAAATTCCGTGAATTAATGACGTTTCTCAATCAGACAAAATATCCAGATACTATTTTTACATCCTTATAATTTCGCATCCTCACTACCAACCTCTAAATCTACCGTTAGAAAAACGTTAATAACAACAATAAAAGGAAACTTAACCTTTTTTTTATCTCTGCAGGTTTTGGTTCCAAGAGCCAAAGAAGTGGCCATTGTGGCTGCTGGAGAGTGGACTCACCTTACTAAGGCCAGCGGTGACGTGTGGGAGGGCAAAGCAACTCTTGATCAGCACCGCAACAAGAATGTCAAGGTCACGCTCAACGCTCGCTTCGGCGACGATGAGAGCAAGTATGCCACGCTGCTGGAGTGGGTCGTCTAGACCGTGACGACAGCACTTCGTCACACAGCTTTAGGTCGACGACGAACCGCTGTTTGAGCGCCGTGGTACCTCATCTTCAAGTGTGACGTCGTGCAGCGTCTTTTCTTGAGCACAGGATAAGTCTTGAACTGGACTGGGTTGGATTGGACTGACTCCTGCATCCTGCAGAGTCGGTTCGGGGGTCTCTGTGTTATTATAAAGAGGCACATTGTGTATTGCTTAATGCTTGGATCTGCCGCAAGAGAGCCTAAAAAAATATCTTTTAAAACTCCATATGTGTGTGCAGGATGTTAGAGCTCATTTCCTACCTTATAGCTGAAATGCCGGAGAGGATATGTACCATCAATCGCTATTCTAGAGAGTGTTGCCCAGTAGTTATAAAGGTCTCAGATTGTGTTGCTTGAAAAAAAAAAGTTACCACCAAACAGATTTCAGAGATCACCACTCGACACCCATCGACCAAAGTTCGCGAAGAGAAGGACACAACAGCGCCAGTTTGTTTTCTTAAAATTTCTGTCCCTTCAGTTAAGATTTAGGGTCATCTCTGGACATGCTTGTGATTTACATGTACTTGTGAACAGCGTAGTTCCATCTCCACGGATTTACAAGCACCTTGAAGACCACGCTGGCAGATGATGTTTAAACATCACAAGTTAAAAAATATATATATTTGTGGAGGCGTCGTACGCGTTACCATCCGTTCTGTCAAACCATGAGAGACAAAAGTAACATCACGAGGTCAGTTACTCTTCCAGGTAAACTTTTCTACCATTTATTTGTGCCTTCATTTGTAGGCATTATCTGCATTTGTTTGCATTTGGTTGGAAAAAGCAGAAAGATTTTTGCGATGTCAAAATAATTTTGTCTAGGTCAACACACGGAATTCGGTTTTTCTGAAAGGAAGATGTTACTGCAATGAGTTTCATGGTATTCACTGTAAAGGAATGTGTAATAACCGGAAGGAGGATTTAAACCAAATAACATATTTATATGCAGACTTGTCTGTCGGTCGTGAACCTCGCATAGATTAGGGTAAGGGTACTGCACCGCTGACTTTATACATCTACAGTGTCTTCTGTATTGGCTTACACAATGAATGCCTTTGTTGACAAGCATTATTCTTTCTTTACATATACATATATGTTGTGTTGCTCTTTTTTGTGGCGATTAGTCATTACTGATCAATATCAGCATGTAGAAAATGAGCAGATGAAGAAAATTTGAACCTGTTTGACTGACTCATTTATTCATTACAACTGAAAAGTTCTAAGTTACTTATACTTGTTTTTGTCTAAGAATTATTCGGTTCGATCATTAAAATAAGCTTTGAATCCAAGCAGAAGAGGTGTTATTAATTTGTATTTGGATATTTCATGAGTATTTATCGAAGATATTATATTGTTCTATTTTGTAGTTATTTTAAAATAGTATTTATCGCTTCGTGTTGTTGTCTTTTTTGAAATACAGTTACATTTTTAAAAAACGAATTTCGGTGTTACTTCCAGTAGAATGTTCTAGCTTTGTTTGACGTCACATTATTGACGCTGTCTGTTTCTACCGTTGAATAAATATGCAATGCAATCAGTGTCCAGTACCTTGGGTGAGACTTCTGTGTGCAGACTGAAAATAAATGTTGTCTGCGTCTGTGTATTTTAATGTTCTGTCTGCCTGTCTGCACACCTTTTGTCTGTCTGTATGTCTTTGCGACCAGGCATAGGTGTTTTCACGTGTGTGTGTGTGTGTGTGTGTGTTTGTGTGTGTGTGTGTGTGTGTGTGTGAGCGCACATATTTGCGTACAGGCATGTTTAGGATACAACATAGGTATATTTGGGTTTCAACGACAGTATCAAAACAAATTCTTCCATATTTTGTAACATTTGCTTCAGGCTAGCGGCCGCTTCAAAGCAGTTATGCATTTTACCTATTAAAGAGGAGGGATCGATGTTAATCCATGACCTCCATGGGAGAGGGGCACAGGTGAGCTTCAGAACCATTTGGCAGGATTGTACGTACGATTCTAAAAATAACTGCAGTCTGGGAGCTGGTGTGACAAGTTGTTTGTCGGTACTTCGCTAAGAGACAGGTGGACAGGTAGCGAACGATTGTAAGGTCAGGTAAATAAGCCACCTGACAGCATAGAATTCTCAGCAATCTTCAAGATAATGCTTTCTTCGTTCTGTGCAAGATGGCTGTAAATGGTCTTCAGTTCCAGACATGAGTACAGAACAGACAGAGGCACCCACCGCAGAGCCAGGTCTGTTAATGACGTTTACACGGTTCGAAAGGGAGTCAAGTGGGGAGTAGGGGCTGGAGGAGAGAGGAAAACCTTCGTGAAGAAGGTTACTGCTGGCAAACACTGCAGCAGCACAGTGCCTGAAAGCCTGGCTACGAAAGTGGTGCACCAGTGCCATCCTTATAATGTGGTTCGGCGATGCTCAATAAACAGATGTGTAGGTGTGGTCAGTAGCGGAATGCCTTGAGTCTGCAAACCAATGCGTTCGAATTCCACTGCGTTCTTGTTCCCACACCACTTCTTTCTTTTTTCGTATATCCTTGATCTCTGTGTACTACCTTTCTGCACATATTTTAACTCTTTTTATGTCATTTTTTATTGTTGCAGTCTAGCAATTTAGCACCCGCTTTCCCTTCTTAGGGCGAGAGCTTGATGTGAAAAGCATGCTTTTTCTTATTCTACTCCCCTCGGAAATAAAAAGAAATTGTAATTGCCACTGTCATTGCCATTGTCGTTATCTATAGCTCTATTACGTCTGTCTGGATGTCTGTTGATCTAGCTCTCTTTCTCAAGTTCCCGTCTTTGATCCTCTGTGTCAGTTACGTGAAGGTTATCGCCAAGAAATCACGATTTCAAGGAACCTAAATATTTACGTCTGCTGTTTTGGGGCACGAAAAGCTCTCAGGGGTTTGCTTGGGGAAGGGCTTTTCATATAAAATGTGTGACAAACTAAGCAGCGATAGGTAAGTAAGCAGGAGCGAGTTATTATCCAGTCTGGCAGTCTTCATAACGAAGATTCTGCAGAGATTGTCTCCAAACTCGATCTCTGGCTTTCCCTGACTTTTGCAACTAAACGACGTCACCAGATGTTCAGTTGTTTAAATAGTTTCAAGAACGTTTTTTGTTGTTCCATGCCTAAAGGCTTCGTTCACCCGAGAATTCTGCAGCTAAACTAGCGGGCAGTGCCTTCTTTCGACTGCTCGTTAAACGCTTGTTTCGATGCCTACTATATATAGTTATTGGAAGATTTATCTTTAGTTTTTTTAACACGACTTTATCACAAGTGCCGAAAAGAAGAAAAAGCGGGTTTTTTGTTTTTTTATTTTTTTTTAGGACTACTTTCCAGAGTCTGAACACTACGACAAAGGAACAGGCGGAGGTTTGTTTTCCTGGAGATTGTATCCTGGAACCCGAGGGTCGTCCCGGGGTATGAAAGGTCGCGATACACATTTCATGGATGAGAGGAGAGAAAGATATCAACTGTTGGCAATCTGAGACGCTTCATCATAGCAGCAGGAAGCTTCCACCCTTGGAAAACTTCGACACGAACCCGCTTGACCCTGGACTACATCAGGGCGCCTCCCTTCGCAAGTTGCATTTCGACCTCATCCCTCCCTTCCTAACTAGTAGCCGTGTTATCGTTTGACCCCCTCCTCGGCGACGCTGACGACCTCTTCTGTACGTCAACAGGCCTCCTACGTTTTCCTAGGGCCTCCAGAGGAAGAGGAGGGTGCAGCTACGACGTGTATCTCTATTTCCCGACAGAAGTACACACACATACACATTATGCCTACACAGGGGTTGTTGTTCAGGATCCGATCCGTGGAGGCCGTGTCAACACAGTCCGGAATCCTGCGAGCAGAATAGGAATTCATGCCAGAAGTATGAGTCAGGGCACGCACCCAAGGGTTAGAAAGGGGGTAGGGGATGATCTAAATCATGGCCTGAGTGGAGTGAGCACAGCTCAGTCATTCCGCTTGACACACGATTAAGCTGGCGGCAGCGGCAGCAACGATGGCGTAGGAGGAGAAGGAGGAGTTTCTATTTGTGATAAGCCAGGAAGAGAGAACCTGGTGGAGGAGTGAGGTTGAAGGGAGGGGGGAAAATGCACAGAAATAGCGTCGGCACGCAGTTCCCGGCTAGAAGTTACTGAAGGGAAAGCAAAGCACGATCAAACTAAAGTCATGGCCAGGCGGCTGGCTCATCAACTCTGGTTCATCTCGGGCTGCGCGCTTCCTGCTTAAGAGACATTTTAATGAGGAATTTTCTGTAATCTGAGGAATGGACGTGGGCGCTCAAGTGTGGGCATGCGTGCGTGCGTGGTTTGTAGTGAGTGCGAGTACATCTGTACGTAGCATCTGCGCCCATGTGTGCATGCAGATTGCTGTCACTTTGCACAGCTGCTGGTGCACAGAGATATCAGTCCCAAAATTTCTTTCTCGAAGCCATGCTTGTATTTCAGCTCTGTGTACATTTCTGGTTGTGTGCGTGAACTTCGATATTTTAAGGCCGCTGACAAATATAAGGCACAACAGCCTCAGTGCGTCACGCTCCACGCCCCATTGTAGAAAACAACAGCTCAAACCTGAGATCGCTCCTAAGGGTTTATGCCTCTATAAGTCACTGGCATCCTACAGACTCCAAGAACTGCTCGGCCTGGCAAACTTTTGGGCCTGCAGAACTAATAAACAATCTAGCTTCCTATCTTGTTTTTTTTTCCAACCTCCTTTATACTAATGGGCGCCCCGAAGAGAGCGTTAATACTGCTGCTGGTCTGCCTTACTCTCTGCTGTTCGATTGACTTCCGGGGATAAATATATATGACAGCTAATGTGGTTCACTAAGTAAAACAGATTATGAAAGGATTTTAACTTCATTGAGTAAAACAAAAAGTAATGTTTCTTGAATCAAATGGGAAAGTGAGCTAAGTGGAGCGTCTGCTCCAACGAATATGCGTGCAGATGCCTCCAAGGAGAAATGCGGAAGTGGTTCACGGGATGGAATGAGGTAATGGTTATGGAAGTGAAAAGAGTTGAAGATTCTCGAGTTAGCGTAGTAGAGGCTTGAGGTCTTACTGGTTATCACATTCTTGTCAAGCGAAAAATGTATTTAAATAACAGACTAGGAGAAAAATGAATTTAAAAGAATAGAAGAAAAGGTAACCTGTAAGAAGATGTGAAAAGAAAGACCACCTGAGAATGTCCAAGACACAAGACAGTACTGAAATAGCCATCGATTCCTCCCTGCAGCTGGAACGCGTGATGTTTAAATAGAATTTGATGTTCACACATTTTTTATATATTCACACACTTTATCTCAACAGGACAGCAGTATATCTGTGCTTTACAGCGAGCAGGACCAACGTAGTTTGCAGGTTTTGTCCCCTGTATTTTCGATAAAGGATGTAATAAGAACTCTTTCTCCCCTAACCTTGACATCATGTCAATTTCTTGTTAACGAGAACGAACACTATGAATTAGTGTAAATATTAAGAGAAGTCAGTCTCAGTCATGTTATGAATTAGCTAGGGAGAAAAAAAAAACTAAAAGACTAGACTACATTCACTTCTGACAGTCAGCCATGCGAAGCGCCACCTCTTTACCACCAGCTGTTGTTGTTGTTGTTGTTGTTGTTGTTTTCAGCAAAGAAAAGCTAAGGATAGGTCACCGTCAGGCTGTCTGCAGGTAAAATTTATCAGCATATGCAGCCTGCCTTTGACCCCAAAGGATGACTCAGAGTCTGTTTCATTAAGTGACAAGATGTCGAACACACAGACACACATTTGGTTTTCTTGTCGACAGGGAGAGAATAGCCGGTCAATGGCGGGAGCACATGATCGCCGAGTGTGGAGTTATATCGCACTATTTTCGCACTAATTTGTTCAGGAAACGATCTCTGGGCCAATTAACGTCAACCGCTGGAGCCTTTAATGTCTGAGATACCGCGCTTGTCGGTCGGAAGGCTGCACTCTGACGCATGAATCATGCTTAATAAGAGCGGCTCACCCACCCAGTGGATGAGCTGTACAAGGAGCTGCACGCGCCTGCACTTTACCTGTGCTCAGTGATGAGGGGTGCCGTCATGTGGCTGTCTGATATTGCAAATAACGACGGGTAAAGAGCGTGTGCTGCCCAGGCTGACGTCTCGAAGGTGGAAGGATCGCTTCTCACTGCTGAACCAGGAGAAGAACATCTAACTCAATGTTTGCAAAGCTATGCGCTCTATTTAGCTTACATGTGCGTGCTAAATAATGCTGGTCATTTCATATCATGCATTAAAGTAAGATATAAAGCGTATAAAAAGGATGTCCTTCAACTGTGTAAGATGGACCTAATGAATGACTCTAGCGGCTGCTTAGTCCCCGTTTTAAGCTAGGGTGTCGAGTCAATGTATGGCACCACCACAGTGATGCGCGAGTTTGTCGATTCGTTGTACCGATCCATACAACCATCTTGCTCGCCATTTTTTTTCGGGAAGAACGCGACAGCGGGTGCAGATGTCAGCGGTAGTAAGAACAGTCATGTGCCTGCTTAATCGTCCTTTTCAGAGGCAGAATAAGCGATGCTAAGGCAGCTGTCGCCACCCATTTTTAAGACTTTAGCTACCAGCGGACTGTTTCACCTACATCGCCCACGCAATAACGTGTGGCGGGGTGCACAATGAGGCAAACTTTCTGTAGGGGATGTAGCTTTGAGAGTCATAAGCCTAGGAGGAGTTACCTCTCTTCTACCGGAGGCCAACTTATGTCTTTAACCAAAGATGGTTGACCTCTTTGACCCCCTTTGCTTGTATACTCGTTAACGCGGCTCACGCGTTATCAACAAGATCTGTTCTTCCAACCTTAAATAAAAACCCTACATGGGGAAAAAAAGCACAAAAATGGCAAATTACACTGTACTTGAAGCGCTCGGGTCGCCCTCCTCCCTCCCTTTTAAGTCCTCGGTCATGTGTCACCATCAGTAAAAGTACTGGTTTCTTTTGTAGAAGACACATTAAAGAGCACTATAAATGACAAGCCAATAATCCACGTAGCGATCAAAAGAAGTATGTCCTTGTGAAAACATGAAGCGTAAAAGAATGTGTGTGTGCGTGCGTGCGTGCGTGTAAATGTCTGATAGACGTAGAGTGTGATGTGAGCAGTATCTGTTCATTTTTCATGTTAAAAAACGTGTTGACAACTTTCCAGTTTTTTATATCATAAAATAAAGTTGTGGTATGACCAAAGGGAAATCGCTTGGTCGGGACTTTTGTATCTGTTGTACCCTTGCTGCCCAGAGGATGGGGGAGATTTGTCGTTTAATGTCGAACTAACAACCTAGGCTATGTAATGGCAAACCAGCCAGCTCTGAAAATAGGCGAAGAAAGAACCGTCTGACCGAAAGGAGATGTCACCGATGGCATCCAATCATAACTGTACAGCAATCACTTCAGTGATACGTTTAGCTCATTAGAAGATTATGATTACAAACTAACAGATACACACGAGACAAAAAGAACGCAAAGCAATGACAGATAGCTGTATTATTATCTATATTTAAAACCACGTTACCTATCTAACATCAATCGTGTTGCAGATACACGTTTCAGGACCTTATTTTCTGTGGCCTTGCCTAATTCATCTCGTATCCCATCTCTCTCTCTCTACGTCCTCGAAGAAGGGAAACACAAAATAGAAACAGCATAAAATTGTCCATATTACAGGCTACAGTGTTGCTGCGTGGAACATGCAAACATAACAGTCTCGTCTGCATCTATCTTGTAGCCGAGCGACCATCTGGCACAGCCCACGTGACCCCGGAAGAGTCCCGAGGTCTAGTCCCTAGTCGCTAGACCCTAGCGAGAAGACCACGCAGGGGAAAAAAAAACCCGACAGTCAGGCATGCTAAGCGCCACCTCTCTACCACCAGCTGCTGGGTTTTTGTTATCTTTCGTCCTTGTTTATCGATGAAATTGTTTTAAATAAAATAAAACTGTTTACGCCAAACTTTCCCGCATTTTGTGTGCGTGTGCTCTTGCATCGCATCTAACTGACATAGGTGCGAGTTTTGAAAAACGTTTCTAAATTTGCTTCTTTAAAACAGTTTTAAGTTAAGAAACATGCTGTGCAACTAGCACCAGATTTCAAGGACCTGTACACATGTCTAATTGGCTTCATTACTGAAAGTGAAGGCGGGTTTTCTAGGGGGCCGTAGCCATGAACCAGAGGTACGCCGGGTAAAGCAAACCCGGCGTACACATCCTTTGTAGGCAAAGCCCCAGTGCTCTGCCCTTGTAAACTGTGCTAATTGTCATCGCACTAAATGATGTAAAGCCTATCTTAGGCACCGAGGGAGGGTTTGAAAAACGGATCAACAAGGTAAAAACGACAAGAAAGAATGGACAATCGGAGAAAGTTAAGTTTAGGCGACTGTGTGGTTCCCGTCTTCAACCAAGCTGCTGTATGCTGCTTCATTCTTCCGTCGTCTGCGACTGTGTGGCTTCTGCCTTCAACAGAGACGCTGTGTGGAGTTCTTTCTCTCCTCATTCCCAAAGTTGAGTTAAATCACTTAAATGTGTTACGATTGTGTGGTTCCGCCTTTAGCCAAGCCTCTGTTTGTAGCTTTCTCCTCTACAACTCTCCTCTGCCCCGACCTGCATGCTAAAGGAACTTAATGGATACTTACGAGTACATTAATGACTGTATATTTTTATGAAGGACGCTTAGGTTCTGACCTCCATCAGAAACATCAAGCTGCCATCCCTCTAATATCACCTTTATTCAACAAAGCACCTAGAAATTCCAGAAGTAATCTCAAACACATTAATTTTTTTATATTTCACGAAGGCTTTAGTATCTCTTCTCATCAGCATAACAAATAGCAGCTGTATCACTCACTGTAAGCTGAGGTCGGCGGTAATGAAATGCATCAGCTCTCAGCCAGAGGGCGCGACGTGTCAGATACGTGAGAACCACTGTAGGACGGCTCTTGATCACCCTGGCTGTAGTCGTCAGATAGTGGCGTTTCCTACCTTTGGAAGATAGGATCTCCCTGACTCCCTGAATCTAGTACAAGCGCTCTCCCTTCTCCTCCGGACAACAGATGCTGCTTTGTAGCATATGATAACTGTGACATTATTTTAGAACAAAGAATCAGATACTGAATGGTTTCCAGGCCTTTGTGTGTATACTTGTGTGCGTGAGTGCATGCGTGCACACGTGCCGATGGTGCTAACATTATCATTAGTGACTTCAAATGGAAAAACTCTAACAGATCAAATAGCTTAGTGTCCATAAAGATCTGGAACTGGGAGTGGTTCACCATAGCTAGGCCACGGTATGCGGTAAAATTTCTACTTCATTTCCCATTATCTGTCTGATGTCAGGTACTCATTATATATATATATATATGTGTGTGTGTGTGTGTGTGTGTGTGTGTGTGTGTGTGTGTGTGTGTGTGTGTGTGTGTGTGTGTGTGAGAGAGAGAGAGAGAGCGAAGTGGTGGTAGTGGTATCCCCTACGAGTGTATCCATGATAAATCCGTTACCGACATTGTGAGGTAGCTTTCCAGTTGCATCCCCAGACAGGATTCAAACAGGTGACCTTCTGCTCTGAAGTCGAGAAAACACACCAGAAAGCTACGATGCTAAATAACTATTGAATCAAGTTTTTAAAAATATAGATTTTCGCAACTCTGAATTGTAATTTGGTTGCGCATCTCGCCTGGCTACCGCTCATGACTACATTCACACATTGACGTTCCTGTTGGTTCGGAGGCTGCTTGCTTGTTTGTAGCTTGTTGCCTCCCGAAATTAGCCAGGAGCTGTGCGACTAATACGTCGATACATTCACTCAAACAGCAGATGTGGTCCAAGCTGCCAACGTCCCAGAGACGACATACAAAATATGGTCACAGCTCGCGTGTGGTTGGCGAAGGGCCGGGACCGCTCGCTCTTCTAGGTGTGAGGCAACATCACTCGACAATTGGAGACTGGCAAACATTTATTCCTGTGGAGACTCTCGCGGGTAGCTTACTTTTTGAGGAGGTAGCGGCTGAATACGGTTAGCCAACGAGTTTAGGCAGCGCACCCAAACCAGCGAAGAAAGCATCTTTCCTCTGTGTGCTTAAAAAAAAAATTATTGTCGTTATTTTTACCAGCTGTGACAAGGTGTGTTTCCCTGTGTCTTTGTCATACTGAAGACGATCGATCTGGTGAAGAAGGTCGAAGGAAATTGCCTGTATTTCGTCACGTTACTTCAAGCTGAAAACTGAGCTCTGAACGAGCGACAGTTGGCCAGGGCATACGACCAGCTGGCATCCAAGGCAGAGAAAGGTGCAGCTATTCTACTACACTATATGACACTGGGTGTTAGTTGTCATCTCACTGGTAGAGACAAAAAAATGACCGGCTGTAGTTTCGGATGTAAAGTGGTGGAAGTTCGAGAAAACAAGAAAACGAATTAGTTCAAATCTTCTTGGAAAGGATACATAACGTTGCCACAAGCGTGAAAACCCGATTCGGAAGGTAATGGCGAACCGGCTCGTTTTTTTTTTTTTTTGTGAGAACTGGATGAATCGATTGCTTGTATATCATGTACTTGCTGTCAACTAAATCTCCAATTATACAATTAAGCGGAAGCCTGAAATTGGATTATCTTTACTAGTTAACTCCAGCTTACTCAGAGACAACAGTAGTATCAAATGAAAAAGGATATCAAAGAAAAGTTTATATTTATGTGTCATATTTTCTATACAGACAATAGTGTTGATTTTTTCAAACATCACGGACGCTGGTTCGTTGAAAGATAACAACACGAGCAGGATGTTTGTTAGAGGTGTAGAAAGTGCGATCCACTGGTTCTGTAAAGAAGAGTTCGTCAGCACAGCAAAGACCTCTTTTGAAGGGCGGGCATGAATAAACGAAACGTCCTGAACAAACGTTGAAATACTTATATCTTTGGGTCACGTGGAGGCAAGCTTATATTGAATCGAGGTTGGAGGAGGGAGCCTAGAGACGCATCTGTGCTAAAGGATATGCAAATAAAGCAAATTTCTGGGCTGGTAGGATGTACGTTTGAAGGGACGATAATATTGCGCAGCAAAGATGTGTGTCTCTCAGCTACAGTGCATATATTTACCTAAGGGGAAAGATCTGCACCGGCCATTCTTAATGGTGTTTAACAGCCGCCCACCCACCCACACCCACGAGTTTATCTCGACGTCTGCATCAGTTCCGAGCAAAGTGCAAGATAAGTAATTTAAAAATAATAATACACCATCTCGCAGGCAACAGCCTAAAGGTGACACGAGAAGATGGAAAAGAACGTCCTTCTCGGTTAGTGCAAGAGGTCGATTATAAAAACTGACCAAAGACCGGGTGCATTCAGAGGGTGCCCAGAGAAAAATTACAAAACCCACATTCTGAACTTGCCTCCCCACGTGTTCTCGGACAACAAAAGGCTAAATTTCTTCTTTCTTTTGTTCAGTAATGTGAGAAAACATTCCCAATGACTAGATAAACCCACTTGGTCCAGTCTGTCCTACATCCCATATTATATTGCGTTCTCTTTCTCGGACGAAAATATACGCCTTCTCTTTCATTTTACCGTCATTATATAGTTTTCGCTTTTTGTTACAATAAACTTAAATATCAAATGTTTAATAAGAGTTAGCGAAAACTGATTACATTAGCCTCGAACATTTCATTGAAGATTTCCAGCTCGGGGACTGTTGCCAGCCTGTGGTTCAAAGAGGACGACTTCGAAGGTAGAATCGCTTAATGTGTCCTTGGTTACGGGTGTAATCCATAAAGATGATGTAAAGATCGTGTAACCGGTTTCTGTCATACCACGATTAACCATTTCTGAGACAAAGCCCAAGAAGCGCAGCACATCAGTCACGCCAGGAGCACACGACGCCAGCCTTGGAGTCAGGGTGTGCGAATCACCCTAGGTCATCTCGCCTTGACAGCAAAAAGTCTGACGATGACAGCCACGGCTAGGCCAGGTAGGGAGGACTACCTATACAACTTCCACCAGCTGTGCAGCAAGGTGCTCACACTGGCGGAGAAGGAGCGGCTGGGAGAGTTGCTGCAGCAGTACCAGCAGGACGGCGATATCTCCACCTTCGTGCGGCGCACGACTTTTCTGTGGTCATCACCCAGCACATTGCACCTGCTGCCAGTGATACGCAAGCTGGTGGCCGCGCGGGATCGTCCTCAGTTCGACCTCCTGCTGGACATCCACCACGGGCTGGTCGTCGACAAGGTCCGGACGCACCCGGTGGAGAAGTCGATGTCCATGTCATCGTCCAGGTCAGGTGAGTCTCAAAGGTACAGCTATAAGTTTAGAATAAGGGAATTGTAATAATCAAGTAGTCCTTAAGGGGCGATTTCTTCATTACACAGGCTCTTGGGGGTTCGCTGTAAAAACTATGTAAGTCTTGTTGGTACTAGCAGTACTACCGAAATCAGGCAGGCGTTAGCCTTACTGCCGCAATCAGTACACACTTGGATTTATCTACATCATTTGTAAACAAAAAGTTATGCTTATTTGTAGTATTACTGCAAAACTACATAGCCTATGCCCAGACAGGATTTCTTTACGTCACGTGCCAAATGTACTATTTAACTATTTAACTGCATTGTGTCCTGCATCTACATACATTGTTTTTAAGCTAGGTGTAATTTGGCGCAAAAGAAAAAAAGTCCAGCCCAAAAGGTTCGTAGAGTGCTGGAGAACAGCTGTGCGTAGTGTAGATAAAGATGCTGAGGCTAGATAATTAATTGCCACCCTGTGTGTTCATCTATCTTGGCCTGCTGTCAACCGTTGGTTTATTAAGGATCGTATGACTCGCGTGCTGGTGGCGTGTGCACACAAGAAGTTTTAAATGCGATACGGGTTAGCAGTTATGTCCTGTCTGCCTCCTTTCAGCTGCCAGCTGTTGATACACTGTGCAGCCAAACTGGCCTCATGTAATTTAATAAACACTGTTTTTCTCCCTCTGATCATGCAATATTTTCATTGTGTGCTGCTTTTGTATGTATTTTGCACGTGCCTATACAATTCACGTTGTACAGGTGGGAGGTGGGCTTTATGCTCAGGACGGAGCATTTTGTGGTTCCTAGAATGCTGCAACCTGGCTTTCTAACCACAGGATAGCCTAGTGGTTATAGCAATGCTGTCCAAGCTCCTGAAGGCGGTCTCTAGTCGGTTCTATTCCTGCGTTACGCAACTTCCTTCCCCTAGTCTACCAGCTGTGGAGTGGGTATCTGATTAAGGGCTATTCTCACGTTGCAATGTACCCCACTTCGAGAGTTTGCGTGCCTTGCGTAAGGCCCTCCGAGCTCGCAAGGGATCTTGAACCAAGGTTTGCATGAATAGGACGTGGTTCTGTTTTTTGGAAGCCATGACCTACAGTGGATGGATGTAGCCCATGGAATGCTTGAACACAGTAGGCTCCCTTTTACCTCCAAATTATAAAGTGAAAATGCGGAAGAGATCTGAGGCGAAATGTTTCATGTTAAAATCACTGGGAGAATAATATACCTATGTATTCTTACCCAACCTTTATTCGCGCACCTACATTTGTTTCTTATTCTTTCTCTCTGCTTCCTCGAGTTATATGATTAAGGTAGCCGCAGCGGTAAAAAGGACTCTTTTCCTCAATGTTGTCTGCTATTTTGCTTACTACCCATCATTGCAAGCCATCTGTGAGTGGTGTGTGAGAGAAGAACGGTGTTGCAAAGCTACATTACAAACATTGAAAACATTGCAGCGTGGGATAGAGGAGGTACGGTGAGAGAAGAGGAGCGGGTACTGCCCTCACCAAACTTTTGCCCCGAAATAAGTGACGGGTATCCATATCATAAAAATAAGTGACGGGTTTGACACCTCACCCTTTCTCCCCAAAGACCGTAATACCATGGGACTGCTTTCATCATAACCAGCTGTATCATTTGTTGGTTATGTTGAAAAGACACCAAACCATAAAGTGTTGATCTGTATGTATCAGCTCTGAAGTTAAATAGGAAAAATTCTGGGGAGGAGGGACACTGAGACTCTTTCCCTTTTCGTTCTGTTGACATATTTCAGAATGCATCTGATGAGGTTTAAGCTGTAAACTTGGGCAAAACAGATCACCACGATGAGATTTTACAAGATAAACATTGACATACAATTGTCATAAGCTCCTGGGTTGATATACACGATTTATGTTACCCCAAACTGTCTCCAAAGATCTAACCGCTTTCTTTTAGTAAGCCAATTGGTATTAGAGATTTAAAGCAAAGGTTTTAGGTATGTCTTTGCATTAAATACGGAGAGTAAGGTCTGCTACGACACTACATACCTAAAATATCAGAGTTAATTCCATCCTGACATTGTGTACCTAAAGTATCAACGTTAGTTCCTACTTGTCATTATGCATCTACTGTAACAGCGTCAAGTGCATGTCAAACTACGGGTACTTGATTGCAGGTACTCACTCTGTGAGAAGACGAGGCGGTATCCATATCATAAAAATACACACCACTGACAGCCCACGTCTAGGCTTCAGCATTCGTGGTGGGGATGAGTTCGACCTGGGCATCTTTGTCAGCCATGTTGACAACCCATCGCCTGCAGGTGAGTTACAGTAAATTTCGGACAATAATCCGCGACTTTGTTTCCCCAGCTTTAAACGCGGCGGCTTAAACAACGATGCGGCTTGTTTGCGGATTTTCCCTGATTTTTCAGATTCCGATTAAGTTTTGGATTAGCTCCATGTTAAAGTGTTAACTGCTAACGTTGTTACAGTGTTAACTGTTCACATTTTAAAATCAAAGCCGCATACAATTGAAGCATTCAGATCAGTTGCTGAAGCACACACCCGCATCATGCCGAAAACGAGACAAAATGCCTACGATGCAGCTTTCATGTTGTATATCTTTAAGGCTTATAAACCAGTGGGGCTTATTTGTGAAAAAAAAGATTTTTTTAAAATTTAGTGGGTGCAGCTTATAAACAGGTGCGCTTAATAGACCGAAGTTTACGGTAGTCTCGTGTGTGTAGTGGATCCAGGCATTTTTCATCAGCTCTCCCGTCCCAGTCCCTGTTCCATTCTTCCTCCCTCCCTACACTAAACCCTGACTGCAAGAAAAAAAGTTGTTCAGCACAGCTGTACGAGAATGTAATCGAGAGCACAAGACAAAAAAGGAGAATAAAAAGAAGAAGAGAGAGACGAAAAATGCCAGTCTCATAAGTAAAGATACCCGACTCTTCTACAAAGTAGAAATCGTTCGCATCTCCTGTCCATAATATCAGATGAAGGGGGCTCCTAGTGTACGCACAGAAGGACCATCTCTAAGTTTGTTTTAACAACAAACAGACTTAAAGAATCAAATGTTCGCAAGATGGATTGTGGTGGAGCAGTCAAATGGGAGTTGCGAGGTCATGGCTGGAGTTAATAGAGAGTTTGAGATCCACGACGCGTAGGGAGACGTGTGCGGCAACGAGAACGGCGAGCCTCTAAGCCTACCCGTTGTGAGAAAGCGATTGGTTGGATTTTGTGGATGTGATGATGTAGGGCGCAAATTCCCGTGACGCTACAGATTGCCGCTCCCGCACGCGTCGCACGATCGCTGAATCTCAAACTCCCTAATGTTGAAGTGTGCTGCAGATTGCGCGGCGTACATTGGCCAGAGTTCTAAACAAGCTGTCGACATGCGATGTTGATGGCTTGCAGTGATCGATGGAGCAGCGCGCAAGGCACACGACAAGGGACGTTTCTTACAGTGCACACTATTATTCATTATATTATCTCTTTCTTTCACGTGCTCTTTGGCACTACATCATCATCATCATCATCATCATCATCATCATCATCATCATCATCATCATCATCATCATGTAGAATTTTTATAACCCATTTCTCCACTTTACAATAAGGCTCGTTTTGCTTAAAAACAAAGTAAGATACGCAAGTTTACAAATATAGACTCAAAGTTAGTAGACTAAGACTCTAGACAATAGAGATTTAGGCCAAAACGTATCTACAAATATACAAAGAAACAGAATACAATAATGTTAATTTTTATAACAACAATTCAAATTAGAAATAATTGACAGTACCAAAGTATAGGAGGAACATCTGGCAATCAAAGTGAAGCGGAGAAAGGTTAAACATTTAATTTGAAGTTGTTTAGAATGAACGCCTAGTGGCGATAAAGTTGAAAACTGAGAACGTGGTTGTTCATTCAAGCAGGCACTTGATGAGTGGCACCACGAAAGCATTAGTGAACACAATAGTTTTCTAGAACATTCATTGGGCAGGATGACATAAAATGCACGTACAACATCATTATTAATCTAGATTATTACATCGGTCATTACTTACATACGTTGTCTCAAGGAACTAATGCATTTGTCTCATAGCACCAGCAGGCAAAGATGGAGTAACCAAAAGCTGCCTTCACCTCCATTCAAAGTTCACATCATTAATTATTTGTTAAGTGTCCGTTGAGAATTATCACACAAAGAGCCTCCGGATTTACCTAAATATCTGTGCAATGCCGTACGCACATCTGGGGGAGAATGGTGGGGGAAGGGGGTATGAGGGAAGAAGAGGAAAGGATTTGAAGCCGTAGGCTAGTGCAGTGCTCTAGTAGTCAGTATGACCGGCTTTTCCTGGCCGGGTGTGTCTACCCTTTTTTTGTTGATCTACTCAAAGCAATGTTTGGCCGGATACAGAAATAACTAGGGGAGGGATGGGGCTACGCTAGACTCTATACTGCCTTTCGTTTCTTTACAATGATTTCGTCAAGATCACAGCTGATCGAGCTGTTAACTTTTTTTTTTCATTCAAGTGTTTGCGGAAAAGCGTGAATGAGTACGTGTGCGTCTTGCTCTGTCTCTAGCTCTTACTCTGTGTGTGTGTGTGTGTGTGTGTGTGTGTGTGTGTGTGTGTGTGTGTGTGTGTGTGTAGCAGAGCGAGAGAGAAGGACAGAGAAAGCGATAGAAATTTTTATTTTAATTCCGATTCCTATTCTTTATTGATATATGGCCTTAGGTCATGAATGTTTTATATATTTATATATACATGTAATATTTAATAACTCGCATAAAGAAATGGCACAATGTGAAGACCTCTAAATCTTGAATAGCACATCTGTTTGAAGCTTTCCATTGTACTGCACAATAATTTCTTGTCAATACACCCTGTCTTTTTCACGGCTTTGGTCTTCCCTGCAGCTCGAGTCTTATACTTACTCACCAACCTAGGAGACACCTGTCTGACTAGCTTCGCCTGTCTATGGTCTGTTCAAAGTGCGCCATACGTTTTACTTTATGACCCGTGCATATTCAAAGCTACCCGGTCGACAAGCAGTTTTCGTGAATATGCGTGCGTGGAGGTGGGTTGTGAAAAGGTTAAGGGGAGGAGATTAAAATCGTCCGGAGCGGCCGACGCTGACAATATAGAGCGTCTAGTACCGTCTTGCCTACTCATCTGTTGTAGTTCAGTCGGTCTCTAGCCACGATTGTGTCTGGACGTATGCGCTATCTGTCCGCCGTGCATTGCGGAGAAGACACACTTAATTGGGATCTGATGAAGTAAGTTTGATTTTTTTTTCATTGTTTAGTCAGTGATCACTGGGTTTTGTTCGCCCAGCCTTTTGATTTATATATGAGCGCTCTAGCACAACGACAGTAAAATTAATATTAGATTTCATCGAATTATTTTAAGTGCATATAACTTGTGAAGTGCTTTCATTGGGCTATAGCCACTTTTTAAAAAGTAGCTATTGAATAAAAATGTTTGATTATTTTTTTCAAAAGACGCTGCAGTACGTCAACATTCAGACATACAAGTCCCTATCCCCTCGCCCCACCCACACACTATGATCGATAGAAAGATCGAAGAGATAGACAGATAGACCCCCTGCACACTATGCAGCCAGCTAAATGGCAGTGAACTCAAAGAACATAGTCTTGAGTCAACGTCAGTGGGTCAGAACACTGGGATGTTAGAGACTATCCAAAGCAAGTCACGCCTAATGAAGCACGTGTAGTGCGTACCTCAGACACAAAGAGCGAATTAAATGCGGACATCGAGCATCAGGGGGGGGGGAATATGTGTCAGCCGGCTGTCAGTCTTCATGACAAAAGCACGCATGAGTTATGTAAGTGCCTACGAGTTTCTGTCAAAATTGTGAGCATTTCAAATCCCTACATTTTACTTTAAAATGTTCATCCTTTTGTGAAAACGAGCTAGTCTTCTTCGAAGTTAAAATTGCTGGAATTGTTTTTTTTTCTAGAATGACAACTGTCTCGTAATCTTTCACAATGCTTAAAGATCTTTTTTTCAGTCGGACTAACATGGACGAATGTTTGATCAAATTTGGCAAAGTTTTTTCTGTTATAACCTTCATGTTAAATATTTGCCAAACTTGGTTCATTTTTGTGCGGTTAAGAAGTACCCTTATGCACATGTATGTTGTCTCTGTGTTATTGTGTGTGGGTGCGCCTTTAGTGGGTTCGTCTTTCTGTGCGTGTGTTGATGCATGCATGCAGTTCGCGCCCGTTGTGCAGCAAACGTGGACAGTACCTGATTTCTCATCTGTTTGCTTGGAACGATTTCAGCCTTTATAGCTTCGTTGTTTTACCGTTCTTGTAGTTTAGGTCTTATGAACTGCAGATTAGACATTGCTGAAAAGTTGCATCTCAACCTTAGAGCTTGAGTGACGTACGCGTCGGTAAGCACGACAGATTTACAAGTACCATGTCACCTTGTCACCTCAGTGATGGTCCTACGTCACTGAAAGCATTCACGAGCATATGTAAAAGGAACGAACACTAAATTTCTCCGCCTTCCGAGCTACCGCCCCCCCACCCCAACGTCTCTCTCTCACACCCCACATTCTTTATGAGTGCTTCACAATTTGTTATCCTCTATATCCGTGTATATTTGCTCCAAAAGTAGTTGAATGACATAGCTGAGTATAGAAAGTTCCAGGAAGTGTTTCGTGCAGTATTTTTAACACGGCATATTTGTCTTCTATTTTGCATGCTTGCTGGTGAAAAACACGTTTTGAGATCGATGTCGTTTGACACCGACAGTCTGCACGCCCTGAAATTCTAAAGTACAAAGCGTGGACTTGCCGAGTAGGATTGTTATATTCATATTGATTATGTACTTAAGTACGTACAGATATTCACAGTACAAATTCTTAGTGATTATGCACTGTATGTACTTGGTCTTCTGTAAGTTTACTTTTACCCCTCCCCAAATAGTGTGCATTCGCGAAGAGCCCCCTAAAAACAACTGGACCTCATAATGCTCCAGTTCTACTGAAGAAAAAAATATTCACAAGTGAAACGAGTGCACATAGTTTCACAGTCTACAGAATAATTGTCTGAATAAATGTGAGCACACAAAATATGCTTCACTAGTTGTGATATTCGTGAAGAAAGCATTCTCGGAGTCTTTCAAGCATTGCGGCCCACGACTCAGCAAAAGAAGACCGACTTCATTCAGCTTGAAGTGACGAACCTTTCATGTGTTGAAGTCTTCAGTCACGACCCTTTTCCACTGCACAGTTCAAGCGCTGGCAGACAGGCGCCTCACCTTTAAGTCCAACAACACGCTTCCAACAAAAAAAAAAAAGAAAAAGAAAAAAAAGCAAAGCTTCTTTTCAAACCAATATGTAAAGTGTTAAAGGGAGGGACTGCAGATTTCAAAAGATGATGACGTCACAGGATAAACTCTTGGTTTTCTTTCACAACTTTGTGGTCCGGAGAAAATGGTGTTCAGACCTAGAAGGAGCCCAAAGCGTTTAGATCACTTTTCTACGTAAGAATCAACTGGATGGTAAAAGTATTCTTTTTGCAGACACAAGATTATAAACCAAAAAATTCCCTATCAACAATTCTAAATCAGCGAGTGCTTTGAATGCCTTCCGAAGATTTGATGAACAGTTTCGGCATGGATAGCGTGCATGCTGCCAACGGAAGTTATTAACACAACAAGTAGGTGTTTTATGCAGTAAGGTTACATGGGGGCAAAACAGCTGAGCCCGTAAACTGACGTCACATGCGGATAAAGAACAATATACCCGATCTACCCAAACCTCGCTGTATTGGTGACAACTGCTTTAATCGTTGCGTCACTAACCCACCCAAGAGAAAACACAAGGTAGTTGTTTTAATGCCAGTCTTTGCATCGTTAATAGTTTACATTGAAATCGGTTTGTGCTCTTTTGCATCATTGATTTTGTAAATGATCCAATCTGTGCGCAAGTACTCGTTTGAACATGTGTTGGCATGTGCATTCGCAAACAGATGTTTTGCACGCACTCAAGTAAACAAAATACCCTATGCTTAAGTTGATTCTTTTCGTGTCATGTTCCGTGTCGTGGTCACTTGGCTGAATAAAAAAACATTTTAAGAGAAAGGTCAAACGAATAAAATGAACAGCCAGATTCTGTGTACATGCAAAGTGTGTGTTTATGTGCTCTGTGTTCTGTGTGTGTGTGTGTGTGTGTGTGTGTGTGTGTGTGTGTGTGTGTGTGTGTGTGTGTGTGTGTGTGTGTGTGTGTGTGTGTGTGTGTGTGTGTGGTTTTCGCGCGTTGTTATCCAAGCTAGGTGCGAAACTCTGGGATCGTGTCACTGTTGGTTTTGTTAAGTATCTATAGTAATTTTGACGATTGTATATGTCCATCATTCACTGGGTCGTCTGTAGAGATTCATGTCCGGCCAAGTCATTAGAGGTTAGTCTTACTGTTAGATACGTCTTTCTTGAAAATTAACTGAGAGATATATAAAGAAGGATGGATTAATTCCGTTCTCTTTGTTTTCTCTTATGTAAAAGGCTCACATAAAACATCAGAATAAGTATACATTTATATATTTCAATATATATTTCTACATTTGTTTATATATATATTATCTTGTTTATTATAGGATGATTGCGCAGATTAGTTTTGATTCACATTAAAAACTTTCACTATACCCGGATACTCTGAGGTGTGCAATAAATAGACACGATTTACTCAGTCTCTGAAACAAGCATATTATTAATGGCAAGATTAACAAGACTTATAAAATGCTTCTGGTAGCTTAAAGGGTTCGACACGCGGAAGAACATGTGGACTAATGTTGTGTTGACCTTTCCAGAGGACGCGGGCCTTCGCCCAGGTGACCAGATTCTGGAAGCCAATGGCGTGGACCTGGAGAAGACGAGCAGCCACCAAGCGGCCGAACTGCTGAGCAGTGCTCAAACGCTGACCCTCGCCATCCGACGCACCCGAAAGATTCCAGAGTGGAAGGTCACAAAGGAAAGAATTCTGTGGTGAGTCTGCCTTTTCCGACTATATTGATATTTCGACGAAGTAATGTATATTTATATAATGGGCAAAGTCGGCATTTTTTACGTCGGGTTGGGGGGGGGGAGTTCTTTTTTACAAGCCAGCAACTAAGGCTATGTCACGGCAAATCGGGCAGCCCTGTAAACAGAGGACACATGCAGAGAAAAAAACAGCGTGTACGAGACGAGATCTGAACCCAGGACAGTCAATCCTCTTTTTACTTGCTTTGTATCTGCATACATGAGTTTGGAATAGATACACATGCGAGGAACTGACCGTGTTAGCATGTGTGTGATTATTCTGGTCCTCGTTGCGGTGTAATCATTGTGCATGGCATGTATGAATAAATCTTCTTATCTTAAAGATACAGGTCAAATTAGTAAATTGTCTGCCACTTGTCCGTTTGTCCACTTACCCGTAACTTCAATCCTAAGGTATGACGCTGTGACCAAACAACTGGTCCCAACACCCGCGTCGTCAGGGGAGTTGACGTCGGTGAGACGGCCTGGAGCGGAACTAAAGGAAGTAGCGGAGCGGAAAATAGTCCTTCATTTGCTTCGGGAAACAGATTATTTGGGCTTCAACATCCGTGGCGGCAAAGAGTTTGGGATTGGCATATACGTGTCAAGGTATATGTTTTATGTCAGATGTTAAAATGATACAAAGGTGAGTCTTATTACAAAGGTCTTATTCATCTGTTGAGGCGATGAAGGATTTTGCTATCATCAATTCGTGAGGTAGTAAAGGTTGTTGAAGATTTAAGTAATAATATTGCTTGTTAGCCATTGTGTTTAATTTTACTGCTACAACTGTTAGTGTCACAGTAACAGCTATATTATTGTAATGTCTGTTCATTTGTAACATTTTCGTGGCGCTGAGATTCCTGTGCTCTCTTTGTAATGCGACAGGCGTTTTTGTTAGAGCGACTGAGCTACTGGAGTGATCGGTGTAGTCGAATTTAATTGCCTGCTTTTATTGCATTTGCGCTTTATATTTCACCAGGACAAGCTATTTGATTTTTTTTTTTTTTTGTCGTGGAGCTGCTCAGTTGATGATGCACCTATATTTGAGAGAGATCGAGAGAGAGAGAGAGAGAGAGTGTGTGTTCTGGAGAGGGAATAGATAGGAAAAAGGAGTAAGCGGGCACCCTTATTAACTCTTATGCAACTATCTACCAGAGTGGACAGAGGAGGACTTGCTGAGCGAGTTGGCATCCAGGTTGGCGACCATCTCGTTTCCGTCAACAACAAATCCTTAACCAAAGTCAGTCACGCAGCGGCCGTGGAACTCCTTAGGTCCAGCAGGCGACTGGTTCTCATTGTCTGGGTTAGTGTGACCATGCAGGTGACTGGTTCTCATTGTGTTGTGAAGTAACACTCGGCTGTGTTGCTCGACATGGCTCTAGTCACAAAACCCTCCACCCAATTTGTTTAAAACTACATCGTAAGAAACTATGGATTTTGTCCTAGATCCTTCCACGAAATTTCTTCTAGATCCTTGTAAATCAAAGAATGAATTCACGTTAAAGACAAAATGGTATATGAAAGGATTAAAAAAATCTATATGGTTATACAAGCTACATATACCAGGAAACCGAGAACTATAAACGTGTATTTTATTCGGTCTATCAGGTTCTAGAGGATACCAAAATAAAAAACAATGGCAGCAATATAGCAGTTACTACTGTTACCGCCACCACTTCCACCGTCTTCCACCGTTTCTACCGATGATGATTGAATATTTCTCTATCAGATGTTAAAATATAGTCATAACATGCAGTAATACTTCAGTCTAGTACTGGGCTACTGCTAACTTCTAATGTCAGCTGGGTGCTTTATCGTGTAGCCATCTCGAAACAGGAAAAAAAAGTGAAGAGGACGGGACAAGTGTACCTAATGCCATTTTACAGTTGAAAAATAACGTGTTTGCTTTAGGTTTTGGGGGAATTTCTCTATACTTTTAGAGTGTTTTTTATAGAATTATTTCAAAGCATGGTGTTTTTGTGTCTGAATCGCAGGCCGTCGGCAAGTTTCCTGCCTATAAAGAACTCTTTTCTGAGTATGTCTGGAGCGACACCGGAGACAAACAGAGCGATTCCTTTTCCAGGGCTGCAGGTAAAAATTGTAAATTGCCCGTCAATGACAAGAACCCGCAGATTTCACGTTTTTACCATTTTCATTCAATTTTTTCCAAGACACTACATGTCCTAATTTTAGTATTCCACAAGCTCGGTAGTGAAGCATGAAGGTAGCATATGGTGTTTCTTTGATCTCTTTTCCCTGATGTTATTTTCGTAAACAATAGAGGTTCTGAAAGATGATTTTTGTAGCCTGGTTAGCTATACTGATGGCAGTGGCATCTGACCCATTCCAGACTCATTACTTCGCCATCCTTATATTTCATACTTGCTGACGAGAGAGATGGGAATTTAATTTGAATCTTAATATCTCATTATGCGGAACTATTTATTTCTTTGAATTACGCGTTGTGAGAAGAAGTTTCATCATCATCATCATCATCATCATCATCATCATCATCATCATCATCATCATCATCATCATCATCATCATCGTCGTCGTCGTCGTCGTCGTCGTCGTCGTCGATTCGTGTCTTTAACTAAATTGGGAGGCGAGGGATTAAAAAGAATCACCACCACAAACTTTATGTGCATATGCATAGATGTAGTGCTCTATATCAAGGAAGAAAGAGAGAAATACATAATAAAATTATTTGCTGCGATCGAGAAAAAAAAAATTATTTGCACCCATACTAATCAGTCAGGGAGGTGTTTATGAATGGTTGGTTGTTTGTGTTTAACGCCGTGCCAGCAACTAAGGCTATATCACGGCGAAAGGTGTTTATGAATGCATGATAAACACAGTCAGTATCAAACAGAAAGGCAAATGGCGAATTGACCAGTATCATCTCCAAATTTGTGCTTCAGATGTCCAAGGAGATATTCCTAACCGACCGAAGGCGAGCCGGCTGACCCAGCGCGCCAAGACCCGGGAGACTCGACTGGACCGATCCCCACGTGACAGCGGCATCGTCATCGAAGGCCTGTATGCAGACATCGACCTCTACGACGAGAACGAGCAACTTCCGGTTCAGCAGGAGCTTTTTTACCCCCAAGATCAGGACATCATTTTTAGAGGCGACTACAGCCACAACTGGAGCGAGCTGGACCGGAAGTATAGGGAGGACTTTGAGCTGAAGCCGAGCAGGACCCCGAGCCAGAGAAGCGTGAGAGCAGTGGCAAGAGAAGATAATCTCTCTGTGGACCCCGACTCCAGCGACTCCGAGATGGATTACATGACGTTCCTTCAGAGAAAGATGAAGCGAGACGAGATGAGGTCCCGGATGTCGACCGCTGGCAGCCAGAGAAACCTGTCAACTTTCAGTTACGACAGGCCAGTCATTAAAGCAATCTCTGTGGACAACATCGCTCAGACTGACGTGTACGAAGTCTACGCTCAGGTTCATAAACCTCCTAGGAAAAACTCGAGGTCCTCGCCCGGGCCCGCCATCGTTATGAGCTCGCCAACTCTTGCTCGCCAGAACCACGTTCACCATCACGATTTCCACAGCGACAGCAGCAGAAGCAGTGTAGAGCTGCGAGATGCCACAGGAAGCGCTGTCAGCAGGAGCAGCAGCCGCAGCCAGCACCGTCCTCAGATCTACATCAACGGGAGGAACGCAGAAGAAGATGTGGTTGCTAAAGGTCACGGCCACGCGGTCACCGCAGCGCCCCAGCACCAACCGAAAGCAAAACCGAGACACAGCTACGACATCATCGATGACGATGATTATACTGTCGTGACGGAAGTGCTGAAGGAGACGACGACGAGTTTTAGCTCCACACAGCCAGACAAACGACCTTTTCACGAAACCGGCCTCTCTCAGACCACGCTACCCGAAACAAAGATTGTTCAAAACTCCAGCGACAACGAGGAGCCCAAGGAAGATTACATCGTGGAGACGGAAGTGATTGAGGAGGCGACCACCAGTTTTAGCTCGGGGCACCCTCAGAACCAGTCTTCCCCAGACGCCAACGACCTGCAGCCGAGACAAACCGAACCCGATAAAGAAAACAATCCTCGCACTGCGTCAACCATCACTATCCCCGTCTCTACAACCTCCACCCCGACCTCTACCATAAATTCAGCTGCTGTTCCGGAAGCAGCCAAACCGCAGACTGCAATAGACCTTCTGACTGAAGAAATAAAGCGACTGGAAGCGAGAAAGTCCAGTTTGGGAAATCGTGAAATTTCCCGCCTTAGTGAGCCTAAAGCCAGCCAGCCTGAGTCAGGTTTGTTAAATGCAGGCTTTATTACTTAAAAGCCCTTGATCCTTAATGTTTTGTTATTAACATGCGGTACGATGATGAATACGACTAAAGATAAAGCTATAAGGATAAAGGTTATTGGATTTTTAAGAACAGGTTGATAGAGTAGCGACAGATGAACAGAAGTATTTACAGGACCTTTATTGTTAGTAAAAATAGATTTTGGTGTTAAACATAGTCCTGAAACACTTCGTATATTTTTCGTACAATATCATAAACATGTTGCTCTTTTTTCGGTATTTTTGTGTCTTTAAAGCAAGAAATCTAGATTGGTCACGGATTCTGTCCTGTATCAAAATGTTTGCTATAAAAACTTTCCTCAAAATACGAGAGTGTATTCAACATGGCTTCCACAATATAATAGATAATATTAAAAATTTATCATTTATCTAACATTACTTTTTTCGAAACGACAATCAGCAGAGATTTCTCAAAATATTTTGGTTTCTTGTTTTTCAGCGTTAAAGAACTCTTTCACATTGGGCGAGATTTTTTGACAGTTTTGATTCTAATGTTTGGTACATTGTCTAAATACAAAGGAATCCTTTGAAACCCAACCCTTATTGCACATAAAACTTATTGAAAAACTTTTCTCATACATAGAATTGTAACCTTTTTCTTATTCATTTTCGGGTTAGAGGTTACATCAATCACTGCCTTTAACAAATGAGAAAGGCCGCTACTTTCTATCCAGCTCTCCTTCGTCAGAAAAAATGGATTCGGATTTGGTGTGTAGTGGCTTCTAGAAACTTAATCGTATAGTTTAGAGTTTCATTAGCAGCTTATGCCTAACGTCGTTTCATGCAAGCTGTCTTCTTCATCTCCCATGTAGAGGATGTGTAGTCACAATGTGGTCACACGTGTACATTCTGAAACTTTAGAGCAGCACCTGTATGCCAGCATGGTCATGGATAATTGCTTTTGAGCTTTGCCATTTTTCTATTTTTCAACTTATGATACTTGGGGCCTGTTTATTTTTGTTCACCAGTATGGAATTTTTAAAAAGTAAATGACACGATAGTGAAAGTTTAAGAAGGAAATGAATCTGAAAGTGTATTTGTTTAAGGACTGACCCTTCAGCTCCGTGATTTTGTCAACTAAAGAGTGGATTGTACTAGAAAAACAGTGTGGATAATCAGGACTTGTCAAATGTTTTGAAAAATTTTTGTGCACGTTTAAAGAAGCATTTTTTTCTGGTAAAATTAGGGACCTTAGTCACTTGTTTCTAATAATGACAAAGTAATTTCTGAAGACTGTGACGAAATTGTTGAAGTGGATTAAGGTCACTAAGGCGCAGGGAACAGGTGGACTCTGTAGGCATGTCTTGCATTGCTGTGCTGTTCATTTGCAGGAAATGTTCCACCTCTTTCAACGCTCTCTTGATTCAGGTCCCATTCCAGCCTTCTGGAACCTCTCTAATACTGTTCCTCTTCCCAGGAAAACTAATCCCAATCAATCGAATGATTATTGACCAATAGTCCCCTTTAATGAAGATTGAAACGAAAAAGTCAAAACTTTCCTCCTAAAACATGTAGGGCGCAAACTGGACCGACTGCAATTTTCTTATAGGGTCGGGAGGGTTGGTGAAACCACGAAGTTACATTTAACTTCGTGGTAAAACTGCCAAGTTATTCGTCTTAAATATCTGGTATAAACATCTAAAAAAAATCCAAAAGCAAAAGCAAGACGACTTTTTGTTGATTTTAGTTCTGCGTTTAGTGCAGTACAACTATACTTTTTAGCATTGAGATAGATTTCTGATTTTAATCTTGAACATCAACTGGATTTGTGGATGTTGGCTTTTGTGACTTGCAGTTAGCACAGAGTTCTTGCGAACGGACGTTATTGGTATCTATTGTATCACTACCGTGGGTACATGAATCTTTTAATAGTATAATAACAATGGGGTAATGGTCTGATTCATCCTTATTGTCCGCATGCATTATGAGGGGGCATTACAGATGTTTCGAACATAACTTCAAGTGTACATGATTGTCGCTATCGGCATAATCAAAATCGCTGAGCTCAGCCGTGCGGGCGTTGAAATCACCGCACAATAGCCATGGTGAGTACGGGTGTTCGCTAACAATTTGATTTATATGATGACCTAAATTTTCTGTCTCATCTCTGTTGTCATCCCCATAAATTATTGATCTTTCTGGTGCTGCGTACACGCCGGCAACAATAACATCCTCCAGACAGTTCAAAACAGACTTACATGCTTGAAAAAATATAATCCTCTGCTTACTTAGGTAGTGTAATATTCGAAGACACAGTTTTATGAATACAAACATCTACACCAACCTTGAGTCTCTGTTCACGTGAGGATAAATACACAACATAGTCCGAGAAGACATCTTCTGTATCACTAAACTGACATGACCAAGTCTTCAATAAGTCAAAAATCTTGAATTTTCTGCAAAACTCTTTGAATGATGGAATTTTTAGTTTGTATTTAAGTCCTTGTACATTCCACGACATTATCTTAAACACCATGTCCAAAGCACAGATACCAGGGGGACTGAGGGCTTTACTGGTCTTCGGTCTTTGTAGACGGGTCGAACACGTATGACTTACCCTCAATGACGATTTTGTCGAAGCGAAGAAAAGCCTTCTTGTTGTCGTCAATGGTTTGTTTATGAAACAGTCGAAGTTTGCGACGCAAGTCTCTCACCTTGGGTATAAAGTCTTCCTAGATGAAGTTTTCAGGCACAATTTCCTTCACGTTTTTGCGTTCAGATAGAACTTTTTCCTTATCTTTGAGCTTGGCAAAGTTGACAGTGATAGGACGGTGGGCTCTCTCTATTTCTATGTTGTCCTCCAGCATTAGCTTATCCTTGAGGAGAGATTGTATGGCACCTTCACAGTCTGCCCAGGTCTCTGTTGGCCATGTGGGGTGGAAATATTATAGAATAAAATTTTACGTCTGTTTCGTTCCTCTGTAGTAGTAAGTTTCTTTATTCCGATCTAGCTTCCATCTTACCGCGTCTCACATTCTCCCTCCTACCTCATACATTCGGCATGTCAAACTCCTTGCGCTCAGCTTAACTCTGACCTTGACCTACTACTGCTACATCTTTCTTCTTATCAACATTAATATAACGTAACATCAATAATTATAATCAACAATCAATAATTCAATATTAAATGCAAGACGTTTTGTCAGGATTCCAATGTATTTGAAAATCGCACTGGAGGTTGGCTTTGCCTGCCATAATGTAAAATCAATAATTATAAACAACAATCAATACTTATAATCAACAATCAATAATTCATTGTCAAATCCAAGACGTTCTGTCAAAGTTGCAATGCATTTGAAAATCGCACTGGAGGTCGGCTTTGCCTGCCACAGCATGTGGTGATCACCAGCTGAGCCTGACTGTCAGATGCAGGGTCAGATGTTGCTTCAGCGTTGATTGCATCTGAAGTCACAGACGGATTGGCCTCTTCTGTCATCGACAGCTCCGGTGCAGGCTTCTTAGTCCTCTTTACCATGACCCTGTTTCTGCGATATGTAGCACCATCTTCAGTTCAGAAAATGTAGGACCGTGGTTCTGGAGTTGCGGAGACCACGATGGCTGGCTTCCGGGTGCTGTTCTTGTCCTTCTGCGTGCGGAAAGTGTCTCTGGGCTGAAGAGGGGGAAGTCGCTGTGGCAAGGCCGTCTTCTTGTAATCCTTAGCTTGATGTTCTCGCTGCTTGTTGTCTGCCTGTTGAAGCTGCTGTCGGTTCGGAATGCTTGTTCTGAGGTAGACGTCTGTCGCTGGCAGTCTGGTTCTGAGATATCTGTTTATCAGCAACTGTGCTGGTGATGCACCATTTGGTAGCGGTGTACTTCTGTATTGTAGGATGGCAATATATTTATGGGTCTTGGCCTGGCAACTTTGCTTTCTTCAAAATGGTTTTTATGGTTTGCTACGCTCGGCTAGGCCATTGAACTGTGAGTGCTTGGGGCTGGATGAAGTGTGCTGAAATCCCCACCCTTTAGAGAAATTGGTGAACTCTACACTGTTGAACTGAGGTCTATTGTCTGACATGAGCTCTCGGGGGATGCCATAACGTGAAAACTGAGATTTCATTGCTAGGATGACGTCAATCGTTTCCGTAGCTTGCAGGAGGGATACCTCTAAAATATTTGCTGTAATATTCAACAATCATGCTACTGAACCGCACACTTCACGTACTGAGATGTGTGAGCACAGCGCGCCGAGCTCGCAGACACATAAAGCTGATAAAAGTCCATAATAAATGGCCACATGCCACTCGAAAATTAAGATTATGGCTTGGCTTGCTGTTTATAACTCAGATAAACACACTGTATTTTGCACAATAGCTTTAAACTCAAATAATTTGTCAAAAACTCCAGAAAAAGTGTAAGGTTTGGAAGAAATCGTCCGACCTGCTCAGCTGAGAACAGCTCACAGCTCTGTCGGTTGTGTGTGTGTGTGTGTGTGTGTGTGTGTGTGTGTGTGTGTGTGTGTGTGTGTGTGTGTGTGTGTGTGTTTTATACTCAAGAATAATTTTAGTTGCAAGATTGCGCGTTTTTGTGTTTTGCTGGGATGCACCAGTTGCCTTCTCTTGTAACTAGCCCTTTTTGGTAATTGAGCACACTTTCCAAGTTATAATTTCCATTTGGGTTAAGAAATCGGTCCTTTTTCAATTCTCAGTTTAATTTTTCTTTGCCATGAAGGCCGTCAAGTCGTTTTTCACATTCAGGTAAATCAGATTTAAAGCTGTGGCTAGTCTTGTCCAATGTGAAAGGCAATGTTCTAACACTCTTGCATGATGCGAACACAGTGTAAGTATTATATTTGAAAAGTGAGAGCCATATGCCTGTTTTTATTTATTCTGCTGGCTCATTTACCTTAACTACCTAGAAGTGGTGTGCGGGATACTTAATTTTCCTGTGGGTGTACTTACTTGCCACTGACTGTACTTTGACATGGAGATTATGTCGAGATATACAGTAAGTTGTCACGAGGAAGTCTGGACGTTACGGAATGCTCCTACTTAAGAAATCTTTGGACCACGCTTTTGGTGGAGCAAGAACAAGAAGTACTTTACAGTTTTCTTCCCATGTTTTCATGACCACTCATATTCATCTTTGACGTGTACTAAAGCGCACATGTACACACAAAGACACAAAGGAACGCACGGAAACACGCGTGAGCTTACACCGAGCTAGGAAATAACCGCTTTGTATCTGACATTTCAGAACAAAAGCCAGAGGCTGAGAAAAAAGGCGGAACATGGTCGGCTTTGAGGAAGAAACTCACAGGCAGCATTAGAATCAAGAAAAATAGTAAGTATGTACAGTGAAATAATATTTTGATGCAAGCTGTGTCTCCACGATGTCATTTGAGTGCGTGATTTTTATTTTTTTCTAAGGTCAGCAATTCTGATAAAGTTTTTTTTTTAATTAAGGGATGTCTTTGGCATGTACTACGTTAATCTTGCAACGCGAAGCGCGTGTAGCCCAAGGTATATAATTGAAAAAAGCCTATAGCGTTCAGAATGCGTGCAAAGGAGGATGGGGTGGGACAGCTCATACCTTTGTACAAAGGAGTTTTTTTATGCAAGTTTTCCCCAAATCAGCATAAATAGAGGTTCAGAAGTAAGACCCAGCATAAATAGTGTTTGCTAGCGTAGTGTGACAGGAGAGGAAGGAATGAAGGAATTAGCAAATGAACGAGACAGATAGATCGACCGACCAACTGACAGACGTACAGGAAGCCGGAGAGACAGGAGACGAACGGACAGAAAGGACGATGAACTGACAGGCAGACAGGAAGACAAGGAGGCGGACATATAAGAAGATGGACAGACGGACACACGCACAAGACGCAGGATCGATAAGGAGAAAGACAGATCGACAAAAAGACAAGAATACAGTCAGATGGATAGACACATTTGGGAGACAAACAGGTAAGCTAATTCAGTTCCACGTTCAAACTTTATCAGAATTATTAATAAGTCGGCGATCTCTTTTTTTTTCCAGAGAAAAGAGAAACAGCTTCATCACCTGAACGTGAGTATGGGAAAATCCATTTTAGAAGTCAGGGGTATCGGTCTTTGAATAGTCGTGCAAACAGTTTTACTTCAGGTCCTAAGCCGTTTCGAATTTAAAAAAAAATGCACCAAAAGCGTTTTGTAAAACTGGACATGCAGTATTCACGGATTCTATGGAACATTTGCAGACAGTTTCTTTTCATTGAGGTTGAATGTATTTCTTCCAAATTTAATGAATATTTACCTCTATACAAATAGCTATTTTATAACTTTGTTATATGCGAATTGTTTTAAGAAAATCTTATGGTCTTCTCGTGTTTTATTGACATGCAGTTTTTAACCCATGTATTTCGCAGATTATGACAGATAAGGACATGGATGCTATATAATAAAGATTAAATATTTCCTGTTTCGTATTTCTATGTAAGCAGTTATTCTAAACGTTTGTCTGTGAGATTTCTTTATACTTTCTTTATTTCGTTCTTTGTGTGTCCACTCAAAACGTTCCAATAAAGAATCGCGTTAAGTTCATTGTGATCTTACATGTCATCGCAAAAGATCTATGTCCTTTCTTCCTTTCAGCTTTTGTGATGGGCTCTTTGCAAAAGAAGGTGGCGCTGGAACATAGTTCAAAGACGCAGATGATGGCGAGTCAGCTCTCGGTGGACAAGTATAACATGGTGATCGTGCAGGAGCGTGCACGCTTGCTGCTGAATGGAGACGAAAGCGATGCTGTGCTGCGTCATATTAGCTCTGTACGTTGATGCCGTGTCGCTGCTACTGCTGACACTTGTGGCTTTTCCTTAATTCTAAATTATCAGGAGAGGCCAATTTCTTACCTTGAGCCCTTCAGAATTAACTTGGGTAGTCACTTTTTCTTTTGTGACTGGTAGATGAAGTAGAAAAACTGTCCTAAAGAAACTTCAGATTTTGTTTACCCAACAACACAAGCTACATTTTATTATAAACGCACCATGTATTCTTGCCCAGTAAGCCTAGCGGTATATATGTTGCCCACAGTACCATGACAACCATGATGTGGAGCGCCTTGTGGAACTGCTGATAGCCATTCTTGACAAACCCGAGAAAATTCAGCTCTTAAAGGACATTCGGTGAGGCCCTTTCCCTCTTCTTCTGTTAGAGAAAACTGATTCGCCTTCCTGTGACCTTGCACCTTTAAAACCGACGACGACGACGAGATGATGATGATGATGATGATGATGATGATGATGATGATGATGATGATGATGATGATGATGATGATGATGATTTCTGTAGCGCCTTTCCCCTTATAAAAACAAACAGCAGACTGGTAAAACAACAATGTGCCAGGAACACAAGGTTGTCAGTTCTGGAACCGATGAAGTATTAGTGATCACAAAGTAGTCAATAAAATCCATGGAACAAGAGGGAGAGTAAACACACTTCTCATCCAGACTGCAGCCGATGGCCAATATATTAAAAATATACCGCAAATATATGTATAGTCTTATAATAAATTTAATGCCAACTATCGTTGCAGTATGTTCAAATACTTGCAGTTGACGCATTATTTTGGTATTATAGCGATCACAAACCTAGTACACACCACGCCGTTTGTCATTGGTGCGTAAATAGTTTAACTGACTCCTTCGCTTTAACTATTAAGCAAGTGCACAAGCAATGGGTTGTTCATTTGGCCTCTGATTTTTCGTAAACATTTTGGCTTAATCTGATGCTTAGACTAAGTTCTCAGATGTATCCCATGCTGACTGTCCCAGAGGCGTGATCTATGCGCACCATGTAGGGCTGTTTGACAGTCTTGTGGCTCGCCACGAGAGCACCACGTTTGAGAAACTGTCCACCAAGGTGCATCTTCCCCTAAACCCAGTGTATCGTCAGGACTCTTCGGTTAAACCACGCTCCAAGCTCATTACTACTGTGCTGGGTAAGCTGGGTGCTCGTAAAGACGCAATGTTTGTTTCCACTTCTGCCTTCAATGACTGAAAGATTGCACAGTCTTTGGAGAAGTTTGCTTGACTGCGTGCAAGTGCAAAAATAGAAGCTGTATTTATACATGGGAAATGCACTTTAAAAATTTAATCATTATTATTATTAACACAAAACACAGAAACATACACACACTCTCTCTCTCTCTCTCTCTCACGCACACACACAATCACGCACGAACGCACATACGCATTCTTCGAAACAATAGCAATATACTATTAATTTTCAATGGGTGTGTTACAGATGAGGACGGTCACTTCCACATCAAGACTTTAGAGCAGCACGAGCGCAACCTCAAGCAACAAACGGATGCGGTGATGCGCATGCACCGAGACAGCCAGGAGCACAGTCTCGTGGAACCCAAATCCGCGTCCAAAATCTCCAAATCCGAAGTCCACAGCAACGTGACTACGCCAAGCAACAGTAGCAGCTCTCGTCTACCTGCTCCTCCCGATTGGAGGGACGACATTGAAGTGTATGTTATTATTCTTATCGGTGTTAAAAACAAGAACTTTTTATCTTACAGCGCGCACAAACGCACGCACGCACAGGGTAGTACAGGAGAGCACGAGATCCACAAATGAATTAAAATTCAGCCATTTTTCTTCCAAAGTGAAAGATGTAGGAAAATTCCAGAAATTCACCCAGCCATCATTTGTTTCCCAAGAGTGAACAATGTACGAAAATATCAGAATGCCATTTGCAGTTGTGCACAAAGCGAAAAAGAATTCATTATGCTGTGAGAGAATAACATTTGATATCAAATAACATGTCCACAATTTCGGACAGAGATAAACAAATATTTTGTCTTTCTTTCAGAATAATTGTAGAAAAAGAACCTCCTCTACAACCGCCATCTCCACCCAAAAATGTACCCGTCGAAAAAGGCATAACAATCTACTTATCAAAACAAAAGAAGAATTTAGGTAAGAAATTATTTTTGGTTTCCTGAAAACGGTTTAATTTTCTTCGGTAATGGCCGTGATGCACAAAATTGTGTGTGTGTGTGTGTGTGTGTGTGTGTGTGTGTGTGTGTGTGTGTGTGTGTGAGAGAGAGAGAGAGGAAAGGAGATGACAGCTATAGCTTCTTGTACCTGTTGCAGGTCTCATTGTGTGCGGGGGAGTGAGTGACCACAGAGACCCGAGCATCCGTATCGAGATGGTGATGCCGTGGGGCGCCGCAGCAGACGATGATCGTGTCCAGGTAAGCTTTTCTAATTTACTAAAACGACTTTGTACCAATAGAAGGTCTTGCTTTCAACAGAAAGTCAGTCTCTATTCTTTTTCTGGAAGCCCATGGTATTGGTAATATATTCATGTCCTTGCGTTCATTATTTTTTTTTTAGCTTTACTGATAAAATGCATATGAGTTTATACAATATTTTCAGTTAAACATGGGAATTAAATTTTATTTTAATATGGATTTTTAAAAAATCTATTACGTCTCTTCTCTCGCAGGCAGGAATGCAGATTTTATCCGCGGATGACCAGTCCTTGAAGGGAATGACCCAATCAGAAGCTATTGCCGTCCTCAAATCCTGCTTTAACGACAAGCGCAGTGTCAACATGAAACTCGTTTTGAGGAAGCCGTAGTGATGACCATAGCAAGGCAAAGAACCTGGCGAGCAAACAGCGGACTGCTTCACAGTGTAGCCACTGCTTGCCCTGTGTTTGACACTCTGTGACATAAGAATCATGGCATTAAAGATCCGAATCACTAGGTCGAACTGATTGAGTTGTCAGTTGTTGTTACCATGAACAAAACTAGCATCCACACAAAACTGTTATCACCTAGGCGGACAAGTGGACAGTCACTATTCTGGGCAAAAGGTGAATAAGCGTGAAAATGCAAACATTTTTTCTAGTCCGCAGTTGGGGGAAAGCTTACAACAGACCAGGCATACACGGGAACTATAGAAGTGCCACATTGCACTCCAGTCTCAAGTGGATGTGAAAGAAAAGTAAGGAATACGGGAAAATGAGTATCTTATACACTTTCTGTAGGTCCAGCATATTTTGAGTGAGATGCAAACTTAATACTTGACGGTTGTTATGTAGTTTCTGAAAAATCCACGAACTGTCGTGTTTGAAAACTGTGTGGAGTATGGGAAAACTGAGAATTTGCCATTTTCGGCGCTTTTTTTGCTAGAGTCTAATATTTTTATTGCAGCAATAAGGATTGTACATGCGCATGAATTTTCACTCTTTGTGCAAAGTGGCAGAAAAGAAATTGGAGTCTCTATGTTCAGGCAAGAATTCCTTGAGCAGTTTGTTAAAGTGTTCTACTACATTTGGAAACGGAAACTGAGACTTAATTGAGCCCATTGAATTCCTGGATGGTTAGAACGTCTGTATGATCTGTTCCAGAGACTGGCGACAGCTAAGATTGTTGGTCCTCTATCATATCTTTGAACCATATGTTATTAGCAACTGCTGCATTTCTCTACAGTCTACACCTTCCAACTCCGGACGACCAGCTCAAGGGACACAACTGAACTATGCATAATATACAATAAGCATCCTCAGAGAGACAGACAGAGAGAGAAAGACTGATATCTTGCAATCAGTAACAAACTCGATCGATCTCTCTTCGTCTTTTTCATCTCTCTCTTAGACTCTCATTCGTTCATTTCGTTCTCTCAGTTTTGTAGTAATTTCTACCACACACGATGTCCGTCATAACAGAAGTGCTAGGACTAACTGTCCTTTGGTTTAAATGGTACACTGATCATTTACCTCTACTATCTAAGAACCTTCCTAGTCGACCATAACTTGATGAAGCATACGGGCTCAGAAAACGCCGAAAAAGCACCATAGTCTCAATGAGCGATGCCTGGCGGGAAACCAAAGAGAGGATAATTGTATGTGGCCCTGAGTTTCTAGGAGAAAATCGGTCCCTCGTCGCAACAAACTATATAGGTGCTTCACCGTACTTGACAATAACCAAATCCTAGCCAAGGTGTAGCCACTCTATGCTCAGTTAATAAAGCCATTTAAAAAGCTCGTCATTGCCTGGCAGTGTTTCAGTAAGGAAAGTGTTTGCTTTGGGTATGATTCTAATGTTAGCAGACCCAGAATAGCACTATTTGTATGCAAACAGGCAAAAAATCACTGTAGTTTTCCACATGCCACAAATATAAAGTGTGAGAAGAATGTACGGGATGCAGGGTCATAACTATCTGTTAGCTAGATTGTGGAAAATGTAGCCCAGCACGGAACTCACCTTGATTCAAAGGCATCCATTGCACTCAAAACAAAATGCGAGCAGGAAAACAAGGCAAGGGAGATATTAATTTAGAAACAGTGTAATGCCCTCTCCAAAAAAAAGCTTACTTAGTAGTGCGAAATATGAGCCATAACTCCAAAAATTGTTTATTAAAGTTGCTTGATGATGACAGGCTTGTGTTGTAGCAGATCGTAATTGCAATAATTTAGACTGCCTTTTATTCAATATTTCTATTTTACTCGCTAAGTGTATGAAGCTTGACTAAAGAAAATCAAATATGAAAGAAGCAAAAAAGATTAAAAATTTACATTGACTTCCAGTCTCGATGTGCATTTTCTGTTTAATGAGATTGATAAAAATAGTTTGCATACCTTTTACATTTACCCTAAGTAATACACATAAACTTATTTTACAAGTTTGTCACAAGCTTATGCGTCATCCCCAAGATTTTATATGAAATTAAACATTGATGAGCTGAAGTATGTGTCGTATTATTTGTTTTTTCTATTTTTTTATGGAAAACTGGTATGAGTACGGAACACCTATTTTAGACATAATATCAACAAGATACATTCGATCCATTAAAGCTGACACACCAGATATAACAGCGTAGTTTCTGATAATGGGCATGTAGTCTTTCGTGCTATTGCCGAAGACTTGCGTGGGTGGCGGGCATTGTCTGCTGCCACATGTATCCGTGTGCCCCAACCCCAAACAACCGGAATCAGTCAAGTGTCGAATGACTGACGCGTTTGCAGGATCGTATTTTGAGCTGAAGGTTGCATACAATATTTCTAATCTTCACACACACACACACACACACACACACACACACACACACACACACACACACACACACACACACACACACACACACAGGGTGGACGGTGAGATACGAATAGACACACTGAACAACATAAAGATGAGGTACAAGAGAAGGACGTAAAGCAATGGATGAAGGTACAAAGGTATAAACTATAAAGGGGAGTACTGTAAACAGTGTGAGATGGAGTCATTACATGATGGTTAGCATGACAGGTACAGTATTGCAAGGGAGTTAAGAATATTAATTCAGGGATAGTACTTTGTGAAAAGATATGTTTTCAGAGAGCGTTTGAATGTAGCCTTCTATAGTCAGAGTGACGATCCGAATGTGGTGTGGAAGAGAGTTCCACTGCTTATAGCAGCACATATATTCCATTCCATTAAATGGTAGCAATAATAATAATAACAACTGTATAGCGTGTACAGCTTCCACTTTAGTTACTGCTAGTTTTTTTTCACAAATAACGCTGACTCAAGTAGATCGCCGAAAAATGCTACGTTTTCTGATGTTCTTATATACTGACAATAATTAATATGCCACCTCTTATCAGTTTTACACAGCAGCTATAATTTACTTCTAAGATTCAACAGTCACACACTCGAGAAGAGTCCTTTTTTTCTTAAAAGATTTATTGCAAATGTATTTCTCTGCAGAATCACTATATATTATCTGTTCCTGTTAATTGGTGCCTTTAATTTTTTGTGTTTTCTATCTGTGTTGTCTGTTTGTCGTCAGTACTGTCGTTTATTCTTCCGTCCCTCGTGTTCTATCCATTTAGTGATTTTAGTCCATGTCTCTTTCCCGTTTTAAGCGCTGTAAGAGCATGCTCTCTATGAGTGTGAATATGGGCTATAAAACTCATCATTTATTATTATATTTTTTTAAACTATGAAAATGGTGAATAAGTATGAGGGGGTGGCGAGCAGGGGCGACCGCCTAAAAGGCCCCGAGCCCGAAGGGGTCCTCGCGCATAGCTCCTGGTGGGATGGTACTCAAGAGATGGAGATAATCCGTATATAGTGTTCACCACAGACTTCTATGATTAAGTAAGTCTGTGGTGTTCACAATCTTTGAAATTCCAAGAGCTTAAATTGCCTCCCCTTTCAGCGAAGTAAAAATTAACTGGCACCACTCGATTATTGCTTTGTCCTGAGAAAGGTAAGAACATATATTAACCAGCCTACAATAAAACTGTACCTGTACATATGACATGTTTATCATTACATACATTTTCTGTCTTTCGATTTATTATTATTATTCGGAAGCCGTTCCACTATATTTATAGTAGTACAACACTATGTCACTTATTACCGCGCGATGTTATGGCGGTTTGGAAAGGCCCCACTGTTTGCTCAAGGCCCCGCATCCCACTAGCGCCGGCGCTGGAATGTCTGGTACCTATGTACGTGGTCTTTTGTGTGTAAATATCTTTACGACTGCGCTGGCACCAGTACACGTGTACGGAGAGAAGTGTTCGTCTGCTATACCGGACGTGACGTCGAAGTCTTGAACTTCCAAAAGGGATAACTCGTTCAAATGTTGCTGTTGTCGAAGCTTACGATAAAAGACGAAAAGGAAAAGAGGCTCTTTCACTTGATTTTCTCAAAATGTGGTGGACATGGCAGGCAAGAAGGTCTCGGGTTTAAGGTATCAATTTTTTGTTATTTTAGAGAAAACATATCGCCTATATACCTAAAAATGTGAGTAGCTGTGCTTTGGTACATTTTTGTGAGCCCGCCATTTGCAAGCAAACAAACTGTTATTTTGGAGCTTTGCAGCCGATCACGATGGTATGAAATTTGTAAAAATAAAGACCATATTGCCTTACAATGTTAAAAAGTTGTGAGCCATACATGATGTCCCCCAAAACATAAAATAATTAAAATGAAGGTCCAGCTACCAAAAAAAAAAATTTAAGTGGCTTCGCTGATAATCGTGAAAATGAGAAACGAAAGTTTCTAAACTACAGTAGATTAGGGGCCTAGATATATGTTGATATGGTGAAATCATAGCACATTTTTAATTATGCCTCTACGGAGCTGCATGACTAATGATAAACAGAGTTAAAGTGAAGAATTCGTAAAGCAACAAAACTATGCATTTGTTTAAGTATTCGTCACAATTACTTTAGTCCATTACAGCATGGGTGTTTTTTTAAATGTTGCTTCTCCATAATTCCTAATTCCACAAATTATTACTTAATCTTTGCTGTAGATGATAAGTGTTACATGTGTAGGTGTTAACGTTTTGTTGTATTAAATACTTCTACCATTTCTTTAATCAACATTCTCTTTTTTATGTTCACTAGTATAAGACAGAATTTCTGTCACTGGACTAATTTAATAATCATTAAAGAATGCCTGACTGGTTTCAGAAGAACTTATATGTGTTTCTAAAGCGTTTATACCAGCGTTTCTCAACCTTATACTTGTGACGCCCCCCCCCCCCCAAGACGAAAAAAGGTACGTCCGTGCGCCCCCCTTAGCCACTAATACCTATATGAGATATGAGAAAATGACAGCCTTTGCGCCCCCCTTGTCAGCATGTCACGCCCCCAAAGGGTGGGGGGGCTTGCCCCACAGGTTGAGAACCGTGGGCTTAGACAATTGCAGCTTTAAATATCACCATGTTTTTTTTAGCAGTGTTTTTATTGTTTGCTTATTGATCAGTTAATAAAAAATATTATTTATAACAGACTAAAAGATGAATCAAGGAGAAGTTTCAAGTTTGGATCATCTTATCACAGAGGAAGCAACTTTGGAGGTGTGTCATTTTTTAAATAATGTACTATGTCTTATCGGTTTTTGATGTTTGTTGAAAATTAAATTTTAAAGTACAGTCGGATCCAGTTAATTCGACCACCTGTTAATTGGACCAGTCGCTTATTCAGACCGAATCCTAAAGAACAGTAACAAATCATATAAGCCTAATATTATTTGCTTATTTGGACCAAAATTCCATTTAATTGGACCAAAGAATGTGAGAGGGAACAAGAAAAAGAAGCCACAAGTCGCCCGCTTTAAGCATTTGGTCTTGGAGATGGATGTGGCCATGCAGATTGAAAGTGAAAATGATGACAGAAATGTGGAACTTCGAACAGGTCAAAAGTCACAAAGAATTTTTATCAATCGACAACAAGCTTCAATACTGCAATGAAGATGAAGGTTGCGATGCCGCAATTGTTGCTCCAATTGCAGTGAAACACATGACAGCATCGGAAGACCAGGAAAGTGATGATGAGTTGGTGTAAGTGACAACACAGGATGCTAGGAAATGCATTGAAACTTGAAATATGTTTCTTATAGCTCATCCTGTCTTGTAACATAAGACATGTTCATGCAATCGGACCAGCCGGTTGTTAGGACCAAAATGATCGCGTCCCTGTGTGGTCTGATTAACCGAAAGAAACTGTATTTTTTAAATTAAAACTTCGAAATAATTTTACGGTTATACTTGTTCATCTTTTGTTCCTTTCCAAGAATTTTGTGGACACTGCATATGTTGTCAAAACCATCACACATATTTGTTGGATGGAAACTTCTTATTCATATTTTGTTCATTGTAATATGCTCCTGTTTTCTACTATAGCTACTGAATGTATTATTGAACAATAATTTGAGTTTAGCAGACCTGTTTACCCTTGCTGGTCAGCGTTAATCGTGAGAAGTCTTCAGAGTTACAGGAATTATGCCAAAAATTACTGGGTTTATTATTTTCTACGGTGTTTTCTTTCTTTTTTCCATTTTGGTATCTTTTGTTCCTTTTTTGCTATTTTTGTTTTCTTGTGCACCATAATAAGAATATGAGCCATATTCATGGAGCCCATTTATCCAGCCTGTTAACCTACCCAAGCTGGGTAGACTGGCTAACTGGAGGTAGCAGTTAAAACTCCATATTCATGGACTCAGTCCTACCCAAGTCATTTTATCAGCTAGTATTCTATTAGAGGTCTCCCCTTCCAATAACTTTCCCCCACGTAGGGTAAAACATGGTGGAGATAATGATTTAGTTCAACCATAGTGAACACCGACATTGTTTAGACCTTACAAATGAACTTGACAGAGGTAATGGTACAGAGCTGTTTTATATTTACTGCGTTCATTGACAATTTGCAAATGCTATAAAAAATGAAACTGAATAGCACAGTTGACATTCTACCAATAATTTTTTTTCCATTGCTCATTTAGTTTTTGAATGAAAATAAATTAATAATTTTGTCACAGTCACATTTTTGGGTTTAATTTCTGCTGTGCCAGTAAGTTGTAGAACAGTTACTTGGTGGTTTATAAATCAATGTTTGTTTGTTGGGTTAGCTTAATCAGCTGGTTACATACCCAAGTTTGGACAATTTTACCTCTGGGTAAACTGCCAATATCCATGAATATGGGCCCAAATGATTTGACAGATGTTTTTGGGATCTTTTTATTGATTGGGTTTTGTGAAAGTAAAAGGCCAGTAAGAAAATCGCATACTGTATAACATCTGTTTCTTCATTATCAAAGAATACTCTGGATAGTCTTATCCTGGGTACTAACAGCAGCACCAGCTCAAAATCTCTTTCAATGCAATATCATACATGCAGAATTCATAATAAAAGAAATGCTGATAAAATTTATATGAATGTGCTAGTACTCTTGCAAAACTGCATTTCAGATTCTAAAATTGCTAGGTATTATATTTGTTGCAGAAAAAAAACAACAGCAATAATAAATTCTATTGCAGAAATATTTAAACATATTTTAAAGAAAAAGAAAGAGCTTTCCTTTAATTTTCAGCTCGTTTGTTCTGCAACTGATTACATGGAAAGAGCTGACAATTAGTTGAAATAGCTGGAAAACTTAATATTAGAGTTAGTTTGTGCCACTAAACTTACAGGGTTGTAAAGCTGAAGATGAACATTCTTGCAAGTGTGATCTTTAAAACAGATATAAAAAAACTAACTTGCTTTATTCACCTGCTCATGTGCAGAATGAAGAAAGATGCTACACAGAAAGCTCACAGTCATAGGCAACTACTTTTAAGCCAGAATATTTTTTGGGAGCAGGGTGGGGAACACATCCTTAAAAATTTCAGCATTATAGTTGTTGCAAGACTGAATAATTACTTATAATCTTTTGAAATGTACATATGATGCACAGTGGAACTGAAAGTGTATTACAGAGGGACAGAACAGCAAGATATATATAATGTAAACAACAATCCAAAAATAAATGAGACCTACATTACCCATGACTCTGCTTGTAGAAATGAGAGGGTGATGAGAAGGGGAGAGGGAGAAAGAGTAGTGCTACATAATTTTTACAATATTTCTTGTTTAATAATAAGAAGAAGAAGCAGACTCATATATCTCTCAACTTTTTCCCTGAAAGCTGTCATGGAAAAAAGGTCTGTATTTCATACTGAATTGTGAAGAGTATTTTTTAAGTAGAAGACCTGTTACTTTTCTTTATTTTAAAATGTCATTTCATAGACTGTAAAATCTGTGGTTTGTATGATACTGAATGCAGTGGCATATATTTAAATTGGAAAACTATTTTACATTTCACAGACTTTTTATTTGTTTTTCATGTTTTAAGTATTACAGTGAGTTTTTTCCTTATAGTAGTGCTTTTATTTCTCCACCCTTTGAAAATAAATTCCTGCAATTTCCCTTTCCCCCTCTCATTCAAGAAAAAAAAAATGGGGGATGTGCTCTCTGAGCTGGGTATTAGATGTTTCAAAATTCTACCAACTGAGCAAGGGTGTTCTATAACACACAGCAGTCTAGATCAACCACAGATTTGTTGACAGGTGGAATGGCTTTTGCTTGGGATGGCTGGAGATTGTGGGGATGGGGAGGAAATGGGGCCCTACCTTCAGGAAACAATTGTCTCCTATTCTGCATTTCAGACACCCACCATGTCTCACAGTGAAGCAGGTCCATTTACTTAAAAGGACAGAACAGCATGAACCGAGAAAGCAATAATGAAAGCACAGTGTGTTAATAAAAGTTAATCATTATCATTCATCCCTTGACTGGTACCATGGATAGACATGGCAGCTACTTTTTACCAGTCAGTGGGTGATAGTGAGCAGGTCCACCAGTCCACTCTATTTTCGTAAGCCATCTCTAGTGTCCATCACCCTCCAAGGTACCTTGAAGGACAGTCTTCCACAAAGTGTCATGGCCAAACCAGACCACCTTGTGCCACTTCACAGTTGCAAATAGAGGTTTCTGGTGTCCTTCGTGACCCTGCTTTGTACAAATTCATTGGGTTTATGCTTAAGCAGCTCAGCTGGAAGGCTGTCAACGCCAGGTTATTTTCCTTCATTCATATTGCATACTGCTCTTTTGAGCTCTTTCTATAGTAGTGAATGATCTGCAGGTTTGCTGGTTCTAGTCTGATAGTTTTTAAGGATGTTAGCGTCTGTGTTCAGCAAGGCATTGTATAGCTCTTTGCAGTATTCAGTCCATCAGTTGAGTACAGCAGTGCTTTCTGTAAGAAGATGGCCATTACTGTCTTTGATGACTGGGGTCTTGACCTGACGGTGAGTGTCTTAAATATTTGGTAGGCCTTCTTGCTGTTACCTGGCACCATTCCCTCCTTTATGATCCAGCATTAACCCTCAATTCATTTCCACATTTTACTTTTTGTACTTGGAAGCTGCTTTGGTTTTTTTTCTCCTTAAGGCCCTCCTTTGGTCACAAAGATCCAGGATGTCATGATTGAGGATTGTTTTTTCTTCTTCTGATGCCCTAGCACTTCCTGGGCTGATGTCAGTTGCATCTTTTTGATGTTTCCAGAGTGGATGTCTACATCATAGTCCATCAAGTTCAATGCTGCTAATTTGCCTCCACCTAAATTCAGGGAGATGTTTGAAAGGCAGTTCGTTCTCAGTTTTGACTTAAAGCTTGTTGAGACTAGGTCGTAGTCACTATGTCAGCACCTGGATGTGTCCTTGTCTTGGCTGTCGATGCTGGATTATAAGCATCTAGGCAGCAGGATAAAGTTGATTTGGTTATTGACCAATCCATCTGGTGAGTTAATGCAATAAAGTTTAATATTTTGGTGAGTAATCACTAGTTTGGTATGTAAAGAACAGCTGACAATCACTATGGTCCTGCAGTATTTAAAAAAAAAATACTAGGCTAAGATATAATAAATCATCTGCCCATCAGAGCTCAGTGAAAGTAAAAACACTTTAAAGATAATTTCAGAAACGGTTGTATCAGTCAAAGTGGAATGAGACCACCAAAAATTAATAGGCTAGCAAAGTGACTTAAGACAATACGAAGCAAAATGTATATTTGATTAATCTACATCTTCAGTTTCTTTGAGATTATCAATTGGGGGTGCCTAATTCTAGTCGGATTTCCTTCTTTTTTTTTAGACTGGACCATTACAGGCCCTATTTTAGGATATGCAACAGATTTGCTTGCTTTAGTTACACCTTGCATATTTTTCCATATTCTTCATTCCTTATTTTGATCTAATTTGAAATTAGTGTGTGGCTTTAACAATAAGAATAATCAGTGCTTGTGGTTTTTATATCTAACATATATAAATGTATATTCAAAGCCTGTGACTTTATTCTTCTAATGATGTCAAGTGTTTAAGTGAAAGCAATGTTGATGTGATACCTCTTCATCATTGGCAGTAATGTCATCAGTTGGAGGCACTGTGCCTACTTAACTCAACATGAACCACATTGTATACAAAGTGATCCTTTATCGTCTAAAACCACTGTGAATGTTTTTCTTTCTGCTTTTTTAATCAGTGAGAAATCCATATCATTAATTCCAGCTTTAGTCACAGACTTCCTGGCTGTCATTATTTTGTGAGCTTGCTGAATTTTGCTTGTGTATATCAGCGATTAATTTGTACCCTTCTAAGTGCACAAGGATGCTTTTGTCTAGACTTCCTTGCATATGGGTTCTCGGGAGTATCGGTGCATTTACATGCCGTGCTTTGATTCTCAGCTTATGCATGTCTTGTTTATTTTTGCAGGGCTTTACTGGTTTCTGCAACAACTTCTGCTTATGGATTCATCATGCACATCTTTTTTCTTAAAGCCTTGTCTCTTCACCATCTCTCTACTCTCTTTATCCACATCGCAGTGTGCAGCAAAGCATAAATTTGTAGTCATTTAGTGCTACGTCATCATGTACCTATGTTGTCTCCACTTGGAGAAGAAACAGATGGACTAAACATTTCAGATATTTTTGAGAAACAATGTAAGAGGCTTTTAAAAGGCATATAAATTCTTAAAGAAAAATACACAATATACATTTTAAAATCTAGAAAAGATGAACCAGTCATTGCTAAAGAAAATCGGTCAAAACACATTCCATGACAGACTAATATCCACAGAGAAACAGAATAAATCACCATATAAAACTGTGATCCGGCGGAAATAAAAAAGTAATGGGCACCAGAAAACAGATTTACGGCTTTGGAATGCATGGCAAAAATCAAACAGACCAGGGGATTTTCAGTTCTGCATACTCTAACCACCATCACCAGAGATCCTCTTCAAGGCTGTACGAACCGTATGAGCCATCTCAGAGTTTAGAGAATAGGAACTTAATCAGCAGGTGGCAAATTAGACATGATGGATGGACTCAAGTTCAGAGGAAAGAATATTCTTCAAGGTCACCATACAGTTTTTCATCAAACAGCAGCAGAGGATTGCAAGAATTTGTTATGCAAGAGCATAGATTTTCTCAAATTCAACGAAATGTTCAAAGCCCTGGCTGTGTTACTGCATGGCAAGAGAATAACTCCTCACAACCATTTAACGGAAGTTCTTTGGAAACGATAGGTTTTTTACATAATACAAAATACTTGCCACATAGACATAACCAAAGGTCAAATTACACTGGAGATAATAACCAGTTTAGAGGTCATGAGGCAGGCAGTATCAAGAAACCAATATGGCAGGGCCATATCACAGATTCATTTGCAAAAGTGCATAGATTTTCTGAAACTTCAAGATATTGTAGTAAACCAGAGAGAGAGGACAGAAAGGAAACAACACAGAATGGCAGGCACAGTTTTGAAAAGGCAAATGCAACCATCAGAAAGCAAGGAGAAAGTCAAAGAAATGATGAAGTGGTAAGAGGATTTGAGAAGGATAAGCACGTGGAAAAGCTAGATGGAAAGGACATAATGTCAGCTATATCAACTAGTTTATGTAGAACTTCTGCTGTGAAGATGAGACATGAGCATAAAGAGAGCTTAGTTTTGAGAGAATCTTCAATGACTAGTCCACAAACAACATTCAGAAAAAGTGAACCTATGTCTGTGGAACAAGATCTTTTAGAGTCATCTGGGGAAGCATCATCTGCTTCCCTTAACAATTTGGAACCATCAGAAAAATGTGTTGAGGCTTCAGAAACAAGTTATAAGAGGCCAACCAAACATGTGTGCATTTATCAGAATACTCAGCACAATTCTTCACACAGCATTTTTGAACTGCCTAAAAAACATTCCACTGCTTCTAAAAGAAATTCTACAGGGAATTTGGTACCTACTTGTAGTTCCAGCACAAGCCTAAACATTTCTTTGGGACCATCAGAAATGCAGGATGATACGCACTTGACACCCATCTGTAAAATGTCAACAAACTTCTCAAGCCCCATTCTTCTGCAACAGAATAATGAGTCTTCACAGTTTTGCAGCAATGCACAACTGAAAGGACAGAACCAGCATAGAACCCTATTATGTATGACTGATGCCAGGAAAACCAGATGCAGGGAAAAGTTTTTGTCCATGGTTGGGAAGACAGAATCTTTATGCCACAGCATAGATTCCAGTAATAAGTCTTTGGATGAGTTAAATGATGGTATGAAAACTTCATTAATGAATGATGAGTCTAAGAAATGGGCTACTCCAGCAGCTATGTTGACAGCTATTCAGAAAACTGTGTCTTTGAAAGATCCAGAAATCACTGTCCAAGAGAGTTCAGTCTCAAGAGATAAACAAAAGATGGTAATATCAAGAGAAGGGGTACCAAGCCCTGAACCAGTCTCACTGGTTCACTCCAGCAGATGTTCTGCATTATCACAGGATGTTACCGACTGTGCTTCTCAGCATGTGAATTGCGATAAAAATAGATATACCCCAGTAATAGACAGTGCTGCAGCTAATCAGGAAGGAACCAGTCATGACTGCATTTTAGAAATCATTTTGTGCTGTAATTCTGAGGATAAAGTTGTTCTCAATAAAGTAATGGCTGCAAATCATGGAGATGCAGATCACCAGATGTCCTCAAGTATGGCTGAAAGAGGTGGCGAGGTAAAGTTGGCCAAAATGTCATCTGCAGAGAGTGGAACATTTGTAAATGTTTCTTCAGTGTTTTTGAATGAACCTTCTCCTAAAGAAGATTTGCCAGAAGCAATCACATTGTCTGCAGTATTGCACGAAGAGAAGGTAAACAATTCGCTAGATTCTGAGGAGCAAGTGCAAGACTGTCGCATCACTTTCTATACAGCCTCAACTATGAAAGCATCAATCCAAGCTGGTGCATCTTCCACATCAGCGAAAAACATATCATCCCTAGTACAAGCTGTGTCAAACAGTACTTTAACACATGAAGTGGATCCTTCTAAAGAAAACTTGAAATGTTCTTCAAGTTGTGCTTTAAATTTTGAAGTCCAGTATTTTAATTCAGTCAAAGTTGCTGGTGATTTTGATGATAGCTTTCAGATAGATGATAAAACGGTAAGATCCAGCTTGATCACTTCAGACCTAGTGGCTTCATGTGACTTACCACAAAATCTTTCTTTGGTTTTAGAAAATGATGTTCAAGGTAAAAATTTAATGGTGTCTTCAGATAAAGCATCCCTAGAGAATGGTGTTGCATTAACAGCAGCAAGTCAAACATTAGCGGCATCTTCAAATCCATTAAGTCCCAGCAGCATGTCAGCTTGTGAGAAATGTGTAAGTGATGATACACAACTTTTTGGAAAAGAGCAACTCAAAGATGTGAATGCTAGTCCAGATGATACATTGGTGGCAATGAACAATGCACAGTTTGCTGCTCACGTCCATGCTGCAGAGAGCATACTGGACAGCAGTTTAAATATGGCACAAGCAAGAAATTCAAGTTCAGATTGCAGCACAGCTGTAAAAGGTACAAAATAGGAAGATGTTATAATCTGTTCCTTTTTTCATGAGCCATTTACATTCTGTTGATTAATATTCTCTTTTTTCCATTTCTGTTTATTGATAATTCTTGCATTTTATTACAAGTCAAATGGGAGAGGAGTATTTCCTAAAGCACATAAAATCATTGTTATTGAAATATAATGGTCATGCCTAAGTAATCAGCTAAGAAGTGCTTTTCTAATATCCTAAAATAAATGGGCCTGTTTCTGTCCTTGGGCATGAATTAAATAGTCTGACACTTGTTTAAGAGTATTTCCCACCCATCTGGTCTTTTCTTGGTTTTGCATGTGTTATCTTTCAATATCTCATTGTATTTTGCTTACTTTTTCATTTTTTTTTATTCTCATTCAGTGACGTGTTTATTAAGTTCACTTTGTTCATGCTTTATCTACATTTCCACATCAATGTTTTTTGTTTTTAAAATTTTGGTCTGTTTTTAAAAACAGAATTAACAGCAGGGGCTTAAGATCTGGATAAAATTTATCGATTACCTAAATGGAACTGATGCTCACTTAAGTAAATGCATACATTATTTTGGAAACTAAATATAATTTTGTTTAAGTTCATCCTCCATACATTACCTATACTTCACCACTGTTTTGCAGTGAACTTCTTGTCTAATGGTAGTGTGGTTTATAGTTTTTTTGGAGGGTTTCCAATTTATCATATGGAAAGGCTGTTACACCAAGCAGTCAGTTTAGCAATAGGATGTTGCTGTATTGCCTAACATTTGAGAGAGGCTTTCTGCTTTTGGTAATCTGCAAGTGTTGCATTTTGCTTTCATTTAAAATTTGTTTTGCAAATCTGCTGTTGAATAAGTGCTGATTACTTGGTTGAACACACTGCTTAGTCCTAATCATATTTTGCATGCTGCTTACACTGCTTTTGATATGACTGATGTCTCAGAGCTTGTGGAACCCTCAATGGTATTCTGAACAGATCTTTTGCATATGAAAAGACATTTATCGGGATTACTACACATACATCAGCTAAGTAGAAACATTGAAGTAGAAATTTAAATTGCTTTTTTTCTTTTGCTCTTTCTGGTAGCCGTTTCATGAAAGAAGCTTGTCTGCTTGTGGCCTGAAACTCATATTTTGATGATTTATAATGCAAACCATACCATCTTTTACCTTGTGTATTTTTATGTTTATAGCCAGTATTGAACCTGGGAACGAATGCTTAGCATCTGCTTCCACCATTAAACAGCTACGGAAGTCTTATGGACAGCCATTTAGATCATCAGCATTGTCAGCAAGAAGTTTAGTTCAGCTTTCTAAAAGTGCATCAGACACTCATAAAAAGAGAAATGGTGAAAACAGCCCTTCAGATAAGAAGATATACAGATCTTTTCAAGACAGTGAGAAACAAAAATTAACAAAAAGGTTGCCAGCTACAATGGTACTTCATCAGCAACCAGACCTTGGCCTTTTACCAGTTCCAGGAACTGAAGCTAACTTGGAATTTTCCTCTGTTTCACTGCTGGGATTGGGAGCGGCAGCAAGCTCAGCTGTAGTCAACACATGTGGAGAAGTTTTTTCTAAACAATATCCTTTAGAATTATTCAGAAAGTTAGGAAGGGCTAGAAGACTGAGAAAGAGAAGACATCGGCAACGAATCATGAAAGCTGTAGGTTCAAAATCTAGCAAGGAAGCCAGTCAGCTTGAATCAAAAGGGCAAGACTTAAGTGAAGTTATCAAATGCAGAGCTAAAGAATTGCCGAATAATTTTTTGATAAATGAAGAATACAAGGATGCCAAGAACCAAGGAGAAGCCTGTATATCATCGTTAGCTAGATTTTCATTGAAAAAAACAGCTTCATCTTCTAATTCAGAATTGTCTAATGACAAAAACCAGCTTGACTGTATTGGAAGCAGCCCTCAGAGATCACAAATTTTGCTTAGAAGAGAAACTGCTCCACTTCACAGTTACAAGAAAGATTTAACCCAACATCAGGGATGCAGAAAACAAGTAATTTATCATCATGGGCTTGAGAAGGATGTATCTTGCAAGAGTAGACAGGAAGCTGCTGCTTCCAGCAGGACTGTCGGTAGTGCCATGACTTCTCAATCACTGGGGAGTGAGACGTTAAAGATCCCACTTGCCTCATTGCCAGCTTATAGGACTGAGAGGAAGATCAGACTGGAGGACAACAAAAGACCAAGTGTCAATTCATCTTACACTAGTGGGCTTGGGCTTACTAGCAATTATTGGCATACTCACATAAGACATAAAACCAGACAGATTAACAAAAATAGGTTCACCGCATTATGCCATGGTAAACATAGTGGAGTTGGTGTTGATAGGCAGAATATAAAACACCACTCAGAGCAAGACAGGCATGACAAAGGTCAGAATAGAGGTGAAGGAGCTGGACAGAGAGAGAAACACACTAAAAACTACAGAAGCAAAAGAAACTACGTAACAGAGAGGCGAGAGAGGTTTTCTGGAGATTTTAAGAACACCTCAAAGAAAAGATCTTGTTCCTCAGAGGAGAGAAAGCCTCAGAGATCTGGTGAGGCCTCCCTAGAGAACTTTTCGTCTGCTGAAAGAGATGCTCATCAGAACAGCAAAGGAGGAGGAAAATATTCTACAGTGGATTCATTTAGAGATTCTTATGACCAAATAAAATGTTCAAAAGTAGGACTTTTTAGTAGCAGCAAGGAATTTCAACATCTTAACTCTATCATTTGTGCATTGGTTAAACATGAACATGAGACTGTTGATGAAAATTCCTTATGTAAACACTTTTCCTCTGAGGCATCAGTAAAGCACAACCTATCTTTAGATCAACAAACTGAAAACGACTTTGGCTTACCTGCTGTTATTTATGAAGATATTTCAGATGGAGAGGTTCAGCCAGATGTAAAATCTTTGAAGGAAACTGTGTGTAGTTTTAATTGTAACAGCAAACCAAGCAAAAGAAGTCAGTTGGAAAGGTCACGTAATTCTTTTGAAGATCAGACATTTCTCAAGTTATCTTTAGAGCAACAAACAGAAGACAGTCATGGCTTATCTGGTACTGTTTATGAAGATCTTTCAGATGAAGAAATTCAGCTAGCTGAAGAACCTGCAATGTACAGAGAAGTTCACTTATGTGCAGGTTATTCAGAATTAAAGATTGAAAACCACAAAGGTTTAAGTAATGACACCATGTATGAAAATGTTTCAGATGATGAAATTCAACCAAATGGGAAATATTTATTATGCAGAGAAGATTACTTTTGTGCAAGTAACTCCGAGTTTAAGGCAGAAAGCAGCCAAGGCTTGAGCAATAACACCATATATGAAAATGTTTCAGATGAGGAAATTCTGCCAGAGGAGAAAACTACAAAGCTTCTAGGTGAGACAGAGCATATGCAACCTGCACCTTGGCTATTTTCTGTCCCACCACAACACAGGGCAAAAGGAGGAATCGTCAGATTGGCTGCTAAAAATAGTGAAGGTCTTCAGATGGATTCTTCACCTATTCCTACAGTTATCAGTGTACGTTCAGATTGTGTGCCAAGCAAGCGTGTTGTTGAAAGAACGCTGACTGTTCCTCTTTTGAGCTGGAAAGAAGTTAGTTTTGACCTAAGACAGAGGGATTCACTTAACTCTATCAGTGGTAAAAATGAAACAGAGCTTTTAATGGTAAATCCAGTGAAAGACCAAGTTTATGGATCAGATGCAAGATCTGGTATAAGCAGTTTGGAGGAAGCAACCGGCAATGCTGATGGCTCTATTCACACAAGATCCATACAAAAACTGACACCTCATGGACAGTCATCTGTACAAGAAACTGATAATCCATTCAGTCAGAGTAATCCTAATAATAGATCACATGTTCAAATCAAAGAAGGATGGCAAACCAAAGAAAAGCAGCCTCTTGTGATCTCTCCAGAAAAACTCCAAGCATTTCGGAATGCCTTAAAAGGATCTGAGAAATTCAGACCTAAATGGCCATCTCCTCTGAAGCATGAACCAGAAGTTTGTGAAATACAAGACAATTTAAATCTAACAAGACAAGATGTTGTGACAGTCCACATGCATAGTAAAGAGGTGGCCTCTCCTGTTGATCAAGCCTCCAGTATTTCCACGATCTCACCTTGTCAGACTGCTGCAATAGGGAAAGAAAAAGAAGGGGAGATGCCTCAAACTGACACTGATTTATCTCGTGACCGTGAAGAAAAGATGAGAGAACCAGAGGCAGTGAAGGAAAGAAAAGAAATTTCACATACTGGGAAAGAAGAAGAAAGTCACTTGGCAATAATTGAGCATAATGTAGAGGCTGAGATGGAAGAACTTGAGGCATCTGAAGACATTCTCATGGACATTGATTCTGATAATCAGGACACACCATGTAGTGCTGTTCACCCTGACACTTCAGAATTTTCTACTTGTGTAGCTTGTGAGCCGTGTGGCAATCAAAACTTGGTGACACCAGCAAAACACTTTGAGCATTCTGCTGCAGCAGCAGGAATGAGACAAGTTTTAACAAATACGCAGGAGAGATGTTCGTTAAGTGTGAAGTCAACTCACTTGGAAACATGTGATGAGTTCAGTCATCATATAAGCAGACAAGCGTCCTCAGAAAGCAACACCTCTTTGCCTCCTGTCCTGGAACCCATCTGTGGCAAGGAATCAAGACAGCCTGAGCTTGTGAAGTCAACTTACTTGGAAACATGTGATGAGTTCAGTCATCGTAGAAGCAGACAGGCATCCTCAGAAAGTGACACGTCATTGCCTCCTGTCCTGGAACCCATCTATGGCAAGGAATCAAGACAGCCTGACCTTATAAATTTACATCAGATGGGCAAAGAAGACTCCATGCCGGTGGTCTGCACCAGGTCCCAGAACAGTAGCATTACTTTAAGCAAAGGAACATCCAGGTTAAATGTGCTTGCTAGGCAAGGCAGCAGTAAAGATCCTAAAAGCTCCGGTGAAGCTGTTTGCCATTCTAACAGTCAGGACTCCAGCAGACGTCAGGATCAACATGATGCTTTGGATACCGTTGCCCAGAGCTCCAGAAATACACAAGAGTTGGGTTCTACAAGGCTGAAAGAAAAGTTAGTCACAACCTTACCTCAGCCTTTTGCTGTAAGCAAGCATTGTGCTGACCTTGAAAGGGTTGACTTCTTTGACGACATTTACGATGGTGGGTGACAATATTTTAAGTGTTTTGAGTATTTAAAAATTTTTTCAATCACTTTTCTGCCATTCATTTTTTTTATTTCATGCAGAATGTACACAAGAAGGCAAAAGATTGATTATTCATAAACATTTGAAAATGTTTACAAGAGATATGTGAATATGTGTATATTGTGGAATTAAAGTGGTTTTAAAGTGGATATAGTGCATGGATAGATTGGAGGGGGGGGGAACATACACACTCAGTGTATAAGTGTGGGTGGATGCATGTATATGACATTAACAGGGTCCATATATGTATTTTATTTTTAGTGTTGTCAAATCAGCATGGTCCCTGCAAGCATATTTGACTGATGAGAACCTCTGATGTGGGAGTTCTCTGAACTAAAAAAAAAAAGACAAATCTGAGACAAAAGCTTTCTTCTTGCCAACCTTCTAGCGTTGTGTTTGCAGTCATGCAGTTCATGCGAATACAAATTAACAAGCATAATACATGCAACCCTATGTTAACTGTGCTTATTTTATGGCCTACACGGACATTACCATGAAAGACTCCAAACAAGTAAGAAGCACAAGTTCATCTGCATTTGGGAAGTTAACACTTATGGCCAAATTGTTTGCAGGAACTGTGGTTCCAGCGTTAAGCAGTGAGTCCTCTGATGATGAGCTGAGTGAAGGGCTAGATTCACCTTCAAAATTGTAAGTTTAGGGATTTAAATGAATGAATGTATGTGTATGTGTAAGCACACATTAATGCCCACTATAATACTTATATAGACTTAGTGTTCTGCCCTGAATACATCAGGAGCCATAACGAGCTGAATTGTGAAGCAATTGAAATATAAGGTATGCCATATTTTGATACAAATAATAATTATCAGTCAGTCAGTTGTCCCTTGACCGGCACCTATTGTTGTGGAGAGAACATGGATAGATGTGGCAGCTGACTGGGTCCGCCACTCTTGCCTATTTTGGGAGATAGTGAGCAGGTCCTGTACAGGACGTCCAGTCCAGTCTTTGACGCTCGTAAGCCAGTTCTTCCTCTGGCTACTGCGGCATCAACTACCCTCCAAGGTGTCTTAAAGGATACTTCGCCAAGGTGTTGTGCTGGGTCACATGGCCAAAGAAGACCAGCTTATGTCGCTTGACTGTTGCATTAAGGGCTATGCAAATGAATTTTAACTGTTTCCATTCAGAAAAGCAATTCTGGTGTTTTATTTTGAAATAACACTTTGAATGTGTTCAACGCATTAATGGATTGTTACATCATTTGATTGTTTTTCTGTTAAGATGTTACATTTAGAGGCCCTGACTGTTCTGTTAAATGAATTTTTAAAAACATAATTGGCTGTTTCATGGTATCTCAGCATTTGGAATCACTTTTTTTTCCTGCAGATTAACAGTTGTAATTCATTCACCATTTGAAATGCTTTAATGGTGGTCAGGCCAAAGTTTTCTTTGCTTTTTTTTCTTATTTTGAAGATTGAAAGTTTTCTTTTTTCTCAGCTCCACAGCTCATCATTCATCACCTTCATCGCCATGTGATTCACTTAACTTGCAGCATAACAGTGTAAGTTATATGGGTTTCAAAGTTAACAGGGAAAGCTGGATAAGTAGTAAATGGAGATATCTGTGCTTCTCTTACTCTTGCTCTCTCTGTCTCACACGTATATAGCAGATTATTTATTTTCCTGGGCTGCAAAATGTAACTTTACAAATCTTATCAGCACCCTACAGTTATAAACGTAAATAAATAAGTCTGAAGTCTTTCTCTCACTCTTTCACACACACATACATATGCTTGCACACATGCAGAGATGCATTTAAAATAACATTTACTCAAAATCATGTCTTGTAGTATATACATTTTATGTATAGTTTATATATATATATATATCAATTATGTTGTAAAGCTGTCATGATAGAAAATTTACATCTTACAGCAGTTGGTTATTAATGTGTTCTTGTAAGTGAGGAAATATTTAACAGTGTTCTTAAGCATTAAAGTCTCAGTCATATTGCAAATATGTGTTCAAGTCACATTTAGTGATTTGGATGTCATTTACTGAAATTTCACTTTTTATTGACCACTTGTGCAACTGCTTACAGAACTTGGTGGGTGAGGACATATCTGGTAAATCTAGTCATTCCTTCAGTATAGCACAGCCTGCAGCTCAGTATTCTTTGGATGACCTGCTCATGGAGACCAAAAATAATGTAAGAAAGTTTCATAGTATGCATATTACAAAATATTTTGAAAATTGCTTCATAAACATTTTGGTTTAGATGCAGATGTTTCTTATCCAGCAGAGATACTGAATTGGCTGACATTTCATTTGGTGCCTTTTTCCTACTTTTGTTAAGTTTTATGTTTTTTTACAGCACTTTGGTGTCATTTTGATGTGTGTGTGGGAGAAAGAGAGAAAACATATACTAACCCGTAGAAAGGTGTTTAGATTTTGAGAGTTTTTGTCTAAAAAGACCAACTTTTTTGCACATTATTTGTTAAAACTTTTGATTTTGAATTTACCTTTCTTTCGTCTATCCAGTGGTTCATTGTCTTTCATTTCCTTTTTCACTCCACTCTACTCCATCTTTTTGTCTTTCCTTCCATTACCTCTGTACACCATCGTGCATGAGATTACTTTAACCATGTCTGTTAAAATCTCATTTATTATTTGACTATGTATTGTGTATGTGTAACTGAAGAATGGACCTTTTCTTTACGTTATCTTTTCATGTGATTACAGGAGGCAGTCAACAAAGAGATTCAGGCCTTGCAAGAAGAACTTCAGGTTGATTATTATAATTAATAGTCCATTATTTATGATTATCATAAATTGTTGTATTTATGCTAAAAAACAAGTATGTAATAGGTCTTTGTTCATATTTACTCATGTATTTATTATTTCTAGCCATCATCGTGGGGTTTGACTTTCTTTGTGTTTAAATCTTTCAGAGAGGCATCTTGCTAGGAGGCTTTGAGGCTGTAGGCGAGAATGAATGCAACTCTGATGATGGTAATTAATATCAGAAAAAAATTTTCTTTAACCTTTAGAGTTGGTGATTAAATGTCTTCAATTTTTTTCACCCTGCTCTTTATCACTGTGTCACCAGACAGACATCTAAGAGTGCTTCACAATATAGTTTAGAATACACCTGCAATCTTTCATATGTCCAGGTTCATTGTTCCAAATTTGGAGAAGTGGGAGGGTAATTATTACTGCTTAGAATTTACAGATTACTCTTCATAATTTCAGATGGTCTTTCAGCAGAACATCAAGAAGCACTTGAAAAAGTAAGCTCCCGTTTCTTCAAGATCTCTAATATATGGCTGTCAAGTTTTGTAGCTTGACAAGTAGCTTGAAACATGCATCCTATGCAGAATTTCTACTTTACCATAACCTCAGTCAGTTATTAATGATTTAGTGGTTTATGGTACTGGAGATGAGACTGAAGCACTTTGAGAAAATTACAATTTCACCCTTAGTAGTTATCTAGTTGCCATTTTTTATGGTATATTTCATGAAGTCTTAAAGTGAATTTTGAGTAAAATTTAAGATAAAGAGTGATTTCATTTTTCCTTATTTTGAGACATTTATAAATCTGATGAAATAAATTTTATGTTCAATAGTTGAAGCTTAACTATAGCCACATTCCAGAAGTACACCCTGGTGAAGCAGTTTTGCTAGCTACAGGCTGTGGCAGAATATTTAACGAAGCACTATCACCTCTCAGTTGTGGATTTTCACCCACAAACAACAGCAGTCTGGAAAAAGAGATTGCCAGCATCCAGCCAGGTTGGGCTGCTTTATTTTCAATGTTTATTTTTTCACCCTTCATTTTATCTTGTGTCTTGGCACTGATAAACTGGCAGTGATTGTCTTCACTGAGGCATCATAATTATCATCATTATTGATGTTTTCTGGCATTGCTTTAGCTGGAATCTCCATAGTCATGCATTTCTGGGTGGTGGGGATTATTAGATAATCCATTCCTCAATGCCTTATTTAAAGTACTACTGCAAAGTTTCTTTTTTTATGACTTTATAGTTAGCAAAGCACCTCCTGTCATCATGCATAAGAAAAGCCAGAGATAAATTTAATTCCTAAAAATTCTGCAACTTTCTTGGCACCGTAAAACTGCTAATAAGTAAAAGATTGTCAGGGTTAGAATAAGAAAAAGAATAAGAACAAGAATTTGTTTATTGGCCAAATGACACTGTACTCGGAATAGGACTTAATGATGGAAAAGGCAAAACATTCATTCACTTTATCCTCTAAGTGTAAAATGGGTGATCAAAGTTATTTGAAATGCTGCACCACAAGTATCATACCAGCTACTTTGCATACCTCTGACATTGACCATCATTGATCGTACAGTAAGCACAAAGATAATGTCAGTACGTTTTCAGATATTTTGACCACTTAAACTGAAGGCTACTGGCTCATGATAGGAGTCTGGAAAAAGGTTATTTTGTAACACTCTGGTAGGTTGTTACTAGTAATAGTTCAGTCCCTTGTTTTGGTTGGAAAGGTGTCCTGTCATAGTGGGGAGCACTACTTGGGGTTTATATGGAAGTGATATCGGTTACAGTGCTTTTGCTAGATGGAGATTATCCTTCACATTTTGCCTGTCACCAATACAGTGAGAGCTTGCTGTCCCGGGTTCAGCTTTTGTCTCGGGCACACTGTTCTTTCTCTGCATGTGGCATCTGTTTACAGGACTGGCTGCCTTGCCGTGACATAGCCTTAGTTGCCGGCTCCACGTAAAATACCAATTTCACCCCCCCACTCCTTTCCCTCCTTCACATTTCTCATGCTAGAAATCACCTGTAGGGACTAGCCCATGACAACACTGGGTAATATACTGGGTTACACAGTACTCAAGGCTGCAGGATGTCTTGCTGTCATAGATGTAACTGTCGTAACCTAAGGGGCATTAGGTACGTGTGATAGACAGAGACTTGTAGTTAAAACTACACTCTCGACGACTCCGACATCCACGCCGACATAACTTGTGCGCGATGCACTTCCACTAAATTGCTAATTAACAAAGAAACATCACACTGACCCCCAGCGCACACCCCAATAAACAAACACAACGCAATTTTAGTGGAACACGTTAATTATTAATAATAAAGACTGCCGAGAGTTACACCAATATTTTGATAATAAACAATGTAAGAAATGTAAATTCTGTATCATGGCTAATAGTCTAAGGCGTCCCGTTAATTCTGACTTCCTACTGCTGATCCAAATAACTAGTGAGTCATAGAAACCCTATCTTTAACTACATACATATCATTCTCCTCACTCGTTCCCGTATGAATTCGCTCGCTCGCTCTATACATCACACATTCATACGCCACTTAGCCTTGCCTTTGCCGCATGGAATAGAATGGTCCGTTGGTATGAACGATTGTCTTTGTTACACGGGGGGCCCTCCCGATGCAACGTAGAGGGGATGGCGATTGACTAGCCTTTGTCCTCCTTGTCTCGGGCGGCTCTCCCTGGCACCACGATGCAGAAGAGACGGTGGCCGGCTGGCCGTTGTCTTCGTTGTTTGGGGTGGCTCTCTCTGGCACCACGACGCAGAAGAGACGGTGGTCGGCTGGCCGTTGTCTTCGTTGTCTGGGGTGGCTCTCTCTGGCACCACAACGCAGAAGAGACGGTGGCCAGCTGGCCGTTGTCTTGAGTGGCTCTCTCTAGCACCACGACGCAGAAGACGGCTGGCTGTTGTCTTCTCTGTCTGGAACCTCGCACAAAACGAAGCACGACGACTTGTAAGGAGTTGGGACGAGCGCTTACGCGCACCGTCCCCTTGCACGGGTGTGCACTCGCTTATTCCACTGCCGAGAGTTGCACGGCGACTTGCAGAGTTAGAGGTTACTCTCCTTGACACTCTGTTTTAAGAGTGGGCTGCACACCTCTTCACTAGTCCCTTTATCACGTCTATGCCTGATGGTCATAGACAGGTGCTAGCTGACTTTACTCAAAGTCTCTCTCGTGTTGATGCGATCACTTCAAGAGTTTGGTGGCGAAGCCCCGATTCTGGGTCCCACACAAAGTTAAATTGCCGGTTTCGACAATAACGCGGCACACGATTGGTCAGTCACACTCACAACCACGCTCATTATTCATTTATCTACTTAAATACAGCCAATCATGCATCACCGCTAGTGCGAGACAATGACAGTCCCCTGCCTAGCCTCTGGAATTCGTCCCTTACCTGAATTCACAACCCTCGTCCGATTAAAATTGCAAATGAGTGGAATTGCCGAAATCAGAGTGGCGCTACACCCTCCCTCACCTGGGCTGACCCGCGTCCGCATGTACTAAAGAGTTGGGTTACGGGAACCAGAGCTGGCGCTATACGCCCCTCGATTTACAGACTGTCTTCCGTGACAGTAACCACCTAATGGACAGGCACATGCTGTGTGGATGTTCCTTCTGAGTAGACCGTTTTATGGTCTAACACATGAATGCAAACTAGGAGAAACTGTAGTAATGAAGGTTTTATTATGTGATGAACTCTTGTGATTTACGTATATTTTTATGCTATTTTGATGTCAGTCTAGTAGAAGTAGATGCACACAGAATTTAACTATACTAACCCCACTCAATTGTAGCCCTTTTCTTTGTCTTTCCCGATTCTGTTTACATGATGTACCCCATTCAAATACCATAAAACTTTTCAGTTTCACACAAGGAGGAAAGATCATACTTGTTACGAAATCTGCATCTCCATTGCAGCATATGTGGGTGATCTGATTTGCTCAGGAGTTATATCTATGACCTCCTTATCTTGCAAGGAGTCCTTGATGCGGTGGATGTTCTTTCTGTGTAAGTTTATTTAGTCATGAGCCATTTATCTTTGCACCTTTTTCATATATATATCGAGAGAGAGAGAGAGTACGAGAGAGGGAGCTTACGACCAGAGCAATAACTATATTATATAAAAAACAATTGTTTTAGAAGATTTGTAAAATTCATTTTGCAAGATATGTGTATAACTTATGTTATTTATTTACTATGCTTACATCAGGCTGATGTTTAGAGTCCTGATTGTGTTTATGGTTCTAGCTTCGGTGCATAGTAACGGGATCATTGCACTGAAATGTACTGAGGAGATAACTGAAATGATACAGTGGCATATGGAAAAAAATGGACAAGGATGTAACACTTGGTCTCCAGAAATTTCTGACATCCTGCGTATTCTTGTCAACTGGGGTAAAGAGCTTTTGTATCTTTCAAGTAATTGTAATCATAAAAACTATTATTTATTTTATCATGTTCATGAAAGTTGCTTCCGCCGTTTAAGACAAGACAAGACAAATTTATTAGTCCTCAGCGGAGATACATTTGTCGACAGCAAGGGCCTATATAAAAATAATACAAATAAAAAATTCCTAAAATACTACACATACTTCAACATTCCCATACAGACACACATCCATGACCTTTAAAAAAATTAAAACATTCCACACAACTACCAAAATCATAAAGCCTACAAAACCATTCTCAAAGAATAAAATCAAAAATCAGCCAATAGGCCTGCCGTTGTTAAAAAGTCTAACAGCAGCCGGAATGAAAGAACTACGAAACCGCTCTGTTCTACACCTTGGCATAGCAAATCTTCCACTACGTTGCATGCTTAGTTCACTCAGTGTGCCGTGGAGGGGATGGTCTGAATCGAGCAAAATAGCTCTAGCCTTCCTGGCCAGCCTTCTCTCAACAAGAGGTTCAAATAGATCAAGGCTCTGACCTACAACCGAGCTCCTCTCCTTATCAACTTGTTCAGCCTGCCAGTGTCACGCATAGACACACTCCCTCCCCAGCACATCGCTGCAAACTCTACCACACTACACACCATACTCTGATAAAACATACACAACATCTTGTTGCAAACCTGAAAAGATCTAAGTTTGCGCAAAAAGAACAATCTTGACTGTGTTTTTTTGAAAACAGCATCCACATGACTAGACCAGGTTAATTTGCTATCTAGCAATACTTCCAAGTACTTGTACTCTGTAACCATCTCAATAGCTTCATCGTTGATGTAAACCGGATGGACAATCCCTTTTTCCTTTCGAAAATCAAATATCATTTCTTTGGTCTTGCTGGCGTTCAAAACAAGAAAGTTAGAATCGCACCATGTCACAAACTCATCGATGCGCTCTCTGTACAAGTTCTCATTGTCGTCACAAATACATCCAACGATAGCAGAGTCATCTGAGTATTTCTGAAGATGGCATAACTCTCCTTTAATTTTAAAATCAGAAGTGTACAGTGTAAAAAAAAAAACGGGGACAGAACAGTTCCTTGAGGCGCGCCAGTGAATGTGTTAATCATCCCAGATGTAAAGGTATTATTTCAGCGTACATACTGAGGTCTATCCGATAAATAGTCTAATACCCAATTCACTGTGCATGGATGCAACGACATACTATGCAGTTTCTGTGCAAGGAGATGCGGCTGAATAGTCTGGAATGCAGAAGAAAAATCAAAAAACATTACTCGTACACAAGCAGCTCTCTTCTCAAGATGAGAGTACACAGAATGTAACATGTACAATAAAGCATCCTCTACCTCTACTAATAATGATAGGAACTTGAATAAGCTTTTGTCAAAAGAGTAATGAACGAGAGCACAAAAATGTCTAATCCCACATTGTAGAGAGCACATCAGTTAGGAAAAAATGTTAATCTGAAAATATTTAGGGCTTGTAATTCTCCACCATTCCTGATTTTCCCACTTGGTAAATATTTTTCAGCCCAAGAAAAAAAGGGAGCAAGGTCTTCAAGTATTTTAAAGTGTGGCTTAACCCATTTATCAAAGTATATTTATGAAGAATCACATGTGAAGAGTAAATGGCACAAATGATTTCAGTCGGACATATTAATTGAAAGTTTGATATGAAAGTAACCATTGAAAACATGCCACACACAGCAAAAGTTCCTGATGACGAAAGCAAGGTGTCAGAAAATGTTAAAGGGTACTGATGGTAATACATGAGCAATCTACTTAGTTACACACACCCCCATTCCCTCCTACCCACCATCATGTATATTTGAAGGCTAATAGGTCAGGAGTACAACATTTGGAACTACATGTCGTCAAGGCTTTATCTCTGGTAGGATAATTATATTTTGCAACTAGTGGATCTATTAAGAAATCTAGTAGGAAATGAGGTCACTCAACAGTGCTAAAACTTTTTTTTTAACTTTTTGTAACAACGCAAAGTCTAATAAAAAAAGGTTATAAAAAACCCCACAAAAATATCAAAAATAAGCAAGAATTGTGTTTTAGATTACTGTTCAGTCAGTCAGTTGCCTCTTGACCGGCACCTGTCGTTGGGTGGAGCACATGGATAAGACGCGGCAGCTAACAGGGCCCGGCACTCTTGCCTATTTTGGGAGATATTGAGCAGATCCTGTACAGGACGACCAGTCCAGTCTTTGACGTTCGTAAACCAGTTCTTCCTCTGGCCACAGCGGTGAACTACCCTCTAAGGTGTCTTAAAGGTAGTCTTTGACATGGTGTTGTGCTGGGTCACATGACCAAAGAAGACCATCTTATGTTGCCTGACTGTTGAAAGTAGAGGTTCCTGTCGTCCTACGAGTGTGGCAATCTTCTTCATACAAAGTCATTGGTTCTATGTTCTCAATATGAGATCCTGAGCAGCCTTCTCAGGCTTCTTAGGCACTTGTTCTAGAATGCCTGGATTTTCCTTTCTGTTTTGGCAAGCAGAGTCCATGTGTCACATCCGTAGAGCATGATCCATACTACCAGGTATTTGTACAGCTTGTACTTGGTGGGAACCTTATGTTATGGCTGTGCCAGATCCTATCTAGCTTAGCCGCTGCCACTGCTGCTATAGCAATCTTGATGTGGATATCTGGTGTGGAGCTGCGGTCCTTGGAGAGGGTGGCTCCCAAGTACTGAAAGCTTCTTACCTCTTTGAGCTGTACTTCATTCATATAGATTTCTGCTTTGCCATTGCCATTGATCATAACTTTGGTCTTTTCAGTGCTGGTCTCCATTCCATATGCATTTGAACTGTCTGTCAGTCTGTTGGTGAGGGCTTGCAGTTCTTTGTTAGTGCCTGCTACGTCATCTGCCAAGCGTAGGTTACAGATAGGCCTTCCATCAGTGGAAATGGAAGTATGATGGCTGTGGAGAGCTTCGAGCATGATGTTCTCCAAGAAGATACTAAATAGCACTGGTAATAGGGGACATCCTTGATGTACACCTTTTGTGGTGCGAAAGTAAGTTCCTGTTTGTTTATTCAGCAGTACTGTATTTGTTGAGCTGTTGTATAGCGCTTTGGTGACTTGAATGAGGCCTTTTTCGATGTGAATTTTCGCATAAAAATCATGATACCAACCGACATTTTCGAAATATTTGTCTCAGTTTTGCAACAAGCCACACATCAAAATAATATTCTGTTGTGAAATGAAGAGCACTACTTACACAGATGGGACAGGCACGGTGAAGTTTTTGCAAAGTTAATTCACAATCTTTGAATATTTAAGTGTTTCACTGGGAAACTTGAACATTGGCATGGCAGTCTTGTTAGTTAAATTGGTCCCCACATCTAAAAATTGCAAAGTTTGCCCATCTATGTATGATTATCAAAAACATGGCTTACAAAAACGTCTTGCATTTCAGCTAGCGACCGTTAATGTCATAGCCTGCTTTTGTCATTGGGTTAAGGGAGCTCAGTGATGTATTTTTTTGGTTGCTACCGATTACAGAGTTATTTGAGTTCAGGTTTTTATGCTTCATTAATGGTTGTGAAGCATTAATTTGAAAAATCTGAAAAATTTTATGGTTTTACTGATGTACAATTAAAATATACTAATTTAGTCACACTTTAAAAATCTGCTTACAAAGCAAGATGATCCATGGCCTCCCTCCCCTCCTCACCTCAGTATTGATGAAACTACTTTGATATGTAAAATATTGGTAGTAAGGAAAGATGTCATTTTACTAATAAGAAGGTATATCTGATTAATTTACATATTCAATTGCTTTGAGATTATCAGTGTATTTTGTTTGTGACTGAGTGAATAGAATTTGTGGACATCTTGCTGATCAGATTTCCTTGTTTATAAGTCATTACAGACCAAAAGGATTGATATTACATTAGTTTAGGAGTTTGATTAGATCTTCAAAATGTGCAAGATGCAGTCATTTGATATAACTGTTATATTCTCATTAAAAAGTAAGGATCCCTGGAATAAACTTGGGTCAAATTTTATGATTTTTTTTCTGACTGAATTTAATACATTGCATTGATGGAAAGATCTGTTAATGTACTTTATTATGCAGGTTGAGAAATGTTTTTTAAATTGTTTTGCAGGAGCCAAGCCAGAGGAACTTATATTTGACCAGAGTGTTCTACGTAATGTAAATCAGTTGAGGTATGAACTTTACTTATCCTGTAAGTTTAATGCATGTATGTTAAATTTGTATGTGCACTTATGCATCTATGTTTACATGTGTGCAAATACCTTGTGATGAGTAAGTGTGGTCTAGTGACTTATTTTTGACAAATGATTATTAAAGCCAAAAAAATACCTTTATATTCTTTTTATAACTCATTGTGTATACATATTATTTGGACTTGACTAAAAAAACTTGCAACGAAGTATATTTTTAAAGTTGTTAATGGTTGCTTTTTTCCGTCTGCAGCTAAAGTTGTTTTTTTTTCTCCCCATAATGTTTCTAGTGAGGTGCTGGAAGTGGGACATTCTGTACCTCAACCTAAAGTGACCTACAGAAACATCGAAGCTGTATTGAGGGTGTTGTCATCTTGTCTTCAAGCCAGGTGTTTTTGTGTTGATTCCTCAATTTTATGAGTCAAATCTTTTTGGCAGAAGTTTGAGCTTTCCATTGTATGCAGAAAAGGTCTTTAACCCTCTTTCCACGATGGGCCACAATCGTGGCTCTGCCGGCAGATCACAATGAGCCACTGGTCCAAGAAAAGCTCTTCTATTGGTTGATCTGTTAAAAAAATCAACCAATCAGAAAGTTTGTTTCTATTGTCAGGTCTTCTTCCTGCAGTTTTGGAGCCATTTTTAATTTATTCTGAGCGGTTTTGCGATTTTTTTTTTCTTGAAAAAGTGGCTCATCGAGCAATTTCCCCAAGGATGACTTTGTTGGTGATTGTTGGTGACATTAGCAAAGAATCTGTTGTTGAAAGCGACTCTGCCAATGATTTTAAAGATATTTGAGCCTTTCTGTTTGCTGCTAATTGATGGTTTTGCCGATGTTTTTGATAAAGTTAGGTAGCCCACGTAGATGTGTTGATTTTTTTTTTTTGTTTGAATAGTAAACTGTGAATTTTCTTGGATTATTACTGTCACCAGAGTGAAAGTGGGAAATTTTCATTACTTTTATTGCAAAGTTGAAGTTTTCTCCTTTCAAAAAATGTATAGGTTTCTCATCTTATGTTTACCCGAGAGCAGCAATAATAAAAAAAAAACACCCACCCACTGACGTCTTCTCAGTCTTAAGTTATACACCAATGTTTCATAACATAATTTTATTTTTACGTGATGCAAAGGTTAAAAGCTCCCTAAAACAAGTATGAAAATTATATGACTGTTCTTGATTCATTTTGTAGCATATACAGTAATATAGAGCAGAAATTATCATGAATAAAAGCTTAAAGTGGGTGACATTCCTTGGGCTAAAATATGTTTGGTTTTGTTATATGACCTAGAAAGAGATGATATTATTGAGAGGCGAAGTGATATGTGTTCGCTGGTACATGGGAACTCTTTCAGCTTCATGTTACACGTATTTTCAGTTGGATGTTGCCATAGGACACTGGTCTAAAGGAATACCCTCATGTAAAAAAAGATAATGGCTAGATCACTGATTTTTACACTTTTTAACTATACTTTTAAATATTAATGTTGTTGGTTATTAAAATATTCTTAGACTCTTTTTTTAAATGTTAAGGGTTTTGCTGACTCATACAACAATAGCTTTCTCAGCTGTTACTTTCCTTCTGTTGACTCTCATCTAATCACCTAGTTATATTTATTTTTAAATACTAAAATCAGATAATTTGAGAAGTAATCTTGACAAAAGTCAAGGCATTGTAGTTTTGAAAGTAGCCAGGCCCTATGATTTATAATGTTTAAATTATGTATAAAAAAAAAAGTAATAAATCCTACAAAATCAAGTGAGAAGCAGATACCACTCAGAATAAATTTGAGTATGTGATACTATTTACTGTTAGCTGTATAAGTAAAAGATTGCAAAAAACAACCCCCACAAAATTGGCGAATCTTTTTTTTAATTTTTGTGATGGTTTTTATTTTTAAATCGAATTAAATTTAAATTTAAATTTTATTTAAATTTTTTACATTGTCTTGTAGTTGACATCTGTCGTATTGTTGTATCCTATTCAGGCCTAGCTACAGAGACAGAGAACTGACGCAGCTGTTGCTGATGTTGTGCAAGCTGGCTTTGGATCCCATGCTGAGCAAGTTAGTGTGTGCTAGACATTAAACAGGTTTTATTTGCTTCCTCATTGTGTGTGCTCTCAGCTTTTGCAGTCTGTGGTAATATATGAACAAGAGAAAACAGAATTTTCTATTTACCACTTTCTCATCTGCTGTGCCAGGAAAATTGTATTTTCTAGTGAACCTGTTTATGTTTCAAACACGGAACTGTTGCCTGACTTTGTTTTAGATGCAATTGTTTTATTTGGATTCCACGTTTTGATTGTATTATCCTGTAGTTAAAAGTTGTGTGCATTGTGAGTTAATAACATTGTTCTGTGTGATTTTTGTAGATGTATCCAATTAAACACTTCTTTTGTTGATTGCAGCCAGTCTTTGCAGTATGAGATACAAGTCTGCTTGTCCTCTGTTATGAAGTGCTATAGTCTGAGCCAGTGGCTCAGAGCTGTGAGTCATTTACTCTCATACTTATTATCTTTTAAATTTTAGCTTTTGAGTTATGAAAGCACTTCTGCCTGATAATTTTCTGCTGACTTAAGTAGTGTAGAAAGATGAAACAGCACGCCCCCACCTAACACCTTTTTGTTATGCTGCTTAGTGCATATTAAACAGAAGATTGCTTGCATGGTATTTAGTTTTAACTATATCATCTGCCAAATTAGACATTTACTGAATTTTTTATTATATATATATATTCAAACAAATTGGGTTGGAGGAGTATTACACAAGCATATTGGGAGGGAAATCAGGACAAATAAGCACAAACCCAACAGTCTGAGATAATTTAAGGCTTATCTGAGTGCAATGCACTCCTTATTTTTGCAAGATACGCATAAAAAATGAGTGGTTTAATTTTTTGCAGGTGCCATCACTGAGCCGCCAGCTAGCCAAACTGACTAGTCACCACCACAGCCATGTATATTTGGCACAGCATCTAGGTTTCAGTGAGAGGAGTAGGCAGTTGCAGCAACAGATGGCTTTCCAGCTGCTAAAGGATGCATTGCCCCTAGGTGATGGTGGTGACGAAAATATCGAGAGAAAATTTCAGGTGAACTCCAGAGCATACTTTTTCTGTGCCATCTGCTTGTGTGTTTTTGTCAGCGGTGTGTACACATCTTATTCTAATCTTGTCAAGGATTATTTACATTTTGTTTGTTTTTGATATGGGTAAGGACGTTTGAAAGTGTGGTTTGAGTGTGTGTTGGGTGGCTGTGTGAAGCTTTTTATTATGGCACATATAAATGGGGATTTTAAAATATGGTTTTACAGGTAGAGATTTCTTTCAGTTTTATCAATTTGATGAATTTTGCTTTTGATAGCAAAAGATAATCAGTGTTTGGAAAATGTTTGAATCCTAAGGAGAATGTGAACAATCATTCATGAAGATATATAAAATGTTAAAATGCTCGCATGCAGCAGAAAAGACAGCAATTTTAAAAAGCCATTGATTCTATTGCCAGTTAAGAGACCTGACAGAACTGCTGCCACAGATGAAGACATTTATACATGGCGACCATTACCGTCTCTACAGTCTAGTTCAGCTGTTGGACATGTGTGTGGGTCCTGTCAACCTTAGACTCTCTCAGAGGGTTTGTAGAATAAGTTTTTGATTATTTAATTAATTTTAAATTGTTAAACTCTGTAGGGATTTGTTAGTGTCCTTGATTGTGTCTTACTAGCTTACATAAAAAAAAGAAAAATAGGGGCTATTGGTAATGTTACTCCAAGTCTCAGTATGGTGTGAGAATACAATTTTTAAAAACTTCACCGTCATAAGAGCAAAGTTTGGTTTAGTGATCTTGTGGGGTGACCGGACACTTAATCCCCGGACACTTCATCCCCGGACACTTAATCCCCTAGACACTTCATCCCCAGACACTTCATCCCCAAATCGCGACACAACACTCAAAACTGCTATTTTTTGAACTATAAATAGTATAACCGTAAGAGAAATGTGTCGCGTGGTAACTCTGGGTAACTCTCGTAAGACTGGGATGTTATAAATGTTGAAGTTAAGTATTATTTGAATTAAATTTTTCATTCACTTCATAATTTTTTGAGTTGAAATTTCATTTTGAGGATTAAGTGTCTGGGGATTAAGTGTCCGGGGATTATTAAGTGTCTGGGATCCATTTTGTGGGTCTTTACATTTCTGGTAAGGCAGATAAACAGATAAGCTTTTCCTAATAGGATACATGTTTCAAGATATGTATCTCTCTTCTAAAGTCCACTAATTATTGTCAAAATTGCTAGGTATTATTTTGTTTATGCAGAAGCAGCTGTATGAGTTGGCAGAAAACCTCCAAGGGCTGATATCTGAGATCAAGGATAATCTGCGCATGATGGATATTGCCAAGGTTGGCGTGTCTAAATCTTTCATTTATTTATTTTTGGTGTAATTTTTGTTCCATTATAATCATTTGCTAGACACTGGAGTTAAATTTACCATTGAAAAGTGTACAGATCCCCGTATTCAGTGATTATCGCTCACATCCCATGTTAGATATATTTTTAAGACCTCATCATATGACATGCACATTATTAGTTTTTATGTACCTGTACCACAGGTAAAGGACATGATGCTTTGCATGCGCAGCAAGTGGCATCTTGTGCTCAAATGTGCCAATGAACGTCAGGTAAGAGTTAGTAACTGTTAGTAACTTCATATCATTAACATCTCAGTCCCTTATTTAAGAATAAGAATTTGTTTATTGGCCAAGTGACACTGCAGTCGGAATATGACTTGATGATGGAAGAGACAAAATAAAAGAAAAAATAATCAGACCTATCCTATACATATGCACATACATATACACTACCCCTCATCCTCGCTTGCTCTCTCTTACACTGGCTGTCCTAGGTTCAGCTCTCATCTCGGACATGCTGTTCTTTCTCTGCATGTGGCATCTATTTACAGGCGTGGCTGCCTTGCCGTGATAGAGCCTTAGTTGAGTGAGTTAGAGCCTTTCCCCCCTCTCTTACACACTCCCTTTCTATCACACAGACCTGCCTCACAGACTGCAAAAGGACACATTCTACATTCTAGTATTGGTCCCCACATGAGCCATCCCTTTTGGATATCACTGTCATTATTATGAGCACCATTTTCCTATCATGGTGAAGAAAATTTCGATATCACAAAAAATACAAATAGACCTTCTCCACAATTTTAGTAAGATGAAAAACCTGATAAGCAAAATCACCCACAACAGTAGCTTTGAATTAAAGTTTGAAATGCATTAAACAGCCCTATGGGAGGAAAATGAAAGCAAACATACTGTGGGCTACCCATTTTCATATTATTACAGGAACAGTGTTAGTGGTGCTAAGAAAGGCAGCTGTTGTCTATTCTCCTCTCCCCCAATCCATTTCACACACCCACAATTGCAGAGTGACATTCAAATTGACTTTTTCTGTTTTTAGAGGAGCCTCTTTTCCTGCTGGTCAAAGCAGGACTTGCCAACAAAAATGAATGTGGAAAGAGTTGAAGCCTCAATGTCTGATGATGAATCAGATGAAGATATGAAGGAGGACCAGAATGTCAAGAAACTAGAAAGCACAAAAAGTAATGTGGAAATAAACTTGGATCCACCATCAGCAGCTGGTTCAGATCTCACAGTGGGTTCAACTAATACTTGCAAAAGAGAAAAGGATTGTGTAAACAGCAGGGTAGAAATGAACTGGAGTTCTGAGTGTGAGATTGACAGTGCTAGGGAAATAAGAGGCTCTGAAAAGTATCTTGTTTATCATGAGAACAGTGATGATGATGATAGTTTACCAGAGCTGAACTAGAATTATTTTGTTAAAGGTGCATTGTGATTTTCTTTTCTGCCCTTACATGATGCATGAATTTTGTCAAAATTTGTCTTTCAAGCAATGGTTGTTGATGGAGGCAGCTATAACAGTGTCATCATTTAATTCTTATCCATTTTTTTGTATGCCTTGAACAGAATCCTCATATAGCAGTTTCTAATGAAAAACAGGTTTACCTAACCTAGTTAAGAGCACAGCTTTTTCTTTATTTTTTTTATAGAAAAAGCAAATATGTATTTCCATCTCAGTTTGTACAAAATGCAACATGATGAAAGAAAATAATACATTTAAAACCCTCATCAATAACTTTTGTGAATTTTTCTGTCATCCTTTATGTTTTGTGTAATTTTTGTTTTGTAATAAACCAGAGTGAATGCATGAGTACTAGTTACTTCATCCAGTCATTTACCTGTGATCACAATTTCTTGCCAGTTTGTGTCCCTTGAAGACCAAACCAGTTTAGTTTTATGGCAGTTTACCTTCATGCCTGTGTCCCTGAATGTCATCATGCTGCTCTATGCCCTGCATAATTATGACTATCTAAGAGCAACCATATCCAGTACTCCTGGCAACAGTGCCTTATCAATGTGAATGAATGCCAGTATTCTAACAGAAATTGTTGGCAACACAAAGTGTGAACACATCTCTTCCTTGAGCATTACTCCTTACAATAGTCCACACAGTGCTAGTGAATTTTCTAACCTTATCCTTTACTTTTTATTTTTTCATCTATTGACTAGTTTCCCTACTCGTCTTCCTCTGCAGATTCATGAAACTCTCAGTTCTTGTTACCTGATTCTTTGCATTTTCTATATTTGTCTTTTACTAGTTATCAGTATGTGTGCATGAGCATTTGCAGCACTTTTGATGCATACAACTGCCAGGAGGGCTTGGTCAGCTTCAGTAATTTATGAGTATAACATAGCAATAATTAGGTACATTGAAACTAATACAGGTAGTCAGAATTAGATTTTTATTGTGCGTTTCCTAGCTTTAAAGTAGATGCGATATATATATCACAAAGTAAATACACTTACAGACTTGAACACAGCATATACATAGGCCAAAACACCACAGATATACAGACAACAACATAGCATCAAAGTCGGAACTCGCTTTCAGCCAAAGTGAATGTGGCTCCTATTCTTCTTTTTTTATTATTTCTTTCTTTCTGTTTACCCAAAATACCCGACTTCATTGAGGTTGGGTAATTACCTGTTAAAGTTTCACTGTTCACTCCATCACCATTGTGCTGCTTCAACTGTCAGGGTTATGGCCATGGGGCTAGCTTTTGCAAGTCCCAAGCCTGCTGCTTTTGCTGCGGCGAGACTGGCCATGTGGCAGCTGATTGTTCCTCAAGTGCCAAGTGTGCAAACTGTGACGGGTCTCACTTTGCTTCATCCAAGGACTGCCCAAAGTGGAAGGAAGAGGCAGCCATCCAGCGCATACGCGCGGAATTTGGTGTCTCTTACGCCGATGCTCACCGTCGCGTAGTGGGTGGACCCTCAGGAGCAACTACTGTAGGCTCCACTTTCTACTCGGCAGTTGCAAAACGACCGTCAGTGTCTGTGTCTATCCAGACAGACATGACATGGGTCTCTTTGGAGGGTCCTGTCTGAGTCCGTCAAGCTATGCCTCCTCCTGCTCCGGCTGCAAGCAGTGGTGGCTCCCAGGCATGTCAAACTTGGTGCAAACAAACCTCACCAGTCAGACCTACATGCCAACCAGAATGAAACACAAAATCTCCAAAAGGTAAAAACACTACACAGGCAAACAAGAAAGACACAAGCAAATGCAAAATCACCAGACAAACTTATTCCACAACACAAAACATCTGGGGCCGCCACAGCGGTAAACTCAGTCCTTATCTAAACCGTTTTGCCTCTTGGTGAGCAGAGGATGAACGTGGATGAGTGACCTTGCGTCGCTTTCTCCATTCTGGCGTCCCCTGCCCTCTCCTTCTTATGTGAGGTGCTCTACATCCTATCCTCACAGATAAAACGTCTACGATCCTTCATTGGAACTGTCGAGGGATCCGAGGCAACTTTGAAGAACTCCGATGCCTAGCATCTCGTTAGTCACCTGACATTACTGCTCTTCAGGAGACTCTTCTACTTTCTACCTCTTTTTCCTTCAAAGGCTTTCAAATTTTTCATCAAGACTCACAATCTGACATCCCTTCAGGTGGGGCTGCTCTTCGTCGCTCCCACCTTTTGCTTAGCAAAATAGCACTTTCCACTCCTCTTCAAAACTCCGCCTGGAAACCCCCCGGGTAACCTGCCGGTCACAAGCCCGGATGAAGGAGGAGGGTTGGGCGTGGGGTTAGCAACCCCACCCTGTAAAACAACCCTTGCTACAGAAACCGCAACTAGAACATTACCACAACGAGAGCCTGGACGGGAAGATCCCTCTTTGGAGGGGCCTATGACGCATGCTGGCGAAAGCCTTCGGGAAGTCAGCTCGCCGACCTATCTTCTCACGGTCAAGGCAAAATCCAGGATAGGGACCTGGAACATCAGAACCCTATACGAGAGAGGGAAATCAGCTCAGGTAGCACAGGAGATGAAGAACTATGGCATCAAGCTCCTTGGCCTGTGCGAGACCAGATGGAATGGTAGCGGTCAGACCAAACTCGTCAAGGGAGACTATCATCTACTCTGGACATGAAGATCCTGACCATGACCACTCACAAGGAGTAGCAGTACTGATGACACAGGAGGCTGCAAGGGCACTAATAACATGGGAACCAGTTTCCCCACGACTCATGTCAGCTCGGTTCAACTCCAAAGGAAGAAAGATCACCATCATCCAGTGCTATGCACCTACCAACGCAGCAAAAGAAGAGGAGAAGGAGGACTTTTACCACTCCCTACAAGCGCTGGTTGATCTTATCCAAGACGAGACCTGAAGATCATCATGGGCGACATGAATGCCAAAGTTGGAGATGACAACACGGACAAAGAACACATAATGGGAAAGCACGGTGCGGGCAACTGCAATGAGAATGGTGAGCTGTTCACAGACTTCTGCTTGTTCAACGACCTTGTAAATGGAGGCACAGTCTTTCCTCACAAAACCATTCACATGTCCACCTGGACTTCGCCAGATGGAAATACAGAAAACCAGATCGATCACATCACCATCGATCGACAGTTTAGAAGGAGTCTGCTGGATGTCAGAGTAAAGCGAGTTGCAGATGCAGCCACAGACCACCATCTACTTGTGGCAACCACGAAGATAAAGCTGAGGTCCTTCCATGAATCATCAGACAGACCGCACCACAAATTCAACGTGCAGTTCCTCAGAGATCGGAAAAAACAAGAAGAGTTCAACTGTGAAGTAAAAAACAGGTTTGCGGCACTGGAAGGACTCTTGGAAGAAACAGTGACCAACCACTGGACAAGAATACAAGAGACCTGGAAAACTTCCTGCACACACGTTCTGGGGAAGAAAGGAAACAGCATAAGGAATGGCTGAATATAAAGACCTGGCAAAAAATAGAGAAAAGGAAAGAGCTGAAGCAGAAGATCAACCAATGTCAAGACCAGCAGGAAAAAGAAGAACTAAGAGCAAAATACTGGGAGATAAACAGAGAAGTAAAAAAGAGATGACAAGAGACAGTTCACACACAAGATGGCAGAAGAGGCAGAACAAGCAGCTGGGCAAAATAACACAAAGAGACTATACGAAATTACAAGAACTCTGGCAGGAAGAAAAAACACCAATGTGTGCAGACCAATAAAGGATAAGAATGGCAGCGCCATCACCGGAGATGCAGAACAAGGATCACGCTGGGTGGAACATTTTGATGAAATACTTAACCGACCATCACCAACAACCACCGTGGACATTCCCCCAGCCGCCGAACAGCTTCAAGTAAACACCAGCCCACCAACCAAGGCAGAAATCATCAATGCCATCAAGTCCTTGAAGTCTGGCAAGGCGGCAGGCCCAGATGGCATTCCTGCAGAAGCACTAAAGGCAGATCCAACAGCCGCAGCAGAGATGTTACACCCACTGCTGAAGAAAATTTGGGAACAGGAACAGGTTCCAGCAGACTGGAAGCTTGGCTACCTAGTAAAGCTACCCAAAAAAGGCGACCTTACACAATGCAGCAATTGGCGTGGGATTATGCTGTTGTCCACTCCTAGCAAGGTGCTGACCAGAATCATCCTGGAGAGACTAAAAAATGCCCTAGACAAGAGACTGATGCAAGAACAGGCAGGCTTTCAGCAGGGGAAATCATGCATAGACCAAATCGCTACACTACGAAATATTATTGAACAGTCCATTGAATGGCAGGCACCACTATACATAAACTTTGTGGATTTTGAGAAAGCCTTTGACTCCGTAGACAGGGAAACCATCTGGAAACTGATGCAGCACTACGGATTTCCACCAAAGTTCATTGCCATCATCCAGCAGCTGTATGAGGACTCGAAATGCCAGGTGATCCACAACGGAAAGCTGACTGACCCCTTTGCAGTGAGGACTGGAGTGAGGCAAGGTTGTATGCTCTCACCCACAATCTTCCTGATCGTCATAGACTGGATCATGAGAAGAACAACCTCTAACAGTAACACGAGCATTCAGTGGACCTTCGCCAGACAACTTGAAGACCTCGACTTTGCAGACGACATCAGCCTGCTGTCCCACAAACAACAACACGCACAAACAAAGCTCACTCGACTCGCAGAAGAAGCAGCGATGACGGGCCTGACCATCAATATCAAGAAGACGGAAGTAATGCGGGTCAACAACAAGCAAGAAGCCCCACTACAACTGCATGGGGAATGAATTACAGAGTCTGACCGTTTCACCTACCTTGGCAGCATAGTCAGCAAAGATGGAGGTTCAGATGAGGATGTAAGAAGCCAAACAAACAAAGCCAGGCTTGCATTCCACACCCTACGACCTATCTGGAACTCCAAAGCTCTATCTTTACACACCAAGATCCGCATCTTTAACACAAATGTAAAGGCAATACTTCTATATGGATCCGAGACATGGCGGGTGACAAATTCCATTACTAACAAGATACAGACATTCGTCAACAGATGTCTGCGCCACATCCTCAACATCAGATGGCCCGAGAAGATCTCCAATACAGACCTGTGGGAGAGAACCAATCAAAAACCTGCCAGCCACGACATCAAGAAGCGGAACTTGGGCTGGATTGGTCACACCTTACAAAAGCCAGCCGACAACTTAACAAGACAAGCTCTGGGCTGGAACCCACAGGGGAGGCGCAGGGTTGGGAGACCCAGAGAGACGTGGAGGAGATCAGTCCACAGAGAGGCAGAGACAGCTGCCATGACATGGTCCCAACTAGAAAGGAGTGCCCAGAACCGGGTCCGTTGGCGGGGCGTGGTTGCGGCCCTACGCTCCACTGGGAGCATACAGGAATAATAATAAGAAGAAGACTCCTCTTCAAGCTGTTGCTACCCGGGTTACACTGGGCAAGACTATCACTATTTCGTGTGACTATCTTCCTCCATCCGCTCGGATCTCCCGACAAGACCTTGAGGGTCTTCTGACCCAACTTCCTTCTCCCGTCCTTCTTTTAGGGGACTTTAACGGGCACCACCCTCTATGGGGCGGGGATTCGATTGACCCTAGGGGAGAGTTGTTGGGATCATTTTTTATGGAAAGTGATCTCTGCCTCTTAACCGATGGCTAAAGCACTTTTTGTCGCCCATCCAGCAACACCGTTTCAGCAATCGATCAGTCAGTAGTCAGCCCAACAGTATTATTAGATTTTACCTGGACTGTACACGACGACCTATGCGGCAGTGATCACTTTCCAATAATTTTACGGTTTTTGAATACTCTGGAGCAGGACGATAATTTTTGTAGTGGCGTGTGGAACTTGACTAAGGCAGATTGGCCTGCCTTTCAGGTCAGGCCCTCTGCCCCATCCACCTTTGTTGTAGTGCTAGTTTTCATTTAGATTACTGTGATAGTGACCAGGATCACCCTATAAAGATTTTTACGACCGTTTTAGCTGAAGTAGCTTCGGCAATCATTCCAAAGAAAGGGACACAGAAACACCATCTACTTGTCCCTTGGTTTAATGAAGAGTGCAGGGTGGCCCAACATGCTCGGAAGAAGACCCAGCGCCTTGCCTTCCGCCAACCCACTCTGGAAAATGTAGTTAAAATGCAGCAGAGCACAAGCTCGTTTTATTTTCAAACAAAGCAGAAAATTTGCGTGGCAGAGGTTTGTATCATCATTATCCTCCCACACCAACTCTCAGGCGGTGTGGACGGCCATGAGAAAAATAAAGGGAAGGTTTCAGGATGGTTCAATAGGCCACCTATTGGTAACCTCCAGGTTGGAGACTCTGTCCTCACAGAGGCATGAGATGCTGCTAATACTTTGGCATCCACCATTGCTCAAAACTCTTCTTATCACTATTCTCCGGAATTTCAGCGCCTGAAGTCTGTTCAGGAATCCTCTTGCTGTAATTTTTCTTCTGATAACTCTGAACAATACAACAAACCCTTCTCTCTTAAAGAACTGCAACAGGCCCTTCAGAAGTGCAAGGACTCTGCACATGGCCCAGACAACATTTCTTATAAGCTGCTGACTCATCTCCCACAGGCCTCTCTCAGTCTCGTTCTAAACATCTCAACAACTTTATTTGGGTGTCCGACTGTTTCCCTCCCTCGTTGAGAGAAGCTGTCGTGGGGCCCATCCCAAAACCTGGCAAAAGTTCTTCTGATCCCAACTCTTACCGTCCTATCGCTGTCACTAGTTGTTTGTGCAAAACATTAAAACTCATGGTGAATGCCTGGCTCAATTGCTATCTCGAATCTCAAGGTCTACTTTCCAACCTGCAGTGTGGCTTCAGACAATACCGCAGCACTCTGGACCATCTGGTCCGTTTTGAAACTTTTGTTAGAGATGCGTTTGTCAACAAAGAACATGTCTTGGGAGTTTTCTTTGACTTGGAGAAGGCGTACGACACTACCTGGAAGCAAGGTATTTTGTTGGAGCTTCATGCCTTGGCTTCCGGCGTTGTATGCCTCTCTTCTTCAAGAACTTCCTTTCTCAACGCCTCTTTCAAGTTCGTATAGGGCCTATCCTGTCTGATCCTCAGGAACAGGAAATGGGCATCCTACAGGGCAGCCTACTATCACCTACTCTTTTAAATATTAAAATAGACTCCATCTTGAAATATGTCTTGGTTTGGCGGCCTCGTTGTATGTAGACGACATTGCTCACTGCATCCGAGGCCGATCCCTACCGTGTCTCGAGCGCCTGCTTTAGCTGTGCACTGGGTGACAGAAAATGGCTTCAAATTTTCTCCTACAAAGTCAGTATGAATCCAGTTTTGTAAACTACGAGGCATGTTTCCAAACCCATTTATTACTGTCAACGGCACGGTACTCAAAGTGGTCCAGGAAGTAACATTTCTTGTGGTCATCTTTGACCGAAAACTATATTTCTTTCTCACATCAAATCTCTACGCCTTTCCTGTCAGAAAACCTTGGACGTAGTTGGAGTAGTTGGCCATGTCAGCTGGGGGGGGGGGAACCGCACGGTCCTGCTTTGCCTGTATCGTGCCCTGGTCCGCTCCAAGCTAGACTAAGGATCCATTATCTATGGCTCTGCTCGAGAGTCCTATCTCAAATTTCTTGATCCTATTCACCACCAAGGGCTCCGAATCTGTTTGGGTGCCTTCCGCACCACTCCTGTAAAAGTTTATATGCAGAAGCTGCTGAGCCTCCACTTTCTCTCCGTCTTCTGCTTACGTGCTGTTTTCGAACCTCAGCGTGCTGCCCTGTATGCCATTCGTACCAAGGAGCAAAAACCAGTATCACTCCGTGTTGCACCTCATTTACAAGCAGCTGGAGTAAATATTCAGCAGGTACTCTCCCTCTATTGCCAGCTCCTCCTTGGACCCTTCCTGTTCCAGAGATCCGTCTCGATCTTTCAGCTTTCAGAAAAGGTGACACTTGTGACCTCATCTTTCTCCAGTGTTTTCAAGAACTTCTTTCTGACTATCCTGGATTCTTTTCTGTCTTCACAGATGGCTCCGAAGTCCCAAACGGTGGGACTGTAGCTGCGGCAGCAGTTCCGTCCTGCCAGCGCAACAGGCTTCTTCTGCCCGACTTGTGGATGGCTGCTCTATTTTCTCTGCGGAACTTCACGCCATCTTGCTAGCCTTGCAGCATGTTCACCACTCTTCGGAGCAAAACTTTCTGATCATCTCAGACTCGTTAACTGCTCTCCAAGCCCCTCTCTCCCAACGTTCTGACCACTCCCTCGTTGTCCAGATTCATACGATCCATGCAGCTCTACTCCAACAGAAAAAAGACATTGTTTTCATTTGGGCTCCTGGCCATGCTGGTAGCCTGGGCAATGTTCGAGCGGACCAAGGCTGCATGTCAGTCTCCTGGTAAATTACACTCGATAGTATCAGCAGACTGTAAATCTATCCTCTCGGCCTATGTTCAGTCCTTGTGGCAACGCCAATGGGACACTCTGGGCCAGAACAATTTACGTGCCACCCTTCCCTCTCTTTCAGACCACTTGCCTTCATGCCGTCCAGTGCGGCGGGAGGAGGTAGTCCTTACTAGACTAAGGTTAGGACACACCTATGCAACGCAGTTGCACCTCTTACATGGTGAACCACCACCAATCTGTCCTTGGTGTCAAGGAATTTTTAATGTTTCGCATGTTCTAATTACTTGTCGTGGTCTCCAGAGTATCCGCCAGCAGTTGTTTTTTTTACTGCAGGCTCCTTGTTTTCTTTGTTTAGGTCCGTCCCATCGGCAGCTATTTTTACTTTTTTAAGACGGATAGGGCTTTATCATAAGATTTACGCTTTTTATGCCCTGATAGTTTCTGGTTTTTGGTTTGTTGGTGGCCTTTTTCGGCCACAACACTCCTTTTACATGTTACCCACTCTCTTATGTTATTCCTGCTTTGTGTGTGGGCTTTTATTTTATTTTTTTTCTATGTTACATTTATATCACTTGGTTTTTTTTATCCCTAAACATTCTAAAGTAGGATTACTTTTCTCGCCGTGAAATAGCCTTAGTTGCTGGCACGGCGTTTAACACAACCAACCAACCAACCAACCAACGTGAGGCCCATAGAGACCCTAATCGTTTCTTCTTATTCCTTTTCGCCCCCAGTGCAGCACAGGGCCGCAACTACACCACGCCAGTGGACCGGTTCTGGGGCTCCCTCCCCAGTTTGGTCCATGTCATTCCAGCTGCCTTATCGCCGTGGAGCGATCTTCTCCACGTCTCTCTGGGTCTCCTAACCCTGCGTCTCCCCTGTGGGTTCCAGCCCAGAGCTTGTCTTGTTAGATTTTCGGCCGACTTTCGCAGGGTGTGGCTGATCCAGCCCCACTTTCGCTTTTTGTATGTCTTCGCTGGCAGGTTTTGGTTGGCTCTCTCCCACAGGTCTATATTGAAGATCTTCTCGGGCCATCTGATGTTGAGGATATGGTGCAGACATCTGTTGATGAATGTTCGAATCTTGTTGGTGATGATGTTTGTCACATGCCATGTGTCAGAGCCATATAGACGGACAGGCCTTACGTTTGTATGGAAGATGGGATCTTGGTGTGCTGAGATAATGCCTTGGAGTTACAGATGGGTCGCAGAATGTGGAATGCATGCCTGGCTTTATTTATTCGGCTTCTTATGTCTTCATCTGCACCTCCATCCTTTGACGATGCTGCCAAGGTAGGTGAATCGTTCGGTCTCTGTAATACACTCCCCGTGTAGTTGGAGTGGGGCTTCTTGCTTGTTGTTGACCCGCATTGCCTCTGTCTTCTTGATGTTGATTGTCAGGCCAGTCGTCGCTGCTTCTTCTGAGAGCCGAGTGAGCTTTTTCTGTGCGTGTTGTTGCTTGTGGGACAACAGGCTGATGTCATCTGCAAAGTCGAGATCCTCACTACTTTGGTGGAAATCCGTAGTGTTGCATCAACTTCTAGATGGTATCTCTGGCTACGGAGTCAAATGCCTTCTCAAAATCCACAAATGTCATGTAGAGTGGGGACTGCCATTCGATGGACTGGAGCGGGGAACGTGATAGTCTCCTATGTGTGCTTATAAGTCCTGACCAGACTTTAGAGTGAAATTTGACACATCGAACCTGTTAAGGTGTGTCTATGTTAACTTTTGTCTTTAAACGGTGGTTGATATCTTTTGAATGTTGTAAATTAATGGTGGAATTTTTCATTTGAGAGGGTGATTATAGTTTTCTGTATGAGGTAAACAGCTGAAAGTAGGTTATTGGTTGGGGGTAATGGTTTAGAAATTGATATACCAATGTTTAAAGATTGTAATTTTCTGTCCGGGTTTTTTGTCTTTATTCATTCCTCTGGCGATTTACTGAATGTTCGTCGGCTGTCGGTGGTTGGATCGTTCCGAGCTTCGAAAAGGGCAACGCCTGCTGTATGTTTGTCGGCTTTCGGTGGTTGGATCGTTCCGAGCTTCGGAAAGGACTACGCCTGTTGTATGTTCGTCGGCTGTCGGGGGTTCGATCGTACCTAGCTTCGGAAAGGACAGCGCCAGGAGCAGAGACTGTTGGGTGTGGTTTGATTTTTTCTTGAGAGAATGGCTTCGTGGAGGACTGCGTCTTCAGAAGTGAATAAATATTGGACTCTAAACTGGAGAGGGAGCTGTGAATGAACCTTGGATTCTTGATTGAAAAGGGAACTGGGTAAGGGTGTTTGGACTTGAATTTAGATTTTGTTTTTTCGTGCTTTTATTTTTTTGTTATTTTTTCTTTCAAATTATATTTATCTTTAAATTTAACTGTTGTTGTATTTATTATCTCGTCCGAAAGTCACTGTAGAGTCCAAGTGACACCTGAGTTAGTTTTGCTTTTGGAATCTATGATTTGACTTGTAAGCTTGTGACTGTGACCTTTTGCTTAACTTACTTAATTTCATATCTTCTGCCGACTAACAGTCTTTTCCACAGACTTCTATGATCTCTGTGGTGGTCTGTGGTCCTTTCGTTTGAGAGCGCCATTTTGATCTCAGTCACGTTTCTTATTCTTCGCACGTCGACCACGAGATGGACCTGGTGCAGTGCGGCATAGCCTCTGCTTGCTGTGCAGGGCAGCAAAAACTATACAATTATCAGCAAAACTGTTTGATCCGTGGAAAGATTTATTCCGAGTATTCTTGTTCTCTTCTTTGTAATGACATCCTCGATGATAATAAAATGCAGATCTAAACTGTAAATCTTGGAATGGAAAGAAGTGAAACGAGGTTGAACGGACCTCTAGTCTTCCATTTCTTTTCTGTCCACAGAACTTTTCCCATTATGTAATATGAACTCTGTGCATTTATTTTGATTGCACAGACTTGTAGGACAATGGAGTACTTTGTTCGGTTAATTGTTAATCAGACAGCACAACACTTTATTCCATTATCCCTTTTTCTTTTCCTGTCCGTTTGGTTGGTTTCTACAATTCATCATCATCATCATCATCTACGTAGAAGATATTTGACTTGCGGATTTTACCCCAGAGCATCTTTATTTTAGTTTTTATTTAACCCATTATAACATACATTCCCAGTGGTTATATAAGATAGACAGTTATGCTGTGGACGTGTTTACCAGGTTATTTGATATGTAGGTCAGACCAGTTTTATGCCACGAAGCAGAAGTATAGGGCCTCAGTGAAAGTGTTTGTATGGAAATTGAAAAAAAGACTTTTGGGTGTGGACACTCGAACTCCTAATATGATGATATATGGTGAATTTAGAAGACTTACACTTTTTATTAAAGTATACTTAAGTTGTGTGAGGTAAATGTTTTAAGCAAAGGATTATTGATTATCCCTGGCAAGAATGGAATTATATCACCAATACCAGGGAAAGATTTAGTTTCTATAAGTCAGTTGAATCTGCGCTAAACAGGGAGACTTATTTCAATTTAGATTTAATAGATTCACTAGAAATGCACTGGTGCGACTTCGATTTGCAATTTCAGATATTATGTCACTTGCCTGGAGATATAAAGCCCTATGTGTCATATCAATTTTCATCTTATATTATGCTGTCTGTGTCTGATAGATCTATGAAAGTTTTACAACAGACCTAATAGCTTTCAACAACTGATGCTGTGTCAACAACAACAAAATATTTTGTAACCTTGGTAAGTTTTTACAACTAGCGACAAAGAAAAGAAACACTACTGTGCACATATTCTTCGTCTAATATGTAATATAAAGTTGCCTGTAATACCTTGTATGCCAATCTTTTTGTCATGGACCCAAAGGCCTAACAAAATAAGCAGCAGAAACAAGAAGATGAACCGTGCAACACGTAACCCTATGCGACATCACGTCAAACCTGGCATGAGCGGAAGTTTAATGCCTGCGTTCAGTGGATAGTCAGCTCCACGTGACCGCATTAATCACGAGATTTCACGCGTAGCTACGGCGAGAGCGGAGTAGTTTTTCCACAGCGAGCATTGTTGAGCATTGAGCAGGTAAATTGTAAAAACACAAGCGACCTCATTGTGTTGTTATATGGGACATTTTTTCCTTTTTTTTTTTGAAGGTTACCTCTGCAGCGCCCAGGTAAATTTCAGAAAAGCCTTTTACTTAACTGGAGCAGTGGTTAGAGTCGTCGCAACTGAGTGCTGATGGGCAAGACAAAAGTAAGCCTTTTGTTCCTCTTTTATTTAATAATGCAGTCACGTAATAAAAACATGCGTGAACAGCAGTCCAAGCGCAGTTCAGTAAATATTACTTATAAAAGCTAAGGAACAACTTTCTTATAGGGGGGGGGGAACACGGCGGCCATTACAGAAATCGCTCGCGTGCTCGCTGCACTCAATTGCCCAATTGTACCTAATAAACTAAACCTAAACCTAACCCTACCCCAAACCTCTGACAAAATAACATAGACCAGCCTATGACGTCACATCCCCCCTATAAGAAAGTTCTGCCAAAGCTAAAATTAATGAATTTTTTTTATTTTATTTTGTTAGCGTGAGGTAGCAGGTATTATGGTCCTGCCGGTTGATTCTATCCATGACGTCCTGTATCACAGGCAATAGCCAGTTACATCCGGCGGGCTGTTGCCATGGGAATTTCCCGTCTGTCACTTGATTTCTGTAGTAATAAAGGATTTTTGTAACGTTCAAGCTTACGTTGAAATGACGAGAGGTGGCATTTGGCGAAGTCTGCGCCAGAAAGGTTTTAGCCGTCCATTTTATAACGTTTTGTTGAGTACTAGTGTGGTTTTGTTTTATTGTCTTCTGTGACTCAAAAAGTTGCAAGGCCTTTAAAGGCCCTTACAGAGCCTTTCATTGTCGAATTTCTTCACTCTCATGTATTAAAACGGGTAAATGTATGTTTTTGTAGCCCTATGATTCTTAAAGCATTTCTAAGATTTTCTGCCACAGGTGACATGTCTTCGCATGTATGAAAAAGATAATGACCAACTTTGATTTCTCAGCCATAGCTTTACATGACCTTGTAAATATGGCCGGCTGCGTCTGCATGTGTAGAGACTGCATTATTTTGGCTAAAGATCAAGTTAGCCTTCCTCCACTACACCCCCGTGTCTTCTCTATGACCCGCTTCCCCTCCCCCACCCCACCCCCGCCTCACCAGTCTTCTAGCATAAAGACTTCTTGATGACTTGATGTCAGTCCACTTCTATCGACAAACACGCCATCGACATTGCGCGTGCATTTTTAGTAGGAAGTGATGTGATCGTCCGTCAGCTCTGACGAGAAAACTATGCGCACAATTATAGTTTAAACATACAGAAGTTCTTTGCGTACACGTTGGTGTACTTGCTACGTACGGTCAGCGTGCGGTAGTTCTGTTAAAACTATAACTGCCGCTTGCGTAATTTTAAACCGTAACTCGTATGCTGTATGCCGCTACGTGTCAGCGCGTGCATTCAAATGCGCATGCACCTGTGTATGTGCTTTGCACACAGGATGCGCGCACGTGATCCCAGTAGGTGCAGCACGACCAGTATTTATGAAATAACGACATCTCAAGTCCACGCGGGTCACAGACTTGCGCGGTGAGGAATGAGGGGGGGGGGAGAGGAGCGAATTCTGAGGCAGCTGTCGCCAGCTATAGGTGTCTTCAACAATACCTGTTTATATCAAAGCTGATTAAGGCGCAGGGAAATCGACTTTTATGTGGGATCAGTACGATGGGTGAAGTACCAACTCACTGACAGAAAATCGAAAGATACACAAAACGAGGTAGTACGCTTTCTGTTGGAGAGCTGGGTTTTGAGCGAGGTCTTAATTCGGATCTTTTTTGTTTTGTTTTAACTTTCAAACATTTCCGTCGGCTTGTATGTATGAGAGTTCTGTAAAATAAATCTGAAGTCGTCGGTCTTACGTGGCAAGTCGAATGTTCATACTACACTTACGGTCTTCCGTCTTTGGATTAGATCTTGACTTCGGCCATGGTCCCACCATGTATCAGGCCTAGTATTAGTTTTCATGCGAGGTCTCGTGCAAGCTGACGTTGCCAAGTGTGTGAAGCTGACATGACGAGAGGCTGCATATCGGGGTCGCCAATCGAAGAGAAAATGACAGGAGGTAGGATTTATATAATTATGTATATATAAATGCTCGCCACGTGTCACATTATGTAAAAGTCATAATCCACACAGCTTAATAGCCGTCTGAGTCGCGAGGGACACTGATTCACTGGATGTCATCACGACTGGACTGACCTGTCACTTCTGGTTTTGAGGCTTGCAAATAGATGGTATTGCCAGTTTTAAAACGGCAGGAAGTTATAGTTCACTGTTACCGATGGCCCCATTAGAACGTAGGGTGTACGTACTTCCTGGGACGTGTTTAGCCAGTGCGAAGTCAGGGTCAGGGTTCCCAATCGCTCTAACAGGATGTTTATATGAAATATTCACATTTCAGTAAGCTATATGTTAGGATCCAGCCAGAGAGATTGTGCTTTCGGCCCCAGGAAGTCGTCACTAGATGACCCGCTTCTTTCGCTGCCATTCAGTGTGACAACTACCATCGAGATGTGAACCTTGCTTACGGAATCGAGGCGACGGATCCAGGCGTTCGAAGTGTGGTGCTTCAGAAGACTTCTCCGGATCTACTACAAGGAGTAAAAGACAAACGACTTCGCGCCCAGCCTAGTCACCTGTCTGGTAGATCTCCAGGAGTCTCTGCTGGTTACCGTCAAGCAGCAGACACTGAAGACGGTCCTCCAAGGTTACTTTAAAGGCAGTCAACGTCTGGGGGGAAAAAAAGAAGAGCTGGGGGACGAATGTGAAGGAGCGGACAGGCTGTCCACTTGGGGAACAAGACCGGCCCCGCTGACGTAAGTTCACCTCTGCTGCGTCGCATTGTCTCCCAACGACTGGTTCCTCTAGTAATAGTTAAGGGATGACACAAAGAAGAAGAATTTATAGCAAAAACTGCCATCGCTTAACTTTTTATAAAAAATATTAGTGTTTCCAGCATGCTTCAAATACTTGTGCCTCTGGAAAAATAGTCACCCTTTCTATCGAAACCGTGCAGTAATAATAGAACTCTTCATGTGCTTTCACTACCTAGAAAAAATTCTTTCTCTTTGCTACAAGCAAAAGAAATGGTTTACAAAGTACGCTATATATATATATATATTAACCAGATAGCCGAAAGCTGTGAATTCGCCATTGAATACTATGTCTTTATGGTTACAATACAGCCATTTGGTTTGCTAGAGCTTTTACGTAAAGCCCGTTTCCCTTTCCATTTACTTTTCACCGTATTAACACTTCTGAGAGGCGCAGGGTGTACGGACTCGTTTTTGTCGCCTAAAATTGGAGAAGGGGGGGAATACAAAAGACAGCGACCTTTGAAAGCATGTGACAACTGCCTCCATCGGATCCAGGGACTTCGCAAGCGGTTTCCATGGCAACCATTCTGCATGAATCTCATTATCATTCTGCTCCTCCATTTTCGTCGTAGAAGCTCCGCCCCCATCCCGACTTTTTTCATCGTTCCTTCTTTGCATCAGCCGAGCGCCGCGCCGACCCACACCACACGCCTAGCGCCCATCGACGGCTGCTTTGCTTGCGGTTCCCGCGCAGTAGCCTTCGTCGCTCGCCATTCGTATGTACGAAGCTTGTGCACAGCAGACTTACCATCTGCTAGCGGTAATCGGTGATATACGAACGTTTCGTCAATCAGTGCTCCGCTGAAGGAGGGCCCAGCACTGGGTGCCCCTGCTGATGTGCTGGCTTGCACTGAAAAGGGTTGCGTCGGTGGGGACCTAGAGACATCCTCCCGGTCTCCTGCCTGGCCAGCTGTTCTTCCAGCGCAGCCAGACTCGGCCTTGTGAATCTGGTGTGAGGTCAGCCAGTCACACCAACCACTTGTTTAACATCGCCGCGACAGCAGCGATGACTGACCACTGCGCTGCGGAGAGTGAGAGGGGGGTTGTAAGAACAGTCTTGGCCGGTCATCTTTCCTATTCGCCCGGATCGTCGCCTGTCGCCTTCGTTGTTGCCGCTGCTTGTGGTGCTTTTGAGGATGCTTAGACTCAGGTCGTGTTGTCAAGGCCGCGGCAGAGCATAGTGTGACGTTGAAATTCATTAGGACCCCCTAGCCCCCGCCCGACCACCACCTCCAAAACGGCGTCCTCGAGACTTATTATACTGGCGAAAATCTGACAGGAAATCAATTGGGGCAAGTCCTGTGCATTTTTAAAAAGTCCAGGCTATTGTCTTGTTGTTTAGTTAATTCGTAGCTTTCCTTTCTTCTTCGCCTTAGTGCATGCTGAAGATTAGTAAAAAGAAGCTTTGACTGTTGTAAGTACAGCACGGATAGTTCTCTCCAATGTTCTAAATTATTCTTTTTCGAGGTCAGTGAGTACATATTTCACTCATCGAATTTAATTGTGAGCAACGACGTGGCCTGTGCAGAAGACTGTAGTGATGTCCGCTGAGGTTTTAAACAGTCTTTAACCATCCTTGCTTCGGTCTAGCATTCGCTGGCTCGAAATACCAGCAGAGTAGTCAGCGTCTTCTGTCTAGTGTACAGTAGTGTGTTTAGAGAAGTATAGTGTATTATGTATATTGTATGCATATTTATAGTGTATGTAGGTGAATGGTTAGTGTCTGCATATGTCATCAATATATTTTCCCTCCCTTTAAGGAATAAGCCTTTTCGGCGCTAGCGATACTTCAACTTTTATTTTTTCTGCTGTTGTTGTCTTTGTGCGTTCGTTTAGCAGTTTTATGTCCGCTCTCACTGCTTTACTACTTCTAAATATCTACTGCTTTAATACTTTCACATATCGTATAACACAATGCTAGTCCTTTGTCACAACCTCCCCCCACCACTTTCCGTTTATTGCTACTTCCTTGCTCGTCTTCCTTTGCAAACTCGTGATACTCTCAGTCCTTGTTACTTGGTTTTTCTTTGCGTTTTCTATATTTCTTTTATTCATCAGTGCTGTTATTTATCCTTCCGTTCATATGTTTGTTTTTCTGTCCCTCGTATATTGTCCATGTATCGTTCTTGTTCTTTAGCGCTGCGAGAATGTGAGTTAGGGTGTGAGTTTACACAGAATTAGAGTGTGAGTTTACGCTATACAAATCTTAATTATTATTATTTAGCATATACTGACGGTGCCCTTTTGAAACTTAGTAACATCAAGCTGAACACCAGAAAGTACCTTTCTCACAAAGTAAGAGGTGGGATTTCTGTTTCCATAGTTAGTTCCAGGGTTATCTTTTCATCGACGCATGTCTACCAAAACATTGTCTTCTAAAATCCAGCAGAAGATATCGAAAGATTTTGGGGTATTTAGAAGTACATAGTTTTCTAAACCTTTTTTTTTTGCCCCCACGCAAAGAGGCAGGCGCATGCGTCAGCAGATAGATAAGTAATAACGTGGTCAGAGGGCAAGCCACACCTCAATGCTGGTTGGAAAAAGCCAATTCTTGTGCAGATGTATGCAGATTTTCAGCAAACGCTAACGGTGCAGCAGAAAGCATTTAGTATTCCCAGTCCGAGAAGCAGACCGCCATTTCATTCGTTCGTTCATTCCGAACAGCAGACGACAGTGCGTTCTTTCACGCTTTGTTCTCCCTCGAGCCTTTCGCTCAGCGTACTCTCCAGTGCTAGAGGCTGTGATCAGTTTTCCAATTCTGTAACGAAATTTACGTAAAAATTTAAATATTGACATTTTAATGGATAGTAGTTTTGCACTCCTACAGCGCTTTTCCGCGCGTGGAGGCGGCTCAATACGCTGTTTGCGAAAGACCACAAACGAACCGACAATCGACCATTCAAGAAACGCAACCATCAGTACCACAGCAAACATAAACGAAATGCATGGGTGAAGATGAACTGAGGAGAAATACTACGATTATTTATGAAAGTTATTTCATAAAGAGATGGATTTTGACGTTAGACTTTAAAAGCTTCGAATGTAGACACAGCTCGAAGAGAAAGGGGAAGAGGATTATGAGAAAGGCAGTTCCCTGAATTTTTCCTGTGAGTGTAGGGCTGAAGAAACGGACTCCATTGGTAGGGGATCGGTATCTCAGACTGGTATGTTGTTCCGAGGCCGTGAAGACAACGGTAGCAAAGTGTGACGATCTTGTAATCCCTGAGAGCTGTGCCGGGTGGTCCGTGGAGCTCGCGGAGGGGTGTAACATGGTCTGCTTTTCGCCTACGGAAGATATCAATTCGGATTCGGAAACGAGGCTGCGCCTGACAGGCTGAGTTGCTTTGTTCTCCTGTGAATTTTTACATTTTCTCGTGCAACCTCTTTGTTCTTCGTACCCATAGGTTTCTTATAGTTGCAAGTTGTATTTGTTTCTCTTAAGCTTTCCTCTGTTATTGTTTTACTATCTGTAATTGCCTTGCTTTTATGTTTTTGTTGCGGACTTTACTTTTAACGGTTACGTTCTCGGCCATTACATAGATTTTAGATCTAATTCTTTATCTCGCTTTCCTGTTGCTTATTCTGTTTGTCCTTCTCTGAAGTTAGCTTAACTTTAAATCTTTATCAGTTTTAATATCTTTTATCGTTTTCGTCTTATTGTATTTTTTGAACTCGTGCTGCATTTTATTTTTATGTCATAGAATTATGACAAGACAGTTTGTCTACTCGACAACTCAATTATCATTATTGAATCCCCTTGCAACTCTTCCACTTCCAGCCTGTTTAGTTGACACTTTGAGAAGATTTTCCCTTTATTATGATTCTATTAATGTTGACAGCCCATTGAAACAACAGATTCGAATCCGTCGCTATCGTGCTGGTCGCCGTAAGCAGCGTCCTTTGAAAAAATCTGCTACTCGTAGTTATTCTGTCTCGTGCCCCCCTTCACCTGATTCTGAGTCTGACTCCGGTTTTGTGAAAGCTTCGCTGTGTGTCAACTCTCTGCTGAATCATGTTTCCCCTACACAGCAGCATCAGCGTCAGCGTGGACGTGATGAGAGTGAACCAGTTGGGTCGAATAACTTTACACCAAACCAACATGGTCGTCTGAGAACAGGAGACTGCCAAGTTTCCCGCACACCACAACTGAACACTCGCCTCCACGTTGGGCTTTTCAACGCCCAGTCTGTATCTTCTGCACAACAGTCACTGAAGCGAGCTGAAATCGTAGAATTTGTCATAGACCGCCGCCTTGATATTTTCATCATCACTGAGACGTGGCTTAAACAACATGGCGACGAGAGCGTGTGTGTCGATCTTACTCCAGTGGGCTACTGCCTGAAATCTTTCCCCCGCCCTACACGTGGTGGTGGTATTGCTATAATCTACAGATCATCACTTGCCAAGTACCTGTCTTTTACTACTGCCGTATCGTTCCCTCACACGTCTTTTGAATTTGTACGTCTCCTCTTCGGCTCCTCATTGCTCGATGCACCTGCTCTGCATCTACAGACCTCCTCCTAGCGCCAGGAACAAACTTACAGCCTCTACATTTTTCTCAGAATTCCACGATCTCTTGGATTATAGCAATGCACTAACTGGACCCGCAATTCTCCTCGGAGATGTGAATGTGCACTTCGACAACAGTTCTCACCCTGACACTGTCAAACTGTCCGAAATGTTGCACACCTTTCGTTTTGTCCAGTCCGTGTCGCAACCAACTCACAAAAGAGATCACATCCTGGACTGGGTCATACATCGACCTGATGACCACTTAGTCCAGTCAGTTGATGTTTCCCACGATCTCTCATCTGACCACTACTCAGTACTAATCGAACTGGATCGCAAATGCCCATCATCGGCGCCAGTTTTCAGACCCACTCGGTCATTACAAAATGTGGATAGACTAGCATTCAAAGCACAGCTTCAGATGGCGCTCCTCCAACCACCTTCTGCCGAGCAACTTGACTGTGTTTTGCGTCGAGTAGTTGATGACCATGCCCCTGTGTCTCGACGTCTGATGCGCCAGTCTAAATGTGCGCCTTGGCATTCACAGATCCGTGTCGAACTCCGTGACCTGAAGCGCACGCGCCGGCGAGCTGAACGTGTTTGGCGGAAGACTGGACTCGCCATCCACAAAGAAATTTATAATGCCGCAAAGCGAAGCGTTGCAAAATGCATTTATGCGGCTAAAGCATCATATCTTCAGGGCCAAATAATTAACTGCACCTCCTCCAAAAAGCTCTTTGCCATCTGCTCTCAAATGACTGGATCTAAGACAGCAACACCACTGCCTACTGCCTACCCTGCTTCACTGCTGCCGCAAGTTTTTAGTGATTATTTCACCAGCAAGATATTGGACATTCGATCATCTTTAGACTCTGTTTCAGTGCTTGACAGCATCTCCTGTGATGTCCTCCCAGGATGCTCCATGTCCAAGTTCCTACCAGTCTCTGAGACCGATGTGAAAGCGGTTATCCTAAAAGCTAAACCAACAACTTGCGAGTTAGATCCGATGCCCACAAGCCTTCTGCTCGAGTGCCTAGATACTCTACTTCCTGCCATCACTAATATTGTAAATGTCAGCCTGTCGTCAGGTGTTTTCCCATCTTTGTTCAAAAATGCGGTGGTGAGGCCACTTCTAAAGAAATCCACGCTTGACGTCAATGTCCTGAACAACTACCGTCCAGTTTCCAACTTGTCCTTTCTCTCTAAGATCATAGAGAAAATAGTTTTGACACAGCTCTGGGCCTACTTACAAGAGCACCATCTTATCCCACAAGCTCAGTCGGCGTATAGACCTTTCCACAGCACCGAGACCACTCTTATTAAAGTGACAACAGACATATTATCTGCTCTTGACAGTGGTGATGTCTCTCCATTAACCCTACTGGACCTGTCTGCTGCATTTGACACTATAGACCACTCTCTGCTTCTTCACAGACTTCACACCCTCTACGGGATTTCTGGACCTGCGCTCTCATGGTTCAACTCCTATCTCACTGATAGGACCCAGACTGTGTCAGTTGATGGTCAGACATCTCGCCCTGCTTCACTTTTCTGTGGTGTTCCCCAAGGCTCAGTACTTGGCCCAGTTCTGTTCATCCTGTATACTAAGCCCCTTTCATCATGCATCCGGTCTCACCAGGTTTCTCATCAATCCTATGCTGATGACACGCAGCTTTACTGTTCCACTCCGCCGGCTGAGTCTTACTCTGCTATTAGCTCTATAGAAGCTTGTATCAGTGATGTCAAGGGCTGGATGCTAAAAAACAAGCTTAAACTAAATGATGATAAAACGGAAGCCCTCTTGTGCCATAGAAGAAGACATCAACCTTCACTCGTCAGTCTGCCCAATCACATCAAGGTGGGCGACAGCAACATCACCTTCACGTCATCCGTTAGGAATCTGGGATTTATTGTCACTGATGACATGACACTCGATAGACATGTAGCATCTGTCTGTCGGTCTGCCTATTATGAGCTCCGTAAGATCAGTGCTATCCGTCACTTTCTCTCTACACGCGCTACCAACACTCTTGTCTGTGCGTTTGTTCTTTCTCGACTTGACTACTGCAACTCCTTGCTGGCAGGCTGCCCTGACTACCTCATTCAGAGACTCCAGAGAGTACAGAACTCCGCTGCACGTCTGGTGCTTAGAGCAAGGAAACGGGACCATGTCACTCCTCTCCTTCGTTTTCTACACTGGCTACCCATCCGTTCTCGCATTCAGTACAAACTGTCTGTGCTGTGTTTTAATTTCTTTGCTGGCTCCTGTCCTGACTATTTCTCTGAACTTCTCATCCCTTACTCTCCGTCCAGACAACTACGCTCTTTGTCTGACGACCGTATCCTAACTGTTCCTGTCACCAGAACAACAACATATGGTCACAGGACTTTTGGCTACTGTGCTGCAAAACAATGGAACTCTCTTCCTTTCCATATCCGCCACCTTCCTACAACTGAATCTTTCAAATCTGCACTGAAAACGCACCTCTTCCTTGAGCATTTCTCCTAACACAGTCCGCACAATGCTCGTCCTTCTTAACCCCGCCCCCTTCCCTCTTGCTACTTTACCCATCTTTCTCGCAGAATCACTATATTTTTCTGTTCCTGTTACTTGATGCCTTTTAATGTTTTCTGTTTCGTCAGTACTGTCGTTTTCTTTCGTCCCCTTTGTTCTGTGTCTACTTAGTCCACGTCTCTTCCTCGTTTTAAGCGCTAAGAGCATGCTCTCTATGAGTGTGAATATGCGCTATAAAAATCTTCACTATTATTATTATTATTATTATTATTATTATATCACGAACAGTATCACTGAGGCCTTTGAAGTTTTCCAGTAGGCGGTTGGGGAGATCGACGAGTATAGAGGTGCAGTAATCCAGCCGGGACAACACAAGCAGGCATGAGATTTTTGTTTGTTTGTTTGTTTTGTTTCTTTCTTTCTTTTTTTTTTTTTTTTTTTTGGCGGCAGAAACAGGAAGGGTCAGATTGACATCCTGCAAAGCTCAAGGAACATGGATTTACGAACTGCCTTGATGCGAGGTCCGTGAGATAATGATGTGTTGATTATAACACCACGACTCCGGTCTGTCTGGAAAAGAGAAAATAAAGCTAGAAGAGGATGGCACACATTTCCGTTTATTTAATAATAATAATAAATGTGTTATTTGTAGGGCGCATGATAATGCTCACGAAGAAGCATGCTCTCGTGCTTGAGACAAAAACGAGACATTGACAACTAAGGATGGAAGGAGAAACAGCCATGCAGAAAGGTAACAAAAGACAAATATAAAAGACGCAAAGAGGAATCGGGGAACAAACAGTAAGGAAATCTGCAGAGGAAGACTAGTCGACAGACGAAAAAAGTTAAAGAAAGGGTTAGGCAACGAACTAGCATTATTTGCTGAGGCAGTTGGAAAGATCATTAGTTTTGTCATTAATTTTCAGTTTTTCTATGGACATCAAGGCTTTCAAGGTGAGCTAGGTGGTGCTGCAGACCTGCTGAGGAACGAGGCCAGACAATAGCAGCTGTGTATCATCAGCATACGTGCGATAGTGCAGGCCCGTGCCGAATGGTGGGACCAAATTGTTGGACGTACACAGTAAATAAGAGAGGTAAGAACAGAGCCTTCGTGCGCATCTTACTGCTAAGTAGCAAGCGAAGTTGTGCCTGCCTCTGGGTGGGATTAGTCGGGTAGGACCGGAACCAGTTGAAAACCGAAAGTAACAAAAAGACGTTAAGAAGAGTGTCATGGTCAAGTGTATCATACCCAGGCGACAATCTAGCTGTGACATCACTGCGTTTCTCTGTTGCAAGCGATTCTTTGTTATAAGCAGTCTCTTTTGCCTTACTCTGTCGAACGCCTTCTTAAAGTCAATAAAGTTATGGTACAGATCTTTACCATGCTGAAGGTGTGTTCCTCGATAAGGACTTGCAGGCAGCTCGCCTTAGCAGCAGATAAATAACACAATATTATAATTTATAATCTCCAACACTACTTTATTTACTACAAACAAACATCCACACCCTAACCTTAACCTAAATACCTGTATTGACAATTATAATACTCTAAGAAGCTGAAATCCTCCCTGCAGCTCAGCTCTCGGCCCTCCTTAACGTATGTGACTTTTGTCGCTACATCTCCGTCTCTTCCGAAGTGAAACGGTAACAAGAATGCGAGCCACGTGTTTCCCCTGTTTTTATGTGAGTTATGTGTGCTGTTTTTAGGATTCGCGCCGTTCCTTCCACATAAACTCTTGCCATAATGCAACGATTCTGAGTATGACGGCTATGGATTTGCCGCTTTAACTTTGTCTTCAAGTACGATCATCCCGAGGTCGTGTGATTGTTAGACGCCGTAGATGACCTATTCTCGCTAAAGAGTTTTTATAAACTGCCACGTCCACTTGATCACTCGATCAACTGGCGAACACTTTTACCGTGAAGTCCAGACGCGAAGGCAAAATGTAACACCCCATGGATTTACACGCTTAAACGGCAAAGAGATAATAGAGAGACTCTACTGCTTGCAAAAAATGTTTGTACAGCACATGGTGTCAGACGCATCGGCTATAATTCAGTTGATTCAGTCGCTGCAAATGCATTCACGCTGGGGAAAAATGGCAGTCATCGAAAGGAATAATTTAAAGATTACGTCAAACATAGTATGGGACCAAATTTGTGTGTGTGAAAGAGAGAGATGCTCGCTCAGCCGTCCGGGTATTAGGTTAGTGGTGGCTGTCGGTGCTACGAATTCCGTTCTGTTCACGGTCTGTACGAGTTGCTGGTAGCTCTTAACTGGAAAATTATAAACGAACGTTTGAGCAAGTTCCAAACACTCCGTCAAACTTGCTCAAGCATTCGTTCACATTTGTCCCGATAAGAAGGACCTTACAGGTTTTTTCAACTGTGTAGAATGTGACTGTGTGTAGGAACATTTTAGATGACCACACTTGTGCAGGAGGCGAATAGTTCAAAGATCTGTTTTGAATGACTGTCATGCAGCTGTGTGTGTGTGTGTGTGTGTCGGTTTGGGGAAGGAGTTTGGATAAGTAAAACGAGAGAGCGTGCATTTGCATGCATGTGCTTTCTTGGTTGCAGCAGCATTCGGTCATGTGCCTATCCCCAGTACTCACTTTTGCTGTCTGCCTGACATGACTTCATGTGTCCTTTGTCTCCCCACTGTCCCATATAGCGCAGTGTGTGCCACATCCCTAATTACTCTTGTTCCACTAATGCGCGTCTTTCGTTTTACGCCTCAGTATTGATCTCACATCGCAGGCCAAAGTAATTCTGGTCTTTCAACAGAATCTCGCCGACGCTACACTCAAGAACATTGACTGCTCCAACACCAGCCGAAGTGCATGCCGGAGAATTCTGTATTCTCCATTATTATTTGTGATTATTCTTTCATTTGCATTCGTCATATTTATTGCAATAGCTCATTCTAAAATTCTGAAAGACCCCCTTTCCGTGCATTACAATAAAAAGGTTTGCTTGTGGGACAGTAGAGAGGAGGGACTCATGGCGTCATGTCAGACAGCAAAAGTGAGCGTTAGGGACACGTACATGACCTGATGCTGCTGCAACCGAGAAAGCACATCAAACAAAAGCATAGTTTTTCTCTCGTTCTACCAGTCTCTTCTCCCAAAACCTCCCCCAACCTGTCACACACACACACACACACACACACACACACACACACACACACACACACACACACACACACACACACACAGCCTAGATCAAGGGTATGTCTAAATTCCCGTCCCTCGCAGATTAAAATGTTTTTTTGAGTGTCTGACAACATGAAATTTTTCAAGAACTAGTGATCAACTATAGACTCCATAAGTGTTAAATACAAATGACACTGATTTGACTCTTCTTGCAATATCATCAAGTATAAGAAAATAATGTTTATTGCAAAGCTTTTGGGATAATTGTTTCTCATGACATGCGTTTGTGTGTGTGTGTGTGTTTTACTTTTTATTTTTGTTTCTTTGTTTTTCTTCAGCGACAGTACTTGAAAGCAAAACAGCCTTTTTAATGTACGCTGCACAACCAATAGTAAGATAAAGGTCCCTTCCAGATCGTTGGGGAATGAAATATTAGAGATCTCACTTTTCTCGGGGACAGCTCTATACGAGTGTGGTTCCCATCTCCTCTCGCTCGCTGCCTTACCTTCCCCAACCGTCTATGGATAACATTTTATGAAGACTGTTTATTCTAGAAAGCGATTAGATGCAGCTCTGTATAGAAGCACAAAAAACAAAACAATACCACAATACATTCATATCCGCCCCACCAAACAGACTCTCATACTCATACAATCATGGTTCAGGCTTACATATGATATACATTCATTCGCACACACTAGCGTTCAGCAGCTGCACCGCAAAAACAACGGACTGTTGATCCTGTATGCAGGTACAAAGAATCGGCAGCTCGATGGAAGCTCATGAAATTCTCTCGCGCCTGTCATCGCGTGGAATTGTTAAAAAGAGTCTGAAGATCACTCTGGGCTGTCCGAATAACTTTGCACAGGTGTATACAACTCGATTCAAGCTACTCGTCACCTTCAACGGTAAACTGTTGTAGAAACAGATAAACGAGGACATCACACTCTCTACATGGGATGTATAAAATAGCTAAACCCCCTGGTAGACAGAGAAAGACGGAGAAGGAAGAAGCGCTGTTGAGTTCACGATAGCCTGAGTGTTGGTATCCCAGCGAAGTCTTCTGTCGAAGATGGCACCCAGGTATTTAAATGTATTGACAATTACCCCTCCTCTTCATGGATACCAGTTACGGGACTTGGTGAAGAATTCGTACGGATATTAAAGACAACCTCTTTGGTCTTAAGTGAAGTCCTAAGAAACTGTCATCGCACCAGGCATTAAAATCATCGAAGGTTACACCATGGATATCTACTGGCCCGCTAAGAAGATAAGTTAGTATATCCTTCATAGCCCCCCCTCCAACCCCGTTTTGTCATCCTGTACACAGGACTTAGTAAGAGGATCCACAGAATTCTAATTTACTGTGTTCTTTTTTTCACGCAATGGGGAAGTGGAAAGCGCACCGGTTTGATACCCTTATGACGCAGCAAATTTATTTTCCCCAGCCGACCCAGCTGTTGAAAATGGAAAGCGACTCCATAGAAGATTGAAGAGGTAAGGCAGCGATAGGAATAGGAGATGGACCCCGCTATCACAAACAAGTTGGCCCTGAGAAAAAGGGGGGTTCGAACACCTTGCTCCTAAGCGAGTTTAAAAAGGTTAATTGGCGACATTTACTTTTTCACTCAACCATTTATGCGGCGTCTATGAAAATTGCGCTGGAATCCTTAGTGGCAAATATTGTAATATTGCGCTAACATTTTTATTATTGTTAAAACGGCGATTTCATTGCAACAGTGCAAAAGGGTTCGCACGCCTCTCCTTATGTGTATGTATAGATTGTGTAAAAATGTATCATGGGAGGTAACTAAATGTCATTGTTATAGGACAAGTAAATTCGTGATAGCTTCCCCTGTATCGATGGTTTATGTACATTTCCGGAAACTTAATAACTTGATAAGCTTTAATGGTGTGTGCTCTCATTAAATAGAATTACACTAACGCCTTGTCACAGAAGGGTGACAGTTAACCAGTCACCACGGCGCAGGTGGCCGACCCGCACCTGTTAAATGAGTAACAGAGTTTTTTGTTGTTTTTTTTAGATGGAATATTCCAGAAAGGGAAAGACAATATAATTAACTGTCGTCGACCAGCGCTTCACTTCCCAGGGAGACACGGCAAGCGCCGAGACGCTGCATGTGGGGAAGTGGAGGCTGCGTCTTCCTATAAAGGGGTGTATTCACTTTTTTTTTTAAGAGTTGTATTAAGAAGGAAAATTGTTGGCAAGACAGGAAGAAGAGAGTGCGGTCAAAGAGAATACAATGAGCAACCACTGTTATACGAGAGCTTCAAGTCAGGCGGCGGTCACGGCACGGGGGGCCTTTCCCCCTTCAGGACAGTAAACATCACTAGCCTCGGACGTGCCGCGCCTTTGTTCTGACCATCGTGTACTGGCAACACACTCCTAGTCAGGCGCTGGACACAAATTCCTTTGTACCTTTCTGGCGATATAACCAGCAATGTAAGTTAAAATATTGTTCTCAAGAATGAATAGATCCTCGGCAGAGTTGGTAAAAGCATACTGGGGGATTTCGCATCTTTCGCTTTGCTCATAGCTTGGATCAGAAATCGCTGGAGTGCGCTGAGTACTTAAGTTGCTAAACGTCAAAAGAAAGTCATCTCCATCTTCGATGCAGTTGCTTCTTTCACTGCATGATGAGACCAACCACCAGTATCTGGTACTGAAAGAAACGAAATTGCCGGGGGCTTGGATTATCTCCATGTCCTTTTCCTCCTGTTAGAGAAAAAGAGGGTTTTTTTTTTCGCAGTCTTAGTTTAGTCGGCTGCTGTGGAAGAATTTAACCTCTTTCGTTTTGCGATCGTCCCAGAGTTGAAGCAGGCTTTGTATAGCACTTTTCCGCCCAATCATACTTGATAAATTGCTTTAAAGTGTCGACAGCCATGACTTTTCCGATATGGCTTCACGCATCGTTCGGCTGCTAAACTTGCTAAGTCTGGTGAATGCATTAAACAGTTGATCAGTGGGTTCAACAAAGAAAACAGTCTCAGAGGCCTCTTCTGATAACACTCGTAAGATTGCCATCGTTGATGTGTCAGCTGCAACGCTGTGCGACAGAACCTGAGAGGCAAACGTTTCCCGAAGGACTGAAAAACATGGTAACTTAAGGTGTTTTCTGAAGCGTAGAGCTATTCGAATACAGTTCTTTCTATCCATCCTGAAAAAATATTCTATTTCGGTGGATACGGTACACCAAAGATGGTTGGAACTGTACACTTCTGCACCTACTTCTTATCTCTATGGAAATGACAGCACAAGACTATAGTGAAGCTACTATATAAGCAGCAGCATATGTGGCTAAAACAAAGATAAATGAGACTTGTGAAAAACTGTTATCTTCATCTCTTCATCTTTCTGAAAAGAGAACAATCGGAAATCTTTAATTGGAGAGTTTTGACAGCTCGGCGCAGCGCACCATGACCCTCCAGACCTCGCGCAAACACCGATCGCCGATACAAGGGGGCGTGGTCGCGATCACGTACGGTCGCGCGCGACTTCACTTTCCCGCCTAGTGGTGACTTGGTATGCTCTTTGGTGTGGTCACTCGTTCCCAAGTTGCCCATTGTGTACAAAGTCTGTCTTCTAGAGGCGACGTCTATGTTCAGATATTCGTGACTACAGTGAAACATCAGTCCCCTGCAGTGACTAAATCGTGATTACAGTCTTGGGTGAGCAGTATTGCAGTGATTATGCTGAACTCTTAAAAATATATATATATATAGTGAATAATTAAGGTTGTTAGGTTGATATTTTTTTAGATGTGCATTAAGATACTGTTTTCTATATTTATTGTGTATTTTTATTGAGTGCTGTACTGTATTCTTTTTTTATAATTAAATTATACGGGTCCTGCAAGAGGCAGATTTATTTGTCTACCTTACAACGAAAAAAAAAAAAGTCCGAACGACTGCGCAAGTGTTGAGCGAGAATGTGTGCGTCTGTGACATGTCTACATATGATCTTTTAAAGGGGATGTGTATTTAATATCAAATAGTATATATCTAAGCCGTTTGCGTGGCTACAGCAATGAATAATAGCCTTGGGTGATTTTTCTGTTTCAGAAACAAAAAATTGAAAAAAGAGAAATAGAAAAGTTTTATGGAGACACATGTTATGAACATGTGTTATCACCCATGAACGTCGAAGTAACGAGGTTGTCGCCCTTGATTGAATAGCGATTATGACCCCTGGTTTGAATGTGGATAGGGGGCGTTGTTTTAGAAATTGGGAAGAAGAAGCAGACGTGAGAGTCTGGGAGAAAGAGGAATTTGGTACAGAGGTTGGAATTAATAGTACTGTGTGGATTAATATTAACTGTGTGAAGAAATAGCAACTGTGTGGATAAATAGTAACTGTGTGGATACATATTAACGGTGTAAAGAAATATTAACTGTATGGAGAAAGAGTAACTGTGTGGAGAAATATTATCTGTGTGGTTCCTCGATTTATTAATTTTCTCAACTGCTGTGTGATCTCTTGAGAAGATCGTAGAACTGTGTGGAGAAATATTATCTGTGTGGTTCCTCGATTTACTAATTTTCTCAACTGCTGTGTGATCTCTTGAGAAGATCGTAGAACTGTGTGGATTTACCTACTGTGGAATTTTTATTGACTTGATCATTTGTCTGCCGTTAGACTGTCGGAGTTATTTGGTGAATGTAGGCTGTCCGTATGATCAACGCCAGAGAGCAAGACTGAAAGAGGGGAACTGTTTGCCGTGTCGACCCTTTCCCCCCCCAACAACAGAAGAAGAGAGAACTTGAAGGACTTTAATATAAACTGCTTAGATATATTTGTTTCGGTGCAAACTCAGTGTAGAATATTTGTGCTGAAGTTTTCTGTTGTTATTTAGTAAAGTATATATTTACGTTCACCCGATTAATAGAAACGTTCGAGCCCATGTGCAGGTCTTTGTATTTTGTTGTGTGAAAGGACACGTGAAGAACGCTGTGAGGTCAGTGTGTGTTGTGTGTGACCTGTCCACACTTTCCGTGCGTTCCTGGCATTTGGTGACCCCGACGTGATCTGTCGTGGGTTTGTTTCGTTTGGTACAGAGTCGGGTGAAAGTGTGTCTTCGATTCAGTGTTTGTGATTCCCCTGGGACTTAGTGGTAGAAGGTTGGCAGTTAATTATTTATCTTTGAGAATTTTGCAAAGCGGTTGTACTTATTTATATTTGCTCAGTGTTTAAGTGTTACATGTTGGGCGTGGTGCAGTTTCCCCGTCTCCAGCTTCACGGGTCTACGGGTGTGTAAAGTTCTACCCGTAGTAAGGAATTAGCCTCTGTTTCTACTTTGCCTCTCGTCTTTATTTTCCAAGCTCACTATTCTGTGTGAAAGTGTATGCAGAAACCGAAAGTGAGAGTGGATGTTCTCTATCCTGTAGTTATCTGTCTTGTTTTATTTTTATAAAAAAAAAAATAATTCTGGGCCTTGCGTGTTCACTTATTAATTTATGTGAAATCATTGGATGTTTGAATAAGTTGTCGCCCTTGGATTATTTTGATGTACTCGTACGGTACTTTAGGATTGTTAATAGATCTAGAAATCTGAGTGACTAGTTTTGAACAAGTTAAGACTGCTATTGATGTTATTTTGTAACCCAGTTGCATTCCTTGAAGATAATTTTTGTTTTGCCTGATTGATGTTGACATGCCAGTAGCTTAGACTTATTAGAATTCTGGTTGTATTTTCTGCCTTATTAGAAGCTTTGATAGTAGGGTGCTCCCTTTTTGTAAACATAGTAGAGTAATTGTGTTGGAGAGGTGTTAACCATGGCTGAATCCGTTAGGGAGGTAGCCGACTTTATGAAAGAAGGACAACTGTTGGGATTGAAAGAAGAAGCCCTTACAAAGTATGTATTTCAGTGTATTGAAAGGCAGGACAGATATACAGAAAGATTAGCCAGAGAGAAAGAAGCAGAAAGATTAGCCAGAGAGAAAGAAGCAGAAAGATTAGCCAGAGAGAAAGAAGCAGAAAGATTAGATAAAGAAAAAGAAGCTGACAGGATAGCCAAAGAAAAAGAAGCTGACAGGATAGCTAAAGAAAAAGAAGCTGAAAGGGCCGCAAGAGAAAGAGAGGCCGAGCGTCAGTTCGAATTAGAGAAACTACGTTTAGAGAGAGAGACCGATTCCAGCGCGACGAGGAGTAATGGGAACCAAACCCCAAAAGGACTCACACATAAACTCCCCGCCTTCAAAGAGGACGAAGACGATATCAACGCATTTTTGAATCGATTTGAGGCTCAGGCGCAGTCCCTTAAATGGACCAGAGATATCTGGCCATTACAAATCGCCACTTCTTTTCACGGAGAAGCCCTCCAGCTATATGATAACCTATGTGTACAGGGCCCCGTGGATTATGATGTGCTCAAAAGAGAACTATTACTCAAGTTTCAGTGCACAGCCGAAGGATACAGAGAAAAATTTAGATCGGTGAAACCCCAATCTCAAGAGTCAATGCATTCTTTTCAAGCCCGACTAATCGGATTGTTCAACAGGTGGATTGACTTATCCAAAGTCCAAAAAACTTATGAAGGATTGCATGATCTGCTAGTCAGAGAACAAATACTGCAAAGTGTATCTAGAGATTTAGCCGTATTTCTGAGAGAAAGAGATTTTCAGAACGCTAATGAAATGATTGACAGTGCTGAACGTTATCGCCAAGCACACCCCCAGAAATCTCCGGCAAGACGAACAGAAACTATCATGTTCGCAAATGTGGGACAAGCCACTCCTCCTTCTTCACCGCCAGCTCGCCCAAAGCAGGACAGACACCAATTTACTTCTCCTCGATCTTCAAGACAACGAAATACTCCTCCCTACAGAAGGAATGAATCATGGAGGACTCCACCCCACTCCCCACCAATAAGAACAGTTCCGAAGGAAGCACCAACGACCATATATGATCGAAACAGCCCTTGTCATCCTGATCGTTGGAAACCACCACGACGTTGCTTCAACTGTGGAGGACTTGGACATATAGCGAAGGTTTGTCCAAGCTATAGACCCCAAGATAACACAAATGGAAATTGGAAAAATGAGAGCAACCCAACCCCAGCCAATGTTGCTATTATGTGTTCAGTCACCGACGAGGAAGAATTGGGTAAACTACATCTGTATCCAGGACGGATTAGGGGACAGCAAGTTAAGGTGCTACGCGACTCAGGTGCAACCATCTCCGGTATACGAGCCTCCTTGGTTCAACCTCAAGACCGACTGAACGGGAAACAATCTTGTATTACCTTTGGTGGAAACGTTGAAACCTTCCCTCTAGCACGTGTTCCAGTAGAGACACCTTTCTTCAATGGAGACCTGAAATGTTGTGTCATCGAAAATCCAGTTGTCGATCTAATCATTGGAAACACGAGAGGTACAAAACGGGTGGTATTTGATGTACAAGAGAAAGAGTCAGAACCAACAGCAGCGGTTACCACACGCGCGCAATTCCAACGCCAGATGCAGGGACCTCAACCCCTAACTCTACCACCAGTTCAATGGAATATAAAGAAGAACAACCGAATGGAATTACAGCAAAGCGATTCCTCACTAGAGAACATAAAAGAAGATGCAGAAGGTCGTGAGTGTAGACTGCCGTTAGAGATCAGGGACAGAGAAATTGCTCAACTCAAGGCCGAGATGGATGTTAACCAAAAGAAAAGAGATCGATTGGCTGTACTGTGCCAACAACAGAAGTCGACCATTGGTGAGTTGAAAGAAAAGATTCATGAATTGGAGTTGAGACGTAAGCATCAATCTGAAGACCTACTGAAAGCCTCAGCAGATATCAGAACCTTCAAGGAACGAGAGGAAAGACTCAGGAAAGATCTTGATAATACTATCACAAGATTGAATTCTCTGGAAGGAAACATCGAGGCAGAAAGAACAGCTCATCTGGAAACGAAATTCAACTCAGAAAGCTTAAAGCTTCGTGTTAGAGACCTGGAAGGATCTCTGGAAGTCGAGAAATTAAACAGTGTGGAGGCTAACCGAGCCGTGGAACGTTTGACAAAGCAAATGAGAGAATTCGAACAAAGACTTGGTGATAGGAGAGAAACTCAAAAGGAATATCTGGGATTGAAACGCCAGTTAGTAGAAGACATAGCAGAGAAGAAGATACTCATTGGCATCTTGTCAAAAGATCGTGAAATCCATCAGAAGAGTTTCACAGAACCCATAACAGGGCTGGGGACAACCAAGAAAGAACCGGTATTTGTAGAGGACTCCAATGTAACACTCTTCAAGGAGTTACAATACCTACTGCTGAGCTTCGAACTGGTAGGCAAGAACAAAAGGATGAAAATCACGAGAGTTCGCAAGAAAAGAAAAACAGCAACACCATCTGCTCTTGAAAAAAAAAAAAACTTTAAACACACTTTGATCGCCTATCGTCGTGAACTGGATACCACAGCAGAGAGTTGTCTAAATCTATAAAGAAGCGCAAGAAAGTGAACAAGTAACCGATATATTCAAGGAAATGATTAAACCAGAAGACCCACTACATAAACATGCTAAAACAATACCCTCGACGTGCAGAAGTTCCATCAGCCCTCTTCACCTACAACATTGAGAACAGTTTCTTACCCGTCATATATGTGAGTAGAAAATTACTGGATAGAGAGAAGAGATACAGCACAGTAGAAAGAGAGTGTTTAGCCATAGTATGGTCTGTTCTGAAGCTGTCTAGATATTTGTATGGGAGACAGTTTACCCTACATGCTGATCACAAGCCCCTATCTTTCCTCACATCTAATCCTTATAAGAATGCCAGAGTGATGCGGTGGGCTTTAGCCCTCCAGGAGTTTAAGTTTGATATTCAGCCGATTAAGGGGACCACTAATAAATTAGCCGATGCCTTTTCAAGGGCTGAAATGGATCAAGAAATTCCATAGGGCTGTCAGATAATCTTTTCGTTAGAACGTAACAGTTCTATTATAGTTAGGCAAAAATGTGAACATTTTTTTTTGTAGGAGGGGAGGAATGTTATGAACATGTGTTATCACCCATGAACGTCGAAGTAACGAGGTTGTCGCCCTTGATTGAATAGCGATTATGACCCCTGGTTTGAATGTGGATAGGGGGCGTTGTTTTAGAAATTGGGAAGAAGAAGCAGACGTGAGAGTCTGGGAGAAAGAGGAATTTGGTACAGAGGTTGGAATTAATAGTACTGTGTGGATTAATATTAACTGTGTGAAGAAATAGCAACTGTGTGGATAAATAGTAACTGTGTGGATACATATTAACGGTGTAAAGAAATATTAACTGTATGGAGAAAGAGTAACTGTGTGGAGAAATATTAACTGTGTGGTTCCTCGATTTATTAATTTTCTCAACTGCTGTGTGATCTCTTGAGAAGATCGTAGAACTGTGTGGAGAAATATTATCTGTGTGGTTCCTCGATTTACTAATTTTCTCAACTGCTGTGTGATCTCTTGAGAAGATCGTAGAACTGTGTGGATTTACCTACTGTGGAATTTTTATTGACTTGATCATTTGTCTGCCGTTAGACTGTCGGAGTTATTTGGTGAATGTAGGCTGTCCGTATGATCAACGCCAGAGAGCAAGACTGAAAGAGGGGAACTGTTTGCCGTGTCGACCCTTTCCCCCCCCAACAACAGAAGAAGAGAGAACTTGAAGGACTTTAATATAAACTGCTTAGATATATTTGTTTCGGTGCAAACTCAGTGTAGAATATTTGTGCTGAAGTTTTCTGTTGTTATTTAGTAAAGTATATATTTACGTTCACCCGATTAATAGAAACGTTCGAGCCCATGTGCAGGTCTTTGTATTTTGTTGTGTGAAAGGACACGTGAAGAACGCTGTGAGGCCAGTGTGTGTTGTGTGTGACCTGTCCACACTTTCCGTGCGTTCTTGACACACACAGGTGTAATATTTCGAGCGTAAAAAAGTGGAAGTTTAATTTGTCTGTTGAGCAGGTGTTTAGCACACGATCTTTCCTGATGGCGGCAGCCCAGACCCTGCAGCTGCTATGGAGCGGCTTCAAGAACCGCGTGACGGCGCGACAAGTCCTGTTCGTGGCACTGGTGGCGCTGCTGGCATGCATGCTGTACATCCACTTTTACCCCTGTTCATCCCCTTTCCCCTCATCTCAAAACGTCTGTAGCCTCCTGAAAGGTCAGTGGCTTTAAATATCTTCAAGAGTGCCAAGAATTTATCTTGTAACTTACTGTGATGAACAGAAGAGAAGATACTATTTTCCAAAACCTGATAAAATAAACTCTTCTTCGGCCCTTTATACATTACTTAAAGAGGGCATAAACGTAATGTCACAAATGGCCATGAACATTAGAAGATTTATCACCATCTTTCCTGTTGGCTGTAGCCGTGACAGTCTAAGTGTACCTATGGTATGTCTTTTTATGTCGTTTAAATCGTTACCATCTGCGACTAAGTAAAATTTTCTTTTAGACACATTAGTTGCAGTATTTGTGATGTCATTGTCATCTAGGAATCGGTGTGTAACATTAGTCAGAATATTGCTCACATTACGCATCTCTGACCTCGCGCGGAGCAATGTGTAAAGATGCAGGACTGCTCTCGCTTGTGTACATATTCTCCTGCAAATGGGACGACTGGGTAGTCCATATCGTGTTCAGGCTTTCTCAGTTTTACCAGGAACTAGCGCTGGAATTATTTCAGGCACTTTATATTTTGCTAAATATCTTTAGTGCTATATGATCTCCGATAATGTCACTATTCTGACATACGTGTGTGTGTTTCAAGAAAGCCGTGACGATCTTACTCCAGCATCAAACCGGTCACGTGCCTGGTGGGAATGGGCGTGCTTGATAGAAAAGTGAGTTCTGTCTTAAATTGTTTGAGCAACTTTTCAAAGGCGACTCATTAGTTTCATGGTCGTCTTGTTACAGCAAGTGTTCGCCACCTCAGAGTAGGACTTTGCTAGAAAAAACGAGCTGTCCTACCAGAAGGAGGCGAGTCTTGCGTTTATGTGATTTACCGGCAATAATGGACCTAATTCACGCAAGCGCCATCTTGAAACCAGAACGAGACCTTATGTGCCGGCGTAGTGGCTACCGAGACTATTAGATGTATCAAACTGTCCGTGATACTGGATTTTGGAATCCACTCCACGTTCTCACATTGACGATTACCATAGAACGAACTCTTGGGTAAAAACCCGCTAGACTGATACTGCGTTCTTGTTTTGTTTGCAAGATAATAAAATTGTTTGTGTGACACTGCGTTGTATCTGGTAGCATGATGCCAATGGAACATTTTTATGTAATGTGCTCATTCTAATTATGCTTTTATTCACATTTTAAAAGAGTGAAACAAAAGATTATCCTGTATGTTAGTGCTGTTTTACATTTCTGGCATGCGCTTTTAACATGTGGTTCCTAGATTCTGTCACTGACTGGAATTATTTACCTTACCCTGCACACATGTATTTATTATTTAGTGTGTACATAAATATTTCAAGCATGTCTGTAACACCAACCTGTTATGTTTGGTATTTCTCATGTGACTATTTTGCACATTGTACACGCATCTCTTAAATTTGTTATCAACCTGTATCATTTGTTTTGCTCATGTATATTGCACAGCAGTACATCTCTCTTGATTTTTGTGTCACCAGCATATATAATTTGCTTTGCCCCATATGCATGTATAGCAGTGGTGTACATATCTCTTACATCTGTCTTTAACATGTAAAATTTTCTTTGTCTAATGTGTATATATTACGCAGTAAGTATATAATTCCTGCATTTGTCACCATGATTTGCTGTTCCTCATGTGAATACATTGCATGGTGTGTACATTCATATCTCCTATGTTCGTGGTTTTCATTTCTCTTAATATAACTTAATTGAGAAAATTTGATTATGTGTAATTTAATAGTTGTGATTATTTTACCTGCAGACATTTAAATGGAACACTAAAGACATGGCATTCCATAAATTCCAGACACTGTAAGAAATTTAGAAAACCAATAGCAAAAACAAAGATACTCTTACAGTTAAAGCATCATTTCTTTTAGTTGATCTTACAGTTATGACAACATTTGCCATATATAAACATAGATTAGGAGCATTTATACCTAGCATTATACTTAGCTGATAACATTTTATGATACATGCCAGCATATTATAATTGTAAAAGATATTTTCAAACTTTGAACACATAAATATCAGTGTGTTGGAGGGAACATTCATAAGAAACAGATTCTAGTTTCCTTGCTAAACGCTAAGGTTAGTTGTAGAATAATAAAGAAATAAAACTATACCAGGATCTTCTGCAATGGCTCCACCAGTCTTCAGAAACAGGTTTGATGCCCCAGCTTACCATAACAAATTAAATTAAAAATAACACTGCAGCTAGAGGATTTTTTAAAAATGGTTGTAAATTACCCTCTCCCCTGAATATAAAGAAATAACCAATGTAACAGTACCAAAAGGATTTTTGTTTTTGTTTTTATGGGTGGTGGCACTTCTGCAGTGCAAATAGTCATGTTAAAAAATTTTCAACTAGCTGTAGGTGTCTGCACTTTGATCTGAAAATGTATTTACAAATCATGGAGTAGATGTTTCTCAAGGTAGTTCACAGAAAGAAACATAAAACTTGACAGTAACAATATTTAGATTTTCTGGGTTTTTTTTTTCTCTTTTAGTCTACCATCATGTGTACAACAGATGCTGACACACATATAGGCCTACTTTGTCATATGTCCCACATTCATAGCATACATTTATTAAAAAAAAATTTTTGACTTCATTTGAATTATTATTCTTGTAGATTTAGTCAACTATACTTGTGTGTATTGTCATTTTAGTTCTTTTAAACTGACTTGAATAAGTTTTCAAAAGCTTTGCATACCTACCATACACTCAACACATATGTTGAAAGTGTGGGTCATTGCCTCTTCATATTTTTGAAGTTCAAAGTATTCAAAGTTTTTATCACTTACAAAAGAAAGAAATGGGAATCAGACCACCATATCTGTCATCATTTGTACAGAACGAAACACAGTGTCTGCGCAATTTGACTCAAGTGGTGAAGCTCTCGGATATTCTTCTTTTAACTATGCGGCACATGAAGCCTCGTTTTGAAAAGACTGAAGAGCTCCGCGTGAATAAGGTCCATAAACTCTCATTCTGATGCTGACAGAAATGCGATTCGCTCTGAGCTTTCAGAGAAAGTCATGACACTTTAGGTTGACAATAGTGAGTTAATGTGCCTTGTAAAGTTGTAAGAAACGTGAATCCTTTTGCGGTCTGGCACTACTGGGAAAATAAGTGAAAGCAAGTAGCTAGCTAAAGAATAAACTATCAGAGAAAGGATTAAGTGTGGTCTGAAAATTGTAAAAGTGTAGACTAAAAATTCTTTGTAAACGAAAGCTTTTGTTGGATCCTAAACAGCACCACACCTACCGCTCCAAAGAGTTTTTAATATTTACAAAAGTGTCCTCACATAAGTCTTTCCGCTTACCAAATACTATGCTTAGTTTTTCTTTTCTTCCTATTTGCTTTAAAGTTCGCGCTGAATAGAGACAAATAGCAAAATCTTTTAGAACATTGTACAGGTTGTGTTGAGCAGCTTTTTGCCTACTAATACACAACTATCATCAGTTGCGTTTCTTTTCCCAGAGAGCTTGACAAAGGAGAAGAATACACGTGTGGTGATGTTCGAATGATGGGCAACTGGCCGGTTTGCTTCGACTCCAATTATCGTCCGAATGTTCCATGTCTTGTGTACTCCTTTGGGTGAGCTGCCCTTGGGACGTTCTAAACACAAAAGAAGCAGCCAAACTACAATCTGTAGAAGGGGTGGAAGCACGGACCTTCATTACTGGATAAGCGACTCGATCAGGTTCATGTCAGGTGCAAGTCTCGGCTTTCCTTTAGACAGGGCTCGTGTTTCCGGTTTTTTGTTTGTTTGCATACCTTAAATAAATTCTTAGAGTAGATGTTTTGTTTTCGTAACAGAACAATCTATACTATTGTTTCCAAAAAATCAAAAACAATGCTTTTTTTAAATTTTAGTGGAAAAACATGCCAATAGCATGTTGTGACGATGTTTTTATATTATAAAATTGTCGACAAATCTAAATGCATTTTCTATAAACAAACAGAATACATTTTACAGAAAATACTGTTTATTTAGCAATCAATCTTCTTTAACAAGGTTCTGATGAAAGAAAAGCTTAATTACTTACTTCTAAAATTTCTTCTACGTTAGGAAGATCTGCCATTTTGACAGAAAACGGAAGCGAAAGCCCTTCGTTTATAGGGTTTGTTACGATTGGTCACTCCTATGATAGAGCAAAGAGGCAACGAATGAGAGACACTTATCCAGTGAATGAAGGTCCGTGGTGGAAGTGCTTTTTTCTATTTGTCGTAATGACTGATAAGTATTTTGAATTTTTAAAAAAGGTTATAGCAAGTTTGTGATTTGGAAATTTGGACAGATTAAGACACTAGCTCTTAACTTTGAAAACAGCAAAGAGAAGGTTTATTTTGAAACAGTGATCGTGAGAATTTTTATCATTTTTGAGACGATCCACTCCAGCTTCTACGATCATAAATAGAGCCTACCAAATAGGCATGATGATGGGTACATGTAACATGTCTAGGTAACACGGTACATAGTCTACATAGTCTAGTGATTGGGAATAGAAGTGGATTTGCAACAAAGAGAGAAAGAGAAGGATAAGGGGGATATCGAGTTCTTTAATGGCAGATTTACCTTCGTACAGAATTGCCAATGACTTCCGCTTTGATGATGCCATGGCGGCCGAGGGATGCGAGGTTTTTTCTTTTGACCCAAGGTGAGCATGAACAATTGAACAATTTTATTGTGTTTTAAATCTTACATTGTCTTTAATAAACCAGTCAATGAATGGTTCAAGCCAGTCATTCAAGCAGTCTACGTATTTGTGCGAGTGCGGGAATGTGGATGTGTTAGAACCAGGTGTTGTTTCATGGGAAGCAGGAGGGGTAGACTTCGGTTGTGTGTTTCATGCCCTTAGAATGTGATAGTGTAAGTATGTTTCGATGTATGTTAATGTTTTCCAACTTCTCGATCTTTTCAATCGGTCTTGACAAGAACGATACATCAGATGGATCAAGTACGCGTCTGTTTGAACTTGTCACAGGGATCTTCCGGCTTATTTATTTTGAAGGAGAGTCAGCTTTAACAAGCTCTCTTTCCCAGTCTTGATTGTGTGGGGTCCCAGGGTATATTCTGACATATACACCAGCGTTTTCATAGGAATAAAATGCATAATACAGAGATTTTGCCAAAAAGAAAAAAGGTGGTCGTAAGAAGGAAAGCTCTTCGCATAGTCTAATAGACGTGTTAAATGGCGAATATCGGGTTTATCTATGACATGTAGACATTGATAGACTTTGCAAATATCAATAGATCAAATAAAACAATTTATCCGTCAGAAAAAGACGCGGTCGGGTAGTACCAGTCTGTCTTGTACGAGTATTTACAAACTTAAATATTTCCCGCAACAAACGCATTTCAAAATACTGGGACTAACTGTAGCGCTAGAAGTCTTTATCAGGACATATATCTGAACAACTTCTATGTCTATGTCTAGAACACCCAACGCAACTTTTCCTGAGCAGCTTGAAGCAGAGTAGAAAGTAAATTTGTTTGGAATAATTATAATCGATTTCTATACCTTTGACAAACAAGCATTCAAGCTTATAAGCAATTTTGTTCCATATTTTGTTTACTTAAATTTGTTGCAATGAACAACAAGGACACAGCTCAGAATGAGGGTAATCATCTGGTAAAGGCGTGTTAATGGTCCATCTGAAAGGAAATTTTGGTAAAAAGGTGGGATGAAGCAGTTCATACAGTAGAAATACGTGTTCTATGGATGACAACAATCGTGCATGGTTTCAGAAATATAAAGTAATGAAGGACAGCACTGAATCGCAATTTAATGAGAAAGCAACAATTTATTTTGTGAGCACAACCATTGTCAGTGAGAGACAATCTGAGAAATCAAATATGAGTTATCTTTTATAATCAGAACAAAGAGAAGGTTGCAGTAAATCATTTTTTTAATGAGCACGATTGTGCATGTGATATTACTGTACGTATGGAGAAGGAGAAGCTGTGTTGCATTATTGTTGCTTCAGCGGAATTCTTGACTTTTGCATGCAGAGCAGCCTGGAATCGTACCGTTACTGCCTGGAATCTTGAAAATCATCACGACTGTAGCTCTGCGATGCACCGTGTAAATGAAAACCGGAAACGATGAGGGGATACCTCAGTCCAGCGTATGCGCATCTCAAGTAATCGGCGCAAACATCGGCGGTCCGTCTGATTTATCGTCCTTGCTCTGACAAGTTAAAGCTCTTTTGACATTTCTAAATGTTGAACTTGGACCCTGACCTTGTGCAGTATGGGTGTGGGTGACCATGAGCACGCGAAGCGCGTAACGTTCCGTGCCCTCGGGTTGTCGGACCATGACTCAGATGCTTACCAGCCCAACGTCGACGGCTACGTGACCGGCATTGTGACATGGAAGGTGCGCACCCTTAAGTCCATCCGCAAAATGCTGGGCCACGAAAACGTGAGTGTCGGTGTGCGTTATGAATGTGCTGAGGGTGTGCAGCGAGTAGTGATTAGTGTGCTTAACGAGTTAAGAGTGTGCAGAGAGTACTGTGTAATGTCTTCTGTTCAGCGTGCAATGAATGCTGCTCGGTGCCAATTTTTGTGTGTATAGTGAGGGGTATTCATTGTGTGTAGTGAGTCCTGTGTGTGTGAATCTCGCAAATGTGATACGTATGTGTAACGAGTACTTTAGTGTGTAATAAGCAGCCTTTATTGTGTACAATAAGTACAACTCGCTAAATGTAGTTCAGTGTGTACAGTGATTACAAGTCGTTGAAGCGTTGTACAATAGTTCAACGAGTACAGTACTGCTGAACAACCAAATAGGAACTTACTTTCGCACCAGAGTAGGGATACGCCAAGGATGTCCCCTATCACTGTTTAATATCTTCTTGGAGAACATCATGCTCGAAGCGTTTCACGACCATTATACTTCTATTTCAATTGGTGGAAGGCCGATCTTCAACCTACGCTTTGCAGATGACATAAATCTGTTGGCAGGTACTAACAAAGAACTGCAAGACCTTACCAACAGATTGACAGCTCAAATGCATATGGAATGGAGAACAGCAATGAAAAATAGTTATGATCAATGGCAACGGCGAAGGAAAGATCTATATGTACGGGATACAGCTCGAAGAGTAAGCAGCTTCAAATACTTGGGAGCCACCCTCTTCACAGACGGCAGCTACACGCCAGATATCCGCATCAGGATCGCAACAGCAACAGTGGCAATGGCTAGGCTAAATATGATTTGGCAAAGCATTAAGATAAGGTTCACTGCCAAGTACAAACTGTACAAATCCCTGGTAGTGCCGATCTTGCTCTGCGGAGTTGACACGTGGACTCTGCTCGCCGAAACGGAAAGGAAAATCCAAGCATTCGAGAATAAGTGCCTGAGGAAGCTGCTCCGGATCTCATACAAAGAACATAAATCCAACGACTGTGTACGAAACAAGATTTCCACACTGGTAAAACACCAGGAACCTCGTACTATCAACAGTCAAGGGACGTAAGCTGGTCTTCTTTGGCCATGTGACCCGGCACGAAACCTTGTCGAAGACTATCAGACTTCAAGGCACCTTGGAGGATGGCCGACGCCGCGGTGGGCAGAGGAAGAACTGGCTTACACACGTCAAAGACTGGACTGGTCGTCCTGTACAGGACCTACTGACTATCGCCCACAATAGGCGAGAATGGCAGGCCCTGTCAGCTGCCGCGTCTATCCATGTGCTCCCCGCAACGACAGGTGCCAGCCGGTCAAGGAGGACTGACTGACTGACAAGTCGCTATGTGTAGTTCTGGGGCCAGTTGCACAACATGTTTCTAAACCTTAAAACTGTTCTAAAGAAACAAAATCTCTTCTTTGCCATTTAGATGCATTGCACAAGAACATACAAAAAATTGTGCTGACAGGACGGAAAGTCGGACTTAAACAACTTTATCTTACTTAAAGAAATTTTAGTTTTAAAAATTCTAAAATTGTGGTGTGCACTTTAAACTAATTATCTGAATAGATTTCAGGCTTAAAAGTGTTTAAAATTAGAAATGTGTTGTGCAACTGGCCCCTGCAGTGTGTTAAGTGATTACAACTTGGTATGTGTAGTTCAGCGTGTGCAGTGATTACAACTCTTTATGTGTAGTTTAGTGTGTGCAGTGAGTTGAAGCTAGTGTGTAACGAGTAGATTTTAAGAATGGGCATTGAGTAATGTTAGGAATCAAATTCCGTTTGCTTTTTCTCACAATATCTCATGAGGCGAAATGATTTTAAAAACTGGACAAAATAAGAAGGAAATAATAGTGGTTTTAGAATATTATGTCTTACAGCTACATTCACGTGCACAAGCACGCTAATTTCTTTTCCGGCATCTGTACGTCCGTCCTTGTTTGGTATTATTCTCTTTATCATAAAGTTTGTCTCTTAAAATTCTATCATCCACATCTTCGCTGTCACGCACCATAAACGCACCACGTCAAGCTTGCACACCACAAAATATTCTTTCCTAATCTCTTTTACTAAGGTCCGCCTCCGATCCTTACCTTTGTTCCCTGTCTCTCCACAGCGTGCACTGGACGTCCTGAAGATGGACATCGAGACCTACGAGTGGGCCGTGGTCAAGAGCCTACAGGACGACGGACAGCTGTCGTTCGTGCGGCAGCTGGCCCTAGAGTGGCACATCTTCCCCACCGAACCGTTCCGCCACCATTTCGCCGACATGTATCAGACCCTACTGGACCTCAAGCAAATCGGCTTTCGACAGTTTTACATGTCTACGTGGAATCGCATTCACAACCTCTACTATTTCAACTCACAGGCAGACAACTGCCTGGTGAACACTCTGTTTCAGGCCCCGCAGGAGACGCGGAGCGAAGAACGATCGCCGACAGGCTAATAGTAACAAGCCACTGCTTATTATATATTGAGTTTTTAAAATGTCTTTTTTATATTTTTATCTGCGTGGATGTCAAAATGTCCGAATACTTGATCTCGCTGTGATGATCTGTGATAGTCTTTTTCAATTAGTGGCCATTTTCGTTCTTTTTATCTGACCCTCATGATCACTGTCACAAAACACCGCTTTGCTTCACCTTGTTTGAGAAATGCCTCGCGAAAACTTGGCGGTTTCATGTGAAATCCCCTGCCACTCTCGGTAAAAGACTAAGGTTTATAATCTGCATTTACACGTGCCATTGCATCGGTAATATTTTTTTTTAATTTCCACGCACTGAAATGGCACATACTGACGGGGATTGTCTTGGTTATAAATGCCACAGCTGGAAGGCTGCTGTGGTCAGACGATCAGTAGTCAAGGCGCAATATGCCTGTAGTTATTTTAACAGTCGTAGCGGTGTGCGTACATGGAAGAAGTGCGGCTGTGCGAAACGATGAGAGACATTTCACGTCGGCATTGGTTTTTTTTCCTACAGAGAATTGTGCTAGTATACCGGTAACATTTATCTTAGTTATCACAAGCGGGTTAATGATTTTCTCAGACCGCCCAGCGATAAAGCGCTTGTTACAAAGAGAGCAAGAGAGATGAGGATTTTGGACTTCACGTCTCGCCTTGGGCTTACATAGTTTCTCTCTGGCCCTTGAATGAATAAACAATCTCTCTCTCTCTCTCTGGAAGTACAGGACTAGTTCGATACTAGAGCTGCAGTTGCTGACGACGTCAAACCCCAACAGCCAGCCAACCAAGCAAACTCCACTGGGCTGGATGCATTCAGGTGCCGACAAAAATCGTCATCTTTCTTTTGACTGATCGCATAAATTCATTCGCAAAGTTTTCACCCAAACAAATGTCGGTGAAAATAATAAGTTATTACTGTGAATAAAGACTGTTGTCTTTTGTCACTATGTCAGTCATCTGTCGTGTAATCTGAAATTTATGTTTCTGTAAACTGCCACGGACAAAACTTGTCTACAAATGATATGTTTAAAAGTACTTGTTTTTCTTCTCTTGTACTCCTTTCTTAATTTTGACAAGAAGACTTTCTGTTTTGACTTTAGCTTTTAAACTGTATTGCACTATGCGTTGCCTGAAGAAATAGTGATTGTGGAGAAAGATACATTAAAAACTTTTATATACTAATTGGGCAATTTTTGCTTGTGTGTAATTGTAGCTAGTAAGTTCATAAGGTATTTTTCGTCTAATATCGAATATAATAAGCACAATGTTCAATCTCTTCGCCTGATGACCATATGCTCTCTATCCCTGTCACCAGATTTTTAGTTACTTTGCTGCAAAACAGTGAAACTTTCTTCCCTCCCATATCCGCCATCTACTCACCATCGAATTCTTTAAACATGCACTAAAACACACCTGTTCCATGAGCATTAATCCTTTCACCAGTCAACATAGCTGTCCACTGTGATTATAGTCAATTGACTAGTTCGCCTGCTTGTCTTCCTCTGTAGATTTTTGACACTCAGCATCCTTACTGTTACTGTTTGTTCCCTTATTCCTCTTTGTGTCTTCTATATTTGTCTTTTATTATCTGCATAAGTGTTTCTCCTTCAGGTTTTGGTATTCTGTTCATGTCTCGTACTTGTCTTAAGCATTCAGAGCATGCTCCTTCGTGAGCGTGATTATGCGCTATCTTAAATCACACGCTTTAGGTATTATCATTAACGGTGACGTACATGACGAGGGAGCTCACGAGGAAACACGTAACTCATTGACCTGTTTTGATGCGTGACATATTTTGTACTCGCTACACCATTTTCAAGCGCGTTGTAAACGCTTAAATTCGTGTGTGCCACTTTTCTCATTCGCAGACACCATCCAACCCGCAATTCCCCTTCTCCCACCTATCAGTACAAACTGAGCAGCCACAGGTCATCCATTACAGGTCAAGGGAGTAAATGAAGGTGTCTTAAGTATATATATATGTGTGTGTGTGTGTGTGTGTGTGTGTGTGTGTGTGTGTGTGTGTGTTGGTACGTACAGTCTATTCGTATAATAAAAGGTACACATGTGAGCGTGTGTGCATTTTTTCTGTATGGGTGTTCGTGAGAGTGAGACAGAATGACTAGGCATACAGGCAAAGACATGCATGTACGTGGCATTGTTCGTGTACAATGAACTCTGTGGCTTTGGTGTACGCAAAAAAGGACGACACGCCCAGCTTGTCAAGCTCTATCGAGCTTCCAGTGCGTCTTACAGCTGCCAAGAGGTTCTCGACCCAGAAATCCAGGTTACGTATGGAAGGCGATCTATGGGACAACGGAAAATGAGAAGGAAACGCCTTCGATGCTGTGCGCGTGTGATAGGAACGGCGCGTGTCGTGCCCTAACTCGCTGAGATGTAAAAGCTCGTGCAAGTCTCAAGACTAGCAGTTCACGGAAAAAACAATCAGCTACAACGAGTCTTTTATTATGCAACAGTTGGCTGAATTCAGCAGCTACCTAAACTAAGTTTTTGGTACAAACATATATTGATACCATAATATAGATGAAATATAGGTAAGTATAGTACCTAGAAATAATGATATGATAGCTGCATATTGTGACCAATTTAACTTGATAATGTAGAAGTGACTTTCGCTGGTCTGACATCGGCGAGGTGGGTGGATGGGAAGGGGATGTATGTGAAAGAGAGAGTGAAAATCATGCGTACACGAGAGAGAGAACCGACCTGCACTGAAAGACACCGCCTGTACCTTAATTGTTAAATCCTGTTTGCGCTGTGCGATAGAAGTGCGTATTTTCCAATGCACAGCTGAGGCAGTTCTTTACTAAAGGGGTTGATCTGAGAAACCGATTTATTTTCCAGTTTCTTTTTCCAAATGTTCATGATAGCCTTATCCTCCAATTTATCATTTGTTTCCACTGCAACAGTAGGAAGAAGCTCAAAAGGAAAAGAGATATGTTTGGAAGGGGAAGAGAAAAAGGGAGGTTAAAATCACCCCACTGAAGCAAAAGTAATACTGAAAGCAAAAAAGTAGAAATAGTTTCTAACGTGCCGTAAAGTATTTCAGTTTGAATGTAATTTAAATGTTTGGTAATCCTAAAATATAAAAAGTTCTGGTATTTGGACCATTTCATCTTTATATAAAAATAATTATCAGACAGCATTTGTTTTTGAAATAACCAGTCAAGCAGAAGACATTCTCCATAGCTCACCACATACTGACATAATAAAAGACAGCGCAGTCAAACAAGGGGAAAGTCTGATTTAGCAAAGTAAGGTTTATCCATCAATAAAAGGTGCGCATAAAACAAAATACAATACAAAGGGAGGTGACTTTAAAGAATAATGAGTGAGTGTTATAGACAGTTTATTTTTGTCATCTGTTGCTAAACATTCTTCTAAACATCGTTTCCCACGAAATAGTGAAAGTTTTCTCGCCGATCGGTTTCTTATTCGTATCATGCCTTCTAGCATCTAGATCAAAGATATTCCTCTGCCATTTTATTCACCTTTCTGTCGATCGGTCGGTCGGTCGGTCAAACACGCAGTCTCTCTCACTTCACATTGTCAAAGTCTGTGTACCACCTAATCTTTCCAGCGACCATTTTCCTGTTTGCCTAACATGGCGCAAACAAGGTCTTAAAATCCCAGAGCGAGACAAAAAACTATTACATTTCGTTGCTTCAGAAACTTTGTCGAATCATATTTTCTTGCTGATCTGTACAGCTCAGTAACGTTTACGTCATATCCCGAAGAAGCCTTTGCTTACTGGCATGACCAATATTTGACTATTTACAACAAACATGCACCTTTGTACACCAGACCTTTTAAATACTTTAGTAAGCCTGAATGGCTTGATCAAGAACTTCAAACAGCATTAAATGTCAGAGATTTTCTAGAAAAGAATGGACAAGAAGTCAAATATAGAAAACAGAGAAAATTTGTTACAGCACTGAAAAGATAAGAGATGAAAAACTACTTTAGTAAACTTGTAATGCAAAAGTAATGCAAGAAACATCTCGAGAACCATTAATTACATCGCAAAAAATCTAAAAACCCTAGCCCCATGATCCCTATTCCTTCTAACCCACTAAACTCTCACTTTGCAATCGTCGCGACCAGAGTTATTACGAATATATAAAAGAAAATACATTGGACAAACTAGAAGGCTTCTGTAAAGAATATTCACACCACTCTCCAAATTCCCCCAGTGATTGTCTCCGATGTTCATAAAGCACTTACTCAGCTTAAGCATTATAGCACCAGAAGGCCCAACAACACTGAAAACAAAATATTAAAGTTCTCGGCATCAACCACTGCAGAAACGTCGACCTACCTATACAACCAATATTTTTTTTAATCTCCTTCCCAACCCTTCTAAACAAGCGATAGTCATGCCACTTTATAAATCAGGTAGTAGAGATGATCCTACTAGCCATCGGCCAATCTCCAATCTCTCATCGCTCCCTAAACCCTTGGAGAAACATAATTTTTGACACTTATCTCCAATTACACCTGCTGAAACATGAGCTTCTTCACACCAGTCCGTCTTGATTTCGACCTCAGCACTCTTGCTACACAGCACTAACATCTATTGTGGAGCAATGGCTAAGCAATATAAATGATCATCAATATACTGGAGCCCTTTTCGTAGACATTGCTAAAGCCTTTGATATAATTGATCATGATATGCTCCTTAAAATGTTAGCGCTATACAAACTAAGTAACTGCCCCATTCACTTCACTCTTTTCTTTCAAAAGAAGTAATGCTACTAACAACAAGGCAGAAAAGGCAAAATCAAACCGCCCCATTTCCTACAAGATAACTAAACACTCAACCTATAAAAGAATTACAAACCCACTAACTTCTGGGTGTAACCATTGATAATAATGCCATGGTCCCAGCATATCTTAGCAATAAGCAAACTTACAGCAAAGAAAATCTATATCTCCTGTCGAGAATTAAGCACTTCGTAACTCTTCACTCTCGAAATCTCTTCTACACAGCCCATATTCAGTCGACCATAGGTTATGCATCCACACTGTAGGACTCTGCCAGTGGAGCTTTGATTAGGCTTCCTGTAATCATTCAAAGAAAAGCAGTCAAACTGTAACTACTCAAAACAACACCAGACTCCAGTTATTTCCTGACTTTAGGGGTCCTGCCACTAATACACAGACTGACATTCAACAAGTGTACGTTTGTCTACAAAATACTAAGAGACGAAATGCTCCCTTGACTCTCTCCATTGTTCTCCACCAATACTACAAGAGGATTCCTCACATTCAATATTCGAAGTTCGCGAGTCGACCTACTCAAGGCGAGTGTAAAATACTCAGGTAGTGTTCTGTGGGACAGCATTCCATCACATCTTCAGCAGTTGAAATTCAGTCTTTATTAGTTCAAAACAGGGATTCCAATACTTTTATACCAAAATCTTTTAGTGCTTCAGGGGTCTCACATACAACGTCTCATTAAAACATTTTCTGTAATACTTCTATAGCATACTCGTTCCTCTTGTTTTATTGTGCCTTTTTTCTAGCTATGTTGGGAATTTGGTTTCTTTTTTTGCATGGGGTTCGAGGGCTAGATTTAAAGAAAGATGTTTTCTTATTCTATTACCCTCGTTAATAAAGATTTTGTCGATTATTTGTTGTTGTTGTTGTTGTTGTTGTCTCTCTCATATTATGGCCGGTGAGAAGATACATTGGCAGAGGGAGAGAAAGGCACTGGAAGCAGAAACTAATCGGTTAGGTAAGTGTCTGAAATTCTTTATGATGATAGGGATGTCCTGTCAGGAGAATTTTTCAAACTCCCATCAGACCGCCGATTCTGTGTACCTGCATGCAGGACCAATAAACTGAGGCTGTTGCGACTTCTAAATATCACTGTGTGCGAATGAATGCCGCTATCTGAACCATGAATGTATGAGTCTGTTTGGCGGATACGAATATATTTTGTTATTGCTTTGTGCTTTCATATCGAGCTTCTCCTTAATGCCCTTTGGGATAAATAAAGTGGTATCTTATTTTTCACGCCCAAGTTCCCCGCCGGATGAAGCATGTGCATTTAACAACGATATTGACATGACTAAGCTGCTGTGCTACATTGCCACTGGCTGACCCGAGATCGCAGGCTGGATAACACCTAGTTGGCTTGAATACGTCTGTTAACCTCCCTTCCCTTCTCCTCCACCTCTCCCCGTCACATCTCTTTTCTTTTGAGGATCCTTTGAGCTCCTTTCTGTTGTCACAGCTGATGAACGATGTGCTAGTAGATTTATGCTGCAGTATGTCATTCTCGCAGCAGATTCCTAGATGGAGTGGTATGGTATCCATCTCTTTTTTTTTAAATATTCTACTAATTTTTAGAGACGGATTTTATCAGCGATGTAAATCTAAAATACAAGCATAGTTTTCCATTTTCCTGAGACGTAAACAAGATTTTGACAAGACATACTATTTCAACATAATATTAAAAATTTGCCGGGAAGTTTTTCTCAAAATATTTTGTGGCTCCTCTTTCAGTGGATGGTGTCTTTTCATTTAGGTCTGTCGAACTTGAGTGTAGGCAGTGTGTCAAGATGTATAATATATCTGCATGTATAAATGAACCTAGTCAAAAACCATACCATTTAGGAACCCTTTATTATTTGAGTCAGCCTTAGTCCTTTCAAGCCGCCTCAAATATTCCTTAACTTGTATCTCAACGTGTACATTAATGCGTTTCAGCAATTGTTACAAGATTATAAATTTGCTAGCACCTATATCACCACAGGGAGTCTGTAAATGCCATGTTTAAAGCAGTCGGGCAATACATGCTATGCCACACTCGGTCTTGAAAGGACGTGGGGGGAGGTGCTACTATGATGTCAGTTTCTGATTTCTGTGGTGAACATTTCGTCTGTCCTTAATGTATTGCTATTGCATTGATTGTCTTGCACATAATTGAAGTTATGGTGGTACTTACGAATATTGTACATAAGGGCAGAAATCGATGCTGTGAAATGAATGTAAACAAAGTTTTAAAAACTGAACAGAGTTTGGACATCAATGCTCCTTTCAAAGAATGTTTTCTACATGAAGTAACAATCAGCCAAATAAATAAATAATATTTTAATATGTAGACGTGAACTAGAAAGACTGGATGAACAACACATGCGTGCAAATACAGCAGGCAGCTGTCGACATGAGAAGTTAACAACTGTTCTTCTCCACTTCCCAGGCGGAGGGCCAGTGACGGGTAAAGGGTTGGAAAAGGTCCCACGTCTCAAAGTCGACCGAGAAAACTGACTTTTCCAAAGTTAGTTTACCACTCGTGAATTTCTAGCTAGTATCTTCTATTTTTCACACACACACACACACACACACACACACACACACACACACGCACGCACGCACGCACGCACGCGCGCGCATGCCCACAGATGGGCATGTACGCATAATATACATATATTGATGTGCGGACCTGTGTGTGTGGGGGGGGGGGCGGTGCCTATCTCCTCTCCTTCCCTACGTTATTTTTCCCAACCCTCTGTTACCCCGCTCAACAACTGGTGTGATTCAGCGTATACTGTGTTTGAATCCTTCGTGTTGTATGTGCGCTTCGATCGCCCACGCTGATCGATGTTAAAACAACAAAACAAACAGGAACAAATTTTGTCAACAAAATTAGTTGGTTATTTGGCTGCAATACCATGCGGATATGCAATTTGTGGCAAGCCACAGCTGCTCGTGAAAATTTTGATTGGTCTTCACTAGGACATTGTGTGCAAGACGTGGTCTTGAATTTGTAATAGACTGCACGCGGTTAATCTCGTTTCGAAAACCTGATATTTTTAGCAACTTGATGTGTACCTTAACTGATTTATTTACCTCACGTTGATTTCGCTTTAAAACATTTATTTCACACATGATACGAAGGAAACATTTACTACCACCCTTCCTCGCAAAAGGTGAAAGAAGGAGAGAGCATATTTCTTTGAGAGGTTTATTGAACACCAACATGATGAGGCTACAACGAGCTATTTAATTTATTAGTATATGCATGCATATCACTACTGCAGTGAGCGGCTCAGGGTTCAGATCTCAGATCTCTTCCTGGGACACTCTCTGTATGTGACACCTGTTTGCAGGGCTGGATGCCGGGGGTTTTCTCCGGGTACTCCGGTTTCCTTCCCCCTCCCTTTTCCCCCCATAATGCGAAATCGCCACAAGGTGGAAGCACTTTCCTAAATAAACAACAACTCCTGTTCTCGTTAAATGCGGAATGCTTTAACAATATGATGAATCAGCCCCCTTCAAGCTGAGTGCGTTAATGATTTTCGGTTATATCTTTCTATAAAATTTGCATTTTTCTTCCCCAAAAGATTGAACGGACCCCGATTTCTACTAGGCACGGCATGCATGACCTAGGGTGACCTTTGTGGCCATTGACTGCAGTCCGAGCTTCGCGAAGTTTGCCGAAAAGGAGCTGTGCGAACTTGAGGAGACCACAGAGCACTAGATGGTGACGTCACAGCCCCTAATTTTCTGACGTAATTACCCGCCCTTACTGATGGGTCAGTGCCTACAGAGTTAGGCCGAAGATTGGTCCCCACTTCTGGGTTCAGACGAACTTGTACGCAGTGAATTAGGCAGTCAGTCGCACGTTCCGTATAACATATGTATAGTTCAAAGAGAATATCGTGTTGTACAAAGAAGTTTCTGTTCTTAAAGTATATGCTTATTAGACCTATTCTGTAGCCGAGACAGCACGCCATCTTGCCGCTGAATTGAGCAGCCATCAATTTTGCTATAATATTCCTTATCTCGATTTCTAACGACACTAAGGCATTAGGAGCATATTTAAAGGAACAGCTGTAAACGCATTTGATCCCTATATTAGTATGCCAATCACATATTTTGGAGAGCTAGAATATACCTGTGTGTGTGTGTGTGTGTGTGTGTGTGTGTGTGTGTGTGTGTGTGTGTGTGTGTGTGTGTGTGTGTGTAAGAGAGAGTGTGTGCCCCTTCAGGACAAAATATACCAGTACTCTATTTTGGAAGAAAATATATGTAGAACACTCCATTTACCGAATACTAGTTGACTGTCCCTGATGTCTGCACGAGTCTCCTACATAAATGTCAAAGCCAGCTAGTCAGTGTGTGTCACTGTCAGATGTCGGTCTAAACGTCTGAGACATTTTGTACGCTAGACGTTCCAAAGTACGAGCAGTGCACAACTTAAGTCTTTTCTTAATAGTTCTGCACTGAAAATAACGCACATTTCTCCATTTCTTTCTTATTCTGTCGTCCAGCACCTGTTGTCTCGTCCCTTCACCACATGTCATTGTCATGTACGTGACTGACCACGAGAGGAACAGGTGGTGCTGGCAACGGGTGAGGGGGAACAGGCAGAAATTTCTTACTATTTGTAGTCCAGGGACCAGTTGCACAACACATTTCTAATTTTGAACATTTTAATGCCTTAAATCTATTTAGATAATCAGCTTAAAGTGCACACCACAATTTTATAATTTTTAAAACTAAAACTGCTTTACGTAAGATAAAGTTGTTTGAGTCTGACTTTCCGTCCTGTCAGTACAACTTTTTGTATGTTCTTGTGCAATGCATCTAAATGGCAGAGAAGAGATTTTGCTTCTTTAGAATAGTTTTAAGGTTTAGAAACATGTTGTGCAACTGGCCTCTATTCTCTACAGGAGAACGTTTTGGAAAATAACTAACCACAGCAAAGTATACCATATTCTGACCCTGTTAACAAACAAAATTATAAAATTAAAGTCACCACAATGCGATGACGGTGGTGGTGGTGGTGGTGGCGGTGGTGGTGGTGAAAACACAAATAAACAAGAAAGGATTTTTCGAGACCATAAACAGGTTTTATGTGCAGTAGTAGGCTGGATACAGAGCACATTTTTAGTGAAACACACATGCACGCACGCACGCACGCACGCGCGCGCGTTATTTGTTTGTTGCATGTGCGTCTCTCTCTCTCTCTTTCTCGTGTGTGTGTGTGTGTGTGTGCGCGCGCGCGCTGGTTGTGAGCGATGTATATGTGTATGTATGACAAGTGAGTGATGTTCCTTCGCCTAACTGGCTGGAGGGTGACCGCTCTCCATCACTTTTTTTGTATTTATACATTGATCTGCGTCAAGTTTTCTGTCTATCGATCTGTGTACCTATTACGCTATGTACTGGATTGACGCTACCCTGTCGCAACAAACCTGTGTGCAGTAACGACAGGTGTGATATGGCTGACATCATGCATATCCAGAAAGCGGGATTTGTAATGACTGTTAGCCTAATACTCTAACAAGCGTGCGTTGATGGAACGATATTTATGTGTGAAAGTTAGGCCACAGTGCCAATGATGATGATGATGATGATGATGATGATGATGACGACGACGACGAAAATACGTACGTTGCACCGTTCAATCAACAGTGCGTTATCTTCAAACACACATTCAAATTGATCTATTATAAAGCAAAACATTAGAAATTCCTTCATAAAATATAGAAAGTTTTTATGTTAAGTATGCCATCAAGTACTGTACCATCTGGAAAGATATTAAACTTCATAGTTAATGAGATTGACATATACGATTTATTGTGGATGGCGTACATTGAACGACTGGTACCATCAAAGAAAGATAAGCTCTTTCCCTTTAATCGAGGGCTATTAGGACAGCTGGTTGTATGATGGGAACTGCTGTCTTCATCTCTCGCCTTTGTTTTTCCTTTTGCCTTTACGAGGTATTCCCTTCCACGAGCTTTCCTTGAGTTCAAAAGGAGCGTATTAAGACAGAAAGGTGCCTTGACATGTACGATCGACAGATAACTGTCTAGAATAAAATCTGTAAAAACAGTTATGCATAAACACAGAAATTCACTATTCATTTAAAATACTTTTTTCGTGATCTTTTTCTCTTGTTTTCTTATAATTAATCTGCCCGAAAAATGTAAATGAAGTACAAATCTAGAAACTCTTCTGCAATATATAGATCCGGTTCTATTAGTTGGTGAACTAGACTGTTGCATATGGCACAAAAACTGATGGGGTCGCAGAGATGTGATCTGCATTTTTTTTTTTTAAGAGACGAGTGATGTTAGGGAATTAGCATTCTAGTCAATCTGATGAATAGCTTTACAAGCCGAACATGAGGCATACAGCCGTGTGCCATCAGCATATATGATTGGTTGGGAACAGCATGACTGTCGGAAAGGGAACAGAGTGATTTGCTGTGCATGAGATAAAAAAAACTGATACAACAACAGATCCCTGCGGACCTGCGAATACAATAACAGATTTAAGATTTTAGATAAGAAATGTTTTTCCAAGAGACATTGCATTAGGAACATGTCTTAGCGGTTGCCACCACTTTCACGACAATCATCAACCACACACTTGCTGATGCCCCTACGTGCGCTACCGTATGTACACTTATGTACAAAGGGAAAAAAATCCCCACTTTGCACCGACGCATGCGTGCAACCCCCCCCCCCACACACACACAAATACATGCATGCACGCGCGCGCACACACATACACACATTTCATTTCCACCAGTGATCACATACATATACATATGCAACCACATGCGAGAACGCAGACACCCATGCAGTACAGTGTACACACGTCTACAGAGACCAAAACGACGCATTCAATATTCAGTCCTGACCCGTGGTATAGCGTAGTTCAGAGAGGCTCATGCTCTAGCATAAAGCTGTCTCGGGTGAGATGTTCTGACCTGGATATGTCTGTACTTGACCCTAGACAGTGGCGTAGGAACCGGGGGGGGGCAAGGGGGGCAAATAAAATGCTGGGAAGGCAAGAATGTGAACGTCGTTCATTGTCAGCATGGAGCTTGCCCCCCCCCCCCCAAAAGCCAAGCATCTTCCTACGCCACTGCTAGAGGATTATACAACAAAATATAAATATAAAGAGCGCGCACAAATGGGATGAAACATTGTTGATAACAATTATTGACTGAGCTCGACCAGTCAGATGGTTTACCAAACCATGGTAGAAAAGTTCCCAGAGAGATCGTTTACTGACTTCTGAGGGAATCGAGAAGCATTTTATGTGATTAGCAGTGTCAAATGTTGCACTAATCGAGATCAAACAAAATCAAAACAGAAATAAATCTTCAAGAGTCGGCAGGGTGTATAATATGTAACGTTTAGCAGCAGAAATTAAAGGTCAAGCCGAGCGCAACATTATTTCTTTATGATCGGGTTAAGTTCGTTTTAAAATAATAATTCCAAAAATATGAGTACATAATTATGCTTTATTTTACAGATATAAGCCTTCAAACATCGGCATTCTCACCTGCAACTAGGAAGGCGGAGGAAAAAGTACTCTCCTGTACTGAAGGTTCTCTTACGCGATCAAAGTATTTGTAACAGCCAGTGTGCATGTCTTCAACTCAAATGAAGAAACATCGCTCAGGTTGTCGTGTTCAAGAAGCAATTTTTTTGCCCCAAAAATGAAACAGCTGAATTTGGAATACAGCCCTACAGATTGGAGCTTTATTTAGAAGCTTCGAATGAAGTTAAAAAATAATTAAATGGTCCAAACTGAATTCATTCAACAGACTGGTAAGTCAATCAGATCAAAATTTAATGGCCAACAATAGTTACAACCGACTGCTGAAAAGGATTTGTTTTTACAATTAAAAATAAAATGATAGTATGAAACATGTTTATTGATGTAAAAACTTATTTCTTCCTCATTTAGCTGGATGCAAAATTTTCGTTTTACTTACTAATACTCGCACGCTTAAGCTCCATGTACTATTCTTTATTTTCCCCTTTTATTTAGCTGTTTCGATCACGCACATCAATGGTGCTCTCACACTGTCAGTTGTTTTTGTGCATTATGCTGGATAAAGATACGACTGATGATGTTATGTTTGAGACTGTCACATGATGTTACTTGTAGACCAGATGGTATAGTAACCATTGATGTTGCATATCTGGTGCTTGATCTACCAAGACTTGCTTGTACTATATGTGACTGGATAGCAATCGATTTTGAAATGTTATGAGCGAATTCTTGAGTGCGGTGTGGGGATGAAGTTCACACGGCAGGTTTGAACACAGCAGAGATCTGTATCTACACATCTCTGAACAAAGTGAATCCACTGACGTTTGCTGCCATTATCTTTAGGATTTCCTTAATGAGTACAAACTAACTCTATCTGAGTGTTGAAGAGAACATTCAGCAACAGCACAATGTGTCCTGGTCAGTTTTCTTTTACCCAGGATTGCATCTTTTCTCTTCCACTTCAGCTAGTGCAGAAGGCGCTATTTTTAGAAATACGTTTATTTTGTAACTTCCTGTTTTCTCAACAAATCCAGGTGTGCTTAAGAGAAAAATATTAATATAAAATCTATCATTTTGTCATAAAATACCACCGGAACATGTTTTTGTGATACTTTGCGCTTTATTTCCAGCAATTTTTGCTTAGCGCTCTTGTTATCCTTTAAGTATAGCCTAATAACAGTCGACCGTACTGAGCTTTTAACACTCTTAATAATTTCTTATCACGTATAGAAAGCATTGCAGAGACGTGGCAGCTCCTCAGCCTCATCACTCTGTAGCTCAGCAGTTGTGTCGCGTTTACGTTAAGAATCCGTACACTTCTTATATGCAGTGATCACACCCACGTACCGTGCTAAAGAATGCATACATGATGCTGTACCTGTACGGTTGACTGCACTTAATGCCGTCCGCGACCGGGTTGCTGAGCGGTTTTGTCTGTCTCTTTTGTATGTGAGGGTCTCCTTTCCCTTTCACCTTGACAGCCAGTAAGCGTGTTAATTCTTGTCTTAAAAGGAAAATAAGAACGGTCATGTGCCTCTGAATAACACTGTAGAAAATTATATTTGGGTTGGGGGAGGGGGAGTTGAGATCCTCTAAATTACACGCAAAATCAAGCAAAAATCATCCACATTCGCTTTAAAATATATCTTTTTCATCTTTAGAAATCTATATAACTTCAAGCGCGTAGCATATCTCCGCGTTCTACGAAGGCCTTGCACTACTTGTAGCAGACGATAGGTTCTGCGGTCTTTGTGTGCGCGCCTCGATTTCGATTGGAACCTAAGCATGGCTACCATCGATGAAACCGAGAGCAGCAGCAAAGAAACAAAATGTATCTGGAGCTACTGAATAGGAATCATACGCCCTGTTTATTACTTCTTATGGTAATGTGTTAATTCACCAATTGTCGTGTTCGTCTGTTTAGATGTTACCATCTTCTCACGAGCAGAGTGTCAGATTTCAGGAACTTACTGTTATTCACGACTGACGAGGGTTTGATACAGTCGGTGTAGTGCAAAGCTCTCCGTGACGAGGGTTTGAAAATAAATATGACTTTTCGTTTAAACGGGCATCGCTTTTTAGAATCATTGCTTAGAATCACTTTTAAACTTTGTAAGACTTTTTAATCACATGTGAAATGGATTTAGCAACTCAGGCAAGTTGTCAATACAAAAGAAAAATTCCAGGAATATGCAGTATTTACAGCCAAAAACTTCGGTAATGTTATTGTGGCATACTAACTTTCCTGCTACTAGAGATGGTCGGGTTTACACCTTTCAAACCTGGGACTGCAGCTAGGGTTCAGAAAATGTTCAGGAAGCACTGTGACTATGCATGCAGTCGAGATTGCTTCAAACCTTAAAATAATCTTGTGAACCTAACTGTGAAACTTGTAACTGTAACATAAGCAGTATTTAACTAGCAGTAGAATTTCTTGATATGAATTTAACGATAATATCATATAACTATTCATATGATTGTATTAAGAAATATTTCAGCAACCTTGACGTAAAATTAAATTACTCCTTTGTTAAGAGTGGAAACACATATTACTTTTAGTGGGGAAATCAGTTTGACTCATTGGACACGCGATTGACTGCATAATTCTGACATTGTTAAGTGATGATAATAATTATACTCTCTGCCACGTATACAGGAATGAGTAGTAGTAGTAAACTCTATGGAGCTGGCATATAATAGTTTGGTGGGTAGTGTGCTTGACTTTGAAGCAAATTGGGTCTGTTTTGAGGCTTGCCATGGCCTTTCACTGGAAAACTTCCTTTGGCCACAAGATAGGTACCTGATTTATCAGCTCAGAAAGTAAACAGACAGCATTCCAGGCCAGGCTCAATTCCACTTCCATGTCATGTGCCCAAGACACTCAATCACTTACTGGTTTGCTCCTGTGGCCACTGAATTCCAACCTTTTACTTTATTTTTGTTAACACTGTAAACATTTTGAAAGTTCCTGCTATAGCCACTGCTGGAAGTTAGTTTCTGTTATTGTCTTCTATCATCTATAACAGAGGTTTTCAAACTTTTCCAGACGTGTACCACTTCGAAAATTTGAATTGACCGAGTGCCACCTCCAAACCCTACATAAATCCCCCGTAAAATATATTTACGCATTCTTTTATTTTGGGGCATGGTGCTTGCGTACCACCCGTCATACGTTCGCGTACCAGTAGTGGTATGCATACCACAGTTTGAAAATCTCTGATCTATAATGCACATCCATAGCTAAATATTGTGGTATTTGTGAAACACTTAATCTGTTATATTGACATTAACTTTGTGTAAATGTTTCAGGGATGTTTAAAATATTTCTTTTTTTTACAATGATAAAAATGAGTAGAAGGCTCTTGTATAAGGATTTTTGTCCTGCTTCTGCTGAGCCAGTTTCGAAAAAAAGCCATTTTTCCATTTCAGTGAAGATGCTAGATCGTACGCTGTGCTCTTGAAGCACTGCTCTTATTTATGACAAGATATGATTAGTTGTACATGCTACTCAGAAACTGGTAATACCTTCTGCTGAAAAGACAGGCTATATTAGCTGTAATCTACTGTGATGCACAAGAAGAACAGATGTTGCCACAAGCTGTTTTTTGTGAGGAGTTATTCAGCAAAAATGCATATCTGCATGTGATTGAAGAGTTATCTAATGTATTGACAGAAATCTATTTCAGTGAGTCATCATTGCTGGCATTGCTATATTATTGTATCTTTTTGATGGGTGCCTCGCAGTTGTATACATGTGCATGCAGGCAGTCTTAGATGCAACTGTGCATAAGGTATTTTTAGTATTTACAGATGCATGTTCATGTCAAAATAGTTATGCATTTTCATTATTGTTTCTTTTGGAAACTTAAGTTGTAGTTTCAGTTTAAGCTTCATTTTCTAAAATGTTTTAAATGTGGCATAGAAATTTAAACATAAAATGCTTTAATTTGAAGTCTGTATATAGTGTTAGTTAATATCTCTACATTGCAGCCTAGAATTTTAAAGTTTGGCTACAGTGACATAAATGAATAAGGGCACATTTCTTTAGTTTTTGTCTGCCATTTTATTTTTGTTTGTGGTTGATTGGTATCAGTACAGTTTTTGATACCAAATATTAAAAAAATGGTTCTTAAAGCAGATCAGAATTACAGAAATAGACAAGTATGTATTAACCTTTATCAGAGCAATGCATCTTGCTATTAAAAGTTTAAAAATTTAAATATCTTTAGTTCAATACCACATCACATTTTAGACTTTGAAGTTCTTTACATTTTCTAGCTTAGTGAAATAGTGACACACTTTTAGGCCTGCACTTGATTTAATTTATGTTCCTTCCCTGACTTATTGATCAATCATTTTGATTAACAGAAGGGAGGAGGTAGAGGGATTTCCAGATATTTTTTAATCAAGGGGAGATAATGCAGTGGTGTGCCTGGGTAAGGTCCTGTCTCCTGACTGGGGAACACATCAAACGACTTTGTAGGGTGGTGGAATGCATAGGTAGAGGAGAAAAGCCAGCCTTTGTAGGGATTAAGAAGATAAAAGTTGTACCACATGACTCGTTGACTCTCACCCACCTGCCTCGCTATCTCTCACATGGGTACCTTATCAAACTAGGAAGTTTTGTTTCCAAATTTGCGCTTTGTAATAGCCACAGTCGTAGGACACCAGGGACCTCTACTTTCAACAGTCAAGCGACATCATCTGGTCTGGTCTGGTCTGGTCATGTAACCGCGCACGATATCTTGTCGAAGACTCTCCTTCTAGGTCCCATGGAAGGTGGTCGACACCGTGGCGGCCAGAGGAAAAACAGAGGTCTGCTGACTATCGCCCAAAACAAGTGTGGGTGGCTGGCCGCGTGAGCTGCCACGTCTGTTCATGTGTCCCCCGTCCAACTTCCCGCTCTTCAACCCAATGACAGGTTTCAGTCAAGTGACAAATGACTGAGTAATAGAAGCTCATGGTGATAGCCCCAATATAGTAGTGGTTTTTTTTCTTTTCCTTTGTAGCCACCGACAATCTCTTACAGCGCAGAAAGTAAACATGCTCACGAGCAAGATACATAAAACAACCGTAGCCAGCGACCTTCCAATAGACGTAATAAATGTTACTGTCAAAATTGCTGAGGATCGAACAAATGTTACATTTTTGCAAAATTCTCAACCGGACCCCCATCACCACCTTCACCACACACACGCACACATACACATCAGCAACACTGTTTTGTTCATGAAATCAGCACTTTGTGAAACTTAAACAGAACCTTTTATAAATAAATAAATATCACTGACTTGAATTTTGATAAGCTTTGGCTCACAGCAAATAAACGTTCGTGGCAACACCACAATTCCTGTTGGTAAAATTTCTGGCTGTTTTGATCCCCAGTGAAGCGACACCAAGGCTTCAAGAGTCAAGTAACGTCACGGTTTCGCATCTGTTAAGGCCATTCTTAGCAAACTGGAAAAGTAAGGATAAATGTTTGATTGAGTTTGGCAAACGTTTGATGTATAAACCCTGTGTCATGTAAAAACTTTCAAACTTGCTCGAACGTTCTTCCATATGTGTCGGGCCAGTTGCACAACACATTTCTAATTGTAAACACTTTTAGGCCTTAAATCTATTTAGATAATAAGTTTTAAATGCACACCACAATTTTAGAATTTTTAAAACTAAAATTGCTTTAAGTAAGATAAAGTTGTTTGTCTGACTTTCCGTCCTGTTAGTACAGTTTTTTGTATTTTCTTGTGCAATGCATCTAAATGTCAGAGAAGAGACTTTGCTTCTTTAGAACAGTTTTAAGGTTTAGAAACATGTTGTGCAACCAGCGCCTGAGTTTGTATTTTTTTGTTTTTTAATCGCACGCGAGGCGCGCTATCATGTGTCATTTTCTGTTACTTTTGACAGTGCGACGTGCAAGCCATGGATGCTGATTGCTTTTTCAAGGAAAATGAGACAGAACACTCATCCGTAACGTGCGTCTACCGCGCGCACGACGCGCTGCACTGAGTTCGCGCACGACGCACGCCTAGGCTCCATGTGTGGGCAGTACACAGCTTGGCACCATCAGTTTCCGCTTTGTGTTTAAAAGAAAACGCATGTTTTCGGGCGATGCAAAGTGTGACAGAAATCTGTCGGACAGGGAAGAATGATAGTGCCAGGCAACACATGCACTGCACAAAAAAACCTTTATGAAATATCTTTAACATTTAGCCAAGTGTGGCGGTGAACAGATGTGGCTTTTTGTTGTTGTTGTTGTTGTACGCCATGGTAACAAAATCTCTGGCACGCTTGATAGAGTGTGATCGCCTTCTGATGTAAGGTTGTGTTTTACTAATGCCGTCATAGCAGTCGCGCATCGGTGCCTTTTGTTGTTGACGTTTGATTCAGAAAAGGGATGAACCTTTCTGCCTTCGCCCAGCTCTCGTCGCCATGCTTGAATAGGAGACGAAGGGAGGGGGGGGAATTGGTGTTTTACGCCGAGCCAGCAACTAAGGCTATATCACGGCAAGGCAGCCAGCCCTCTAAACAGATGCCACATGCAGAGAAAGAACAGCGTGCCTTAGACGAGAAACGAACCCAGGGCAGCCAACCTTCACTGTATTGGTGGAATAGGAGACGAAACTGCAGTAAAGCAAACAAATAAATAGCGTATATAAGCTTGACGTTGATAACGCATCTTGGAAGACAAGGGGTTTGGAAACTGGTGAAAAAATCATCAGCGCTGCATGTTCCCGGTGTTTTTTTTTTCTCAGACGAAGAAAAACCGCTATCAAAAGCTTTGGACGCCCCAGTGCTTCTTCTTTTTTTTTTTTTCGAAGAGTACGTTATGCTAATTTACTTATGGATGAGTTTTTTAGAGCGTACAATCGATTGACCAGAAAGGCGTTGCGTTTAAGAGCAAACAAATGAACAGATGTTGAAGCCGATACAGGCCTGGTTCTTTGTCCTATTTCATTTTTTTTTTTTTTGCGTACATAACGGAACATAGCATTGTAAAGGGGATAAAAATCCACGTTTTGAAAGTGTTTGTACATGTCGTTGGGGTAAAAGGTGGGCAGTGTCGTCGTTGCTGTTGGTATTCTATTCCTGATTGTAAAGAGTCCGATGCGTCATTGATCTCTTGCCCAGTAGGATAATGTGACGCGGTACCTAACTGTTCAGTTTCATTTAACTTAACACATCGGGAAGTAAGTTTATGTTTTCTCTGTGTATCCCGCCGTTTTTTTTCCCCCTGCCCGCTTGGCTACATCATTATGTTGTCGTCAGTTGAGGATTTTACATCTCTGTCTCTGATTGATTGTGGCTGCACCGTGCAGACTTGAATTACTAGAGTTAGTACGCTAGGGTCGTGGGCAATTAAAGCTGACACCTGAAACCATCGAGAGACAGCTTTACATGCGACCAGCCTCTGCTCTCAGCGCTACAGCTTGCGCTAGATTGTATTCACTGAGCCTTCGGTTGTTTCACATCAGATGTGAGTGGGTTTTGTTTTTTTTAAACTGAGCGCACGACATCTCTTATGAGATGATAATGTGATGGTCTGCCGTTATTATGTTCCTCCTGGTTCTCAGTTGGCAGTGTTTTTGATGATTTGAATTGTTGAATCTCCTGTGCTGGTTGAAGCTATTGAGGGGCATTAAAAAAAACACAGGTGGAGACTATTTGCTGAGTTCCTTATTAACTCTTTTACTTTGCTTTGACATGCCGTCCTCCTTCCCGCCAAAAACCCCCAATCACCCTTCACGAACAGCTGTAGAGAACACGTACTTTTCTCCACGTGCGTCAGTGTAACTTTGACGAGCGGTCCGCGCTATGCTTGTCAGTTACGAAATCACGCAAAGCCACTGTTAACTGTTGTATTGAGCGCCTGTCGCACGTCACTTCACCCTCTCTGTCAAGTGAACAGCGTAAACAAAGTAAACCAACATTGGCTCACTTTCGGAGACATTTATCAACATCATGCGGGCGAAAAACCGGTCAATTTTATCTGCTGTCCCTCACCCACTATGCGCGGAACGGTCATTGGACCCGTCCTCCGGTGAAAGCATACCTGTTTTAATTTCTCCCACCAGTGTGGGGCCTGTTTAGAGCAGTTGACAGTCTGCCTTTGAGGGTGATTTGGGAGGTTATAGCGGAAAGATGTATGACCGTACTTACATCGTTTTCGACATTTGTGTCAGCTTTCCCTAGAGTGGTTCTAAGCTGCATTATCGATGATGAATTGCAGTGTGTGTGTGCGCGCGCGCGCGCGTAACTGTAAGCTCACATGAAGATAAAATTTACTGTGCATGTCATATTAAGGCCGCGTATTCTTTAGACAATGAAATGATCATAAAACCTTTTTTTCTGCGCTTTTTTAAGACATTTTCTAACGTGGTTTTCGTGCCAGGCTTCATGCACGACTGCTGGATCTACATAATATTTACTTCGTCCGTTATACTCTTCACAGCAAAATGAAATAACTTTGGGTAAAAGTTAAAGACATTGGATGTGATGAAGCATACGTCCCATCGGTATTTTTCAAGCTTGTTCTAAAGCAAGTTGTGTGCATACACAGACGCAGTAGATCTAACAGTAGAGGCTGTCAGCTCATTGTCTGTTGTTAGGTTGTGTCCATTGTGCAAAGGTAGAGACATAGCACCGACATACTATAGCGACTTGATGTTACGACCAGCTCTAAACCTCATTTCTAAAACCCACCATGTGACTTTTCTGTAACTACGCAACAGATGTTATGATAACAATCAGTGATGTTTCGATCGTATTTAGATCACGCGGATGGAAATTCATTTTTGTTCACTTTAAATTCTTGATAATATCTTTGAAAGAAATCATTTGGTGTAATTTTTTTTCTATTTTGTACTTTTATAACTTAGATTGTTTAATAATTTTGTTTTAATTACTTGGAGTATTCGCTTTAAGCATCTTCCTTTTACCCAGGAGAGACTTTTTATCCTGGGTATGCCTTTAATGTGGTTTATACAATGCTCATCTCTTTCGCTTGTTCACGCGCGCTCGCTCGCTCGTTGTCTGAATGATAGAGGTGGAAGGGCGGGGAGGGGTGGTACTGTGTGTGTAGGGAAGAGAGCTAAGGGCGGGGGGGGGGGGTTGTCCTCCTGCCGTCTAGTAAAGAAACGTTTATTTTGTGGTTTCAGGAGTTGCGGTGGATGGGGCTAGCATTGAACGAACCGCCGGTGCAGCAGCTGTAGAGACGACAGGTTATCACGGGAAGGGTGACAGTATCATGTGGTAAGGGAACGCTCTACCACCGCTACTAGCCATCGTCGTCATTTTCCGTCCCGTGCAGCACGCGCGAAGAGCAAAAGTGCAGCAAGGTAGCGGGCACACACCCACTACTCCGGTCAGTTCAGCTCCTCACGCCCTTCAGCACGGCCAGTCTGCACGGTGACGCTACCACGATTCAAGACTGAGGTCTTGGACTGACTAATGAATCACCTGGCTCGATGTTCACGTCCACGGGGGCTACGCCGCCTTGCTAAGCGCTTCAACAAAGCGGCAGACGATCGGTTTTAGCAGATGATGGTCCAGTCGTCTGGAAGTGGACGAATCTGATGCTAAATTAGCAGACTGTTCCCACAAATCTGCACTGTACCTGCGGATTAAAAGAAAAAAAAATCCGAATCGTGTGTGCCTGCTGTTGGAAGTTTCATTTACCACCTCGTCATCAGTGTCGACGTCTGTAAACTTTCTACTTTGAAATAGTACATACGATTATGCAAAATAAACACCCTTAAAAAGGGGGGGGGCACAATAGAAGATACTCGACTGTTGGGTGGTTCAGCTTCTGTCCCGGAGAAGAGGTCGAAGGTCGGCAGAATGCGTATGCACCCACGTCGTGCCTTGCGGATCCTGATAGTGGTGGCCATGGGGCTGTTTGCTCTGCTGAACATGCATCTCATGCCCAGCTGGCCAGAGGGCGACCAGAACTACCGGGAGTACTCGGGGCTGGCCAGCAAGCAGCTGCACAGCGCGCACATACAGCTCGGCTGGTCGCCGGAAGTAGACGCCAACGGCGTGGACGTCATCAGCCAGCTTGTCAGTCTGGCCAGGCCTCTGCACTCCCGGGTTGTTATCAACGCCAGTGTGAATAGTACTCACGTAAGTGCTTGGTGTTAGACATTGTTTATAACTTTTTTTTCTCTTCAGCTTCTGAATCACGTAATAGGTGAATCAGTCTTTCTCCTTTTGTGTGTATTTTACAACTTAAACACTGGTGTTTGTGTCACTAGTACGCGAAATACTTGTAAAAGCATGGTCACAAAAAATGGTATGAAACTGCATAATAATCATCAAGGAAAAGAAAACAGTACTTGAAAAAGAAATGTCATTGCTATGCATATTACAGTTACTGGAATTAAAATATTGATAGAGGGAAACAAGGGAAATAGTATAAGAGGGAAGGTAAGAAGTAGAAATGCATAGTTGAACCTCTAGTATCTTAAATATAATTGAATAAAGTAATTTCCCAGTGTATTACGAGGATACCACCATTCCCCCTCCCTTCTCCCACAATAAAAGTATGGGGGTTAGACTTATCACATTTTACATGAAGGCCATGCACAACGACAAGAGAAGAACAAGAGTCCAGTCGCTGAACATGCTTTGCTTGGCTTCAGAAGCTAGGCATCACTAGAAAAATGCAGTAGTTGTAAGTGAAGGAATGAGATCATCAGAAAATAATAAATCAGCATTTAGACTGACATTTTTTCTTTTCTTTCTGGTTAGTGGAATTCTTGAATAGTTAGTGATTGTTTTGGTGGCAGGTGGAGACTTACAGCGGACCGGATCTGGAACTCAACATCAGTGACACAGAGTCAGTCAAGAAGGAAATACTGCGCATTAACCGGGAGCAGCCTGTCCTGAATCTGAGCAAATTTGGCCTGATGCTAGGTGTAGAAAGTGTTGTTATAGTAGTGCAGGCTCACAACCGTGTGGAGCACCTCAAAATTCTCTTTGACTCACTGGCCAAGGTGCAGGGCATCGAAAAGGTGCTGCTGATCATTTCCCATGATGTCTTCTCACACCAGCTGAACAAGCTGGTCCAGGGCATCACCTTCTGTCCGGTAAGCAATTGCCTAGTTCACTTTTTTTTTTTAGCATGTGCAGATGAGTAGGTAAAGAGGTGAGTGCATAATACCTATGTGCTTGCATAGAAAGAGAGCAAGAGATTTTTCTTGCTTTTGGTAGAAGACTAATGTTCTTGTTCACCTACTTTTCGTCACACTTGGAGGCCAGCTCCTGAGATAAAACTGGCAGTCATCTACAGAGTGTCCACAGGCCCATACAGCTTGGTGTCGAGGGGCATTGGCGATTGCCAGATCTCCGCCCTCAGTTACAATTCCTTTTTTTTGTGGGTTAACATCTTGTTCACTGCCGTTTTATAGCCAAGGCCAGTGTTATCAATATCAGTAACAACTATGAATGTCTTTACTATGTTAAATTTAACAGCATTGTTAGCTAACATATTTAATCTACCACATCGTAGTCCTCATTCTTAACTAGTTCACTGAAAGGTACTGGATTAGTCCACAATGTTCACAGTCACAATTGAGGCGATGGGCTTATGTTAATTGTAAATTGTTAAACGACAAACTGAGCGCAACATTATTTCTTTACGGTTGGGTTAAGTTTGTTTTAAAATAATAATTCCCAAAATATGAGTACATAATTATGCTTAATTTTAAAGATATAAGCCTTCAAACATCGACATTCTCACCTGCAACTAGGAAGGTGGGACAAAATTACTTTCCTGCGAGTGTGCGTGTCATCAGGTCAAATGAAGAAACATCGCTCAGGCTGTCGTGTTCAAGAAGCGATTTTTTTTTTTTTTGGCCCATAAATGAAACAGCTGAATTTGGAATACACCCCTACAGATTGGAACTTTATTTAAAAGCTTCGAATGAAGTTGAAAAATAATTAAATGGTTCAAACTGAATTCATTTAACAGACTGGCAAGTCAATCAGATCAAAATTTAATGGGCAACAATAGTTACAACTGACTGGTGATAAGGATATTTTTTACAATTAAAAATATAATGATAGTTTGAAACATGTTTATCGATGTAAAAACTTATTTCTTCCTCATTTAGCTGGATGTAAAAATTTTCGTTTTACTTACTGATACTCGAGCGCACGTGTTCCCGCTTAAATTAGGCTCCTTATAATATGTTTATCACCCTCAATTCTGTTTTTTTCCCATTGTAGCTGTTTCGATCACGCACATCAATGGTGCCCTCACACTGTCAGTTGTTTTTAGCATTATGCTGGATAAAGATACGACTTATGATGTGTTTGTGACTGTCACATGATTTTACTTGTAGACCAGATCCGATGTAGAAACCGTCGATGTTGCAAATCTGGTGCTTGATCTACCAGCAGTCGTAGTTGGTTTTAACATCTCGTGCTTTTGTATAGTAAGCACTGCTGTAGGAATAAGATTTCTTCGTTTTACTGAAAGTCCAAGACTTGCTTGTACCATATAAGTGACTGGATAACAATCGATTTTGAAATGTTATGAGCAAATTCTTGAGTGTGGTGTGGGGACAAAGTTTTTCTTTTGTTTTTGGCTAGTGGAATTCTCGAATAGATCTGTATAAACACATCTCTGAACAAAGTGAATCCACTGGCGTTTGCTGCCATTATCTTTAGGATTTCCTTAATGAGTACAAACTAACTCCATCTGAGTGTCGAAGAGAACATTCAGCAACAGCACAATGTGTCCAGGTCAGTTTTCTTTTACCGAGGATTGCATCTTTTCTCTTCGATTTCAGCTTGTGCAGACGGCGCTATTTTTAGAAATACTTTCGCTTCGTCACTTCGTGTTTTTTCGCCAAATCCAGGTGTGCTTAATTAAGAGAAAAATATTAATATACAATCTTTCATGCCTCTTTGTCATAAAATACCACCGGAACATGTTTTTGTGATACTTTGTGCTTTATTTCCAGCGATTTTCGCTGAGCACTCTATTGTCCATTAAGTCATAACCCAAAGTAAAAAAATGTGCATCTGCCAGATTGCTATGGAAGACATTTGCTCAAATTCAGAAAAGTTTGTTGCCTTCGTGAAATGTTAACATTTTGGCCTAGAACTCGTTTTGTGTTCACACCTGCTGGCTTCTTGTGGGAAAAGTACCAATTTGCTGATGGTAATGTCCCCTTTTTTGTGCAAACACCAGGTATAAATCACAACAACTTTGTGGTATTGCAGTGTGCAGTAAGATGACCTTTTTGGTGTAAAACAGAAAATGTGAGGAGCTGCAGCTATGGACTGAAGGACAGTTTCATAAGAAGTTTCTTTGCTTCCGATAATTACACCTACCACCATGGTAGCAAAGGGGATCTCTGCCATATTTATGAACTGGAGGTAGACCTGCCTTACTGGAACCAGTAGGGCTGGGAGTAGAGTAAGGTTCCCCAGGCAGATAACATAGGTCCATATGTTGCATAATCAATCTGCATCTTAATTGCACAGGCCTCAAACAGTGAGAAAAAATCTTGAGGGCAATCATCTCTACGTCAGAAAGCTGCAATTAAGTTACGCTTCTGAGAAGGCAAAGAAATGATTGGCATTCTGATTGGAAAGAAGAGAGAGACATGACTTATCCTTTATTGCTTCAAACACATCTACAGCAAGGGCTAGAAAACAGCCAGGGGATTGGCTTAAATTCTAAGTAGTGTACTGATGACGCAGAAGTCTGCATGCAGCCAGTGCAAGAGTTTGAGCATAAGCTAATGAATGAGGGAGTTAATGCCTAATCATAAATTAAAGCCACCCATTATTTACCTAAAATAATGGGAGTAACTGCTGTGGCACGAAGCTCAACATAGTATATGATGAATGCTGTTTAAGGATTCAGAAAGATAAAAAAAAATAACACTATAAGCTCATAATAGGAAAAGAATGGCATCACGTTTCATGAAAAAAAATATTCATTCAGCTGTAACGGTTGGCTTTCAGAGAAATTCAGACATCCTTAAAACTTGTCACCACTGCTGTGTCACTTCCTAATTCTAAAGCATATTTGAGAGGGATTTTGTTTTTTGACATACATAATATTTACATGTCTGAACCCTGCCAATTCAGTGATAAAATCAGAGTACACTTTTGTCAGGGTAAAGTTACTAAATCTCCTGACACTGGCAAACAACATCAAGTAGAAAACTTTTAAAATTTACAGCTGTAACTCGGTTATGTCGTCCAGACACCATACAAACAACAAGTCTGACAAATTAAAAGATGACCCAGACGAGGAAGGGAAACGAGTTATGTAAAATGTTTAAAAAAAGATGTTTAAATGCAGCAGAAACCCCTCTCACAATAAGTGTGGCGGGAGTTGGCATCTAATTAGCTCTAGTGTGACAACATTGCAGTTCATTAACCTCTAAAGTCAACTTGTGTGAGAAATGTTCCTAGGGATTGAAAAATGCACTTGCTGCTTTGTGCTGCTATATTACAAGGTGTAGTTTTGCATGCTTTCTGAAAGGATAGCCAGATTTATCGGCCATTCTTCACCTTTTTCAATCTTTTGATATTTTTCTTATGTGCATGCACACACACACACACACACACACACACACACACTGTGGATGTGAACGCAAATGCAAACATACAAAATTTTGTTTTGTAAACTTTCATTTACAGATTTCTAGGGATGTGATTTTAAAATAATATGTATTTTGAAATTTAAACCTTAGAAAATCATTCAATATGTCCAAAGACATACCCAGTAAACTAGGTACAAATAAAGTATTTTCATTTCTATGACACCTTCTGTTTTTAGAATGCTGTAAAACTCTATGTAAATCAAATACAACTGAATGCATGCAAGAATATGTTTATGATAAACCAGATTGTTATATCAGAACTTTTGTTTACTTCACTATTGCAAGTGTATACTCAGGTAGAGTCATCAGCTGACCATGAACATTTCTTTCCTATAATAATTCTGTGAATGCTGTCACTCTGTTTACAGAGCCTTTCAGTTATTTTCTTTTTTCCATCTTTGTCATTTATACATATTTTTCATGACAGTGTAGAAGGCTTTGCATTGATAATATTATAATGACAATGTCAACCCTGGTAGGTTGTATGGAATAATGTGTGCTGATTTGTAATGATTAATGCCCACATTACTTTGACTTTAACGTTTATACTCCTGACTGCTCCTGACAACAGCATGACAGGTAACCCATAAACAACTTTAACAAATAGTGGTCATGAATGTCTCAGAATCTCCTTCTAAGTAGTCAGGTGACACAGAAACAAACATGTCATAATATGAGCATGTGTGCAAACATTAGAGTTGTTGCAGTGGAGAACTGAGTGATGCAGACATTATTTAATCTACCTGGATTTATGGGGTGTCATAATAGAGCAGGGAGTGATAGATTTATGCCAGTGGAGAGGAGCTTCAGGAGGCCATTGTAGCACATTTAGACAAAGAGATTTGCTTTATTTTTTTTTTCTTTTGGTGTTTGCCTAAGGATGGTCTAGCAGGCTAAACGACCTGATGATAATAAGATCTTATAATATGTTCCTTGAGAATTAACGTTTCCAGCAGCTCATTAAATGAATGACTTCAATGAATAAATGACTCAGTGTATGTTTAGTGCATGAAAATGCTCAAAGAATTGAAGAAAGTCTGCAGGTGTTAAAGCTGTGGAACAGTAGCAACGTTACCACTCCACTAAATGCCCTATCCATAAACGATGATAAGCCATAAATACACATAAGCCCTTTCTTTAGAGATTAAACTTATGCTTAGACTTGAATTAATTTTTTGCAGGTTCTTCAAATATTTTTCCCATATTCACAACAAATCTATTCGAACAAGTTCCCAGGGGAAGACCCAAATGACTGCCCTCGTGATATCAAGAAGGAAGTGTATGTGATGCTTGCTGAATTGAGCTAGCTTTAAGATAAGCTTTTGTGTATATAACCTCAGCTATATTAAGCAGGAGGATTTCCGTTAGCATGAAAATTTTCCAACTAATTTTTTAAAACTAAATTGATTGTTGCTCAGTCAGCCAAATCATTGAATGGTGTGGATTTTTTTAAGGTGGCACAGCAATGAAAATGATGTTGGCTGTAAACCATTTGTACTAAGTCGATCATCTGTTTTAGAAATTCACATTGTTGCAGTAGCATCATAAAGTTTCCTGCAATATTATAAGTATTAGGAGTTCTGTAAATGATTGCTGTTGTGTTTGATCTGTCAAAAAAGTTTAAAACATTACAGGGCTTTTTAATTTTTGATCATTATGGTGATAATACTGTGATTTTAATGACAAAGAAAAAAACCCATAGCTTCTTCATCGCATATTTACAGCGCTCTGGAAAGGAAGTGCAACAATGCTGAACACCCAGACAAATATGGCCATTATCGGGAAGCAAAGTACTGCCAGATCAAACACCACTGGATATGGAAGGTACAAGATGAATGTAATTGAAACTGAAATCATTTGTTTCTTCTGATTACTATATTCTACAGAGTCAGCCTACCACCTGCTGCCACATTTTTTTTTCATATCACTGGGCCTTCTGATGTTGTTTGATAGGTATTGTCACTGATATCGTCTTTGGCTTCTCTTGTGACAGGGTATAATATAAGCATTTTTATGTTTCATCTACATATCCTTGAAACATAGCCTCATAAATGTTTTAGACAATCACTGTTTTCAACCTGAACATGGAACTGAAGTTTATGCTCATGTCATGCATTTAATAAAATCACCCTGGCTACTGAAACTGGAATTTATTGCTTCATATGTGCAGTAGCATAGGAATATTGATCAGGAGAACCAAGAGAGTAGTCACTTCATGTTTGAGGAGGCTTCTTTCTGTTTTGCCTCTTCCATTTCTGCTTCTATCTCCACCTGTGTGGATGATGACTGATTGACCTGGGTTCAGATTTTGTCTTGGGCATGCTGTTCTTTCTCTACTTATGGGACCTGTTTACAGGGTCGGCTGCTTTTTTATCCTGATGTAGTCTTAGTTGCTGCCTCAGCATAAAACACCAATTCCCCCCGACCCACCCACTGCATATCTCTCATATTGCTGCTTTTGCTACCATTAAATATATCTATTTAAAGAAACAGCTATGTTTTGTACACAGCATATTGTCATGAAATCTGCAGAATAGTGTACCAAACCATTTCTTCATAAAGATTTAATTGGTATCAATTTCTCTTGTTTTAGAAAATCCTCATGTTAAGAATAAGATTACCTGTATTATTTTGTAAAAGCTGAATTTGATTTAGACGGGACGTGGCATCTGATTAACTCTAGTGTGACAACATTCCATTTCATTAACCTCTAAAGATAACTTGTGTGAGAAATGTTCCTAGGGATTAAAAAATGCACTTGCTGCTTTGTGTTGCTTTGTTACCAGGTATAGTTTTGCATGCATTCTGAAAGGATAGCCAGATTTATTGGCCATTCTTCACCCTTTTCAATCTTTTGATATTTTTCGTACGTGCATGCACACACACACACACACACATGTGCATTTGAGCACAAATGCAAACATACAAAGTTTTGTTTTGTAAACTTTCATTTACAGATTTGTAAAGATGTGATTTTAAAATTTTGAAATTCACACCTTAGAAAATCATTTGAATATGTCCAAAGACATACCCAGTAAAGAATAAGATTACGTATTATTTTGTAAAAGTTGAATGGGATTTAGACATACAGAATGACCAATGCATTGACTAGTGAAATAAAATTCAAAAGCATTTGTACTTTTGTACTAATAGTACAAGCATTTGTACTAATTTTTATTAGTAATACTTCTTAACCTTGATTTTTTTCCAAGAGAATGCTCTTTTACATCTTAGAGGAGCATCATAATTATTTTGTTGGGAAAATCTAACATTTTGTAATCAGAAAACTCTATCTTAAATATAGAAAGAATGCTTCTTAACCATATAATGAGAACATGTTAAAGTCATTTTCAGTCCACTCTACAAACATATGAAATGTATTTGTGTGTAATATATATCTTTTAGTTTTATATTTATGTTTTTGTTTATTTTGATAACCACTCTGTAGCTATTCTGTTTTTGCTACATTTAATAAAAACCTCCATTTTACGTTTGTACTTTTAATGGGATGTCTGTGATTTTATCAATGTCTTCAACTTTGCTGTAGTTTAAATTTTCTTCCTGTGTTTGAGGATTGACATTAGTTTGTGCTTGATAAATAGCTTTAGTTTATGTGTTTACTAGTTCTTTTTTTATTTGATAATTAGCTCCAGTTTGTGTTTGATGACTAGCTCCAGTTTGTTTTTAATGACTAGCTGCAGTTCGTGTTTGAACAAGTTCGGCTGCTGGATGGGTATGAGGGTCATGTGCTGCTGCTTGAAGATGATTACTACTTATTTCCAGACAGCCTTTCATCCCTACAGTTGATGCAAACAACTAGGAACAAGTAAGTTTATGTTAAGAGTGTATAAAGTGTATGAAGGGTGGAAAAGACCATAAGTAATGAACATTAGTAATAATAATTTTCACCTTAGCCAAGTAAATTATTTATGCATATAAACTGATGTGAACAAGGTATCCACACTTCTTTGTTTTTCCAACAGTGGTTAAGGTGCTTTATTGCATCATGCTTAACAGTGCTTTTTTTTTGCTTAACAGTGCTTTTTTTTTGTCGAAACCTTCCTATCCCCATACAGTTTGCAGTGTAAAGACCTTGATATAAGTGAGGAACCAAATAATTTGAAATAAGGTCAAAGAAACTCCCAAGAATCCTCTGGCAAAGCTTGAAAGAAGGCATAGGGCTAACATTGTCATGGACAAGGTCAAATAAGTGGTGAATAGGCCACCAGTCACTGAGATTACGCTGCTGGCATATAGTTTTAGTCCCACATTTACCTTCAGATCTACTAACTTCCAAAAGTCAGCTTCTTGCTGCCTTATTCATCAGTGAATAAAATAAAGTAACTGTATTCTAGAGGGGGAGGAATAGGTGTTTTACATTGAGCTAGCAACTAGGCTATATAATGGCAAAGCAGCCAGCCCTGGCACATGCAGAAAAAGAACAGCCTGGCTGAGGCGAGATCTGAACCCAGTACAGTCAATCCTCAGTGTATTGGTGTCAGATGCTAACCGTTGCACCACCAAACCGCGCCTTGTATTTTAGAAATCTAGAAAGTCCAATGTTTGTAACTTGAGCGATTCCTGTACATATACAGGTAGTATGCACTTGGAGCATACACATGCTTAGTTTCTTTTTTAGAAGTCATGGTAGGTATCTCTCTCTTTTTTTATTTCTTACAGAGACTGCCCTGATTGTCATATGCTAGTACTTGGAAACTATGAAAAAACTCAGAACTACAATGCTGACAAAGGGAAGGTAAGTTACTGTTATTTATGAAACAGTGGGGTCTTTTCATTTTCACTACTTTTACACTTTGCAAACATTTTTAAAGTGAAGTAAAGAAATGTTCATCTTTTGCTTGTTATTGTCTCAGCATGCAGGATTTCTTGGTGTACAAGTTAATAAAACATCACAATGAAAGTTTTTTAAATGGAGGTTTTCTCAGCAATGTATTGGATATTCAACTTGTTTTAATAATGAATGAAACAATAATCAGCCTGTTTGTGTAAAGCACTTAGCCACATGCTGGAATTCCATGCTATACAAATATCATCATCATTGTTATCATTATTGCCATCATCATCATCATTATTTGCTGTGTCAATTTCTCACAGGGGGCATTTTTCACTTTCTAAGAATATGCAGAAGTTAGAGTAAAAGGCAAAGTAGACAAGGAGGACAAGTATTCTCCATGAGTGTTGTTATATTTTATCTCACCAGCTTTATTAAGTTCTCGTGTTTTATATATATATAGATCATTTATTGCAAGATTTTGCACATTAAACAACATCCTTGTTTGTTTACAATCTCATGAGACTTAATTTATCCTCAATTTTTACATGCACAGAACTTTACAGACAAGAATTTTTTTATTAATCTTCATTATTGACAAAGCAACCACAAAATTTTAATATGCTCAGTTGAAAAAATTCATCACTCCATGGTAATATCCTTTTCCAAGGGCCAGTATTCGTTCATCCTCCAGTGTCTGAATGTCAAACAGGCAACAATAACACATAACAAGTTTCTCACAACACCTAAACTGTTGAATGTATGGTTGAAAGTGAGCTGGATGTGTTGAAACAAGTCCCACAGAATTACATTAGTAGTAGTAATAAAAGTTTGTAACACATAGACTTGTACACTTCTGACCCTCGGATGACCTCAACGATTGAGATATTAAGATTACAGCTATGTCCTTCAGTTCATAGAAACTCACACTCCACCTTTACTAGAGTGTTCACTGTACATACATGAACTAAAGCTAAATTAGTACCCAATACGCTTATTATCACTGCTTTAAATCAGCTTTTCAGCACATTTTTTAATGTTTGGGATATATATATATACACAATATTATTTATCTTTCTTGGCTTTGTCAGTCATAAAGAAAATAAAGCATAGCCTTGTATTCTAACCTCAAAAACAAAGTGTCATCCTAGAATGAAATGAACATCACCTAGATATTAAAAATAAAAAGGCACAAAGACACTGTTGTCAAAAATAGTTCCATTTATCAAGCATCTATATATATTGCTATATATTCCTATGGCAAAGGAAATCCATGTATTTACTCAAAGTAACAGAATATACTTACACCATAGTCTACACCAAGTGAACAGCAAGATCTGTTTCTATAATGGTTTATTTTAAATGAGGCACAAGAAATGGAAACAGTTAACAACTTCCAAAAAGAATCCAAACTTAATGGGTTATGAAGAGCAAAAATTCTTTTTTTTATTCCCACATATCCCTTTCTTTTCATTTTGCATGCAAGTGTCTGTCTTTCTAGTGTGCTTGCACACATACAAATGTAAACAAGCGAGCGCACGTACACACACACACGCACACACATAAGTGATGACATGCGCACAGATTTCTCTGACATTCTCTAGGGTACCTTGAGTAAAAGACTGCAAGAAAGTACTGAAATGGCATTTCTTTAGCAACAACATGTAATATAAAATGATTTCATGGCTTAATTGCTGAGAATACCAAAGCTTATCTATATAGGTTTTAATTTATTCCAAGTGTTCAACATGACCCTATAGTAATGCACTTCAGTCTTCAGGCACAATGCTGCAGTACACAGGACATAACTGAAACAAAGTATTATACAGAGCCATGGAGCGATCTGCAAAGAAAAAATAGCTAAAATTAACGCCAGTTAGATCTGTTTAGTCTAGCTGTACTCCCATCTCCTTCCAAGACCTACAAGCCATCTGATCATTTTGGGGGGTTTTTGTGTGTGCATCATAATAGGTTCTTTTTTCCTGCATTCCACAGGCTGAACGAGCTTACTGGATCTCGTCCAAGCACAACCTGGGTATGGCTTTTACCAGGTCACTGTGGAATCAAATAAAAAAATGTGCTAAAGTAAGTGGAGGGATCAAGAGGTTTTCTTTTGTTCAGACACGTAATTATAAGGCATCATTGTTATTTTTTTACTCAAATATTTTTGTTCTTCAGATGTAGATGATCTGTATAACACAGACGGCATGCTGCACTGATTGAATACAATTAACAGTCAAGAGTTTCTTTAAAGAGAAAAGACAACATACAGCAACATTTTTATTTCATGAAAAGCCTGTGCAACAATTGGCATTAAGATTTCTTATACAGTTCACATCCATAGATGCCAACATCTTCATAGCTACAGCTTATTTGTATGGATTTGTCCATATTGAGTGAGTTAAGTACAACATATGGCTTAAGCCTGAACTGCAGTATTAAATACATGGCATCTTTTCCTTGTGTACAAATAGTCACTTTATATTTGCATTGAAGTGATGAGATAATGTCACTTACACATGATCAAAAAAAGTTTGCTTACATTACGTTTATAACTATATCAAATTTATACTACATATTGTGAAGTTAATATAATCAGTTAAACAGCAAAGTGAGTACATTTGCCAAGGTAGTCAACTGGGTATCGTGGATAGAATATTGCTTTGTAATCATTCCTTGTTCTTTGAAGCAATGACCAGTGCTGCATTAATGAAAAATGCTGCTGTGATCAGCAGAAATATTTGCACATTGTACTTACCACCAATAAATCAATTAACTGCCCTGCAGGAAGTTAAGCATCAGCTAATAACAATTACTAATCAGTTAAATTATTAAAAGTCTGTCCTGACAGTACGCTTCCTTGAGCAAAAGACTGAAAACAAATAAAATGCTTAAAGTTTGAATTTTTTATTTCTTCTAAAACTGGAAGCTGTTTAATTTTGGTTATATCTCAGCATAAACTACAAGCTGTTTAATAGCTGTAACATAGCATAAGAGCTCTGCGGTTTCAGGAGTTTTGTCAGTTTGATGACTACAACTGGGACTGGACTCTCCAGCATCTCAGCACAAACTGCATTAGTGACAAGATACGTATCCTCAAGATGAAGGCTACAAGGGTTTTCCATATTGGTGAATGGTAAGAACAGCTTTAAAAAAATTTTGATTAATAGTCAACTGATATTTAGTTATGCTTATAGTGCATAAATGCAAGTCTAACTGTAGAAAAGCCAATGAAGCCAGATCTCTAAATTTAAAACAGATTTGGGCTAGCAAGAGGAAAACAATTTATAAAGAATTTTAAATCCTAAGCGTGTATGCATGAAGTTTTTTTTTTTCCTTCATTTTTTTTATATTTTGAGATGACAAGTTACTTTTGTACGCTTCTGTGCAAACTACCACTTCCAGTCCACATCATGCAAGAATACTTTTGAATTCTTAAATTTAAATTTTAAATTATTTCTCAAGAGAATGGAATCTGCAAGACTAGCAGAAGAAAATCTGAAAATAATATTGGGAATTGTATGAGCTGCAAAACACCACTCACTTTGTAGTTCCCAGTGTGTTGTGGATATGAAAAGTTTAAAGTATAATCAAAGGATCAGTGTATGAGATAAAAATAAGGAAGGAAGAAGTATCAACGTAATACAGTACAAAGAAGGATGGAAACCAGTAAGGTAGGTCACAATTGTCCCATCTTGGCCTTAACATTCTTATGCATGTATGTCACAAGTTTCATTGGTGTGCATATATAGGACAATCATTGTGATAAAAACAAAAATTCTGTCTTTTTTTTTTCAAGTGGAACACATGTTAAGTCCAAGAATTGTGATCCCATGGCCAAAGTTCAGCAGGTAGAAGCAACTCTAGCCAGCAACAAGCAGCATCTTTTTCCTAACACTGTTGTCATTGATGGAGAATCTCGTTTTAAACTGCGTGATCCAAAACCCAACGGTGGGTGGGGTGACATCAGGGACCATGATTTGTGCAAAAGTTTCTTCAATTTAACAACATCCCCAATAAGCAGATGATAGAAACTTTTGTTGTGATGATCAGAAGGATGTCAAAACTCAATTAAAATGAGGGGCATCGTTCGCTAAGAATCAGGTTTTGCTGTGTTGCCAAAATTGCTGATTTGCATGTTGTTGGGGGTGGTCTAAAAGTCACGCTGCAATGTTCACCTCACCTTTTTCAAATAAAAGTATTGAACTTTGCGTATGTTACCTGAAATTTTTCTTTGTATATGTTTTACAAAAGATTAAAGCTATCTCTCTTAAAATGTTTGTGCAGTGGGACACTTAGACTTTCCTTGCATATTTAGCCATGCTATTCTAGTCATGGCATTTTGAACATATTCTGTGCCATTGAAATTTATGATGGGAATGTAGATGAATGATGCATATTTGGAGATAAAACATTCTGATGTGCAGAAATGTAACTGTTGAGTGGGCAGCTTTAGTTTTCAAAGTACTGCTTTTATGATTATTCATTTGAGAGGAGGAAAGGGGAAAAAACAAGCCAGTTAGTTTTGTAAACCTCTACCTGCCTCTATTTTTTTACGTCAGAATCAAGTATGGACAGGGGTGATTAGAGTTATGAATAAGACATTTAAGGAAAAAAATATGTTTGTATACCAATAGCATCAACTAAAAAAAAATTATCTGTGTGGGTGTTATTAGAAAGATTTCACTTGTAAAGCAATTCTAGTGGGGCAGGAAGAAATAGAAATTGATTTAAATTCAACGTTTAAACATCTACAAAATTATATACCCAGACTACTGTCATATCCTAAACAAACTTGATTTCGGACACATCTTGGGCATGACAGAAAGGCAGTTGTTTTCCCATTCTGTAGAAGAAGTGGTTTTATTATCAAGTCTAATATAAAGTAGCACCTTTCAGCTGTGACATTTTTCTGTTGCGAAAAAAAAAAAAATGTCTCAGCTAAACCTCCACTCACTGTGATGATGAATAGATTTCTATGTATATATGAAAATTAATCATTCATGGAGCTCGTATGCATAATCATCTTTTTTTAGGTATGTATATTTGAATGTAATTGTGCATTTCTTATAGATTATGTAAACAGTTAAGAGGACATGGCTATTGTAAATGGGAATTTGTATAAGGAAGAAGCAAGCTAGCCTTGTTTTGGTTTTTTTTTCAAAAGTTAGAGTATGCTGTAGATAAGTTGGCAGTTATTGCTGGTGCCTTTCCTGCCAAAGTTAGCTTTACATTATGCTTTCCTCCAGAAAAATCTGTATGTCTGTTTGCTGCAGATGTAAAGTATGATTATAGGCTATTCCGTAAGTCAACTGTTCCAGCATTCTGTCTTTTGATGAAGAGTAGTTTGTATTAACAGCTATTGTAAGAAAAGTTGAAAACATATCAGCATCATGCAAAGGCTAGAAATTGCTAGAATGAAGTGGAAATTATAGTAAAGGGATTTGCTATACAGCATATGTTTATTCTGACACTGGTGTCACCAGAGACTGTTATCAGAATGGGATTAGACTGGGACACTTTAGTTTCTTATCTGATAGAGTTTGCTACATATCCATGCTGTTTATATCAGTGCTCTGTATTCATATCCTTTAGATATGTGCCCAAGCTTCCATATTTTTGTTTTGATTTCCATAGGGATGCTAAATATATGGATTATGTAAGAAGTATGACTATCCTCTCATTTGTTGGTTGTTCCAATGGTGCAACGGTTAACGCCTGTCACTAATACAGTGAGGATTGGCTGTCCTGGGTTCAGATCTCGTCTCAGACAAGCTTCTCTTTCTCTGCATGTGGCCTCTGTTTACAGGGCTGGCCACTTTGCTGTGATATAGCCTTGCTGGCTTGGCGTAAAACACCAATTCCCCCACCTCCCTTAGTTGTCGTTTTCTTCATGAACATTGAAACAACATAGAGGTTGTGTGTGGTGTGGGGTGCCTGCATGTGTAAGCATGAATGTGAGAGACTGAGTATGTAACACTCTAAGCATTGTTTATTTTTGTTGGGGACAAATAAATGATAACATGTAATTTTCTAAAATTTTATACATCAGTTTGGTTTAGTTTTTAATGAAGATGTTTATCTGCTGGCAGTTTAAGATTTTCTTTTTTTTTTTTTTTAGCAGATGTAAATGGCTTACATTTGTAATATATTTTTGTACATTGCCATTGTGCCGCATAAGGTTTCGAAGAAATGTATTTATTTCTTTAGTTATGTCTCTTTAATTATAATAATTGTCATTCATTTATAAGAAATAAAGTCAGGAATTCTTTTTGTATAAGTTAGCTTAATTAGTGTTTTTAATTATTATTATTATTATTGCTATTACGGAATTAAAATCAAAATCTATGTTTTAGGGTTAGCTTTTAATCTGAGTCATTGTAAGGTGTCAAAAGGAAATTCAAAAGCTCTATTCACTTGTTTAAAGCTTTTATTTCCTGCAAGACGTTGAAAGAGACATGTTAATACAGCCATGTACCTCAATAAAGCCCTGAGCATTTCCACTGCCATTCACTAGGCTGTGTATCAAATATTTTGCGATGAACAAATCAAACTAATGAGTAAAAATTGTTTGATGAGTGTGAAACTGATATTAAACAAAACTTCAGCATTAGCAGCAGATAGACTGAGAATGGGATGTAAAATGGGTAGAGATTATGAGAGGAGGATTTAAGTATTAAGTCTAAGAATAAATAGGTCATTGAAGGAAGTATTTTGTTTGGCATAATTTTCTCACTTTTGATGTGTATGTATTGCTTTTAGACAGACAATGCCTCAGATGCCAAATCTGTTTAAATCTGTGTCTTTTATTTGTAATCACCATTGAAAAACGAAGGGCATGCTGCATTGAATGATGCAGGCTCAGTTGCCTGCTGAATATATATTTCCCACTAATGCGGATGCTTATATACTCTAGCTAGTAAAAGTTATGACATTTGTATACATTTAACCTTGTTTCTTGTTTGCTGCTAATGTTGATTAAGTGTACATAAATGTGTTCATATACTCGGATGTTGGAAACATGCAATGTACTTAATGTAATAATTTGCCAGAGAGGAAGGCTGTAGTCACAGCTATATGCCATTGACTGTGTTTGGATGAGCTTAGGTGTATCTACAGGAATGACTGTGACATGGTAGGGGTCTCTTAATGCTGCATATTTACACTGCAGCTTCAGTGCTGCAGCCAGTGTGAACGCTAGTGATACTTGAGCATTTGAAGGCTAGACAAGTGGAAATTATTAAGTGCATCTTTCCTTAAATAGGTGACTTTCTAAATGTTTTGTTGAATTTGTTTATTGTAAGAAAAGTGTGGTACCATTTACAGTGAAGTCTCATTTTCCACACTTCCAGAGTCCAGTTTCTTGCTACAACATATGGTGTTTTTTAAAAAATATTCTTAACTTGCTGTTAAATTACTGGCTTCTGTATATGGGGTTTTGAAATCTGATTTTAAAAAATCAGATTTTATGCTGATATAGTGGATGTTCATGTATACAGCATTCTGAATAGCATTTTCAAAATTTTGAAGAAAGAAAATGCTGCAGATAAGACTTTCCTCATCAGGGGTTAGTGTTATGATACCACTAACACCTGTTACTTTTGCCTCTGTCCGGGTCCTCCACTTCCCACCTCTCAGTGAATAAGCTCAAGATTTATATTAGTCATGTCACCCATTTATTTTATATTATGCCATTTTCATTCGAGGTAGGAATTTGTTTCATTAAAAGAATGGAAATAGCGTTTTTGATGTCCATGTATTTGTATTCAAACTATTTTTGGGAATGCACATTTGGAGAGCAAGTTGTAACTGTATATATATTTATGTAAAATTTCACCATTGAGTGAAACTTGTTGAAAGAGAAGCTGTGGACAGAAATAAGATATGACATGTGCCATAGGACACATGATAAAAAAAAAATTGTTGCAGAATGTGATACAGTGTGAAATTGAGAGCATTACATTGTAATAACCATCATAGGATTTTTGTACAAGATTCATCCTTTGTCCTTTTTTTAAAACTTTCATATATCATTAGAACTTCAAGATTTGTTTAATCAAGAGAAGCTCAATAGGAAATATGTCCCATTACTGTATGTCACCTTCTTTATTAAGTCAGCCTTTACGGCATGATCACATGTTAATGAGGAAGGTGAAAAATATCGATGAGGGTGCTTGTACGAGATCTGACATAAATTTTTTGAGGGTGTTTGTGATAACTGGTGTGCTGTGGAATTGATTGTATTTCAGGCTGGGAGAAGCTATTTGCACATCTGTTGTACACCACTGAACACAACAATGCCCAAAACTATCTGCGTGCATACTTCTGAGCATCGTAATTTTTTTCCTAACAGGCAGTGTTACTGTTGGAAGACAGTCCATTGTTGCTTTGTGTCTGTGTGGCATGTGACACTTTCTTTGACTTTCTATCATATGTTGATGCTCATTTTCTCTCAAGATTTAAGGCATCAAGAAACGAGATCTAGCTTTGTTACATCTTTTCCAGCCCAGTTTCATGTTTGGATTAATGTATTATATTATTAAGATGGCCATGATTTTGAGAAGATGGTCCAGGTTTGTGCAATGAATTTTACTAGGCATAACATTTTTGAAGTATTTTTAGAGGGGCACGTGTTTCAGCTTTTCACAGAAGGGTAAAGGTGTAAAGCCTCTTATTCTGACATGTTCAAAGAGTTTTTCTTGCAGAAATGCACCTCAGAATACAAAGAATTATAAGAGATCTCATTCCCATTATGTGAAAAGGTCAGGGGATTGTACATATACTTTGTATGGACTCTTTCATATTGGCAAAACTAGTAATTGGGGAACAAATATTTGTTGCAGGCTTAGACTTGTATGAGCATGACTGCCATTTGTATGAAATTTTTTATTTTAGAGGAAAGCTCTGCAATGATGTGCAGTTAGAACACTCAGCTTCAGACTGAGAGATCACTGGCTTAAAGCTCACTTTAGGCTATTGAATAGAAATTTCCCTTTGTCATCGAGTCTTGAATCGGCTATCTGATCTTTCAGGAAACAAAATATGCACAAAAAGCCATGCCTGAAACAAGGTGAACCAGTGACATTTTACCACTAGCCTCATTATCCTTATTACTTTAAAGAACACACATTGAAAAAAAATTAGATAAATCTAAGGGAAAGTAACATAAAATTTGGGGAGCAGGATGTGCATGCCAGTTTTTGCTGACATTGTATAAACTTAACATTTCATATCAAAGAGATTATTGTCGAATAACATTTTACTGTACACAGCTCTGTTATGCGTTTGCCTGGTTGTTTGCTTTGTAAGAGGAAAAATGCAATAAACAGTGTTAAACATACTTTCATTTTGTGTATATTCAGGTATATAGTTCAATTTATTTAACGTTCTGTTGTCGATTGACTGTCGTAGCGTATGTTGAGCAAACTTTCTTGGGAACACCCCATGGTCGATTCTGAACCAAAAGTAATAATACAAAAATAACTTTTAAGCTTTGGTTAAGGTAAATCAGGTAACAAAAAGCATGAGGGAAGTAACTCAATTTACCCAGGCCACCCTAGTCACTTTTTATCATGACCCTGCTGGCAGCACCTAGAACGGGCTCCGTTTATTTTCATAGTGAAACAGCTCATGAAATAATAATAATAATAATGTGAACTTATAATGTGCAACATCACAACCAAGATAGATTGCATTCTCTGCACAGACTTATAATGATAAATGAAAGAAAACAGTGGACGGTGAGATACATATAGGCACACTGAACAAACACAAAGTTGAGGTACAAGAGTAGAACATAAAGCAACGGATGAAGGTATGAAGGGATATAGGTACTGTAAACTGTAATTTATGTCAACCTTAGAGGTCTGAAAATAGAGCCTTATGTCATTTTCTGCCAATACTTCCCAAAATGCATGCAGTCTTCATCATCTGATGCCAAGCACACACATAAGCATTGAGTCTTTTGTTTTAATCACTGCAAATGGACCACATGCAAGTAAAATGTTTGTGTAGAAAATGAAGGGTGTACAAGTTGTAGGGGAAAACTTTAAATTTTCATTTCTGAAAATGTACAATACATGTCAGAAATAGACATGAACAATACTGTAGCCATTTACCAAAAGAGGAAAAGTAGGTAAAAAGCAAAGCAGGCCAAACATAATAAGCTTTCTTAACATTACACAAACACCTGAAAAATTAAAAGAACAGCTTTCATTTACAGCTTAGGATACAGCACACACTCCTTTACTGGTCTTGAAAAGCCCCTACCAGACCATTTACTCTCATACCAATTGCCCCTGTCTGAAATCAATCTTTCCAGTAATATATGGAGTAAATAACTATGACTCATCCTCATTCATGGTATAGGCAGGACAAGCATTCTCCAAAAGTTTTGTTATATTTAATCTATCACCAGGTTTATCAAGTTCTTAAAACTTAACACAGTAGCTTCTTATAAATTATTTATTGCAAGATTTTACATACTGAACACAAACACCCTCATTTGTTTACAAACTCAAGTAGTTCAATTTATCCTCAATTTTTACATGCTCAAAACTTTACAGACTGCATATTCTTATATTCACCTTCAGTATTTACAAATCAATTGTTAAAAATAATAAATAAATTCACCACTCCATGTCAACAGCATTGTTCTAACCTCCAGTGCTTGTATGTCAACCACCTGCAGGCAACAATGTTCTTGATGCATAACAACTTTCTCACAACACCTAAACTGTTCAATGTAATAGTTGAAGGTGTGCTAGATATATAGAAATCTGTCCAAGAGAATTATATCAGTATTGGTTGGAAATGCTATGGTCTCAGTTTCGTACTTCAGGAGACTTGTTCTGTCTGTTAAGCAACTTTAATCACATACAGCCTGTTTCTGTCACATTTATTAACAATACATACAATCTTTAATTTTCTGAAAAAGCCAGATAACAATCTTCAATGGGATTCATACAAATGAATCTACAAAGATGCTCTGTATTAACTGTTTTCTATGATATAATCTCATACTGATTGGCATCAAATGCAGGTTTTTAAAATCATAGGGATAAGTGCTCACAAATTTTCTACATTATCAGGACAGGATGCAGGAGAATAATGGGCAACATATAGAATGTAGCACTGAGCACGTATCTCTAAATGACACATCTTGCATACAATTACGCCCAGTACCAACATAAAAACTTTGATTCATTACTCGCGTCTGTAAAAATTGAAAAGCAAGTGGACAAACATTGTCAGAAACTGTACTCAGTAATTGTTGGCAGTTTAAGCAAGGAAGCACATACACAAGTATGTATCAATACACACAGAGAGAGCAAGCTCTGGTTATCTTTGATTATAAACACCAACCTATCTCCTACCTAAATAAAAGAACAATAGCAAGGGATGGATGCTTGAGAAGTCAATGGCAACAGCTATACAAATGAGCAGCCAAAGGGTCAGTTGAGGCTATAAATAACCACAATATAGTTATACAGAGTACTTAACAACATAAGAATCCATGCAGTAGCCATGGCACATAATAACTAACTTAAAAGAAAATTTATATTTTATGTCCACATCTGAAAACAATATTAACACAGCATGTTCATTATTTAAAAAAGCTGTTTTGATTATCTTTTCACAGAAAACATTTGTCAGCATGAAAACATGTCGGCTGGCTGGGTCATATATTCAGGTGTAACATTTTTCACACAGGCACAGGCAGAACCTGACCTCAACAATGCAATAATGTTTGAGGTATATGTGTAATCTCTGTATCACACATCCATATCTACCAGGGTCTGGAAGCCAGCATCACTCTTAAACGTCATTGTAGCCACAAACTAACAATGTCTTCAACATCTAATCAGCTTTCCAAAGACATGAAAGAAAGATTTTTGTTAACACTCCTATATCACTAGTCAACTCTGTATGGATGCAGTCTTGCATGACAACAAAATATTTGGGTCCTTACATGGTGGCTGGTGCAAACCCTTTATAAAAAAAGTTTTTAAGTCTCAGATCTTTCAGAGTTATGTTAAACCCTGCACCTTTTTTAAGATTGCATGGAAGAATAGATAGATTCATACAGAGGATGATGAGCACTTTGATTCAGTGTCTCTTCAACATAATTTGAAACAAATATGAAGGTAACACGACTGGTATCTAAGAATAACATCATCAGTATGGTGCTGCAGAGTTCCTAAAAGGGAAACAAAAATGAAGAATAGAATCTCAAAACATCTGAATTTCAGAAATGCTTGGAACTGCAGTTGTTGTCACAGTTAGGTGTTATTTTAACTTGTGAAAAGACTTAAAGCCTTTGGTGAATGTACTCTTTCCTTTGGAAAGACTTAGCAATACACATTCCCAATACATAACACAGTACCAATACAAAACATGGTACCAAAAGAAGACATTGCTGCTAAGCTTGAAACAATCTTCAGACAATCCTTTGATTCTGTTTGTATGTCACACATTTTATAAAATGGAGAAGAGGTTAAAAGAAAGAGAGAGTTACTTGGATATCTTAGCCATGATGATAATGTTAAAAAATAATATCAGACAAAAATGGCAGGATTCTTCTTGCTCTGTTTTAAGACTTAAATGTTTGTTGGTTTTCTATCTTCACGAGGTACCCTTCTGTTGTTTTTCCCTCCCTCAAGGATGAATTTTAAATCGAGCTGCTGCGATTTTAACCCTTGCAGAGAACTGACAATCTTCTAGAAAAAACTGTTCATCTAAAAATTATAAACTATAATAATAATAATACAATAGCTAAATTCTACATAAAGCTGAATGAGACCATAGGCAATCATCCAAAGAGAAATGAACACACCATTAATGGTAAAAATGGTGAGTTTTTTCAGAAAGGTCAAAACTGGAAATTTAGCCAAGATATTGCATGATCATAACCACGTAAACTAATCATGCCTAACTTGATCAGCTTAATCCTTATGCACTGAAATAAAGATAATTACTACTGAAATTTGAACAACTGAAAGAACAAATTTTGTCAGACCAACATTCTCTTGCTAGAGCCAAAGCAAACTCTTCACCCAAAGAAACCCAAACATGCCAAATCTATTAAATCTCTCTGGACTCTGTCACAGCCATAAAGAACACAAAGCACAACCTTCTAGCTTCAAAAACAAAGTATCATTCCTAGAAAGGAATGAACGTCATCTAGATATTAAAAATAAAAAGGCACTGTTATCAACAATAGTTGCTTTTATCAAACATCCCTGTATTGCCTTTAAAAAGGCAAAAATGACAGTGTGATAGTGAAACAGAAACAAAAAAATTTTTTTAACTGGAACAACCAAGCAAATACAAAGACAAAATAAATCCATATATTGACTCAAAAGTGACAATGAATGTGTGTGGATCATAGTCTACACCAAAAGCAGGCAACAAGATCTGTTTCTATAATGTTATGTCTTATGTGCCCGACAAATTGATGATTACAGCTAAGTGCAAACCAGGGAAAATGTTTATATGATGCACAAATGAAAACATTTGACATTCCACAGAGAATCAACTCTTGAAGCTTGTGAACAGCAAAAATTCTTTTTTTTCACGTATTCCTTGTCTTTCATTTTACGTGCAAGCGCCTGTTAATCTAGTGTGCCTGCACACATACATATGCAAACACACACACACTTTTCTGACATTCTCTAGGGTACCTTCAATTACAGAATCTAAGCAAGTGCTGAAATGGGTTTTCTTTAGCAGCATCATTTAATATAAAATGACTTTAATTCTTAATTGCAGAATAATCCAAAGCTTACATGTAGAGGTTTCAATTCAATCCAAGTGTTCAGCCTGACTCAGCTGTCAAACACTTAAATCTTCAGTCACAATGCTGCAGCAAAAAGGACACAGCTAAACCAAGGTGTTTTACAGAGCCATGAAAATACCTACAAACAACAACAAAAAAGAAAAATTGCTATCATTCATATTGTCTGCACTCCAGTTAAATCTTTTTAGACTATTCAATTCCCCAAACATAACTTTACAGTGCCACCATTCACCAGAAAAAAGCCAACAAATTTGTCATCTCTCTCTGGCATCTTTAGCTGTTTCATCATCAATGTTCACCCCCCCCCCCTTTACATTTTTTCACTTCTTCATCCATTTAATATCTTTATCATTCACTTTTGTATGCAGTCAAAATGTAGCTTCTATTACACTGTACAACCACAAAACGTTTGTAAACATACCATCTAAAAGTAGCTACCATTCCTGCAGTTTTTCTCATCATGCTGCACAATAACTTACCCTTAAAAAACTTAATGCTACATAATCTATGAGAAACTTTGCTATCTTTATCTAATTTTGCTGTATTGTAAGTGGTGTCTTGTCACATTTTGACATTTTTGATTTATAACTTATGATAGTAAAGGCCCCATTTCATTTGTCATTATTCTTGTAATTTGACCAGGGAAATCCAGCCAAGTGAATGATTAGTAAAGATCTTAATCTTTCCAGTCCCCATCTTTCTTGCTAAGGTAAGCCTAGTATCAAACAAGCATTTAATCTGATGCTGAAAATCTCCAATCTTGTAAATTGACATATATGACAAAAAAATAAAAACTGGTGACTTTTCTGATTCTCTAAATGTCCAAATCTTGAAAAGTTACTTTCCTGTCACACAGTTCTTCTAAAAACTGCAAAATTACTTTCTAATTCTTCTGCACTTCATACACCAATACTTTGAAAGACATATGTTTAACTTAGAAAGAAACACTGTCTTGCTTCCTTACAAAAAAATAATACATTTCATGATAGGAATGCCCCCACCGCCCTATCCAATAAGCACTAGTTGATTTGCTATCAAAAACAGTTATCTTGATGTTATTTAGACATTACACCAATGAACCTTGGGGGAACTAAGTAAAAAATACAAATATCATCCAAGTCATCCTGTACTTCAAAAAAGGCAGTAATATAAAAATATATATGAAACCTGAATATGAAAACAAAATCATTAATGAGATTTATGCTCATCAAATTGGATAGGCTGAGATCTGGTCTTAGCCTCACTTTAAAATAAGCTTATCCTTCTCCATATTAAGTGATCTATGAAAAATCCCTCCCTACTGTTGTTAGTTTTCTTCCCTCTATGAATTAAAAGAATATTAATCTTTATGCTTGTACTTTATGCTTTCACAAATTTTCATTCTTACCATTGATAGAACATTTTTAATTGAGTATTTGAACACCATTTTCAATACCTTTTATTACTAACAGCCTCAAACTTCATATGAGCACAGGTGTTCATACAAGTGGTTGTGCAAATGCACCAACATGAAATCACTGGTCATAGCCGGCCCACAAATCTGTGTACAATCACCTTTGGGTTCACAAGTGCTCGACTCAGCAAACTAGTTGCGAGGCATTTTGTACATTTTGGAAAGGGAGAGGAGGGGTTCTACTAATTATGCAAATCTGAGCTCAGATGCATCCTTGCACTTCTTAAACGGGATGTCATGGACATCTAGGTGACTAAATGAAAGCAAGGCATTGTATAGTATTACTGGTAGTGGAAATTCTGTAGTGTTTGAGGGCAGAAGATGCAAGTGATAACAGGTCATACACTATCATAGTGAATAGTCTTTACAATGATATAAGAACTCCATTAATATGGGGTTATTTGTAACACTCAGTTGTAAAGATTTAATAAAGCTCAGACATGGATGTGACTAAAAACGATGGTCAAAAACAAAACAAGCAGTTTCATATTTCATAGGTTTGAACTCATGTCCCAGATCAATCACATGTCTGCCTCTTTATTGTTTAATTGTATTCACTATACATACCATTAAATTTGCAGGTAAGCAGTTCATCAATTATCACTAAGCATCATGTATACCTAGTAACTGTAACAAGACTGAAAACGTGTTTCCTTTCACGGTCTATAATAGGGGTGGGCAAAATTTTCTTTTTGTTGGCTGGTCTCAAAGCTCTAAACTATGCTGCAGGTCAGTAACATACCAGAAACTCATGCCAAGTGAATACACAACACACGTACTAAAAATGGATTTTAAAAATCTGCATATAATGGTGTTCACTTACCGAATCCTTCAATAGCGTGGCACTGTAAATCAATCAGCTCAAGTTGTAGACTGGCATCCACGCCCATAGTAAACAAATTTGACAATATTTTTCAACTTACTTTTCAATATTCTGAATCCCTGAAAAGTCGCCAAAATTCATCTCACAGATCACTCAACAGTTTGCTGTATTTTCTCGCTTTACAAAATTTGGGGAAAGAGTTTTTCTTTTGCTATAAACAAAATCTATATCTTTTCTGAGCTCCCAAACTAGTTTAATAACTTTTTCCAAGCTAAGCCACCAGACATTTATGTGGTATGGAACATCTTAGTGATTGGCTTAGATGTCCTCCAACAACAAGATAAATTGTCAGTAGCTGAGCCTTCTTAATAACGTTCACAATTTTCACTGGAGTATTCACAACATGATTCATGTCTGATACAAGTTTGCAATGCACTTATTAATAACGCAATGAAGAAAGGTGACTTTGTGGTCAGGATATGTTTCATGAACATATTCTGGTTAGAAGACCATCATTCCTGCCATTTTAATATGGAGATCCATTAGTAGCGACACCTCAATTTTTCCCATGGAGCCCCATTCTTCTTGATGCACCCTTTGACTTTCATAAACAAATCCTCACCTGTTGTAGTTTCTTTCATTTACTCAATCAAAAGCAGTTCCTTGGTTATATTGAAGTTATTGTTAATGCCACAGATAAAGATAAGAGGCTGTGCAGTGTCAGTTACATGTGTACTATCATCTAGCGCTAGAGAATACCAGTCAAAGTGCTTGCACTTATGCATCAACTGTACCAGAAAATTATGTTCCCCATCCTCTATTTGGAACATCGCTGTTCTCCTGGAACTGACATTCTAGACTCTTTATTTTTGATTCTCTGGACACGCAATTTCGACCACATCAAGCATGCATTTCTTAAGGACTGTACATAAATGTCCTGTTTTCTTTGGAAATATTATATGCCACAATAAAAATTGCTTTTGTTGCCACCTACTGGGTTTTTCTCTGTTTGGTAAAATTGTTTTGTTGCTTCTTCCCCAGTACCGCCAACTGGCATGAGTTTTTGCCCTTTCTTCTTCAGAAAGTTCATTGCAACGCATCAGAAAAAAAAATACTGTGTTGTCTGCTTGTTGAATTTCAACACTATGTACATTTCTTTTTCCTGTCAGGATCATGTTGAACTATGGTACTAACTTACTGCAGGAAAATTGCAACTTTTTGCACAACCAGATACCAAACAATTGAACTTATGACTAGGATTGGACACTTTGCAAGAGGAACTTAAACATTCTTAGCCCACAAAATGTCAGATGATGTTGAAACAAACCTAATAGTAATGCTGCGTTACATGTTTTGCCAGCCTTTCCTTTGAATGCAGCCACTGCTGATGTTCCATCACAACTCCATTAGCAGCATTATTTATTTTTGTACTTTGTGTTAGACTGTTATAGATTGTAGATGTCTAACACCAAGTCATATTGGATAAATTAAATTTCAATCAAGTTAACCAAGGTTAAATAAATAAAAGTATGAAAATAAGTACACTTCACATTTTGGCAGATGGGCTAGCCTAAAGACTTATGGGCTGCACCCAGACTGTGGGCATACTTTTCCCACCCCTGGTCTATAAAGTTTACTTACTGGAAAGGCATGAGCATCTGAAACTTTATCTGAGAATCTGTTTCATCCAGCCCTCAACCAAACTATCAAGTAACCAATTCTCTTCAGACCAAATACCACTCCTCTACTTTCCCCCAAAAGCCCAGATATACTGACAGCTACAAGCCAAGAGCAGCTTACTGCAGTCATCAAAAACTCCCCAAAATTCTTATTCTATAATTAACCTTAATCATTCATGTAAATCTACCAATAAGAGTGAGCAAGAAATGAGTGGCTGCATAAAGTTGTTTTCATATCTTTTGCAATAAAATAAAATCAAAAGCATAGTAAAATGCTGTAAAGTGCTCAAAGAGCTACTACATTTGTGTTCAGCTTATGCGTTCCCAGTTACAGATCTCAAAATCATCTGTGGCATGATTAAACTCCTAATCTGTTTATTTTCCAGCACAAAGATCAATATTAAAAAGATTACCATAAATTAATCAACTAGGCAGCTTTGGTTTTTTTTTTGTTCTCACAAATAAATAACAACGAATATCAAAGATAGAGATATTTAAAACCACAACAAAATTATTAATTACTTGTTTCATTTAATCTCTCAATAGATAAAAGTGTTTTGAGAAAGGTGATTGTGACAAAAACAATAAATAACAATGATGACTAAAGACAGCTCTGGCAGATACAAAGAAAGGCATTACAGTTTTAGTGATTAAAAAATAAAACAAAGATTTCAACAAAGAAATTTACAACGTTGTGCTTGATAATTCTTTACAAATTTACTCTAAGCACAATACACAATATAAATATACTTGTAACAAAACCACTCACCAAAGCACACCCTAACCCATCATACCCTGCATATAATTGTTTTTAATGTGGAGCAAATTTGCCATAAAAAGCAAAAGCTGAGATTGGTATAAATGAGTGGCTCTTAGGATTGTTAATAATTCCAGGACTGAACATGAAGCGAGAATACCAACAAGTCCCTTCTCTTACCAATATACATATCTTAGACTTGGTTGTCAAGCTTAAAACAGCTTGTACAAAGTTGTTGCATCTTCAGATTTGCACATTAGAGAAAGTGATGAAAAGTTGTACAGTATCTGTGATGCACATAAGCACAGGTCATAATTTATGATTACCACCTTATTATGTAGCAGCGGAAGAAAGTGGCCAGCAAGGGCTGTCTAAGTAACTTTTTATCATCAAATTAACTTCAAATTTCGGCATAACAATCAATGCGAGGGGGAAAAAAGTGATCAGATTTTAGCAGCAGCTACCAGACTTAACTGAGACCCTTTCAAACACATAAAGCTGGTAGTCATCTAAAGATTATGGTGAATTTGTCTGCAGGGTTGCAAGCAAACCAACAATCTCTGCAAGATAATTGTAGGTAGATATTTCCGACTTTCATTTTGTCTCTACCGATGATTTCAAAGAACATAGTATGAATCAAACAGTTGTGCTCAAAATGGTTTAGCCAGGGGCACTTGTGTGAGTGAGGTTACTAAAGCCTCTTTCATTAGGGAACTTTCCAAATGCTGCACCTGATAACTGCCCATTTTGTTGAGGCCACTTTTTACCATAAGCTTGCAACGACCTCTCTTCTGATTCCACCAAACTTGGCCAGTTCTTTTTAGCTGACAAATGTTGCCAAAAATTGTCCTTCAAATTGCGGGTCCTTCTTTTTGACCAACAACAATTTTAGCTGCAAACATCTGAAGTAGACTCTGAGACCTCAATGGTTCTCTGCAATGCCCTGGTACTCTTCATATCTGCTGGACAGTTTGTTTTCCCAGCCAATATAAAAAGTGCAGCTTGGATTGAATGTCCCTGAGAACAATCTTAGTGCTGTACTGCAAAATTCATCACTAAGTGAAAACTTGGAAGAACAATATGAGGACACAGAAGTTTCACATACTCATCATATCAGTAGTATAGGTCCATATGTACACTAAAAAGTATTGTCCTGCTGTCAGGAGATATGCTCTATACTGTATCAGATGACAATCATAGAGATTAGGGATGAGGAACCAGTATCACAAAAACCATATTAGTTTTACGTATCTAATGCTCTCATGAACCTAGCTCCATAAGAAAGCTGGGCTGCTAATAGAGATTTTAAAAAAAAAATGTCAATATATCTGGCTAGCATGTTCAAAGTAGTTATTCCAGTGTCTGCTGGCATCAAAGAGACATGATCTGAAACCCCCAGAGGCAATGATCCATAAAAATACATGGTAAAACCAGTACAGCAAAGTCCTAAATGACTACATCTGATCCTGATGGCACCAAAGATGACTGTCTAAGCATTCTTAAAACCTTCCAGAATGCATGCACTCTTAAGAATAGTGCTTTTGTATTAATCACAGATTTTTCTGATGCCAGGTGTGGGTTCCCTACCCTTAAAAAAATATGTACCTAAAACAGATCTGAAATAGATAACCATATTTACAATCCCATCTGTTTCCTCTATGAACATATTCTAGTAATTGTGGACTTAGGCACCTAAGCATGCTTTGCTAATTTTAACACAAAGCTTATCTTAGATCTTCTTCCTAGCATGAACATCAGCATGCAGGTGAGCCAAATACATGCATGAGAAGCACACGTACATGCACACATACGCAAGATCTAGCTGCAGACCACAAGTTCACTTTGTCATTCCTGGTCACTCTCCCCATCACTGGAGAATGTGTGTGGCGTCATGCCAAGCTGAGCAGATGCAGGACCAGCTTGTGAAGCTGCCAACTGTCGGTAACGGTCCAGCCACTCATCTACCATCTGTTTGACAGCCATGGGCTGACGGCCTCGCCGCTGAAGTGCAACTAGGAGTCCACCCTTGGTTACATAGCAATCTAGCCATTCTCGCAGCAAGATTTCTTCCCTACCAACCTGAAACAAGTGTTTTGAAAACTGAACACTTTTAGCACACCCCAAACTAGAAAGTAAGGGACAAAGTCCATCATGCTTAAACATGAAATGAGAAAGAACAAAGTGACAAAGCTATCAAAGTGTAACTTTTTTGGAAGTCATAATTTGCCACAAGTCATGCAGAAATTCCTTATGGTCTTCACAGAAGGCATTATTTTGATGATATTCTTGAATTTGAAAGAAATTTTCTAAACTGACAAAGTATTTTTCAAGTTGCTTGCTTCCCATGTGTCCATTTATGTAGGTCACACTTCACATATGAATTTTCTTCACTTTAAATATAGAGAACAAAAGATGAAATAAAAAAATAAAAGGTTTAAGTATTACCCACCACCTCAAAAATAGCCCTCTTCACCCATTTATTTAATATCCTGCCTGTTATCTCCTGCCAGTTATCTATTTTCTTCCTATTTTCCTTGCTTAGCTCTTTGTTGATGTTCGGCAAATGTATGTGTGCATCAACTGAGACACACATTTGCACTTAGATGAGACTGGAACATTTGTTTTTAAAGTACACTTCCTGCTATCAACAACATTATCTTGATTGCATTCTTTGTTGTTAAAATCCACATCAACACAAGGATAAGCATGAGCATAAGCAGGTCTTTGTTATTGGATTTTCCAACATTAAATCTTTGCCTGCATTTCACCAATAAATTCTTCCTTCCCTTAACCCCATATGTAGTGCTTACCTTATGTACCATAAAGAAGCCACCAATTATTTAAAATAAGCTACCCTCACCTCTGAACCACTTAAAAAGTGCAGCTCTAGTAGTTTCCCTTCACAATCAACCAAGGGCAAGTAAGCCACCTGATCCTCATCGCTGCCCTCAAGATTTGCCCCAGCCCCAATCCCATCATCCAGATCCATCTCCATGGAGACCAATGCTGAGAAATGGCCACGGGTATAGCCAAGAGCAACAGGAGTTTTCCAGCAGAAGCTGCGCTCCCACAGCAATGGTAGGTATACCCCTGGAGTACATTAGGATAAATCTGATATGTTTATGGATCACAAGCATGATACACCTGCTACATTTAATACTTAAATGATAAGTCATCAATCTCGATATAAGAACCTTGCAGGCACATTTTATATATTGTATGAGATGATGACACTTTAAAATATAAGAATTGTCATTCTACTTAATAGTTTTAAGACACTGTTGCTAAAAGTCTATAACAAAATTGTTACCTTGAAATTTAGCCAGTCCTAGAGTCTCTCCTCGAAAGCTTTTGACATACTTTACTCCATATACAATGATGGGTCTTCGCAGTATATGTGCTAGGGCAAAAATATGTGTCTGCTCTAATGATGCCCCTGAAAACAAAAATACAGATCTGAATATCTGCTAAGTCATTTGATAAAAATATGCTGTTTGCGAAAACTTTACGTTTTACTGTTCAACATCATCTTCATAATAAGAAAGAACCAACGGCAAATTCACCCCCACCCCCTAAAAAAAAAACCCTTCACATAAACATTCAACTTACCATTTTGTAAATAAACTATAAATTATCATAAAAAAATTGTTGTACAAAATATTTGAAATATTAACTCAATAAGGTCACCTCTCTTTCAGAGGTCTCCATTAGTCACCATATTTTGGCTATTTAAAAAAAATGTACAAAAATAACTATATGTCACAAAACTTTTAAATATCACATTTAGCAGAAATGAACTGTTTTACCTTTAAAAAGTGGTATGTTTTGGTTTTTTTCAAAAATTCACATGTATCAGCATATCCAAAACTGCCTTTCAGATTCTATTTCAGAAGTAGAGCCACAGTGAAAACTTGGCATGTATGTAAAAAGTTCCAGTTATTAATACACAAAAGTAAACTGTTACAAGATGCACAGTAATTCGGTTGATTTTGCCAACGAAACCGACAGAAAACGGGGGAACACTGACCCGCATATTCTATCACGTTTTGCTCACTATACCACAAAGAATTTAAATTTGAAAAAGACCGGACGTCTTGTTGTACAAATCAAGGGAACTTGTAAAGAAATGATTCAGCATTAAAATCAGGTATTGTTAGTTCCTATACCGCTGACTGTTCGTGAATTATAATAAATAAATAAATGAAAGAACCATCTATATGTGTACGGTGTGACTTCTTAAACAAGGCGAGCCACCAGCTAGGGCTTGCCGGTGTGACCGCAAGGAGTTAACATCCGTCAGCTAGTTTGTTGCACCCAGAGGTGTGCTGTAGCTGATGTTCTAGACAAATTTGTCCTGGATTTTCACTTTGTTATTTTAATTCATGAACCGTAACTGCCATTTAGGAAATAACTGCTGGCTGTAAAACTCATTTCTCTGCAAAGCTCTTCCCTTGCTTTAAACTTCATGACAAGATTTGCAGACTTAATGCATTTTCAGTGAAGCAAGTGATATATTTCCCCATTGGTAAGTGCTCTGCATTTCCTGGAAGTTTTATGCGGCAATGTCAGAAAACCAGTATTATACACATTATATGATGTCCCTCATTCTGGATAACCTTCATTTATGTTTGGATGATCTGAGTTTACTTAAGTGACTTATCTACTTTCATTTTTAAAATAAATAAGTTTTCACTGTGACACATTTTTAAAAACCATTTGGGTTAAGTGGATTTTTAAAAAATATAACATGCTATTGCCTAAAAGTAAGAACAATCTTCTTCTAAGTTTAATTGTTAAAATTTATTACAAATTCTGATTTGTGGTACTTTATTTTATTGCTGTTTTGAAATAGCCAAAACATGGTAATTTGGTGGACATGTTGCCTAAAACCTGTAAAATTAGTATGAGAAATATATCCAAGGAGATAAAGACAGCCTGCAACCAGTCACTAGGCTTTAGAAAAAAGCAAAGCAGAAATAAATCATAAAATGATGGACCTGGTTGACTCGCTAAACTCAGAACAACTGCCCAGTCTCTCTGCCATTGGTACTCATCCAGACTGAAGTGTAAGGATTCTGCTTGTTTTGATTCATACTCCTTCCACCTTGGGTAGAATCTGAAAAAAACCCAGGGAATAAAGAAACCATGAATATGAATAACATCTGGATACTCTAGATAAGACAAAATTTGGGCTTTTATACGTCATTTTATCAGTAATTAGCTAGTTTTACTTCTCTGACAGTGTGGAGCACTACTGTAAATGAAATCACTTTTATTTAAGAAAATGTTAACTGTAACTGGTAGCATTACAAAAAGGAATGTATAATATGTTATTAATATTAAAAAAGACAGATATGGACGATTTAAGATAATTATGATGCATCAGAATGTTCGGATTTTTTTGGCCATCTGTCTGTCTGCTCTGTTTTGAATGCCCGTTTTTTTTTTTTTTTATCTCTAGATTTTCCTTTTCCTGGAAGAAATTATAACACTGTAGAAAGATGATACACTTACGTCATAGCACCCTCTGTAAGACTGTCTGCCAAAGCACGACGCAGAGTATTGTCCACATCAAATACCCCCCAAGTGGCCTGCAGAACTGAGTCTAATAAACAATCTCCTGCTGTCCGATTCCACAATGCATACAGACGACTACCAAGCCTTTCAGACAGCTCCATACTCCAGTTGATGATGGATTCTTCAGCCTCTAACTCTGATGACACAGAAAATATAACATGGCTCAACTCTGGCTAAAACTGTTTATAATTTTCTTTTAAGCAAACAAATCCACACACATGAAAATCTTGAGCAATCATGTGTTGAAAACTATCATGTACTTGTGCTTCATACTCATTTCTCAAGGCTAGCATTATCCTGCACTATGCAACATGTCCTATCTTTAGCTCTCTTCATTCTTCCTATTAAGTTAATAATGTGTGCAGCCTGACCATCAGCTACTTTCACAAAGCCTTAACTCATTGGTTAATCACTGGAGAAGTTACATTTAGTATAGACAGCTGATGTTCTTTTTCGACCCCATAACTCTACAATAAAGACAATCATAATTTATACACAACTGAAATAGCATTTCTTAAACTATTCAATATTATACTTATTAAGTGAAATTGTCTTCATTTTCTTGTAGTTATTCTGAGTGAAGTGACTGGAATGTATAAAGCCGATGAATATTTGTGTAAAGGATCCACAAACTCTTCGAAAGACAAGGTTGTCTGAAGGCATCTTTGTAACCCACTTTACTTATTTGAAACTGATCAATTTACTATATATTAAGTGAATATAGCTGCAATGAAAAGAGAGCACTTGAAAACACCAAATTCTCTTCATTTTCTTGTAGTTATTCTGAGTGAAGTGACTGGAATGAAAAGCTATAAAGTTCAGTCATGAGGAATGTATTTTTAAAAAAGTATTTACACAATACACAAATTACACAAAATAATTCAATTTTTTTAGAAATATAAATAGAATTAAAATATTACTAATCTTTACAAAGTCATTTTCACTTATTATTGTGTAAATCCATGCCAAAATGAGCAACCAACAGCCAACCACATTGTGACCTTTCCATATATTTTTAAGGTAAGCATATGACTTGCAAGACAGTATTTTCCTGTGGGGTTTTTTTTCCAGTTTACGATAAAACCACTAAATACTATCATATTCCTTCAAAATTTTCAACTGAAGAAACACGGACCATTTCTCTTTATAGAACTTAAACTTGCTGGCTGCAGAACAGTCTTTTTTTTTGACTAATTCATTTTTCAGTGGGATATACTGTGATCAAAATATTTCCTGAAGTCTTAATTTGATTGTTATAAAATTGTGTAGATCTGTGATTTACATAGTGTTTTTTTTAATTGAACCTTAGTCAGACATGTAAGTGCAAAGGAAACTGATTTTTTACAGCAAAGAAATTTTGTGATTGTGTGGAGTTAAAATTTTTTTCTAATGTATATAATTTCTTATGCAGTGAACCCAAATAAAGTTAATGAGTTGAAGAGCAAATGTTATAACTACAGTGAGCACATAACATAAAAAACTAAATGATAAAAACTTACCACTTTGCACATCACGGTCCAAAACTTCATCAAAAAGTTGATCCTGGGTATGCCGTGGAAGGTCATCTATATCTGAAACATAATCATGCCATAGATAATAAAGTTTAGCATAATTAGATGTTGCTTTATCTGGCAGCCATCACAGATGTCTATAAATTAGAATTAGTAAAGATGAATGATCATTACTTAGAATGAGTTACTATTAAAAAAATAAACAAACAAACAAACAAATAAATTAGCAGTTTCAGACAAACTTCAGATTGCATACACAGAAATTTTGCAGAGATGCTAGAAGAAAACAACAGTAAAGACCTCCAAAAAAATCAGACATCTGATTAACAAAATTATCAAGTGTAAAAGTGACAGCAATGTTTAAAAGCATTATACAAAAAAAGCAGGATTCAAGTAAAATGAAAAAAGAATTTTTGTTTTACTGACACAACCCAAAGAAACCACAAAACCAGCATGACTGTGCATTGCAAAGCAAATAAAAATAAACGCATCCATACCTGCAGGAAGCGCAAAGGTGACGCAGTCTGTAAAAAAGTAACAGGGGAAGTCCCCTTTGCGCTGTCGCAAAGAGGATGCAATTTCACGGCGGATGTCAGATGCAATGTCTGGTGAAGCATGGCAAGGAAGGCGTTTGACAGTCTTGGCAGCAGCATCTGTGGCAGTCAACAGCACAGCAAGCATGTCATCGCGACGGAACCGTAATGCAAGGTGCACTAGGGTGTGACCCATTTCAAAGGCACTCGGTCTAGCCAGGAGCAGTACCTCGTCTGCTGTCAGCTGGCGAGATGGATTGCCTCCTGCTGCAATAAAGGCTTCTATCGCATTGGGATCACCATCAACCACTCCCTGGCATGCATTTAGCCATAGCCAGTCTTTGTCACGCAAGCGCTGCCGTAGAAGCTTCAACTTGCGATCATCCATGGTGCCACTTCCTGCCCCTACAGCCATCCCTGCTCCTGCAACTTCTTGGTTGTTACCATCAAGTCCCTCTGGGCTGCGAGGTGAACCAGGTGACATGCAGCCCCTTCGTTTAGCTGCCTCCAGAGTCTCTGCTGACACCACTGGCATGCCAACCCCAACACTTCCCACAGCTATTTGTGGACATGAAGCTGTCGTTGCAGCAGGAATGGTACAAGGTCCGGGCATGGAAATGGAGCTGTGAATGTTGGAGTCCGAGAGAGTTCTGCCTCGTGCCGTGCCACAAATAGTGCACTTGGGAGTCCGAGGCCAGTTCTCATATGTGCACACTCTGCACGTCCATTTACAAGCTTGGACAGATGGGGCAACTGATGATGCACATTTCCCTATAGACCCTAAGGTCTTATTAATGTCATTGTTCATCTCTTTGGCTGCCTCTGGGGAACTTGGAGAGTTGCGTTTTGGAGTACTGCGTCCACTGCCTCCACTGCTGCTTCCAGAGCCTACGCTTATGGGGCTGCATTCGGCAATGTTGACATTAATGCTGACTGGCTGCATGATGCAGGAGGTGGGGTGAGTTGGGGAGGTCTTCCGCCGAGGGGTGAGGCATTGGGTGCAGCGTACGGCTCGAGGCCAGTTGAGAAATGTGCACATGTGACAAGCCCACTTGTTACTGCTGCTTGCAGCAGAAGTAGTGCCTGAGGAACTCCCTTCTCCTGCACAACACTCAGTATTGTTTGGCCAGACTAAGGCTGCCATCTTATAGATGTCCTGCTCCTCATTGACGGTGTCTGTAATGAGATGGGGTGGCCGAGGACCACGGCACAGGGTGCAGCGCTTGGAGGCAGGCCAGTTTTCATATGTACAGTACTCACAAGCCCACTTCTTTGCCTCTGGACTGACTCCTATGCAGCCTGATCCATTCATAGTGCTAGAACTGCTGCCCCCGACACTCATCCTTACTGCTCACACCGTCCCCCCTGAAACAACATGCAAGGCACAATATTAGAGCAGGAGAAAACTTTTTGCCTCATGCAAAAAGTGTGATGTAGTTTAGCAAGAACAAAAGTTGTAAGGTGTTATGAACATGTGTCTCATAAAAATTGTATCTGAAAAACTAACACATTAGAATCACCAGAGGATAAATACCCTCTAGATATCCTATAGAGGCAAGGAGTGCATGATTTGCCTGCTGCCCTAGCAGTCATGCTTCACTAACTGCTCCCATCTAGCCTGACAAGCACCCTCACCCCTATTCCCCAGGTTGTCATTCTTTCCTGTCAAAAGGTGGAAGCTCAGTCTTCAATAACAGAGACACATGTCTACTTGATAACCCATTTTTTAGATACTTCATTGTATACAATCACAGAAAAATGTATGCATAAAAGTTCTTTGCACCAAAAATGCACACCATCACAAACATATAAATTATTTTCATTTACACCCCATAGTTAGTCACAGTGCACTGTGAATCTCTGACATTCTTACATAGCATTCTCAGTCACTTCTAATCGACTGCACATCTTTATTTTACAAATACTGCACAATTATTGATAACAGACCCATATTATCTTGATATCCAGTTGCACATTTCTGGCTTTCAGGTCTAAAACTATAAAATGTGAAACTACAAAAGTTGCTCCAATTAGCGCTTGCGTTGGTGCGAGATGCTTCGACTTCTTTGGCTATAAGTAACAATTAATAATCAGTGAAGCTGAAAATAGTAGTACGAAATGGTCAAAGGCATACACACAATGCAGCGGCAAATGAATCTTAGAAACAAAGATAACCCAGAATCTCACGAAATACTGAACAACAACCCACTTTGGCAAGCTGCCAGTTGCGATTTGTTTGTAAACATTGAGAATTAAGCACTATTTTCGTACGAAATAGTCTATAAATTCGCACCCCTACATTTGTACTCATTTTAAATCTAAACTATAAACATATGAAAGCCCTTTTCTCCTTTATGGGAACCATGGTATTCTGCTATTGGACAAGGTTGTTTCTAGTTATTAGGGAACAAGGGAAATCCGAATAGGTTAGCAAAACAATAACTTTAGGCTCTCTCCACATCTTAGGTACTCCTTTTATAAAATAAATATCATTAAGGGATTAGTAAATTAGTTATCATTACAAAAAGTACAAAATCAAGTGCCCTACCACAGCAAAACCTAGATGTCTTCGACTCTCTTGTTGTGAATGCAGAGTTCACTTCCCAAATAACCCCAAAAAATCTGCCATGATGTTTCTTTCTGTGACGTCATAAACGCAATCCGGCAGTGAATTTGTTTTCATAAAAGTACTGTCAAAGATTGTCTCTATGACTTACACATAACCATATTTGTTTCTCAGACAGAGCATTCTAACTAGCAAATAACAGTTATAAGCAACGAGCTTAACTATGATAAGTGTCAGAAAAATATCAGTATCTATACCATTTGAGAATAACTTGCGCCGCACCAAAAGCTGAAGCTAACGAGGCTCCACACACCGGCATCGCCCTTGAAGAGTAAATTATCTACTGAATAAAGTGAAATGCAGTAAAGAATGGACTATCTATCTTTAAACTACTAAAAAAACGTAGTGCATTATAAAAAAAAGTTCAGCTTTTGATTGACATTCGACTTGTTCGAGGGTAGATGGGTTCCTGTTCACTGCCTCATGAATGCAGTTTTTATTTTTAACACAAGATAACAACATTTTTAACACAGATTAGTGGTAGATAAACTCTCAGCTCAGTAACATCTTCCTATCTTAAATAGTAAAGAACTGTAATGGAAAGTTTCCACACAGAAGGTGTATGCAAGGATGTCATAGACAATCCGCCCCCAAACATTCTCACGGTACTGTTTGCATTAACTTAAACAGTTAATGATGTTTTGCGTTGTTTTGAATAGACATTCTTAGCTTCATCTATTTGTGTCATAACTTTTAGAGGCACATCATATCTAATGCACTTTAGAAGTTGAACCTTAAAGGATTAACGAAACCAGGCCATAACTCAACGGCATGGACATTGTTGGTTGATTCGATCTTCTAGAGATATTAGATTTAATGTTTTGGTTTCCGTTTACCTAGCTTTTTTTGTAAGTATTCTGGTGCTTGACTACAAAATGGCTACACTCATTATAGCCTTCATGACCTTGTCCTGGCCTTCCTGCCCTTTTTGTTGACACCCTACCAACCAGCTTGAACGTTCTTGGATGCTGATTTCATTCTTTGCAATGTTTGAAGCAAAATTATTTGAGTGTCGGCATTATCTTTTGGACTTCTTGCCCCAGTCCCTTCATTGTGTTTTATTGGTACCAGCGTTCAACACTGTTTTAAAGGTCTATTTCTGTCTCCAATATCAGATTGTCTCATTCTACCCCATATTTTCCTCATTCATCATATGCCGTTTAATTTTATCTTATTATTGCACTGCTGTAGGTGCTTACTGAAGTTTGTCATTTTGTCATATACATCATATCAAAGTATAGGTTAGTGACTGTACTGTGCTTGTAGCCTCATTCTCAAGAGACACGACAGTTTAAATGTTATATTGTGTTTGATGTTGAAAAGGAGATTAAACAACTTAAATTGCACCTAAGAAGCATAAAATCAGTGAAGGATCAATAAAGCATCATAGTCTGGCACCACATTTTGCATAGATATATATAATAATAATAATAATAAATGAAGATTTTTATATACATATATACTTACAAATCATGAAGTTAAAGCACTGGAAAAGCAAAACTCAAATGTTACTGAAGGGGTGAAAACTTCAGTTTATGCTTTTTTTAAAACATTTTTCAAATGTTCTTTCCAAAAAAGCACTTAGATACTGGGATTGGAGGATGGTTGGATGGATTTATTTGTTATTTTAGGTCAAATACCCAGGTGGCATTGATGTGACCCCAGGAATGGTGCTGACTCCCACACAGGTCAAAGATAAGCCTGATGTCAGTTTTAATGCAGATCCTGATTCATACTACACTCTAATTATGCATGGTGAGTTGTTTCTGTGGTAGTCTAATAGAAATGCTTGTTTGGAATAGCATGTACCACTGACTTCCACCCAGCACCCTTTCCTGCCCTTGGCCAGCCTTGTAGGCTTTGCATGAGTGAGGTGATTGACCTTGGAGTGAGTGATGTAGCACCCAGGTTTGGGATAAATGATAGGCAAAATGCAGTGCCTGCACCTTATATGCAGCATGAGTGGTCATTCCTTCCCTTTCCCTTATTTTGAGTGTTGAAGTACTAGTGCGACCTGTAGGTGCTCTGGCCCACTGTCACCTAGCTTAAAATCTCACAGTGAAACCTCGGTTTTCATCGATAATCCATCCAAAAACGATCGGCAAAATCCGAAACCAACGAAAACCGAGTCAATTATTTCCATATGAATCAATTTAAGTCCAATTAATTTGTTCTAGACACTCCAAAATATATATCAAAACACATCGAGAATTTACATTTCTTTTTATGTGAATCAGCACATTGAATGAACAAAATAAACATGTAGTCCTTGGGTGAATGAAATGTGTCATCTCGTTCTTGGGAAAATCATGAACTAAAGCAGTTGTGGAACACAAAGCACACATAATAAGACCAAGAAGCCATCTGATCAGAAGCTGAATGATACACCAAAGGGAACACACTTATGGAAAAAAGCAGAGTTTTTTGTGCATTCCAAGGATGGCTAAGTGTGGGTGTGCAACAAATGAAAAACAAACCTCCACAATGCAAGATATTAGATTAAGTAGTGCACCTGACTAGTAAGAGCTAGAAATTTAGGGAAAATTCTCCTTGGGAACTTCCATCCTCATCCCTAGAACAACAAAGAGGAATGGACTGATTGGTGCTTAGGAGCTGTGAATAACCAATGGTCCAGCCACAGTGTTTAGCTAGCCATCTAAAAAGCGGGACAGTCTGGTTACAGTATTATTGTGCTATATAACATCAACAACTTCATGCCATAAAATTGGTAGAGATCAAAATGTTTGCTTATAATGGCTGAGCTCTAATAATGGTCCACCAGATCCAGATGCACCTAGTCGGCAGGACTCTCAGTTAGGAGAAATTCAGCATTGGCTGGTGGTCAACATTCCAGGGGGAGATGTCACCAAAGGAGAAGAGATGACTGCATTTAGAGGCTCAGGGCCTTCAGAAGGAACAGGTGAAAAACTTTTCTTTAAGAAACATCCTGATATTAATATTTTCACTAACATTTATTTAACTTCTAGATTGCTGATGCAATAAGAAAAGCCACACTTAATGTATTTGCTATGTATCAGGAAAAACAAAATTACCGAAGTCATTAATATTTGCACAGGCAGACATTGCAAGAAAAATTCTGTGGGTCTGCTCAATGGTATTTTAAGTCTGACATCAAGAACTTCATATCAGTGGTCCTATAAGATTATAATAAAGCTGAAAGATGTGTTCGTTGTGATGGTGTTGTAAACAAACCTACTGCACTGCCAGTTATTATAAAAGTATGACTTGTACAATTATGTATAGTTATAATACTTGATAATAAACAGCTGTTGGTATATGCTGTGTTATGGTCATACCACAAAATCACCTAATGACACATTTCTCAGAAAGAATGTCGATCCATCATTGAACGATGCGTAATTGTACAACAGTAATTGTTCTGTTGTATATGCATTAAATTTAATCTCTTGTGATATTTTGTACTGTGAATGGTCATTATTATCTGGCAACCTTCAAGCCATCTACTTGCTATCTGGTTTGACAGTAGCCAGATATCTGTTACTTTAAGCAACTTACACTAGCAGGAACTGATAAAATGCAACATATGTAAAATTTTCACCAATTAGTCTTAAACACTAAAATATATACAATTTTTATTAAAAAGTTTGTGGCTTATAAGCCAAACTTTTAGCTTATGGCGAGAAAGAATGGTTTTATCCAAGGGAGGGAGGTGAGGAGCATTCAGTGCCAGCTACCATAGTGGTCATTCTTTGCTAATTGCTTCCTTCTGACTTGACAAGTACACTTTCCTCTGGCAGATCTAATCTATTCTTTAATCCTAGGTGATGAAAGTTCAGCACCTTTAGGGTTTAGGCACACCGTACACACACTTTAGACTGCAGCGTACATTATAGTTCCTTCTAACATCATTTCACTGTGTAATTATGTGGAATTTAGGATATGAATTAGTCATAACCAGGTTTTTTGCCAGGTAAATCATTGCTGGTTTATGTAAGAGTCGTTTAGAAAAAAACTCAATAAACATAATTACTGTATTTTGCCCTATTTTTACAGGCCTCCATCGGTACATATTTTTGGTTTACCGCCAGTCAGGAAAACAGGAGTTCGATATACCCTTGATTCCATTCAATCGCAGACAGGGTCGCGGAAATCACAAAGTGCGGACACTGGTGGTCAGATATGGGCTGCAGGAGCTTGTGGCTGGCAATTTTTATCAGGCAGAATATGACGATTATGTTCCCATTGCAAGGTCAACATTAGTTGACTGAACCTGGTTGATGAAATACTTACAGCATATTAAACAGATTTTCAAAACAAATTTAACCAGGAAGTTCTGTAAACAACCTATTGCTGTTTAATTCAAATGTCACACCCTATGTTAATTTGGGGTTTACAGATAAAGGAATATGTGTGTATAATCTTACACCATCCTTGTTCAAAATTCTTCGATTGGATGCATTGTGCTCAATATATTATGCTGATGTTCATCCTTCTTAGGTGCTATGATGATTATTCATTGAATTTGTCAGGTCATTTATAGAGTAATATGCTGCAGTATTTTCATTTTTGAGTCCTCAGGAAGAATTCTTGTTATTGTCTTTTTTGTATTTTCATGAAAGTTTGTTTTGTAACCAATATTTGGATAGTTACAGAAACATAAAATCAGATGTACATAATGCATTGATTTTACGGGTTTATTTTTCACATCTGAAATGTGTTGTAGTTTTATAGAATGGCTTACTGAGACATTTTAAAAAAAATTCAGATTCTACACATTCAAAGCAAAAGGAAATGCTATAATTTCATATCAAGCAAAACACATCAAATTGGCACTTAAACAAAATTTTAAAAACTGCTTATAATTTATTTTAGAGAATGAAATTGACTTGAGAAGTGAATTGTGAAACAGTAGACAAACTCAAGATCAAATAAAACTGTATCTACCAGTTCATCTAGTGCTATGTAAAGATACTAAAGATGTCAGGTTAACCATGTAAAAAATACTTGTTGGCCTTTAATGTACATGACAATAATCATATCCAGAGCATTAATCACCTTGAAATGCACACTTTTAAGCTATAATCACATTCCACCTGTATCCATTTAACCTAATCATTCATATGCCATTCTCTCTTCTCTCCTGAAACACACACACAAAAGAAAAGACAATGTAATGCTTCAATTGCTTACAAGAGAAAAGTTATGAACTGATAAAGAGTTTGCAGTTTTGTATCTTAAACTTACATATAAGTATCAAATATCAACACCCAACCATCTTCATTCTAAAAGCAGTTTTAAAGGCAAATTGTTTTCTAATAAAGCACAGATAAAACAAATATATTTAATGTCTAAATGTGCTTTCTAGCACTGCATCATCTTAAAAGAGCTTTAAGAATTAAGTATGTAACAAGACATCTTTTAGTCTGTAACCCAAAGCTTCTTGATAGACTAATACAACTCAATGCTTTCCATAAGCAACTGAAAAATATTTTAATATTTAATTTTCTTTCCTCTAGTTGTTCAACCAATGCTTTAACCGCTGACTCAGCTGCTTGTCCTTTGGTCCCCTAGTCTCCAATCTGTCAAGTACATGCAAGTAACATATGTTCACATTATCTTTGCATGTTAGAATAATGTTACATCTCTTCTATCCCTTCAGTTCTCGTGTACCCTCTTTGATTAAACAAGAGTTCATTGCTCTTTTTTCTCTATATAAAAGTGCTTGTAGCATCATTCACCATCTGAAATGTAGGGGATAGAATTTGCAGAGAAGAGCTGGACTGATCTACTTTTTTACTACGGGGCTAACTACACACCTGACTATCCATTAGTCACGGCTCCTAAAAAGCCTGGGGGCTGGTCATTTTGCCCCAAGACCATTTTCCCCCCACAACCCAAGTCAAATCATCCCTGCTATGTCCATTTCATCTCAACACTGAAAAGTGAAATTATCCCAAACCAAAAGAGCCGTACGTTGTCAGAACAATATAGCACATTTTTTGGTGGGTTTCATAATTCACGATGGTGATATCAGTGCGCGCTGTAGTATGATGTGCTTCAAGCTAAATGATACCTGATACCTGATCAGCAACACCTCTGCATATAATAATAATAGGCTAAAAATGTCAAAATACAAGTTCACAATAAAATGATGACAAAATCTTTAATTTAAAAGATTGTTTGAAGAGAAAAATCATGTTTATTTGCCACTGTAAGGTATGTTCTCTGCATGTGTATTACCAAGTGGCCATTTTTGTTTAGTAAAATGGTGGCTAAACTTCTTTGCATTTGCATGGCTCTGTTTAAAATAGGCAGCTAAGCTTGTGTATCAGTCCAGATATAGAACATAGGAAAACTAGACACTTGTGGGTCACATCAAAGAATTTATCAGCTTAAATTTGAAAGGATTAAAAAACATAATTTTATGTTCCCAAACAAATAATATGATTCACAACAAACTTTAAGATCATGTAATGCTGATAAACCAACAGTTCAGCAATTTCAATTACAAAATTTTAGTTTTTCTTTCAGGAATATCCTTGTTACTGCCAAAATTCTTATAACAACATTATTCTTCAGAAACATCAAACATTGAACAAGCAATCTTACCCAAAATCCCAGCTGAAAACATGAATAAAAGATTAGAGCAATTTTGTTAAGTCTACAAACTAAAGAAATAACAATTCTGCATCCCCACATTTAAAAAGTAGCTTTTGGTATTAAAAGAAAGCTTTACAGTACTAAATAAACTCAGAACTCTGCTATAAAATGCACAGTGCCTAATGTTTTCTCTCTTACTATTCTTTTCCCTTGAAATTGCAAACATAGTAAAAGTAAAACATTTACAAATGCAGGCTCAAACTTAACATAGCACACATGCAGACTGATATATCAACAAATATACACTAAAACAGCAGCAAAGAAAAGTAAGATCTTGTAGTCAAGGCGAGTCGGAGAAAGGTTAGTCCGAACACTTTGTTCGAAGTTTTGTTTTGAATAAACTTATAAAGACAACACAGCGGATAGTAGAGAATAATTCTGGTGCACTGGGCTCTTAGTCTCATGCAAACAAATGAATCAACCACATCACTGACAGGAAAATACAGAGCATCATAAAATGTCCTCACTATGGCTGTTGTATATTTTTGATGCCTTGAAAGAATATTCAATTCATGAAAGTTACCTACATCATTTGGGATCTTAATTAACAATGTACACTATCTAGCATTGTACAGACTTTTACAAAAAAAAGAGAGGGTTTACTGAAAGTAAAATAGATCTAGAAAACTAAATATGAATGCCCAATCTCAAGGTCATGAACACAGAACAAAATTTCACCATCCTACGAAAGAAAACAATAGCTTGAACTATTTTTGAGCTATATATTTATTAGATTGTATCAACATTTTCTAGAATACTCCATAAATCTCCTTACAAAGGGATTTTCATCCAAATTGAATGGGAGGTTATTTACTTTTCTAGGTCAGATAAAATGCTCGTTGTGTGCTATAAACATAACTCTTGTTATCACCACCTCTGATTACACTGTCCAGAGGAAGCCAGACATGATGAACCTGAGAAGGTGAAAGTCTCTGTAACACTCATTTCAAGGGGCTCTAACATGTTTATGCTATAATATGCTTTAACTGAATACCATGTACAGCATCATTATACTACTTAAAATGACTGAAAAGAATGGCAATTGACAGCTTTACTGAATGATGTGTTTTAGAGGACCCCTATAATCACGTGTTCGGTCTCTCATAACTGAGTCCCTACTCTTGGAAAATGAAATATATAAAATAAAAAGGCTATAAGCCTGAAATTCAGCCAGCATTTAACTCAAAAGTTAATGTTTTGCTCAACACAGCTCATTTTGATTGATGGTTCATTCAGCTGAATGGTGCCATCACCTCTTTCCTGTGGGGCGAGATGCTTCAAGACGTGCCTGCAGGTCTTCAATTCGAATATCCTTTAGATGCAGCAAGTGCTCCAAGCGTTTGATCTTAGCATTCAAAATCTGTGACAACGATTTTATTATCAATAGTAGATTATCAGTCTTCAGAGGAAGGTTATATGTAAAGATGTATACTCTTTTTTATGACACAATATTAAGTTTACAGGTAACATGCCACTGTGAAAGAAACACTAGTTAAGCAAGTACAGTTCATTCACATTGTCAAGTCCTATACATTAGCTGAGTCCTGGATTTATTCACTTTTCCCTATCCTGCATATTGTACATTCCCCTTTCTTACAAAAGTGCTTTTCTAAAACTACATATTCCTTTCATGTAAATTAAAGAGAAAACCCTGCAAAGTCCCAGCACCAGATACCTGAATGGTCTCATCCTTGGCTAGGATCTCCTGCTCTTTTTCTTCTAAAAGAAGCAGTGGAACTTGTTCAGATTTTGACTTAGTCTGGGGATTCATGCTGCACAAAAATACATAAATGTGAGTGTGCATGCATGCGCACACAAACACACACACTCACTCTTTCCCTCTTTCTTCTTCTTTTCTACTGTAACAATAATTATGCATTTTACTTCAGAAGGCTGTGTAGGGATTTTTATAATATTTATTCAGTTATTTATATTTCCTTAGTTATTGAGGTTCCTTGTCTCTGTGTATAAGTGTGTGCATTTCAATATAGTAGTATGGAATATGGCATGCATGCATATGCACAGAGAGAGGCAACATGTACAGCCTGGGCAGTGGGGGGATCTGTTGGCCGGGTGGTGACCCTGTGACCAAAGGAGAGCGGTTAGTAACAGGATGGGGTGTGTAGGGATAGTTTCCAGGAAAGTGGGGTGTTAGGTGAATAAGAGGGTCGGATGGAGAGTTCATGGGGTCAGTTGGAAGGGACAGCGCTGAGGTGGGAGCCACCCATCAAGAGCGAGAGCTTGTGCATGTATATTTCGCCTTGCTGGCACCATCAACCGGCAGAGAAAAGAATAAAGTGCCTACTCCCTACGCTACCTGTTAATTTATTAAAAGGAGTGGGTGATGTTACAACCAAGTTTTCTCAGGTCACCCTGTTACATCAATATATTTATGGATTAATAATGGGAGTGGAGAGATTGTCAAATTCAACAAGTATGGTAGGTAGAAAACAATATTTTACAGGACAGTGGCTAGAAGACAATATTTTACAAAAATGGTAGCTAGAAGACAATATTCTTCAAAACGAGTCTATGACTACATACCCTCTGTAAGGCCCTCCATTTAGACCAGTCACATCCTTTCTCTGAGATCCTGAAATATTCAGTGTGCAATTAAATAAAAAATCAGGAAGGTAACCTGTGAAATGAAGGCTTATAATGTCAAGTTGTAATTGTTTTGACGTCAAGAAACAAGACTCTTTCCTGACACAAATGATAGCCGAGACATAAATTAAAATGATTGAGCATATATTAAAAATACAGAATTTTCCAGACAAAAATCTTTTAACATAAAATACGATTATGGTTTGGCAACAGAATTCATGAAAGTTTCTGATTCTTTACTAAATAAAATAGAGGTGATATTCAATTACACATGATAAACAGATCAAAATGGCTGCAAAAAACTTTCTATTTAAGCCATTTTCTATATTAAATTCCAAACAAGATTGTGACACTGAAATATAACGCATGAATTTTATTTTCTAAAAATGACATTCATGCAAATAAAAGCACAGATACTGTTTTTGGCATCTAAAAGGTATTTCAAATATACTGTATTAGCAAGTGGTCCAGAACTCATTATGCCCACCTGCTACTACCAACAGCTTATAAGACAATTTATATTAGAGATAAATTTCTTTTCTAATTCTGAACTTGTTAACAATGTTATGCCACATCTCTTAAATTGTTTTCTTTTGTAATTATTATCATCCAAAAAAAATTTAATGAAATAACATTTTATTCAACAGTGAGTAAAGAACTGGTTTCAACACATGCAAAGCTCATTAACCACTTCAGGGAAATATAAGACGTCACCTGAATCTTGCTTTTCCTCATCATTACTTGTCAATATGGGTATGTCTTCAGCTCGCTTATCACCACTTTCTTCCCCTTCAATTTTGAGACTTTCTGCACCATGTACAATGCTTATGTGGTCAACTTGTCTCTGCCTTTACTTCAGAGTAGCCAGACACCTACTATTTTCAATTTTCACTGATGAAGCAACCTGACCTTACAGCACCCCTCTTTCATTTTCAGCTGTACTAGCAAGGATATGCTAAGTTAAAATATAAAATCAGCTGATGGTAAATTTTACAATCATGTAACCAGAACACCACAACACAGACATGTAATGGCTAGGGGGGTGGGTGGGCAAGAGAGTAAGCAGATCGTCTATCATTAATAACAGTAGAAAAGAGATTTGCTTCTGACTTCTGATTTTCTCATAAGTCTACAATCAACTCTTAATTATATATAGCTGCAAATTATTAAAGAAATTTATTTGATATTCTCCACAAAGAATTGTGTTTAAACTTACATTTTTATATGTAAAGCACTTTGAGCCTGGCTTTGGTGCTCGGGTAAAAGCCCTTTATAAATGTGCACTGTATTTATCATTTGATTACAAAATACTTTAGTATGAAAGAATTATTAGAGGGCCATATAGAATACAATGCAACGCAACTATACTACCTTGCATGTAAATGCGTATGTGTGTGTGTGTGTGTATGTGTAGTAAGTAGCTTAAATTGTAACTGATAAAACAAGGTGCAATCACCTTTACTGCTGACATCTTCACTCTTTTTTACATTTGATGTACTGCTTCTTTCACGCTGGCGATCAGCAGCACTGGCATTTTCTCAAGTTCAAAATAAACAAATTTGTTTTTTGTACTGCTCCATTTATGAGTCTATGCACACACACATGCAGGTGCGCACATACAGTGTAAATAAATCTAATTTATCTATCTTTATTACCCTCTTTATCAACACCCATTCTTCACATTCTTTCTTCAACCAGCATACATGTACATTACTGTACTTCACCAAGTGTACTGAAACATTGTCTAGAACAGTTATTAATTCATACTTTACATTCTTATATTTTGGTAGATATGTATTTCAGGAATAGATTCATATTTGATGGTTTCAAATAAACATTTTAAAAATATTCTAGCCTTTTCTCTACTGTGGTCACTGATCAAACTGTAAATGTTACCTTGCTTAACCTCTTCTCCAACAGTAATGTGATGCACAAGTCCTGATAAAGAAGAAGCACTGTGGGAATAATAACTTCACAGCATGGCTACTTTATTCCTAAAAAGCCAAGAGATGGAAATACATCTATACCTGGGGATAGTTAGCTTTGATATGCTCTGGCTGCACTGCTGGCCAAAGATTGAAAACAATAATCTTGTATAACATGAAATATGGAAAAGATTGCTATACAAATCTTTCATTTATTATTTTTGTCAAGTAAGCCCCTTCATCGTGACATTCTGTCCTTTTTGTGGTATTATATCCCTTGCAGACATCCCAACCCTGGACTTCACAGTTTCTAAATTAAACACCTAAAGCTAAAACTGTGTTAATTACAGACATAAATGTCTTTAAATACTACCACAAAACATGCGTTACCTTCCCCTCGATATTCCGGTAGCTCAGCTGGTTTTTTAACATGGATTGGTAGCGCATATGGGGAATTGGCCATGCTAGACTTTCCACTTTCCATCAGTAGGAGCACTGTATCAGATGATACTTCTGTTACAGAATTTTATTATTATTATACCGATTACCTGGATAGCTGTCATCGAATGCCTGCCTAAATACAAAACACCACCAACCCCAGCTCCTTTCCACCACACACACACACACACACTATTTTACATCATAGATGTATGTTCTAAGGATATGAGTAAAAATGTATGTGCACGTTTGCACATCTGCAATTGTGCACTAGCATAGGAAGATGCTTGGTTTTGGGGGAGAGGGGGTTCTCCAAGCTGACAGTGAACAATGTTCACATTCTTGCCTCCACAGTTTCTTTTTTGAGAGGGCGCTGCTCCCCAACCCTTGTACCCCCTGGTTCCTAAGCCACTGTTGTGTCAAAGGCGGACATCACGCAAGCAGCCATCCGAAATGTCTGTAGCCACTTAAAAATCACATTAAAAGACCAGTTGGCTGAAATTTCTCTGTGTGTGTGTTGGGGAGTGAAGTGTTAGAGTCCTCACTTTTCTCAAGGTCAGCTTTTATCATCTCCTTGCTGCTTTACCTTTCCCAATCTTTTATGGACTCAGGTACCCATTCTCAACAGTGGGGTCGACTGAGGGAAATTTTTTGCGCCGAACGGGTGATGGATGCCAGTGCTCTAATCAATTGGCTATCCCCTTCCCCACCCCAAAAAGACGGCATCATGAATGCAATATTTCTTTCTGCTTTGTGTTACTGAATTTGTTGCTCTATGACATGATCATTCTGACTTAGCAAGCTTCAAGAGTCGGTTTCTAACAATTTTTCCTCGTGTAGCACATTTATAGGAAAAGATGATGTGAGGAGATAGATGTAGAAATTATGTTCGATGCCATTATTTTAACGCGTTTGCTGAGTGTTACTGCAAGACACAGTAGCGCAGTTGATTCTCTTTGGAAGCAGTTTATCATGTGGGGGCAGTTGAGATATAATGGAATACGTCTGGAAAGGCTCAAGAGTTTGGTTTATCTTAATGTTTATTGTAAGTACTTCGTGCTTTAAGTTGTTTTGTTTTGTTTTTGTTTTTTTTTTGCTTTCAGGGCAAACGTTCCGTATTTCTCTCTTTATTTTTCCCTGCTTTTCTTGAGGTTATAATAAAGAAGAGGACCAAGCTGTCTTTCCCTTCTTTTAAATGTGTTCTGGCGTGACATCAAGTGTCTTCTCCCCACCATACACACTCACCAGTTAGCCCGGTCTACACATAGTACAACAGATGATCGATGTACATTATGCAATACAAAAACACGGTTAATGCGTTTCTAAAATTAGGCTTGTAGGTATCTATGATCCTAAGTCTAATTCAAACTCTATTGTCCGGGACTTTGTGTCAAGCACGCAAATAAAAGTATCCAAATCAGTCCACTTACAAGAGCTCAAAAAACCAGGTCCGCATAAAACGCTGACAAACTCGTTAAGATCGATGGGTTAAATACAAGAGCAACCCGGCCGTTGTATAAACTTTTGCGCTCCCTAGCAATCAGCAAGACATGGCGTCACCGATTAGACAAAAAAACTGCGTGTGATTGTAATCACACAATTTACACAGATAATTGGTGGTTGTCTTCTGGTTTAGGTAAAGGGTTCAACTCAAACCCAAAGAAAAGCGGCCTTTCCCGAAAGTTTCTCGCTGCTGTGTTTGCTGCCTAGACCTCTGATCTCTCTCTCTCTCTCACGCTGCACGACTGATACGAGACTGCAGAAACATGTTACGATTCTGACTGGATCGAACTGTCCTGCAAATGATCGCCACGCTTGTAGCACGGATGAGGATTTTCCATAGTTTAGAAACTAAATGGTAACCTGATGTCTGGTACAGCTGTGTGCCCCACTAAATCTTATTTGTCTTTCAAAAGGAAAGTGAAAATACGCCATTCTCTCAACACACACACACACACACACACAAAATAATAGCAATAAAACTAAAAAAAAAAAAAAAAAATCACTGAACAGGTCGTAAACCATGCAGTGGAAGAGTACGGACCGCTTAGGACAAAAACGTAGTGCGCAGTCGCAGTCGTGCAACCGACCTTTATGTCTTTATCACCGCCCGACTTCTTGGCACGGCACCAATATAGTAGGCCCTATATATAGACTTCTTGACAACGTTCGGGTATATCCCCCCCCCAGCCCGCCGGCGTTTTCCACCTTACTCGATCTGCGTACATTCCTCCTCAAATCAAACCCTACCGACCAAAACTACAGTAACTCCTGCTCTCTGGATAAAATTTTTTACCCTGTAATTTATCAAACACATTTACCACCCTTAAACTCTTTTGTAAATGTTTGAACTCGGGTTCATTATGATACATAGAATCAACTCATGCAGGCCCATGCTGGAAGCATATTTACACAAAACATATGAATACCAGGCAGCAACTGTACGGCTACATACTTCTAACCACCTGCCTGCCTAACTGACTATACAACTACACATCTACCTACCAGAAACCACTGGTTTATTACAAACTATATAGGATTCACCAATACACACACGCGCGCGCGAGCGCGTTTTGTAACCACTCTCAGATTCAGAGCAAGAATAGAGCGATGATTTACGTTACTGCTTTGCCTGTGGAACAGAGGTGGGCAAAGGTTTTTGTGGGCCGGTCTCAAAATTCGAAACTATGTACGTGGCAGGCCGGTAAAATATTAAAAACCCACAGCAAACCTAGTGAATATGGCATGAACAAAATGCGTACATAATGGTGTTCGCTCACTGGAGCTGTTTGAATTCGCTCACAAGCCTCTCAAAATCTCAGAACTACGGCCTGATGCTTGTCCGCATTCCGAGAAGGAACGTCGGACCTTCTCTACTTGATCGTGATCGAAAAAAGTCTGTTTGTACACACACGTCGATGCAAGCATCCCTACCATTCGTTTGGCAAATTCTTTATATTTGGAAACGCGTCTTTACTTAAGGATTTGAAAGACTAGACAGTGCTTTTGGAATTAAAATAATCCTTCAAAGCTGTGTTAATTGATCAGCTCAATTTGCAGACTAATGGCTCAAGTTCCACGTCCACGATAAATGGTTTCAACAATATTTTTAGCTTACTTTCCAGTTTTCTGTCGTAGTGTACGTCTTTCATTGACTTCATCGAGAGTAGTTCCTGTGTTATATCGAAGTCATCGTTAAGGCCACGAATAAAAATAAGCAGCTGAGAAGTACGTGTATAAGTTACATCTGTACTATCATCCAGCGAGATAGAATACCAGTCAACGTGCTACCACTTATGCATCAACTGTTGTAGCAAATTGTGTTCCATGTCCTCTAGTCAGCGCGTCGTTGTTCTCCTGGATAAGTTAATGATATTCTCAAACTCCTTTTTGTTCGACCACATCAAGCATGCATTTATTGAGGAACTCGCGTCAGCGACCCCTGTGTTCTCTTTGGCAATATTATATCCACAATAATACTTTTGTGGCCTATGGGTTTCGTTCTGTTTGGTTAAAAAAAAAAGATTTTCTGCTCCTTCAACTATTCTACCAACTGGGGCCTGACTTTTTCACTCTTGCCTCTTCAGAAAGTTTGTTTCGCACTAAAATGGTGCTTTAGAGTTTAGATTATGCTCTTTGAAAAAAATTTGCGATGCTTTCCCGTCAAATTATAAGCACCCAGCTTTATCATTAACATCAGGAAAAAATTACCGTGTTGTCCACTCGTTGAATTGACACTCCCTATATCTACCTTTCTCTTTTTCCTGTAGTCAATCACACCAAACTGCTATACGTTGAAACAAAACGATTAGTCATGCCGCTAGACATGCTGCGTCACGAGCCTTTGAACGCAGCCGCCGCCGACGCTCTCTCACGACAGGTCAACCGCGTTATATATTTTTTATTTTTGTACTTTTTGTTAAAATGTTACGGACTGCCGATTTTTAACGCCAAGTCGAATTCGATAAATTAAATTTCAATCAAATGAACCTAGGTTAAAATGTATAAAAATAAGTGCGCTTCTTATTTTGACCGACGTACGTATAGGTCCCATCCAGCCACTGGGACGTACTTTGCCCACCACTGCTGTACAACTATTACGCAAGTAAGGTGGCATCTATGTCCTGCGTCCTCTGCTTGCATGCTGCATGCATGAAGTGATGCTTTACAGTTTCATCTACTTACGCGGCAAAACTCTAACCATGGTTCTGACTCATATGGACAGCAGGATAAGTGAGGTGCTGTTGCCTATAGTAAAAGTGATGTTCCTGCTAAATACCAATAAACATTGAAGTTACTTATGTAAAACTACTGCCTGCTGTCAAGGTTTTTGTAATGTCATAAAGCTTTGAACTTCTATAAAATATTGAAGGACTGTCACTGATTTTTTAAGTAATGCATAACATAGAAAAAATGTATAACTGTAACACTGTATGTCGTACAGAACCAAAAGGCGCACAAATACACCATGATTTTACAATTCCAGGAGGTAAGTTGGCTAGAGCACAACTAGTTGTTGCTGATTTAGGAAAGTGCTTCCACCTTGCGTCGATTTCGCACTATGGGGGGGGGGAGGATCGGGGGAGGAAGCCGGAGTACCCGGAGAAAACCCTCGGCGCCCAGCCCTGCGAACAGCCGGTGCCACGTGCAGAGAGTGTCCCGAGACGAGATCTGAACCCGGAACCGCTCAATGCAGTGGTGACAAGCGAGTGTTTTTTAACACTACACTACCGGGGCCCCTTTATAGAGCACAACTAACAGTTACAGCCCAGCCTAAAGTTGCAACACATTCCCCTTTTTAATGGTGAATTTAATACTATGAATTGTTTTTAATATTTACGTTGTTGTCAATGATGAAATAGTGTGCCACATGAATATTTAAGTGTATTAGATTTGTAGCTGATTTTAATTGATATCTGTTAAATACTCCAGGGTCAAATCTCTGTTTCCTGCAACGAAAACGGGGAGCTCTTCACAGACTTCTGCGCTTTCAATGACCACGTCGTTGGTGGCACTGTATTCCCACACAAAAATATACACAAAACAACGTGGACTTCCCCAGATGGCCAGACAGAAAACCAGATCGACCATATAACGGTTGGTCGAAAGTGGAGAAGGAGTCTCCAAGATGTCCGAGTGAGATGAGGAGCAGATGTTGCATCAGACCACCAGCTCCTAATAGCAGTCTTCAAGATCAAGCTGAAATTCGTCATCGATACAGCAGGCAGACCACACCACAAGTTCAATACTCAGTACCTAAAGAACAAGGAGACAAGGGAAATTTTTAACTGTGAAATTAAGAATAAGTATGAGGCCCTTTCATGACTGACAGAAGAATCAGTGGAAGAACACTGGTCAACACTCAAGAGCATTTGGAAGACAACCTGTACAGATGTTCTAGGGAAGAGGGAAAGAAAACATAAGGAATGGATGACTCCAGAGACTTGGGCAAAGATTGAATCAAGAAGTGAAGAGGTCGGTAAGGGAGGACAAGAGACGCTTCACCCATGAACTGACAGAGGAAGCAGAGACAGCAGCCACACAGGGAAACATGAAGCGATTATACGAAATAACACGAAATCTGTCAGGCAGGAGCGTAAACCCAAACAAGCCAGTGAAAGACAAAGATGGCAAGACCATAACAAACGATGCAGAACAAAGAGATCGCTGGATGGAGCACTTTGAGGAGATGCTGAATAGACCTCATACACCATTCTTACCTGACATACCACCAGCAACTGCACAACTTCACGTCAACACCAGCCCTCCCACAAAGACAGAAATCATCAAAGCTATCAAAAGCATGAAAAATGGCAAAGCAGCAGGCCCGGACGGCATACCCCCAGAAGCACTAAAATCAGATACAGAAACAACAGCAACAATTTTACAGCCCCTCCTACACAAGATCTGGGAACAAGAGCTAGTCCCAGCAGACTGGAAATTAGGTCACCTGGTCAAATTACCAAAGAAAGGAAACCTCTCCAAATGCAAAACTGGCGGGGGATCATGCTGCTGTCCATCCCCAGCAAAGTCCTGACAAGGATAATACTAGAGAGACTGAAGAAGGCACTAGACAAGACACTGAGACCAGAACAAGCAGGGTTTCGCCAGGATAAGTCATGCACTGACCACATTGCAACCCTCCGTATAATCATAGAACAGTCCATCGAATGGCAATCCTCCCTTTATATAACTTTTGTGGATTTCGAGAAGGCCTTCGACAGTGTAGACAGGGAGGTCATCTGGAGGCTGATGAATCACTATGGTATTCCGCCCAAATTCATAAACATCATCCAGGTATTGTATGAAGACTCATCCTGCCAAGTTATCCATAACGGTAAACTCACTAAACCTTTTGTAATGAAGACTGGCGTAAGACAGGGTTGCATATTATCACCGACAATCTTCCTGATGGTCATAAACTGGATTATGCGTAAAACAACCCAAGACAACAACACCGGTATCCAGTGGACCTTCAACAAACAGCTAGAGGACCTGGACTTTGGAGATGATATTAGTCTCCTATCTCATCGGCAGCAGCATGCACAAACCAAACTGAGCAAGCTAGCAGAGGAAGCAGAGAAGACCGGCTTAACGATCAACAGAAAGAAGACCGAAGTGATGAAAATCAACAACAAGCAGGAACTCCCAATCCATCTTCAAGGAGAGAACATCCTAGAAACAGACCGCTTCACATATCTAGGAAGCATCGTTAGTAAGGATGGTGGAGCTGACGACATCATCAGAAGCCGCATAAACAAGGCCAGGCATGCTTTTAACACCCTACGCCCCATCTGGAATTCCCGAGCATTATCCCTCCGCACTAAGACCCGCATCTTCAACACCAATGTGAAGGCAGTCCTACTGTATGGCTCCGAAACCTGGAGAGTGACAAATACCATCAACAAGCTCCAGACCTTAACCAACCGATGCCTTCGCCATATTTTGGAAATAAGATGGCCTGAAAAGATCTCCAATAGCAGCCTGTGGGAAAGAACTAACCAGAATGCCACTAGTCAAGACATCAAAAACCGCAAGTGGGGCTGGATAGGACACACCCTGCGCAAAGCAGCTGACACCATTGCCAGGCAGGCACTTGACTGGAACCCTCAGGGGAAGAGGATAGTTGGGAGGCCAAAACAGACTTGGAAAAGATCAGTAGAGCGAGGCAAAGGATGGCGGAACCACATGGGCCCAACTGAGGGGGGCTGCCCAAAACCGGGTCCGCTGGCGAGGTGTTGTTGCGGCCCTATGCTCCTCGAGGAGTAGCAAGCAATGATGATGATGATGATGAAATCTCTGTTACTCGGGTAGCCGTAATTATGTGCTTCAGCTAATACAGTCAAACCTAGGTTTTCGTTGCCTTTGGTTATCGTCGGTTTCAGTCTCCGTCGATTTTTTTCCGCGAAAAATTAGTCTAGATCGGTTTTCATCGGTTTCCTCGGCTTTCGTCGGCGTGCCCTCACTGCTAATTTTGCGAAAACAAAGGGCAACCCACATGTTCTCCTGCTCAGTGAGGCGTTGTTTCTCGTTATGCATCATCCCATCCGTCTAGCCAAACAATTCCATTGCTTTCCAGTGTTGTTGTGCTTTTTTAAAAATTGATTGTGAGTACTAATAATACTACAATTACATGAAAGTGATTATTGCTTACAGTATTCGGCGTAATGTGTTATATTCAGTTTCAAAATGTATGTAACGCACGTAAGATAAAATCACATGCTCAAATCTCATTGTCCCTGTTAAGTGTTTCCTGATCCTATTGCCAAAAGACCAAGAAGGGAAGTGACCCCGGATAGTGCCTTAATTGATACCTAAGGTCCTTATGGAAGGGGATTCCCCTTCCAAACAATACTCTGCACCTATCCCCTCCTCGCCATCTTCCATACGCCAAGAAGTCTTTAGAAAGGAAAATGCTTAATGTTTTTAGTATTAAACGCTATATTTATTCTCTACAGCCTATAAAATGTGTTTTTGGTATGTATTTTGGAGTGCCTAAAACGAATTAATTGGATATACATTGATTCATATGGAAGTATATATTGCCTCGGTTTTCGTCGGTTTCGGATTTCGCCGATTATCTTGGAACGGATTACTGACGAAAACCGAGGTGACCGTATCTCCATCAAAGTGAACTCTTCCAAGAAGCAAGAGTTATTCCAACCTTGGAAAATTCTGTTTAACATCAGTTGACTAGAATGTTAACTTAAATGGTTCAAAAAGTCCAACGAAACATATATGGCAAAGAATTAAGTGTGTGTGTGTGTGTGTTTGGGGGGTGGGGGTGTTTTACAGCGAGCCAGCAACTAAGGCTGTATCACGGCAAGGCAGCCAGTAAACAGATGGCCACATGCTGAGAAAGAACAGTGTCTGAGACGAGAGCTGAGCCAAGGACAGCCAGCCTTCAGTCTTGGTGACAGGCGCTAACTGTTGCGCCACCGGACCGCCCTTATGGCAAAGAACACAAGCCCTACTGCCTACAATGAAGGTGTGATCTAATATCTTTAAAATAGGGTAAGCCTTCTGTAGAGACCCAGATTTTAGCACGATGAGCCACGATCGTGGCTTTGCTGGGAAAGCACGGGGGAAGGCAATTTTCATTACTTTTTTTTGTTGTTGCAAAGTTCAAGCTTTCTCCTTGCCAAAAATGTATAGGTTTCTTGGTCTAATGTTTTACCTGAGAACAGCAATAATAAAAATCACCCACTGTGATCTTCACAGTCTTCAGTTAGATAGCCATTGCCTTTGTAATACTTAAATTATATGCAACTAAGAGGGTTAAAGATCTGGTGACAAGAAAAATCTCTCAGTGGAAGAAATCTCTTGATGGAAATAAGAAGTCATTGTTAAAGACTTTACCTTGACCATTACTTTCATTTAACTTATCTCTGAAGTCCACTTTAAAACTTGAAGACCAAATTATAAAATGATGAGTAATTCACACAATGTATAAAATATACACTAAAAAAACAAACAACAAAGATTCCTCAACATAAAACAAACCTTCAAGCATCTAAACAAGACCACATAGCAGAGATGTCACAATCTTGTTTGGGCAGAGGGACTATTTCACCTAAGAAGCTACATAACCATAAATGTTTTAAGTGAGCATTCATTGGAGACTCGAGCTTACTGAAAGAATTCTGGTCTGCTTCTGGTCTCTCATTTTCTGCTGCCTGTCTGTCTACCTTCTGCTGGGTTTCCCACACAACACGCTCCATTCTGGTGCGCAGCATAGCAAGGACACCCTCAATGACACCTGGTTTACAGTTTGAAATGTCTCGAAGGACGTCTTCAGAAAGTTCAAACCGGAGCTTCTTAAATACTTTTCTGAAAAACAGATTCAGAATTGGGTTTCTTGTAGTTTGCAAAGCCTGTTTGTTGTCTGTTTTCAAACTTCTTTAAGTGGCCCAATATAACATTTTTTCTGTAATATCCAGCAAAGAAACACAAGGGCATTTGTGATTTTAATATGAAAATAATAAAATTTGTGCTTTTACATAACCTTGCTATGTTCCTAAGAAAATAACTGACATCACATTTGAATAACTGATCAAAACAATAAATTCTTTTCTTAGACATTGTGAGATTTCATTTAGGGTAAGTGCGATTTTAAAAATGGTACTTCAAGTTCATTATTACTACTTATTGTAATACTGTTGTCCTTTCTCCCTGACACTCTTATCTCTGCGTTCCTTCATGTTCTTGTATTGCTAATCGGTGCATGTTTGTACATGTATATTGTGAATGCTTGTACTCAGATATGACATCTACATAACCACCTCTTTCCCCACTGCCCCTAGTCTCTTGTGAAGGGCACTGGGCTCACCACCATGTGGGGAAATGCAGTGTTCAAATTCTATTATTATTATTTCTTCTATTTTCTTACTTACATTTTAAGGGAAAATATGCACATTGCAAATGCTAACAGTGTTAAATTAGCTTTTAATCTGACATTAAAAAACACCACAATCACCAGCAAATAATGAATATATAAATATAAATCTTGCACAAATATGAAATCAATCAACTAAGTATAAGATCAGAGGATCAGAGTTACAGTTAAAAGTAAGAGAAAAAACAAAACAATACGCCTCCCCCAAAATGAATGTCCAAGAAATAAACTGTTAAAAGTGCATATGAACAATGATTAGAGAATGTGCATGAAAGTGACCATTGATGGTTTGCCAGTCATTTTTCCTACCTACCTGTCTGTAACAAAATAATTACAATAATTTTTATTACTAGAAAGAATTCCTTGATGGTTTGTGAAAATGTGTGAAAAAAGCCTACATCACAAGCTCTATGGCTTCAGCAATGTCAGCTTCCACTAATTCTCCTGGATCAGAATGCTAGGATCATCATAAATCAAAGGACTAAGTCCATAGCCAACATTTTGAAAAAAACACGGAAACAGATACACCGAGGAAATGAAAAGAAATCTTACACTGAGTGATATTACATATTACCAACAAAACATGGAAAGTTGGTAGTGATTTAAGAACAGTGAAAAAAATGCTAAGTAAAACAGCAAAACTCTAAAGCTAAAAAAAATGGTAAGCACATTAGCAATGCACAGTACATCTATTAAACACTTAAGATCCTTTTTAAAGTAAAAGAATTATTACCGAGTTGTAAAATAAACATATTACCTGTTCAAAAGGAACCAGTTTTGCATTTTTTGTGGCGTAGCATTGGCTGGGCTGTAGTTGTGAATTTCTATCAATTTTGGTAAAAAATGGCTTATTACTTCTGCCACCATCACTGAAATTAATATTTACATATAGATGTATACCAACAGATGTATAGATGTATGCCAATTTGAATAAAAGATTAATACTTATGTGTTGCAACCCCACCCCCCCAAGAAAATCACAGTAATGATAATGATTACCTTTTTTGGATGATGGATGTTAACTGAAAAAGGGAATCTACTTTTGCCTTGACAAGAGAAAGGTAATTTAAAGGTTAGTTAGTTAGTTAGTTAATTGTTGTTTTATGCCAAGTCAGCAACTAAGGCTATCTCATGGCAAAAACAATGTATATGACTATTCAAGGATTGATATAAAGAAATTTTACAAGTCTAGAGATTTCTCTTTTCTTAGTTTTATAAAATAACAGTTTTTTAACACATAAGTTCTATCATATCAGGTGAAACATCTGAATGGACTTTACATATGCCAGGATTGATCTGGAAGAGTGTTTGGTAAAAAGGTCAGCGAGAGTCTGTGCTGTAAAACAGTTTTGACGAATTGTATCTAGTTTTGAACAGGAGATGAGCAAATGTTCTATGGTTAGGGGGTCTTTACACCAAGGACAAAGTGGGGAGTTTTCTCCTGCAAGCAAAAATCGGTGAGTGATAAATGAGTGTCCAGCTTTTAGTCTATTTATAACCACTTTTTCTCGTCGGTTTAGAAATTCTTGTATTATACAGTCTGATAGTTTTGGAAAAATAGCATGAAGTTTGTTGTGCTTCATGGAGTCCCAATGAAGCTGCCAAAGTTGTGTGATATACATTTTAACAGAAGCGTACCAATCTGAGGCAAATGTTGTATGGACCACAAGTGGTTGTTGAAGGGCCTTTTTTGCTGCTTCGTCAGCTTTAGTGTTTCCTGGAATATTTGCATGGCCAGGAACCCAAATAAAGATAATGTCAAAATTGTTATTTTGCAGTAGTGATAAAAGTTCAAAGACTTGAACCAGTAGTGGGTGATCTAAACGTTGAGAGTGAAGTGCAAGTAGGGATGACAAAGAGTCTGAAATAACTAAGAAGTTTTTCTCTTTAGATGTATGTATATACTGTATTGCAAGTAGAAGGGCTTTTAACTCTGCAGAAAAAATGGAGCTATGACCTTCCAAGCGAGCTGTCAGTGGTGGTGTGGAAATGTCCATCGGCACCGCTGCAGCTGCTACAGTTTCTTTTTCAGTATTTTTGGATCCATCAGTGTATATGTGACAAAAGTCAGGATAGTCTGTGACTATTTCTCTGAAAAGCTGCTGATAGACTATGTCAGGGGTTTCACCCTTTTTTTGGTTAGAGAGGTCAAAACGAATTTCAGGTGTGGGAAGTAGCCATGGTGGTGTTCTGGTCAGTGCAATTGGTGCTGTCTTTTGGGGGTCCATTCCCAATCTCTGAAGATGGGGGTGGGCTCGTATGGGTAGAGGTTTTTGTTCATGTTCACGTGCCCTATATTTCTCCAGAAACTGAATGGAGAAAACTGAGTGGAAAGCAGGGTTTTGGGGCAGAGCTCGAAGTTTTGAGACATAGGACAACATTAGTTTTAGTCGGCGTAACTCTAGAGGGGGTTCACCTGCCTCTGCATATAGGCTGTGTATTGGAGTGGTTCTGAAGGCTCCGAGACAAATTCTCAGGCCGTGATGGTGCACAGTGTCTAGCCTTTTTAGGTATGATGTCCTGGCAGATCCATAGACTATGCATCCATAATCCAATTTTGAACGCACTAGGGAACGATACAAACGGAGTAAAGTGATTTGGTCTGCACCCCAGTTTGTGTTACTTATCACTCTCAATATATCTAGAGCCTTCAGACAAGATGCCTGAAGATGACGGATGTGGTTCTGAAAAGAAAGTTTACGATCAAAAATAACACCCAAGAAGTGGACCTCTTCCACTACCTTGAGTGCTGTTCCATTTACATGAATTGAGGGTTCAGGAAAAGGACCTCTAAGTTTTGTAAAGTGAATGCACACAGATTTTGAGGGAGAAAATTTGAAACCGTTTTCTAATACCCATTTTGAGATGTGGTTTACACATAACTGTAATTGTCTCTCCAGACCTGGTAGAAACTTTCCTCGTATACAAAGTGCAAAATCATCAACATATAGCGAGGCAGCCATATTTTTGGGAATAGACTTCAAGATGCCATCTATTTTAATACAGAACAAAATAGGTGACAGGATACTTCCTTGAGGGACTCCCACCTGCTGTTCATGGGTGTCTGAAAAGGTATTTTGTATCCGGACTCTAAACATACGACATGTTAAAAAGTTTTTGATGAAAATTGGTAGTCGGCCTCGAAAGCCTAGAGAAAATAGGTCCAACAAAATTCCTTGCCTCCATACTGTGTCATAGGCTCTTTCTAGGTCAAAGAATACTCCTATGACATGTTCTTTTTTAATAAAGGCGTCCCTTATAAACGTTTCAAATCTGACCATTTGATCTGTAGTACTACAGTTTTTTTCGAAAACCACACTGAATGCTGGAAAGAAGATTTTGGGACTCTAACACCCAAATCAATCGTGAATTTACCATCCTTTCAAGTAGCTTACAGAAACAATTTGTTAAAGCAATTGGACGGTAACTGTTTGGATCTGAGGGATCTTTTCCTGGTTTTGGTATAGGAACTATTATAGCCTCGTGCCATGCGGAAGGAAGGTTTCCTGTATTCCATATATGGTTGAAAATCTGCAATAATGTCCTCAAAGATGATTCTGGGAGTTTGGTTATGATTTGGTATGAGATACTGTCTGGTCCTGGGGCCGTGGGAGCACTTTGAAAGTGCTTGTTTAAGTTCAGACATAGAGAAATCGGTGTTGTAGGATTCCAAGTTGTCCGATTGAAAGTTACATTTTGTTAATTCTTTGCAAGCCTTCACTTGCTGAAAAGCTGTGGAATATTGTAGTGACGAGGTTGTCATTTCAAAAGTGGAGCCCAGTTTGTTTGCAATTTCTCGATGATCAGTGAGTAAATTTTGTTCGGCTCTTAGGTGTCCAACCGCTCTATTGCTAGTCTTTCCTTTTAGTTTTTTGATAGCTGACCATACCAGTCGGCATGGGGTACGATTTGTCAGTGAGGAAACAAAATGTTGCCAAGAAAGCCTTCTTTGTTGTTTACAGATGTGACGGGCCTGAGCTCGAAGGCGTTTGAAATTTAGAACATTCTCGGGGGTGGGAGATCGAAAAACTGTTCTCTGTGCCTTTTTCCTATTTTGAATTGCCTTTCGGCAATCCTCATTAAACCAGGGAACTTTGGGGAGCCTCCTGTGGTGGCTGTAACGAGGGATACTTTTGTTCATGACCTCCAATAGTGCTAAGGAAAAACTTTCCATTGGATGGTCTGTAGAGGTTGTAGAATCCACAGGTGAGATGAATCGTTCTAAGGGAGACAGCATTGATTCACAGAGTGTTTTAAAAAGGTTCCAATTTGCCCGTGCTAAATTCCAGTGGTCTTCCTGTTTTACTGTATTAGTTGAGTTAGAAGAAAGGATGATAGGGTAGTGGTCACTTCCACAAAGATCATCCCACATATGCCAGTTGAAGTCAACTGTCAGTGTGGGATCACATACTGAGAGATCTATTGCAGTTGTAGATGCATTATGGGGTCTATAAAAGGTTGGACTACCATCATTCATCACACATAAGTCAAAATCATTAAAAAAAACCTGATAAAAGTTCACCACGTGAATCACTAACATCCCCACCCCACAGGGGATGATGTCCATTAAAATCCCCCAAGAGGAGTACAGGGGAAGGAAGCTGTTGAAGAAGATCCTCCAGGTGTTGACGAGAAACGCTAATTGAAGGGGGGAGGTATACACTACATACTGTGATGGTTTTCTTAAGGGATATTCTGGCTGCCACAGCTTGTAATGGGGTGGAAAGGGGGATGGGGCTGAAAAGAATATCTGAATGAATTAAAAGAGCTACTCCACCAGCATGAGAGTCATTTGCGGATGCCTTTCGGAGTATCTGAAAACCTTTGCAGGTAAAAGTATCTGTGTCCTGCAAAAAGGTCTCTTGGAGGGCAATCACTTTAGTATCTGTTTGATGTAAAACAACTTTTAGTTCTTCAAAATTTGCCCTAATTCCTCGGCAGTTCCACTGTAACAGATTTGTCATTTATAATTTAAGTATGAGAAGATGACCTGGAATGTCGTGTACCAGAGGTGTTTGTGCGGCCTGGGGGTGAGGTTGAAGGAACCCTTCGTTCCTCCATATCCATCAAGCTATCTGAAAGGGGTGCAAAGTGAAGTAGGTGATGGAGGGTGTCGTCGTGTGCGAGGGCTAACTGTTTTTGACCCAGGGGGACGGGAGGTTTGTTGAGGTTTTAGAGGGGATTTTTGGGGAGTGGCGGTAATTGTAGTTTGTGACTTTGTAGGTGCAGTTTTTTGATGAGTACGTGTGGGTGCACGTGCTGTTGATCTGGTTGAGGTGTATGCTGGAATTGGTTGAGGTGTGGAAGGTTTGGGTTGCTGCGTTTGGTCTGTAGGTGGAGGTGGCATGAGTGTGTGTGTGGGTTTGGGGGTTTCTGTGTTTATCCATGTAATATCTGTTTGGCATGATGTAGATTTTACCGATTTCCGGGAAACCACCCCTGCAAAAGATGGGTTTCCGGCTGTTTGTGTGGAGACTTGAAGGTTTCCCAAGACACGGCGACGTGCCTCTGGGTACGACAAACCTTGTTCTGCTTTTATCCGCTGGATTTTGTCTTCCTCCTTCCAACGAGGACAGTCTCGGGAGGAGGCTGGGTGACATCCAGCACAATTTGCACATTTGATTGTTCCATGACAATCATTTGGGAAGTGAGATTCACTGCACTTTACACAGCGTGCTTCTGATCTACAGGTAGATGAACCATGTCCATATCTTTGACACTTGAAACAACGTAGGGGTGAAGGGATAAAAAGTGCCACCTTCACCCGAAGATAGCCAATGTTAATGGAGTTTGGGAGGTCTGGAATACAGAAGGTGAGGAAATATGTGTTTGTGGGAATCAACTTTCCATCTTTCTTAAGGGTGACCCTATGTACATGGGTTACACCCTGCTGAGACAATTCAGTACGTATGTCTACTTCTGACAATCCAGCAAGATCTCTACACCTGATTACTCCTCTAGATGAATTTAAAGTTTTATGAGGTGTTACTTTTATGGGACGGTCCACAAATTGTTTTCCGTCCCATTTTCTTAATGCTTCGGATGCTTTTTGATTTTTGCATTGGACTAGGAGTTGTCCAGATCTTAGCTGCTTTACTGACAAAAAGTTAGAAGATATGTTTTGTAAACATTTCTGGACGGCAAAGGGGGACAGTCCCGAGATAGGTTTCTCCGGATCCCCACTCTCCACAATCAAATAATGTGGCCATGCCCTTTCTACAAACTTTGTCAAGTCATCACGTGCCTCCTCCTCACTGTCTGAGGAATTTTCATCAAAAGGTCGAGAGCGTTTTCCAGGATGTGAAAGTTTTTTGGCCATGAGAAAAGATGAAGGTTCATTTCTCCTGTTCCCCACCCACCACGGAGTCCAACTAGGGGATGCAGCCGAGCGGTACCACATGGGTATATCCAGCAGGGCTGCACCAGGGCTACAGGAGAAGTATACTCTGACCCACAAGGATGTGAAACAGATTGACCCAGGCCGCAGCCTTCTAGCAAAACTAGGGCATTGCACGACCAGCCGATTGATTGGTGCGGGCCAGCACCAACCTCCTGTCTAGGAGAAGTTTGGGCCAAAGAGGAATGTTGGTATGATGGGTCGCAACCCATCAGTGACCTCAGCCTCCAGGATCCCATTCTCCTCCGACACAGGTCGCCCTGCACGGCAAACGCAGGGGGCCTAAAGAAGGCCACTGAGAAAGCAAAAAGGAAGAGAAAGAGATATTTTGGGAAGCATTGAAAAAAGGGGAAAGGACCAAAAGGCAGAGGATAGAATAGGAAAAACGGCAGTGAAGGAAATAAGTGTTTTGACGAAAAAGGAATAAAGGTGAAAGGACCTGTGAGACAGAAACCAGTACAGTGAGGAGGAAAGAGGCAGGCCACTTCGTCACCCATCCAGAGAGAAGTTGGGTGTCCACCCCCGGCACTAGGAGCCGGGCCCACGGGGGCGGTAATTTAAAGGTAAAGAAACGATTAAGCTTTAAGTGTTTAGAATCACATGAATAGAACACAGTGCTTAACACACTGGGGAACTATAGCTGTTGTGTGACATTTGGTCATTGCACATTAACACAATAGCAGTCAGAGTTATGCACTACATCACCAGTGTCCAGTGACTCTTACAAAACTGCATCCAAGCAAGTTTATTTTTTCCCCACAATGTTTACATATATTGTTGTCAGACTCTTTTCTTTTATTAACGTTATTGAAGTAGTCTGGACCTGGAAACATCATGCATAAATAAGCTTTGTTCATTTATAAACATGTACATACACCTTTTCTCCCCACCAAAAAAAGATTCATCTGGATTGAATGTTTTCTTATCTGCATGTCATCATGTCATCAGTGATTCTAATATGATAGTTAAAAGTTATTCTGATTCTGCTGCTGAAAAATTCTATGCCTGTGGATGCAGCTGGAATTTGTTATTGTATTTTATTCTGATTCTGCTGCTGAAAAATTCTATGCCTGTGGGTGCAGCTGGAATTTGGTTATTGTATTTTTTCTATAAAATTTTTGCATTGAAATGTCTGTTATTTTGTTTTAATTTTACAGTAACAGCGCACATATTAAGAAGGTATAAACATAAAACAAAATGTATGAGACCAACGAAATTTCCCTTTCAGCTCAGGCTACACAAGCATCCACCAGAAGCAAACAAAACTAGCAAAATTAAACACGAACTGGCTTGACTACTAGCAACTGAAACTATGCAGTGAATGCATACTGTGCACTCTTGCTTCATGTCCTGCACTACCTGTTCAACATTTGCCAGTTATCCACCTTCTGTTTATTGCCATTAGCAGGTGTGTAGTTATGTAGGTAAACTTGTCTGGGAAAGTAATGATGCACTAATTCTGCAACCATTACTGGATAAAAAGAATATCAACAAGTGTCAAATGCCAATTAGGCTTTCAGAATTGTAAGTGTACCTTAGAGAGGTAATCTGATAAGAGCTTTATGATTTAATGTAACATTTAAACTCATTAAAACATTTTGCCGACTTCAGCTACTTTCAAGTAAAAATTAAAATTGGTCTTCAATAATGTTGACTGAAAAAGCACAATTTTATAAAAATTCTTTAGTCATACAACCTTCATGATGCCGTTTGCAGCATCAACCATACAAATCTCAAAAAGGCAAATTCAGACCCACAGAAGCTTGGTATCAGTACAGACCCTTAACAGGCTTTGTACAAGGAAATGCCAATCATTAAATCCTCATAAATCATTAAATCAATTGAGGTTCTTTACTCGGTTATATGCTTCTCTCAAAGATAAAGCATGCAAGCCTTGTTTACACTATCTTGTGCCAGGTTCGTTATCAAAAAATTTCTCCAGAATGTATCCCAATGGTGCTCAATAAATAAGAAACAGATCAATATCTCAGGCCTAAGTCGTTTGATAATCACACCTCTGTACAGTTGGAATTGTAACTGACGCATAGTTAAATGTTTCATTTGTTAGAAGAAATTATAAAAACAAACTGTATCGTGTGCAAAACATAAAAATTATTATCTTCTATTCTTAATATATATATATATATACATGCCTCCGTCTGAAAAATCGCGAGTAATATTACGCTTCGGTCTTGAGAGAGGAATGCTGTCGACCCATGTGTATAATTCTTCGAGCTCTTGTTCTCCAAGTTGACCAAGATCACTGTGACTTTTTATAACCAAGAAAGACATATTTGATAAGTGCTTTTCCTACTTTGTAGTACTAGGTTTAAATCAAAGTCTGTTTAGCATACAAATCCGAAATCGAGGCGTCTGGTTGATTTGTTGACATTCGAAACGATATTTCCCGAAAAACCTTTCGACCGGAAGTAAGAGAGTTTTCTAAGGGGAAGAAACTTTGTTAAAGAGCCTCTTCTGCGAAAACCACGGACGTGTATAATACAAGTTGGTTGTGAAAGTAGAACGTAAAAGTGCTGTAAAAGTTAAAAGCTGATCTCAGTCGGTAATTCTGATGACTGTTCTGGGAACAGCTTTATTTACGAAAGGCCCACAATGCATTGACATATCTATGGACGCAATGATGAACAATGAAACTGAAAAACAGAACATAATCCTAATCATAAACTTAGCCCCAAACCCGAAACCCAATCAAAATTAATGCGAAATCGCTTCTATGTGGAGAAGCTTTTCCTTTGTAAAACGTACAACTAAGCACAATCCCTAATTGCGCACGGTCTAGAAGGGGGCTTCAGGCCTGTCCCTAAATGACGGACTTAAACTTAGGCCTAATAAGACGGACTTAAACTTAAACAACCAAGAAACACTTGTGTCTTTATTTTTTACTTTCCTGGTGTTTATCTATTTATTTACTTTATTTTTTTCTTATTTTTTATTTATTTTGTTTTTGCTGCGCAATGAGCATTCTTCCGAATGGATACCTGCGCATTACAAATGGACATCATCATCATCATCAAATGCTAGATGTACTTGCTTAGAGCGATGATACAATGCCACGAGCAACATATACTATTCTGACATACATAAGAAAGATCTCCATCCTCATATGTTTAAAATGTGTGATAAATATTTAAATATGTTGCATACAGTAACCCTAAATATATTTGATACAAAGAAACTCGAAAAGTTTGAAGTAGTACGTGATTGTGATACGAGTTTAGATTTATGAGAATAGATCAGTGGCGTAGGAAGATGCTCGGCTTTGGGGGGGGGGGGGCAAGCTCCATGCTGACAATGAATAACGTTCACATTCTTGCCTTCCCAGCATCTTTTTTTTTTGGGGGGGGGGGCGGCTGCCCCACTTGTTCCTACGCCACTGTAGATAAGTGATGAAAAACTTTTGATTGATAAATTGCACAAAAACTCTAGTCGTTTGCCCTGATATGTGCATCATATTGTATGAAAATGTACTTTCAAAGATTTGTGTGTGTGTGTTAGAGATGCGCAGTTTTTAGCGCATTTTTTCTGTTTTGCATAAAAACAGCAGAGTGTGCCAAAACAATTGATTCTTCATGTACAACTTTAATCAATCATAAACAGTCACACTGATCACAGCTCAGTGCTTAAAACACAAAGATCATGTTAAAATAACATTTATTATTTACAACATTTGGCAACTTACACAAACAGATTGGATGCTTCAGTATAATATGCCCTGGAAAAATAATCATGAAATATCTCTTAAAATTAAAATCAATTATATATATATATATATACACACACACACACAGTATTTATAAAAACTTTTGTCCACTAAAGTTGATATACATAGTCAAGAAGGAAATTATGCTATCCTTAGTAAACATGCAAGCCAGTACCAGAAACAGTAGTGCAAATGCATTACTTTTTCCAGCACCTTTTATGAACTGCACTGCTACGTTTTTCTTTCCTTTGACATCTTAGTTGTTGTCCTAAACTTTCAAGGACAGTCTCAACAGATTTTCAGAAAACAACTGCACGAATATTGTGTACTTCCCCTGCACACACTGCCGATGGTGAACTCCAATCAAAATGGTGAGGTAGAGGGTAAAAACAGACCTAGGGCCTAATAAAGCAGGACAATGACTGAAGGCCTGGGACCAGTTGCACAACACGTTTCTAAATCTTAAAACTGTTTTAAAGAGGCAAAATCCCTTCTAAGCCATTTTGATTCTTTGCAGAAAAACATACAAAAAATTGTACTGACAGGACGGAAAGTCAGACTTAAACAACTTTATCTTACTTAAAGCAGTTTTAGTTTTAAAAATTCTAAAATTGTGGTGTGTACTTTAAAATAATTATCTAAATAGAGTTAAGGCCTAAAAGTGTTTAAAATTAGAAATGTGTTGTGCAACTGGCCCCTGGACTCTACAAAAAAGTGTTGAGGGGCTGACAATATATATATATATATAGAGCATCACATTTTCTATTATTGGACTTCAGCAACAGGGGGAAATACAGTGACAACCACTTTATAACTTACAGTTTTAGCTAACATGGTAATTCTTATTTGTCCCTCACTTTGGCCATTATTCTGCTTCATACATTAGGTCCTTGGCTGAGACACTTATGTGAGAAAAGGATCTACAACTCAGAAGCAACTCACTTGGTTGCAAAGATGGTGTTTGCAATCCTGTGGATAATTTAAGGATGTAAAATAATATTTTATGTGATTTGATGCTGATGCTACTGGTAATAATAATAATAAAGCAAATGCATTTCCCCTAAGACTCGCATCTTCAACACCAATGTGAAGAACACCTTCTGGCCTCGAGACTGATTTTTGATTTTGACCTGCCACATCAACTGGTTTTATGGATAGTGGATTTTTTTACTTGTAGACAGCAGAGGGTTTATGTTAATAGCAATTATTCTGACACAGTTTTTACAAGCACTGGCTCCCCACAGGGCTGTTGTCTGTCACCCTTGTTATTCATCATGTACACTGACAGCTGCAGAAGCACTGAGGAGAATAGCTACCTCATCAAGTTCTCTGATGACACGGCATTGTTGACTCTTTTACAGGCACACACAACAGATCATGGCAATGCCTTAACCAATTTTGTACAGTGGTGTGATGATAACTTTTTAGAGTTGAATGTAGATAACACTAAAGAAATAGTTATAGACTTTAGGAAGATCAAAGAGGATTTTGTTATTCCCAGTGTGATTCATAGTAAACCTGTTGAAGTTGTTAACTCCTTCAGGTATCTGGGAACTATTTTTGATAGCCAGCTCAAATGGAACTTAAACACCGAACACATTGTTAAACGTGGCCAACAAAGAATGTATCTTTTGCATAAATTAAAGAGTTTTTCAGTTAGTCAAGTAATCTTAGGCCGTTTTTACCAGTCATTCATTGAGAGTCTCCTATCTTTCTCATTTGTATGCTGGTTCCGCAATCTCTCTGTCCATGATAGGAACAGTCTGAACAGTGTTGTGAACATCTGTTCTAAGATAATTGGTATCAGACAGAGGGATTTAGCTTCTTTTTGTAACCAGCAAATAGTACGGAAAGCCTCATGCATTTGATCATTACCTGATCATGTATCAACAAAAGAATTTTTATTATTAAGCTCAGGTAAACGTTATGCCATGCCTATATGTAAGAGTAACAGACACCTAAAATCATTTGTGCCATCTGCAGTCCAGCTGCTTAATGTTAGATGAGCTGTCAGTGGTGTGTGAGCGCGTGTGTGATGTTGTATGTGTATACTTGATTTCCCTGTAAGTTTTTTTTTTCCATTCACTGTTGAACTAGAGCACATGCCCCTATTCAAATTGCCCACTGGGATAAATAAAGTTGGTCATTGTCATTGTCATTGTCAAAAGGCAGTCCTACTGTATGGCTCTGAAACCTGGAGAGCGACAAAGACCAACAACAAGCTCCAGGGGTCAGTTGCACAACACATTTCTAATTTTCAACACTTTTAGGCCTTAAATCTATTTAGATAATCAGTTGAAAGTGCACACCACAATTTTAGAACTTTTAAAACCAAAACTGCTTTTTAAGTAAGATAAAGTTGTTTAAGTCTGACTTTCTGTCCTGTCTTTATAATTTTTGTATGTTCTTGTGCAATACATCAAAATGGCTAAGATGAGATTTGGCTTCTTTATAACAGTTTTAAGGTTTAGAAACATGTTGTGCAACTGGCCCCAGACCTTTACCAACCGATGCCTTCGCCATATTTTGGGAATAAGATGGCATGAAAAGATCTCCAATAGCAGCCTATGAAAAAGAACTAACCAGATTGCCACTAGTCAAGACATCAAAAAGCGCAAGTGGGGCTGGATAGGACACACCCTGTGCAAACCAGCTGACACCATTGCCAGGCAGGCACTTGACTAGAACCCTCAGGGGAAGATGAGAGTTGGGAGGCCAAAACAGACTTGGAGAAGATCAGTAGAGAGCAAGGCAAAGGATGCCGGAACCACATGGGCCGAACTGAGGGGGGCTGCCCAAAACCGGGTCCGCTGGTGAGGTGTTGTTGCGGCCCTATGCTCCACCTGGAGTAACAAGGAATGATGATTTCTCCTAATTAAAAAAGACAAATACTACTTAAATACTTACAAAAGTAGTTGGTTGACATTGGAGTTATTGATAGCTTCCAGGCTCATTATCTATTTCACTGATTATCCTTCATAATTATATGCGATCAGAAATAAATTGCATGCTGATTTCTTTGAGAACGTTATATAAACAGCACTTAATCTGGCTTATCAGCATCAAGAGGACTTACTTAAAGTGAGATATTTTTATTGCTGTTTTCATGGCTCAATTTGTTCAAATGGCCCAGCAACATCTGCAAGAAGGAATGTTTTAAAAAAGATGACTTTCACCGTAATCTTCACTGGGAAAGTCTGTTCTGAGTAGCTAAAGTTTATGTTTCCCCATTCAAAAGTAAGATCTTGCTCATACAATAAAAACAAACCCTCCTACACTCCTCCAAATATAGAAAACAAAGTGAGGTAGCATCAGTTAAAGATCTACTGATTTTACAGACATCAACAGCACTCAATGCTTCAGAAGTTTATGATTTGGGACTAGAAAAATGCCTGCCATCTACAATATTATGCCAACATTATGAATTAGCTGACAAAAACAATAAAGAATATGAGTTATGGTTACATAATTAGTGGTTACAAAATTAAGTGAACAATTTTATGACTAGTATATATGTGCAACACTGAATTTAAGTTAAATATTTTTAACATTCTTTCATCCAGCTACATGTTTATGGTACAGAATGGCAATTTCATGTATTCTAGAATGTATTTATCATTTACTTTTTTCCTTCTTAAAAGGAAAATGCTCATATAATTTTAATCAGTTTTGTGAAAAATATAAGTATCAAATTCATGAATTTTCCATGTTTATGTATAAAAAAACAAAAATCAAAACTGCTACAAGAAATAATCAGATTTGTGGTGTAACATATGTGCAATACATTTAGATATCATTGTGGACATGGTGAGAAATTAAGAATAGTTCACGTCTAGTAGATGAAAAAATATAGCAAAGAGTGTTACCAGAATATAACCAAGTTTATTCTAAAGTGTCACATGTTAAGGAAGAGAATATGAGTATGCAGATACACACATTTAAAGCTACATTTTTAACATTATTACAATTGCAAATTATCGTTTTGATGTTCAGACATTGCATGCATAACTTTGCAGTCAGTAAATAATCCTTTAAAAAAATGCACAGACCTTTAGCAAAGAAACATGCACACCCTCCACCATTTTCTTAATGCACACATTGGCAACATTAACGCAAAATGTTCTAGGGGAAAAAGTGCTCACTTAAACCTCTCAACATTCAAACCCTCCACCAACATCAGGAGGTGCACAATTTGTTAAAAGCACTAAAGAATATGCCAAAATTTTCCACAAACCATATTCACCAACAGCTTTATATCAAAATATCTCACCATCAGCTGAACTGGCATTGGTAACTAGGCTTGGGAAAAATATGTCTTTTACAATATCTATCTAACATATTTACAATCAGTTAGATATGTAATGGCGATACCTTTTTTGTTGTAGTATAAAAATCTGTGGAAGGAAGAGTTAGGAGCACAACTGGTTACATTTCAGTAATCTTGTCCCTTCCAAACAAACAAAATGACCCCCTCTCCAAAAAAAAAGACAAAAAACATTCAGCTGCATCCTCAGTAGTTATAAACACAAATTCTTAACGAGTATGGATTCTTCATTTAATCAGATCACATAGTAAACAAAAGAAAAAATGGCGATTTATGTCTTCTATTTAAATAATCTTTTACTTGCACTATAAATAACATTGTAATAACAGTTTAAAGGCTTTTTTTCTCAGGGAAACTTTAATGTTTTCTTAAGTTACTCTACGACTATAATTAAGCGATCTGACTTGATTCAATCGTGACTCCAAGTCTTCAATCCTCATGTCCTTAAGATGCAGCAACTGCTCTAGTCTAGTCAGCTTATCATTCAGGATCTGAAAACAGACAGGACTGGTGCTGGATATTTTCAATAATAGCTGACACACACTTTTCTAATAGAAGAAAATAGTTTTAAAATGATGAGTGGACTCTATTTGCACGCTCTACTAGCCTTTAGTTTCATGTGGATTGTTTTGATATTAGTGTTAAGGTTAGAGGGCATTCATATAAATGAAGTAAGTAAATTTTTGTTATTATACATTTTTCTCTTCTTTTTTTTTACCAAATGAAAACATTACTGGACTTCTCCATGACATAAAAAGACATTTCAAAATACAATGGAACAATAATATGTATCTTTGACATGATACAGTTGACTGAGAAGTTATAACTCACATGTATTGTTTCATTTTTGGCCATGCTTTCCTGCTCTTTCTCTTCTAAAAGTGATCTGTCCACATTATTAATGGCAGGTGGTAAAGTAGGTAAAGTAAATTCTGTTTGTGAATAACCCCTGAAATATTCACATGAAACATATGTTATGATTATCACTGGAGAAAGGAAGTCATGCTCATTGTTAAAATATTCAAGTGGGTATTCTGACTTACAGACTAACAAGTCAGTTCCTCCAAATCTGAAAACACAAACTGAATAATGTACCACCACAAACTATCGCATGTTTAATATTAAATTTTTTAATCACCACAAAACAGCGAGTGTGTCTTATTAAAGTGCTCATTGCCATGTAAGCAGAATGCATCGTTACAAAAATGAATTTATATGCAAGCTAGTTGTAGATGTTCCAAATGTGCCGACAATTAACAAATGACAAATCAAACATAGAATACTTGATTGGGCATAGTTCTTTTTTCAGAAATAGGCATTTCATCATCAATAATGGGTTTCCGGAAAAGTGAGCACACCTAATCTACAAGATGCCATAGTAGAAATAAAAAGCAAGAACAAAGCGGGCAAATTTTGCAAGCCATTCTTTCTAGAAACAAACGGATACTGCTAAAGAATTTGTTTTCTTACTATGATGAATACCTAGCTTGTGATTCTTCCAGCTAAGATTTTAAATAATAAAATGTTAAGGTCAAAGTGAGCTTCAACCTACATAATCAACTGCACAAAGAAAATCCAAAACATATTTATCAAGAAATGTTCATGGATATGTAAATTGCAGTGGCATAGGAACTAGGGGGACTGGAGGGGGGGCAGTCATCCCCTCAAAAAAGATACTGAAGAGGTAAGAATGTGAACGTAGCTCACTGTCAACATGAGGTTTGCTCCGCTTTTGCTCCAAAAGCCGAGCATTTTACACCACTGTATAGTCAAGGGCACAAGCAATAGGAGAGCTAGGACCATTTGTTAATTAGGCCTTTCTGCAGACATTCGTGACATCACTAGTTTGACTTCTTCCTACGATGATTTTTTTATGCATGTATCTTGAGAAGTGAGGAGTATTATTTATTTATTTACAGTTTAGAAAATTGTATTTTACACCAAGATCAAACCAATCAGTTGAAAAATATTGCACCCCATAAGAACTTTAATGATTTTTCCAACACCTCATCCACACAATCAGTCTTGAAATATAAATGAAACAAGATGAATATATTTTGTTAGACTACAGACTGGCGCATGAACATTTTAAACAATGGACTGATTTTGTGACGACAACACCCCCCACCCAACCTAAGCATCACAAAGTTATAACTCATGCAACCATATTGTAATGGTGATTGTTAATATCCAATATTGCTCATAATATCTAATTGTTATTGCCTAAACTTTAAACAAAGAGGAACAATTCAAATTATTATAGACTATACAAGCATGGGTAATAGTGATCTACGACTCTTTTCAAGGTAGTTTGAGTCACCCTCGTTTCCAATATTGCTTGATGATGCTGGACTTTTCCTGCCTATGTAAATAAAATGTGCTATTTATTTTGTTAAACAATCCAAATATTGAGGTATGTTTTAGCACATAACAGTATCCTTCTCTAGAAAATAAGAATTTATTAAACGCTATGGTGAATGAAGGATCTCTTAACCAAAAAAAATGTTAAAAATGCCTGTTAAAAGCAAGAATGTTTGCTTTATTAGAAACTTGTTCCCTAAGATGTACATTCCTCCCTTTCCTTTTTCTTTTTTTAAAAAAAAAATACTAGCCATCAAAGTATTTCTCTAACATAAAAGTGTAAAGTTTATCATTTTGATTACAATGATTTTTTATAAGCGTATTTTTTATATTAATAAAAAAATATTATTTTATTTGATTGTCTTAATACTGATTCATTTTGGTAGATTAAAAATTATCCTGTTAAATATTTTAAATCAGGTTTGACTGCATCAAGGCTGACAGTCAGATCCTAGGACATAGTGACCTATCTGGACATTTTATGCTGATAAGTCATCATGGAAATGAATACATTTATCAATGACAACAAGGCTGGTTCCTTTAGATTGCTCATTACATTTTATTAAAATACTTCTAATCATCTTATTAATAATAAATTCAAACAGCCTGAGAAACAGGCATATCCCAAAAGGTTTTGAAATCTGTTACTACTGATAATTCATATCTAAAAATTTTTACAAAATCATTTAGGTTTCTAAAAGTTTTGTCATTTGAAATAACGGAATGTTGCCTTCTCTGCTGCTGTACCACAGCGCACAGAAGGAGCAAAACATGTTACACACTTTTTTCTATATTTCTACATCTTACACACATCCTTTGCCCTCATGTATGTCACATTTAGAAGAGTGATCTTCAGGGTGAAAAAAACCACACACAGAAAGCAACATTATTGGTGTGTTTCTCAAATCAAGATGCTTACACTCTAGATGGATGGCTGTGAGGGATTACAGGGTTAACACCAATACTTCGAGGAGAGAAAGATTTGTATGGAATGAGCTCCCGTCCAGTAGGAAATGGTGAAGATGCTGTAAACAATATAAATAGTCAACATATCTAAGAGAATCCAGAAAGAAAAACTGTTCCAATGAAAAAGTTTGCTCTATCCAAAACAGTTTTCTCTCTTGGCTATATTTTATTCCATTATACCAATGATGTTTATAATTTCTTTTTAAATGAGAGGTATACAGAATCTCTCTTATTAAAGATGGCAAGTTGTTCTCAAAATGCCCCCCCCCCAGCCCACACACACAAAAAAAAAATCGCATACAACCCTGAAGCTAGTTTCTAAGACATATGATAGTAACTGCTTTACCTTTACTTGAAGATGCCTGCAGATGCTTAGCACGCTCTTTGTGTCTCTGCATTCTCTCCATTGTTTTGTCAATTTGAAGTCGAAGCAACATTAGTACACGCTCAACCACTTTTTTCTTGGACTTTACAAGAGCCCGAATGACATCATCTGACAGGTCAAGATCTAACCGATACAAAACTTTTCTGTAAATTATAAAAAGAAATTTTAGCTTTAATTAACAGTGATTATGGCATCTATGGCACTGTAAAAGCTAGTGCATGAAAAACCTATATTTCGTAGAGTTCTTAAACAGGCCAGTTTATTTCATTATGCTCCAGCATAAGCAGGTTTATAGGTACACTTCTTATACATCTGCCATGATCATATATGATCATCTAAAACATTTCAATAGGTGGATTAAAATGTGATATTGTTAAAAGTCTAACAATTGCTATTACCAAGTCTCAAGCAACCAATTATTTATACAGTAGGATTATTTGTGTACTAAGTTAAAGGTACTGCAATTCATTTGAAAAAAATATGACACATGCATTTGACAGTGATTTTATTAATCTACTCAAAGTTATAAAGAATCTACTGGAATTTTACTTACCACTACAAAGCAAGACTTAGTATTTACTTGTTGCAGAATGTACTGCAGATGATTAAAAGTTTAAAAAAAATCAAAGCCACAACATAAAGAGTACTTCATGACAAAGAACCTGTTACCTGTTAAGATGGTACCAGTTTTCCATCTTTTGTTTATCAGCATGTGCTGGCGAGTAATTATGAAGATCAACCATGCGTGGGAAATAGTATTTGATGACTTCAGCTACCAATACTGAAAATAAGACCATAACACAACAGCCAAATATTTTATTTTATTTATGAAAATGTTATTCAACTGCAGGCACAATGCCATTTAATGAGGTTTGTTTGGGATTTGAATGTCCCACAAATTAAGTAGCTTTTCTTAAATACACAAGAGCTGTGCAATAATTATATCTCTTGGTATGCAATCAAAGGTGTTTAAAAAAAACTGAAATGTTATTTCCCAATACTTTGATTTTTCTCAATATTCTTATTCTAACCTTACAATACAATGCAATAAGTCTTTATAATTTACTTCCACAGCAGAGATAGAAATTGACCTTTCTTTGATGTCTCCACGAGTGATGATAATAATAATAATACTATAACAAAATACACACAAAATCACACTTCAGCAGTTACACTTGTACTCGACCACTCTGCAAGGATGTTAGGGCACACCAAAGTTAGGGTTACATGCTACAGAAACATATGATAAAAACACTAGGCGGGCATTAGCCATTCCCGTTTAAGAGTGATATTGCACTTAGTGGGAAGGACAGCAAAAGCTCTCTTCTTGGTAACCAACTGGTTCCACCTGTGGCCAGAAAGCAACATTTGAAAATGATGATGTAGTGGGTGAGATGGGTCAGTGATAATGCTGACAGCTTTCAACATCACAGCACTTGTTTTTGTCTTGATTATTCATACTTTATACTATTTTCAACTTTCCAATTTTTTTTCCTTTTGCAGTATTTGCCAGTGTTCTTGTTTCAAAAATCTGTTGAAATCTCAAAAACCTTTCAAAGCATTTAAAACATAACATAAATAGTGTACTGCAAAATTGAACAAGAGATTCAAAATAGCTGGCCACATAAAAATTACGCACTACTCAGTACAATTGATTTATTAAACTTCTGTGTTTGCAAATGATTACTAGGTTTTAAGTACCTACAAACAAGAAATGGATTCAAGGCTTAAAAGCACTCAGTATATAAGCTTCTTGGCTTAGCTCAAGCATTAGTTTCTGGGAAACAGCCATACTCTATCACAGATATTGCACACATGGTTGTTCCTATTAAGTTCTAATGATTTCACAGCACCGTGCCATGTCTAGTAATAGAGTAAGGTCACTTTGTTTAACAAGCTATGCAACAAGCTATACACTATGCAGGTTATCCCTTCAAAAAAAATCTAGATAACTTTAAAACATGTAAGAAAAGTATGCAGAGCAAAGTGTAATTCACACACATTAGTTACATTTCTGACCAAACTATTAAAATTAGTAGGACTTACTGAAAGCAAAATAGCTTGATTACATTCTTTAAATTAAAAAAATGTGAAGCCATTTTTATGCTGTACATTTTTTAAAGTAAAAATGTCCGTTAGACAGATCAAATGGGGATCAATCCTGGAGCATCAAGCATTTCATTTCTTATTATAATTATCACCATATCAAACAAAAGCCCACTTAAGAAAAATCTATGTTGCATGAATATATTTTTTATCAACAGGCTCTTCTCTCAGTACAAATAGCACAACACTAACAAGCTTTGTCTTTAGCATTTCTAATGCTCTAATAAAATGCTTTGCTTTGGTAGTGACAAGTTGCTTTTAATAACTACTTTTCATAAAAACACTTTGATTAAATGTTACAGTTAAAACATCATTGGGTTTTAATATATATAATAAACACAGCCAATACATTATATGTAAGTGCAAGTGATAAACTATTGCTTTTTTTTAAACAATATGCAGTACAAGTAACACAACTAGGAGTGGTTTTTTTTTTACCTTGCAAGCAACTATATACTGAGTTGCTCCCTTGCACTTCTACATCTTGATCTGTTGCATGTTATCTTCAGAGATCATTTATGATGCACAAGTACACACTTAGCTCATAGCACATGACCTACTTTAGTACTACAGAAGTTGCACTCAGTGCACACTCTCTTCTCTTCTGTGCCTTTGATGGTCTTTGTTTAATTGTTTGATCTCATCACATGAGCCTTATCAGTTTAGACCTTAAGCAGTTTAACAATAACAATGGAACGATTAAAACATCTTTATATTTTTCTTCTTTGGTCAACATTTTTGTACCAACACTATATTTATCTTTATCATATAAACAGCTGTATCATATTTAAACTGGCCTTCTAAATTTATTTTGTAATTCAGTACAGCATAACTTATCAGCCCACAAAAATATAAATACACAGCAACACATCAAAACTCTTAACATCACAAATGTACATGGACATGCCTCAGTTATCAAGTCTATAGCCAAAAGGAGAACTGACGCAATATTACAAGGGTCACTCAAAACGTGCTAAGCCTCACCCAGAAAGAAGAGCCATAGTTGAACATTTCTGTTGTGGTAAAACACAAAAAAACTAATTCAGATTTCTATTTTAATTTGAGTGCATGTGAGGCCCGTACAAAGGTGAAGGCTAGTGCGATAAATATTAAAATGGACAAAGTAGAGGCCCAAGCAATCATAAAGTATCTGCAAAAGAAAGGTATAACACTCAAGGAAATCCATGAGGACATGGTACAGATACTTGCTGAGGATTCCCCTTCCTATGCAACTGTGAAGAAATGTGGGCGGCTATATTCAAGTGTCAGGGTCAGCACAGAAAATGACCCTCAGTAATGTCATCCAAAACCCTCAACCACTGATGATAAAGATGCCATTCACTGCATGGTTTTGGATGACAGACATCTTACTGTCCAGCAGATAGCTAAATCCATAGCCATTAGCTCTGATTCAAACCACTCTGTTTTAACCGAGATCTAGGGGATGAGCAAGCTGTTTGCAAGATGGGTCCCAAGAATGCTGACACCAGAGCAGAAGCTGTAAAGAGTTGACATTTCCAGGACACTTCTGACTCGCTTCCAAGTTGATTGAGAATTTCCACCACAGATTAGTAACTCAAGATGAAACCTGGGTTCATCACATCAAACCTGAATCAAAGATTCAAAGCAAACACTGGAAACACTGTGGTTCTCCACCCCCAAAGAAGTTCAAGCAGGCAGCATCTGTTGGCAAGTTGATGGTTTACGTTTTTTGGGATTCTGAAGGCGTAATCATGATAGACTACCTGGAAAATGGAAAATCTATTAATGGACAGTAGTATGCGTCAGAATTAACACAGCTAAAGGAAGCAATCAAGTCAAAATGCAGAGGGTAGCTGAGGGCAGCTGTGCTCTTGCTCCAGGATAACGCACCCGTTCTCTCTGCTCAGGTTACAGTAGCTGAAGCAGCCAACTATGTCTTTGAATTACTACCCCATTCCTCTTACTCACCAGCTTTAGCTCCATCTGACTTTTACCTGTTTCCTAAACTCAAATCCCACCTATGTGGTCGCCATTTTGGAAACAATGATGAGGTCCTATGGACTGGGGAGGAGTTTTTGGAGGACCAGGATGTCACCTTCTTCCGTGATGAGACTGCAATGCTTGAGGATCATCGGACTAAGTGCGCTGATGTCAAGGGAGACAATATAGAAAAACTGTGAAAAACTGTCTTGTTTCTGCAACTCCTTCTGGTTGAGGCTTAGAACTTTTTGAATGACTCTCATAGTATCTATCATTTACATGTAGGCATATCAGTTGTGACCTCATGATTTTCTCTTTTTTTTTGTGCATAGTCATATTTGTAGGCCTGTCTCTCAAGAATAAAAGTTAACTACTCAGATTTTGGAAAAATAGTGTACTGTATTAAGCTTTCTTTACTGGATCGCTTGAAAAAAATTGCTCTAACAGAACTTTAGTAATCATTCATGATTCATCATTCAGGCTTTATCGTCAATTAAAAGATGTATTTTCTTCACTTAATATGCTGTGCATTTTATACATCTTCACATATTTATCACAGACTCATTATTTTTATACTATCATTCCAGCACAAATTTTGATGAGAAGCATGTGAAAGCACTCTGGAAACAACATAAGAAATATTACATATGTGTAATACATTGACACATTGTACCTACTAGAACAATACAAGTCTTTAATAATTAGTTTTGTACCAAATTCTTTAGTTTTCTCACATAGCATGACATCTAGATATTTGACCCAGTGTTTATAAGCTTCCAGTTCTGATTACTAGCATGCAAGTTTTGTTATTTGCAAAAGAGCCCCCCCCCCACCATGAAATGATGATTGAAAGTCTGACTAATGCATTTGACGAACACCTGAGTGATTTATGTGTATATTTGAAGGACTATTGTTGTGATAAATGCAAATATCTTGTTTTTGTTCAAAACTCAAACAATCGGGGGTCTGTTAAGACCCAATCACTCCATTCTCTGTATCACACAGTCTGTAACCATTAAATGTGACTGGTAACAAAACAGCTAAAACATTATGCCATATAACATGTTTTAGGCATGGCAAGAATGCAAGGCAAGTTTAGAGCTGGTTTTTCATGACAAATAACATAAATAGAGGACTATTACAACTGAAGGCAAAAGGGGCTGTTGTTAAGAAAGCAAAAAAACAAGTCTTGACTTATGTCACATATGCATTTTGAAAATGGATGATCTTCATTGTACTATAGAATTAAAAAAAATAAAACACTGACTCGATCGTGGCTGATCACAAACTGCACCCGTTGGTCTTGGTTTGACGCATGACATGGGTGCTAGCAGAAGTAACCACGGCACGTCAAGTTGATTGCACTTATTAATGGTTTATAAATCGACTTTGTTATGTATAAATAAAAATATTTGTCGTATTAGACTGCGTTGACAACTTTGTCTTTGGCTGCCATGCAATATACTCAACGAATTAATTTAATTATTGTGTGAAAATACTGACCTCCATCAGAAAAGTCTTTGGCAAGATTTTTCTTCGGTCTTGTAAGTGGTACCCTGTCAAGCCACTGGTATAAATTCTCCAGCTCCGCGTCATCGTAATAGTCAATCATATCCACACGGGTGAACCCGTCATGATCTCGACTAGAAGAAACCAACTGCGACATTGTGTCGATACAGCAAATCTAAGCACAGCTGACACACGAACACACGTGCAATTTCGGGTGCCCAGGAAGCCAAGCCTAAACAGTTACACCGACAGTCACAAATGATCTAACTTAAACTGCCATTATAAAATCCAAACAAATTGAGCCCGCGGTCGCTGACGTAAACACACATGCATTTTGTGCAAATTAATTTCGTTCCTGAAGATCATATACATCTGAAATCAGCCTTTGAAACAATCATGCAGCACTCTGGGGGAAAAGAACAAACCTGATCTGAGTGGTACTTCAGTCTTTGAAAACAACCTGTCACGTGATCATGTCGCGTGAAGTTCTCTCTGACTAGTATCTAAGTAGGTAAATTAGATTAAATCGCCTCTTACATTTTGCCTCCTCACCCACAAAAAATTAATCATCTTTTACAAACAAGTTCATTAACTTTTATCCACGCCAGCAGCACAACAAAGTACAGAAATTTGCAAGTGAAATACATGCGCGCGAAAGTTACTATATTTTCGTTCATCAGCACACCTAACGACCAATCTACAGAAACAATTATCGTACCTATTAATCTAAAGTTTAAACAAAAAACACCATCACATTTGAAGACTGATACCTTAAACGCGTACATATCAATCAAATCAGTGAATGATCGACGAAGGAACCAAAGGGAGAAACTCCTCTTTATTCAATTGTTATATTCGCTATTAAAAAATATATTTATGGGTATTGTCATAGTTTATTCTAAGTCTGTAGGTATTGTATATGATCATCTCGACATCTTTGCCCTTCTTTGGAGTAGAGTGCACTTTCTTGTCACCAGCTTCGGTCTGGAAGCGGATCGTTTGGCCACTTTCCAAGTTAAAATTGCCTCCTTCAGCTCCTTCATTAGACTACATAAATTATTTCCATGATCTTAATTTAGACAAATAATAACTTTACTTTTAGTTCTCATGGTACAAGCAATAATTAATCGATTGCCACTACAAACAACTTCAAAAGGGTCTCTTGTTGGATTGGGACGCCAAAAGGAAATGTGAAAAAGTTATAGTCTCCCTTAGTAGAGTCTTTCCTTTTAGAGAGTGTAATCTATTGGTTTTGAAACAAGATGGCGTCTCGTGTTCATTCGCATATCAAAGGCAACAGTTTTCAGTATTTTTGACTTTGACTCTTAATGTGTTACTAATGCTTCATTCTTAATATGGTAAGTTAAAACATTTATAATGTTATCAGCATCTTGGTATTGTTTCTATTGCGCGCAACAGATGCAAAGGATATTGGCTTATACATTTTTTTTGGGGTGAAGCGCATCAGTTTTTTTTTAAACGGTCCAAAAACAGGTAGCGCTGAAAGACTGCTTGTCGATCTGCATTTCTTTTCTTTCATCGTTAAAAAGAATACGTTCTGAAACAGTTAATTGTTTTGTTGTGTCACGTCACCTTCCATTTTATCTTAGTATAGACTTAATTTCTGGTTAATAGATTTTTCATGGGATGCTCCTAACAGGCGGATGTTGTTAATTATCGCCCTTAGATACGCGGAGAAGAAAATTCGAATGTTTGCCGGAATGGTTTTTATTTTTATCTTTATTTTTCTCCTTTTTTTTTTTTTTTTTGCCCTGGCTGTCTCTTTCTGGCTCACTCATGTAGATCCTAGCTTATTTACAATCCTTTGCTCTATGGACAAGAACTAAATCAAGTTATATTTTGATCTGCCTTTATCCCCGATTAATGACATTATGGATCTGAATTACGAGGTTTAGATCTGTAACTCTTGCACATCCTACCAGGGGCTGCCTTAGGCATATGCAAACTGTGCACCTGCACAGGGCAGTTAAATCCCAGAGGCCGCCACGCCAATATATATTGAATATAAAACAGAAAGAAAAAATAACGACACAGCTGACGGCAATGTAGCCGAAAATCATTGCCTTTCTTGTTAATTAGTACGCTGTATTTACTAATGTTGCTAGAGTGAGCAGTAAGCTCACTGGTGGGCGAAGGGGCCACCTATTCCCTGCCCAGGGCCATCATGAGCCTAGAGCCGCCCCTGATCCTACTCTGTGAAAGCTGACAAACAGTTGACTGCCTTGACACTATTATATCGGTGGATTTGCACTGCATCTCTTCTGACGGCTTGTGAACTCATTGGTTTTTCAAATAGTCATTCTGTAGGCAATCCAAAGAGCAGCCAAAAAAAAAAAAAAAAAACCCCTCCTAATCTTTCTATTACTGGACTTGTGGTGTGGACAGGTAGTAACATTTGCAGCCTGGATCACAGTTTTTCAAATGATTTGTGCATGCTGTTGCAGCTTCATGCTTCATGTCATTCATATTATTCATATATTAGCATTCTCTAGACAACAATTTTGCATGTTATGTTGCGTGAGTCTATGTCTGAGTTTTTTTGTTTGTTTTTAAAGCGCCATAAACCAATCCATGTTTCTATATAAATTGACTTTATTATTATTATTTCATCCCAACCCCAAAAAGTCGAATCTGCTCAGGCCTAAAAGATGAATTGATCACCGATGACACAAATGGCTATTAACATCAAATATTACCAAAAGAGCCATACATTATTCAAAAAATATAGTTTAGCTGCCTATTTTAAACATAGCCATGTGAACAAGTTTAACCACCATTTTACTAAACAAAAATATCTGCTTGGCAGTATGCATGCAGATAACTTATCATACAATGGTGACTAAACATGATTTTGCTCTTTAAACTATCTTTTAACTGAAAGAATTTGTCATAATGTGAATTTATATAGCATATCTTTCAACATTTTTTGAAGGGGGTTCCATAATTGATGACAGCAGTGTCAGTGTACTACTGTAGCATGATGTGCTTCAGTCTAAATGAGTATCCAAACAGAAACACCTTTCCATATAATAATAATACAAGTTCACAACAAAATGATGACAAAATCTTCAATCTACTTTATCGGTGATCGATTTGTCTATCAGTCCTTGGATGATTCGACTTTTCAGTGTTGGAACAAAATGGTCTCACCTAGAACAAAATGGACATAGCTGGGACGATTTGACTCGGGCTGTCGGGTGAAATGATCAGTGGCCTGTAGTTATAAATGTAATTAGGGATAGGCTTAATGCGTTTTAAGTGAATTTTAAATAACCAAGTCTTTTGTTATATGGCACACTATGGTTTGTATGATTTGCACAATGAATGTAATCCCTTTGATAAACATTTCACTAGAAAGTAGATCTGTCAATCAACTATAAGGGTTACTTATAATAACGCACAGTGAGATTTTTAGCAGTAGCTATGCATTATTTTTAAATCGCATACCAGCTTTATCTTAATTATTTGTGTAGCCTCATTACTGATACTGGTGCCATAGCAGTTTGGGGTGTTAATTTAATTCACATTTAAGATTAAGCATTTGCCTGTGCATTAAATGGTTAAAGGGCAATGTTCCTGTTTAACGTTTAAATCAATTTGGAGTGATGTGTTATTGTTTAATTATAATTATGTTTTCAGTGAAATTGTCTGATCATTTATTTCTGTTTGCAGTTGTGAAAAAATATTATGGAAGAAGGTGATTTGCTTAATTCTCACCAGCTTGTATCAAGTCCAGACCCTGTTCAGCAGTTACTTCTTGTGACAGAACAGATAACTCCAGCAGGGCCAATGCAAATGGAGACTTTGCATTCTGTAGTTGAACCAGGCACGACCACAATTCCCGACCCAGGAGGTGGTACCACCAGAGGGGACAGCAGTGGAATTGGTAGTAGCATTAGTGATGGTAGACTTGGAGGTGGAAGCCGAGGACAAGAACGGGAAAACAGCAGTCGACAGTCTGCTTCAGCGCCAGCCTGCACACCCACATCATTTTCTATTGCCACGCCATCTTCTTCTCATCTCACTAGTGGATCACATCAAGTCAGAAGAGAAGAGGCTCAGCAAGAAAGAATGGTAACTACAATATTATTCATGTCTTTGTGACGAGTTTTGTCTTTGTAATTTAAAAATATTTATTCTGCAAGAACAATAAAACAGTAAACAGTCAAAGGCATCAGCATTAGATGAAAAATATCTTATAAGGATATTTTTTGTGGGGAGTAACTAGAGAAATCTTTGCCTATTTTGCATTAACTGATGAGAGTCTTTCCATATAGAATGTATTGATGGTCCATCATTAAACTTTTGTAGAATGACTTGGACCTTAGCTCCTTGGATGGTAACATCTCACCAGATGACTTAGAGGGAAGCTACCTTCATGATGACCTCTCTCCAGAGCCCTACTGCACCTCTTCACCGGGCCCAGGTGGAGTAGGTCGCATTTATAAGTGCCGCTTTTGCAGTTTCTCTACTGCAACATACACTCACCTGCAACTGCATATGAACAAACATAGTGGTGCGTATTGTAGTTGATTAAATTGATTGGAAAACCATTGAATTAGTTATGTTTAAAAGATATAAACATTATAGTCAAAAAATATTTTGCAGGCTATCACAAGAAAAAATGTTTAAAGCGGATGGTGTGATTCTATAAACATCTCAATTTTGGATCCATGACAAGAATAGAGAGGAACAGAAAGTAAAATTAACATTGGTTTATGTTCATCAAAGTAAAATGATTTAGTTAATCTTTAAACACAGATTTGCTTTTGTTTGAAAATCTTTCCATTCCTTTCTGTGCTGAAATTTTTATCTAAATTATACAGCACTTGGTCTAATTTCATTATTCATCTTTTACAAATTGAGTATTATTATTTGTGCCATTATTATCCCAGTAAAGTTTTGCAGTTTGCACATTGGCTACAGATATGTTCACAAATCATGTGGATCCTGTTGTTTCCGATATTGTACTTATATTCCTTTTGGAGAGGTTTATGATTGTGAAGAGATTTTTTTTGGGGGAGGGGGAAGGAAGTAGGTTTTTAAAAGTTATTTGTTAATTTTTATCCAGCAAACTCATCATATTTTTGCATTGATCATTTCTTCACAGGCCACAGAACGTTGAAATGTGCTCTTTGTGACTACCGCACTAATGACAAGAGTAATTTTCGTCGTCACAAACGATTACATGTACGCACTAATCCAGCTCCCTTGCTGCGGTGTGACAAGTGCAGTTACTCCACTCCAATCTCTCGCAAGATGCGAGAGCATTATAGTCATGCTCATAATGAAGACTATGGTCCCTCCTTAATCTCTACATCTACCATGCATTTACGTGCTTCTGCATATAACACTGGACCCTATGGTGGTCTACCTCATGTAAATAATCTGTGTTCAACTTCTGGCAGCAGTGGGAATGGAGGAGGAATGCAGTTGGCTGGCAGCAATGCTTCTTTTCACTCCTTTTTAGCACAACCTCATGGTACCATCCAGTTTGCACGTGGAAATCCCCCACATCTCATTGCTAACTGCGTTAATGGAGGTTTTGCTGCAGCATCAAATGGAAGTCACCAGTTTGATGATGGCCGTCAGATCCTGATGAGAGAAGACAATCGCATGGCATCTGACTGCCTGCGTAGCATCATGTCTAACATCATCAGTCATCCACGTGTTCCTGCCACTTCTACAATTACATCTTCCAACTTTTATCTGTCTGCCTCTGCTGCCCCTCAGCCACCATGCAATATTTCACCTCCGTCCACCCACCACCCTCAAGGTCATCATACACAACAACTTCACCACCTGCAGCCCACCAGTATTCGTCGTGCTCCGCTTGCAATCCATCATCCAGATGAAGTCAAAGTGAAGGTGGAACCAATTGATTGTGATGGAATTTCAGATGTTTCATCTTCCGGTGCCTCAATTTTGTATGATCGAGAGCGAGAGCATGAACGGCTGCATCGCTACATGGAACCACAGGTTACATCTTTGTCTCAGCAACGCTTGACCCATGAGCCAGGATCTTTGCGAAATGGTAGACCCTTGGACCAGAGTGATGAGATAGCACCTTCTGGTGAGATTTATCGAGTGACACAGTCCTCAGAGGCAGCAAGTTCTCGTAATGTTGGGGGAAGTGGTTCAGCAGGAGAGACTGAAAGAGTAGATAGGAGCGTTGTTGCAGGGGATAGCGTGCGACCTAACTTCTCCATTAAGTCAGAGGTGTCTAATGTGGGTGTTCAGTGTTCTTTTGCCGTCAAGAGCGAATCGTCTCACTCTGTTTCTGGTGGCAGTACAGAACATGGAAGTGAGTGGCGACGTCTGCGATATTTAGTGATAGAGCGGGGTGTGCAGTGTGAACTTTTGTCATCCACCTCACCCAGACACCTCACTTCACGCACATTATCAGCAGACAGTGAGCAGCAGAGCGTGACTGGGTCAGAGACTCGCTGTTCACACTGTGGCATAACTTTTGATGATGAGGTGCTTTTCACCATCCACATTGGTTGCCATAGCCACACAGACCCATTTGTGTGCAATGTATGTGGCAAGAAGTGCTACAGCAAGTATGGCTTTTACTCGCATATCATGCGGGGCCATCATTTTTAAATGTCAGAGGGACCTTAAGTAATGTAAACCCAGACCCATAGCGAAGAACTCCTTCACTTGGAGCATTAAACTCTTCTGGATAATGTTTGAATAAAGAAGGTATTTATAATTGTTTATGTAAAGCTTCACTTCAACATCTTTAAAATTGGATAAATGTTTACAGATTTGTGTATCATAACAGAGACAAGAATGCAAGATTTAAAGATTTGAGATGGGAGTAACTTTGAGAGAATTTTGAAAGTTAAATTTTAAGACACATAATACTGTTTGCTGTTTTGTAGAGTTTTGTTGGCAGTTTTCATTGTTTAATGCCAGATCTTCTCATCCATCCTCCTCATCTTTCCTTGTTTTTGATGTTGGAACTTTAGATAAGCACAAAGACGATGCTAGTTTTAGATGTTTTTTAATGTTTAATTTCAATATGATGTAGCTTATAATCAGACAAAGAATAAATTGGACATTGGATATAAAGAAATTACTGAACTCATTGTAATAGTTTTAAATATTGGCAGTACTCTGTTTATGTTACACATTGTTCTATTTTAGTCTATGTGTCGGTGCACCATAGGTCTAAAACGACCTAAAGCCAAGAACCAAATAATGATATTGAAGTTAATTTGTGACAAGTACAGTAGCTCAGAATCATTCATTTACATGTCAAAATCAAAGGCATTTTTTATTTTTTATCCTTGTGGCATATATCTGAACATATATTGAACCATATTTGCATGTCATTTACAGACTGGAGTGAGGGGTATATTAAGTAGTAAGCACTTTTGGCAGCACATTTCAAACCACACAGTTTAAAGCATATAGTTATCCATGTTGCCTTAGCTTTGTGTTCGGAAGGTTCAGGGCAGCTACTCACTAAAGAAGATGGTATGAAAATATGGATGCTGTTACTATTACTATCAGTTATTTGAAGTTCAAGAGCTGCATGATTTCACGTTGTTTCACACACAGTTTCAAACTACTGCATAAACATTTCACATATAGATAATTTGGCTGAAGTCTTAATTGGATTCTTTTTGTTCTTCTTTTCATATTGGGATGATGTGACTTATGCCCATTCATGATTTTTCTTTCGTCATTTTCCTTTTCATTAAGACTGAACATTCATTTTGGCAAAAGATGACAGGTCATAAGTCCATGCTAAACTATGTCTCAAGATAAGCCTTATTTGCCAGATCTGTTCAGTCAGGGAGTTTAACTAGCAAGTCACAAACCATTGTTTCATCGATGTTTCAGTTTCATTAATATTGTAGAAATATAAACAACCTTCATGTTTTTGTTGTGTTCTTCATAAAACGTTTGTGTGTGCGTGTGTGTATTTTTTAAAAAATAAATTGACTGGGAGCATTTGTATCAACAATTACCAAATCAAAAAGGATAAGACCACAAGCATCACTGGTGAATGAAAATCAGGTTTTAGAATAAGCAAAGAAACAGCAAATCAAAATACATAAATGTGTAGAATGTTATTTTATAGAAATGCATAAGGACTGTTAAAACTGTATTTTTTGTTGAAAAACCATCACATGACATATGTAAGCTATGAATGTAATTATAATGGCATAGCTTTATCTTCTATTTAACACCTTAATGTTCATTTATAAAGGACTGTTGGGTTTTGGGCTTCTTATCTTGTAAGTTTACTGCTTTTTTAAGTATAGTACCCTATGTTAATAGTAGTACACATTGTGTCATCTTAAGGAGCATTTGATGAAACAATTTTGGTAAACAGTAAAACATAAAGCAGTTCCTTATTTTATGTGATGTCAAAAGCTAAATAATTTTTTGTTACAAAAAAATTGACAAATTACATTTTAGCTTTAGGAGTTAGTGAAAATAGTAGATCTGCCAGAAGAAAGAAATTTCTCCATTGGTATTTAGCTAACATTTTTCTTATTGGAAACAAAACATCAATCATTCAGACAGGGGCAATTATCTTAATAGTTTTCAAAAACAGATTATTTAGTGGGTTTGTTAGAAAAGGAAACTTCAGTGCATTTCAATGATAGTTTTTATTTACTGTCGACTTTTACTTTGAGCCACATTGAACTTAACAAGTCACATAAGGGTATTGTTTAGCAATTTTTTTCTAAGTAAAACTTGATATGTTGTTCATATCCAGTTAATAATTCTTTGTGTTAAATTGCAGTGTAGAAATGACTGCACTGCAGAGAAACGTGTGGTGTGGTGGTGACCAGGGAAGTTGTAAGGGGGGAGTTAATAGAACTGAATCATTTCATGAAGAGAGATCTCTTTACATACAGGGTACTGATTGGTAACAGTGAAACCCATATCTTATGTCTTTGCTGTGTCATGCATAGAATATGTGCAGTATTCCTACTTTTCAGTGGAAAAGTAGTTTGCTGATTATGTATGCTCCACTCATCATATCTTAAAATATATTTTTGCTTCATTATAAGATTAAAGGACTTGGGGGAGGATTTTTTTCTAAATGACCAGGTAAAGCTCAGTGAGAGATATTTCTCTAATCTGGGTGAATATACCCTTTCTGTTTTTGACATAAATGCCTACAAACACTTGCACAGAGAAAGGCCAACAGCACGGATGCTAAAATTGTACATGGATACATTTTTGTTGTGATTACCTCAGCCAGTGGGAGAGGTGGGATGATATGTTAATTAGGTGTATCTGTGCACACATCAAGATTTTGACCTCTTTCTATGCATGGTGATGTTTGTAGTTATCTTGAGAATTGAAGGAAGTGTATTGACCTAAATTTGCAGAAAACAGAGATGCTCACCTGTATAGTTTTTTTTCCAAATTTTATGTGGAGAATAGTTTTTTTTAACTGTTAAGACAATTTTTTGGTCACAGGGATTTTAAAAAATCTAGTTTTCTTTTTACCAATTACATGCATAGTTTGTACATCTGCACCCCAACACACCACTTAAGAGAGTTGCCAAAGGATCTTTGTCTGCAAGTACTCACATTCTTTCTGGTGCTATAAAACAGACTTCAGAAATCAGCTAATCATTATGCACAATGTGCCAATGTGACATTAACATCTCACATGCTGGTTAAATGACATTCTTCGCCATGAGAGGTCTCAAAGACATGCAATCACTGAGACATTTATAAAAAAAAAATCATTCAGTTTTTTTATATTTCATATGGGAAAATCTTGAAAATATGGAAACATTATGTAAGGAAATACACCTGAGATTTCTTTATTTTCATTCATAATCTGTTAGACCATTATTTTTATATAAAATATGGAGTTAGGACATCATATGGAAAATGACACCCTAAGATATGTTTTTTCTCCTGGAAAGTGTGAGCATGTCTGGGAAAAAGTATCTTGCACTGAGCTTTAACTAGTTATTAGGATAGAGTTTTGCACCAAATAGTTATTAGACTGTAGATAACTTACACTTAAATGCAAAGATGTAATAAGCTTCCATAAACAGATTTTGTTGGCTAATGTGGCCCTTGGTTGTGTGCTGTTTTGTACATTGTGCAGTAGTTTATAAGGTCAAGACAAATTTTGTCAAAAAGATTGTGTCTGTTTTTGACCCTGAATGTAAGATTATTTTAGTAAAGAAAAACTTTGCCTTCCATCATGCAGAGGCACCTTTTTTTCCATTATCTTTCTCTCTTTGTTTTGTTTTGACCAATCATGCTTACATACATTAGGAATTAAGTGTTGTGAGAGAAAATCTTTGTCGTAGGTGACTGTGGGAAGTAAACATTTATAAGTCATACCCAGACGGTTTGTCCTTTAGAATCCCACGGCCATACTGTATACTCTATTACAGTCGAAATTTAGGGGGTATTTTTGCTCTGTATAAGGAAGAGGATAGCATATATATCCTTTTACATGCCAGGTCTAATTGTTTTCTTAAAAGAAAATTAAAACAAAAGACATGCCAAATTGATACCAAGACCTGAAAAATTAAAGCTTTTTCCATTGTATAGCCTTTATCATTATTTTTGAAATCATCTAATCTGTTTTTCTCACACTTTTTCAATTTGCTACAACAGTGACAAATCTTAATGCTGAGTGACTGTGTGGAAGTGTATTTTATGTGGAGAATGATGGGGCTTTGCTTTACGTTTTCAACTTAGTAGTAAACTCTTAATGCCAAAGAAACATTGAGAAGGATTATTAGGTGTTGCTTAAAGCTCACTGTTGATTTCTTAGCAGTGGAATATTTTATCTAAATATATTTGACCTTACTGACAGTTTCAGTAGAACTTTATCCAAAGATGTGAATATACCATTGATGTGTACTTATTTATGATGCTTGGCTTTTTTCCTCTGGTGATAAACCCTGGTGTTCTTTATGTCTCGGTGGATGTTGCATGAGATTAAATGTGATTTTGTCATCTGTACATATTTTAAGATTTCAAAAATGCATGCACAAACACATGATTACCTAACATTTGCTATGTTAGATAAACCTAAGAAGTTATGTCGTTGTATGTTTGCCAATTGTTCTAAATCTATAAAGGAAAAAAGAAGCAGTGTGAAGAAAAAGAAAAAGTAGCTTTGTTCCACACATGCTGGTTTAATTTAAGTCATTTTGTAAATAACCATGTAAGTTGCCTAAGCTTCATGACAAGATTGTGCAACTAACCAATGCATGATTGTTTTAACTGGTGTTGATGGCGTTGATGTGATCCATGATGTATATCAAGTTGTTTTACCTTCATTTTTGTGAAACAATGGAAATGACTTACTGAATTTTAGCTCATTGCATTTTATTCAGTGGAAACAAACTTTTAGTAGGTTTTGATTTCTTTGACAACGTGAGGCAGCAACGCAGCATTGTCAGTTTGTAAAGTGTTAAAAAAGATTTGCACAACTGTTTTGTCTTGTCAAAACTGTACATTGTGTAGCAGTTCCATGTTTATTTGTGCTTTAACTCACTTTCATTTTCTTGTCACATTTGTTATAATAAAAGCTTTTTCTTGTGTAATAGAGAAAGTGTATAGAAGTGAGATAAAAGCATATTGCTTGAGTATTTAAATGTCATGCATTCTTTTTAACCACATCGCTTTATACCCTACCCTCAGCCCTATTTCAGAGAAAAGCTTTTTTTTTTGTTTACAATCAAAGTTTTGATTTGATTGGAAATACATTGTTTTCAGTTTCATGCTAACTCAGTGAATTTGAAAAAAATCACTCTCCTTTCAGTCTGATTATAGTGCTGTCTTTCTGTGATACAGGTGCATGCAGTTTTGTGTGACAGTTACGGGGATGTATATGTTCTAGGATGAATTCATTGACTCGAAGCATATACAACTAGTTATAACATGAAAATTGGGTACCATGTCCCATTCTTACGAAGATTATTTCCTCAATCATATTTAATTTAACTTTCAAGGACAAGGCAAGGCATAGAAAGATGTGCATGGTAAAAGTAATTAGTAATGATATTTTGGTTTTGATCTTAAAAGTGATGTTGATGATAGTCAACTCAGCTACTTGGTATACAATTTACTATTGTTTTTAGATGATTGATGGCACAGAACAGTACTCAGAACTGTAAACAGTAAACAGGCTGGTTGGTACCTTGTCCACTTGCATTGGATCTTTTAAGTGAGTGCCAACAGTAATTGTGAAAAGAATGCATCATTGTTTCCCAAATATGGTTAAAGTCATCAGAAGTGGAAATCCTATTTCTGATGTGCAATGGAAAATTTGCTGGTAAGCCTTTCGTTGGAGAAAAGTGAATGTTTTGGAAGGTGAATGAATATTTAGTGATTAACTCATTAGTCCACCTTGTTTTTTGTGTACCTGACATTTAGAGTATAGACAGGATGTAAGACTAGTTTTTTTTAAATGCTTGTTTATGTCTACTACCCCCTCATGTTTGTCTGTTTTTCATTCTCTCTTCTCCCGTCAGATTTTGTAAAAAAAAAAAAATTATTGAATGCTTTGAGTTTCGAAGAAAATTGAGCAGTCCTTTGTATAGGGTACACAACTGGTGTGTGTCTGTGACACCTGTTGAAAAATCCGTCATTCTTTAATCGACTTATTTTTTTAGAATGTATTTATGCATGTTTCCTTACAAAACAAGCTCAACATATCTTTGACATGCGAGGCTCATGGCAAGATCTTTTTTATGCTGTGACGTGCTGTTTTAGCTTTCTGTTTATTGTGTTTTAATAAATCTGGTTTGGTGCTTGGTATTTTTTAAGTCAACACTTATTGTGCGCATTGTTGGTGATTTTCATCTCTCTGAAATATGCATGTATTTTTTTGGCACAAAGATGTTCATATGATGCAGTTCTCTTTCCTACTGTTTTCTGTAATCTGTTTAATCCGTTTTTCTTCCATGTTTGGAAATGCTTGCATAATTTCAGCCAGCCAGTTGGTTGCATAATTGTTGAAATAGTGCCCCATATTCTTGGTTTATTTTCTTTTTGAAAAATCTGCTTTTGGTCATATCTGCTCTTAAGCCTGAAATTCTTAATTGCCATTCAACATATTCATATGTGAAGGGTGCTAAACAAGCTTTTTTATTGTAAAGGATTAGTGTCACAAAGGCGCATCGACATTTTTCTTTGGGAGAAGAAAATAAACATTTATTATTGTTTGGTGTGCATGAACTAAACACAAAGTTTGAGTTTTTTATTTTGTGTACCATTACTGCCAGGATTCGTTCTAGTGGATTGCGTGGGTTTGGGCAACAGTTGAAAATGGATTCAGTTTTAGTTCCTATGATATCTTGATTACTTACTTACTCACACACACACACACACACCAATGTTGAAGACTTGCCTTTTTTGTTGTTGCTGATTTGGCCAAAGTATACGTCTGTAGACGTACGATTTATATCTTCCTTCGTAATGTATGTGCATTTAAGGTTCAGCTTTTGCGCTCTGCTCTTAATGGAAAATGTCGATTTACTATCCCAAGGACAGGGTCTGTGCACAGCGATGTTTTCTGCTCTATCATCCACATGGGGGCGAGAGAACACACAGGACTTCGCCGTCCCTGTTGCAAATCGTCTGTATAGGCCGCACTGCGTGCAGTTCAATTAAATAATTCGGGGGTCATGGCAGCTTATCAACGACAGTTCGCTTTTGGGAAATCGGAACTGACTCTGGCATTCTGCTAGGGACAACAGAAGCCCTGATCCTCATCGGTTACTATGGACTAGCAAACGCTGCAGCAGTTCTGTTTGTTGCGGAGTTTTCGCTTGGTACGGAATGTGTACGTTCTAAAGAAAATAGGAAAGTAGTTATCTTTATTTCTCAGTTGCTGGCCTCGTTCGGGTAGCACTTTCACTGTTGTTTTTTTCAATTGGAAAGTTAATCAGCAAACAAATGTGCAAAGTGTTCAAACAAAAACCTCTTAATCCATCTGAATCATCATCATCGCTGTCTCCACCGCCTCTGATCTCTGTTACATATATAAGACGTTTTCTGATATGATTTTCAAGAGTTTAATAAAGGTTTTTATCCAAGGTTGGTGTTTTGTTGCGAACAGGTGTAGGATCGAACTGAAACGTGACAGTCTCCTTTAATAACATGGCATGAGATGAACTGTTAGATCTGCACATATAGTTTGTACGATTATAAATTAAGTTTTCTGTTTATAAGCACTATATTTTATTCTGTTTGAAACGCGAATTGTACGCGGCATGAAATCTTTTGTATCAAACTGATATGCTTATCTATTTTTGCTATTTTTGAGTCGTTGTGTGCCAGTGCAGAAATAGCTTCTTTCTACATGGCATAGTACAATAAACGATTTTGGAGTCCTTCTGCATGTCTGTCGTGCGTTTTCTGAATGGATAATTTTTTAGAAAAGACGAGAGAAAAAGACCGGGGCTGGCAAGTTTGGTAGACATAGCAAACTGATCTGCTTTAGTGCTAAAAAATCAGTATCTGGGCATTGTCGTGGGAATCACAGCTCTGACCAGCAATTTAGTCGCTGCGCGCACACAAACACATTGCTCTCATTCTCACATTGACATTACTCGTCTTTGATGGACTTCTTGTCGAAACTGTGACTATGGCAAATGTTACCACGATATCGCCCACACATTTCATAGTTGTATGTTTAGCAATGTAATAGTCTTTTTTGACAGTCCGGTTAAGACTGCCCCCCGCCCCTTTCCAACCCCCGTTCTCCAGGTTTGCCCGCCGTCGCATCAGTCTTGTTATTTCTGCCCTGAAGAGCTCTTAAGTTGTCCGTGGACCGCACACCCACTTCGCCGAGCCGGCCACATCGATCGCCAGTGTGCATAAGATTACAGCCTCGACTACAGCAACCACGCGCGCGCGAACGCCCGTTCACACACCACGGCCACGACAACATCCACTGCGGCACGAGGCGTTGACGTCACAGCCACGTAGATCTTCCGAACGAATGGCACCACAGGCCTAAGGAGAAAAAAAAAAACCTGCTGGGAGAGTGGCTTCCATTTCTTGGACAGGAAACTAGCTGCGCGCATCAGTAAGCCATTGATCTGGAGGACGCAGTGTAGACAGCTAGCACTGCCTTCCTCTTTCATTGGTGCGTACGTTCGTAGCAGGGTGTTTGCATCTCGTTGTCCTATGCACAGCGGAACGAAAGCTGGGTCTGTTTGATGATGACGACAACTGCAACGCTGGGGCTTTAGGAAGGTCGCAACAGCCACTGGTAGGTAACTACGGGCAACGGGGCAGATTGATTGAGCAGCGTAAACGGCATGCATGGCATATGAGGTATGGAAGCGCCTGTGAGTGCTTGAGTTGACGAACAAGTGACGCACCTCCCAAGACAAATCAATCGTCAGGTTAAGGTAGAAATCGGGCGAATGTTGCAAACCAAACAGAGCTCGAAAAGCCAGTTGCGTTCGGATCGCATGCTACTGCAGTATCGATGCATCAAGTGAGCTGCGCCATCGTGCAAGCAAGAGTGAACGCCGTGCATATCGGTCTGTTATGCAGTGGGCGTTTTCTATTTTTTTAACATCGCCGTGTTATGCGATGTAATCAACCGTCGAGACGACCTTGAGCTGCGCCGTCATTTTTCTTGATAGGCGCGCACTTTATCTTTCACATCGCAGGTCGGGTTGGGGACAGAGCGCCTTCTCGGCGAGGTAAGACCATGGGTAATCGATTTATGCATACATCGTGCGATACTGCATCTATTTGTGGCGGACATGTTGCGATTGTGAAACGACGAGACTGATTTTTTTTCTTGCGGTAAGTCATGTTTGCGAGACGTGACGACACCCGACTTCGTCCTAGGACCTCTCCGACCCCGAGTCGACGGGTCGTAACGGACCGCCGCAGCCCTTACTCAATCGACGACGAGGACGAGGTAGGCCTGACCCCGAGCCTCCGACTGAAAGCACGAGATGCCTCCCCCAGCAGTCACGGACGACTTTCCACGTCGGCACCGAACGGGAGCACGTCGCCATATTTGAACAGACGATCTCGCGATGCGCGCGCACAGCAGTACCACCCAGACAGCAGTGGCTTTACTTCCGGTAAGGGCAAACACTTCCAAGAACCACACCAGGAGAGAGGGCGAATGTTGTCCTCGTGTCCCGACCACGCTAACGGCGAAACGCATGGCAAGGCAGGAAGACCCAGGTCATTCCCCGAGGAGCAAGCGTCTCGACACCTGTCGCCGAACGCAGGGTACAGCCGATATTACGGTGGGTCGAGTCCCAACACTCGCGACCTGTCACCTGGAGATTACCACAGGTCCTCAGCTGGCAAGATGCCAAGTTCTCTGAGCGGTGGGGATATTTCCCCAGGTAGCGACGAAGGGTCCTCTACCGTCACACTGACGTCTGCGTTGGTGATAGCGAAACAGATAACAGCTTCAGGGATGGAAGGCAGTTTCACTTCTGATGATGGCCACACCTGGCACACGGCACTCACCTGCTACCTGTGCGGTCAACTCTTTCGCCGTCCACGGATATTGCCCTGTGGTCACACCTTCTGCAGTGAATGCCTGGTGCAGTTGAAGGTAAAAATGATAACGATGATGTTAACAATAATCCGTAATTTTTATGTTTAGACAAACATGTGCAGCGGTGTTAATTAAACACAATTGCATGTTTTAAGATAGTGGAGTCATGGGTATCACTCACTAGAACATTCAGCTTAATGCAAGTAGTAATTTTTAGAAATACCAACTGCACATCAAACGTGCTTTATTAGGTATTTATGAAAAGTTACTTGCTAGTCGCATGGTGTGTGAAGTAAATTTTGTAGTGATATACCTCTTACCCCCCCCCCATAGCGCGCACACACACACAAGCACGCTTTTCTCCCTTTCTTTGTCACCCACGATCGCTTAGAGAGAGAGAACTTTGAATTAAACGTTTGCACTTTGAAGGAGAGTACATTCAATCAAGTGAAGCACTGTAAGAGCACTATGAATCATATCTTTAAGTTATTAATCAAGTAGTTAAAAATACGAATTAGCAGCATCGCCAAAGGGCTACAAGCAGCTTATTCAGTTATCTCCAGAGATAAACAGAGAGAGGAGAATGAAAATGACAATTCTTTATTAATGGGAGTGATGGCATAAGCAGACAACTCCCGGTTTTCAGTTTGCCTTCTCCCCGAAAAAAAGACTCAGTAACTTAGGTTATTGTGTAAGAACCCTAGAAGTTAATTATCGCCAAACCCAGATTGTATGGTCGGTGTATATAGCAATTGTGCATTCGCGTGTACCACAGGAGGAGACTATGCGGGAAGGTCGGCGCTTGCCTGCGTCAGCCTGCACGTGGGAAGGGCGCCAGAAGGCCGATATCGGCAGTCAGTTTGTGTGCCCCATGCCCGAGTGTCGCTACTCCATGCGCCTAATGAACCTCGGCCGATGGTCCACGCGCAACAAGACTGTCAGTGATGCTGTGACTGCTTACAGGAAAATCTATGAGAATAGACAGGTACACCATGTCCTGATGGCTGCCTGAAAACTCTGAATGCATGACAGACATGAAAGATTGTGGAAAGCCAAGTAGAAAGGGAGGATGGGGAAAACAAAGGATTGAGTTATGATTTGATAATCGCATGATGACTTGGAGATTTTTTTGTTTTGTTTACAAGGTTAAACCAATCGGACATTCTACTACGAATTTCCATTTTGTCATGACTGCATGCAAACAAACACTGCAATAGCATTGCCTGAAGGTTTAGAGTTGTGAGAGATGTGAAAAGCAATCACCTGGCTTATGATTACGTAGGATGATTTTTATCGATTGGTTATAACCTGGGGAAATGTCGATATCACGCGTGCTTATGTGTATATTTGTGTATACAAAAAGCGTGTTCACGGGCGTGGGTGTGTGTGAACTGCTGACAGCTGAGTTCTTTTGGAGGGTTAATGCTGGTTATTACGATCACGTTTATACCTGGTTCGCTTTTGCTTTTTATTAAATGCCTTTGGTGCCCATTCATCTGCTGTTTCGTTGAGATTTTTTGTGCTAAATCGTTAACACGTTAAGTCATACTCATCTTTGGGAATTCTCTGGGGTCTGATAAAAATATTTACTGAAATAATTACCAAGCCCAGGCAAATATGTTAAATAACAGAAGAAAACATTAAAAAAAAATAAGAAAGTCGCATCATGGAACTCTGCCTTGGTAATGACTTGGTAAAGACTTCACAATATTTCCCGAAATCTGGATGGACATTCCCCTTTCCGTTCTCGAGATACCGACAAACATCACCATGAACAGAAAGAGGCCAACAAAACAATGTGTTTTAGTCCGATAGTTGGGACCATATGGCGTATCTGTAGACAAATTTGCGGTCACGAGTTTGACCTCTTTCTTTGAATGATGATATTTCCAGGCATTAGATTGAGACTGGAGGGCGTATTCCCTAAGACATTGGGAAATAGTATCCTCCCCAAAGCTTTACCCAGGCATTAGAAAACATATTATACCACACTAGATCTTAAAAAAGCATCATTCTTCAGTTGCAGGATATAGGTGCTTAAGCGCAAACATAGTAGCAGCGACTCTGTAAACATTAATTCTGGGACGTTTCAGGACGCCTGTACTCAGACGGACATCACGATGGAGTCGATGCTGGTAACGATTCCTCGGTCACTGCTGGAGGAGCCGCCCCCTGTCGGCAGCGAGGGTACCATGATGCGGCGCAGTTCGTCCTCACTGGTAGACCGCATGGTGCACCGCGCGCTCAGCATGGACAGCCTGAACAGGAGCTACATCCCCCAGCAGCACGCGTCCTGGCGCTCCTACGTCGCTATGTTGGGCATGCATATCCTGCAGCAGGTGATTCACACTTAAAACCTCACCTTCCGCTCGCGAGCGGTCACCACCGAATGCAAGCGCTCGCGGTGTGACGCAAGGCGTTCTCTGTCTGCGGTACTGACGCAAATGACATGACACCCTGCGACCTGAGATGAGATCTAAGTCGATGCTGGTGATGACCCCGCGGTCGCTGCTGGAGGAGCCCTTCTCCACCTCCTGCCCATCCCTATCTGCAGTACCGGCGCAGATGACAGACTCGCTGAGACCTAAAGAAGTGAAAACTGATTTCAAGGTGTATCAGACTATTCTGAACAGATAGTATATATTCCTGGTTGATTAATTAAAACATTTTTCGTAGCCTTGGTTTCCTCGTGCGTTTGGGTTGAGACGAGACTCGTAGCAGCTGTAGAGATTTCTGTAGATTTTGAAGACGCAACAGCCTTCATTGCAAGCAAACACTGGAGGCGTATTCATGTTGGAGAGCTACAGAACGACTGCGGAATGTCTTGATGAAGTTAGGCAACAACAAGCCAGTGAGCGCGCATCTTTCGGCCATCATAGATTTAGAAGCCCAAGTCTCTTGGAAGAGTAGTCCATGATCAGAATGAACAGACCCTGTGAATGATCACATTTTACCATCCTCATTGTCACTTGTCTAAAGGACCAAAGCTTATATCTTTGCAGAAAACTTCGTTTCGCTGACTATCACAGTTTCACTATCACAGTCACTCCTTACCTTTTTTCTTGTTTTTTTAAATGGTGTGCAAAAGAGTCACATATTAATAAACGTTCTAAACAATTTGGCATGCTAATATCCTACAAGTGCAATTTACTGCTACTTTTTTATCCTTTGACCGTCGCTAAAATGTTTGTTTGTCTAATGACATCTGTTTCTATTGTTAGCATGAAAATGCGCATGAGTAATATATGGTGAGAACTTTGCGTCTTTCCCTTTCAGTGTGCTGTTGGTTTTGATGCATCGCACAGGTAACGAGTAATAACTTGTATACGTAACAGTTCAATATTTGTTTTAAAGGTGTCGTCTGTTATTTTCTAACCATGTAAAATCTAGATGCCGTCGCTTTTAATAATCGCCTTCATCGTTTGTTGTCCCCATTTTTATGATATGTTGACTTTTGAGCTCAAGATTTAGGTGTTGTTTCTCCTGCATTTTTTACATGGTACTATACGTGCCTAATAGGTACTATAAAAAGAATATATCAGATCGCATTATATCAAAGTATGGATGAAAGCACCATGATACGTGTCTGACATATGCGAAAGGAGAGAAACCGTCACATTGTCAGAGGCTCGAATGTATCAGGTTTTACCCGTGAAACTATTAATATCTATATCTAAATTCCGGAGTATGCGTAGAATCTCAGGTATATGTGGTCAGAGAAATTTCTAGACTTTTGACGCACGAAAAAGTATGCTGATCCTGCTTAATATTTTATGATTTATTTCGTTGAGAATCTTTTGTAAAATGCAAATATCACATTTATTATTACTCGTCACTTACACACATTATTTTTATATTTTGTGTTGCGATTTTCTTCTGGGGAAAGGGGCGGGCAGAAGAATGCTTTTATGTACATGTATAAAAAAGCATTGTATGCATAATGACAATTTTTTTGTCTTCTGAAATACAGATTTCTACAGCCAGTAATTCTGTGTCATGGAAATTTCACTTCATTTCTTCACTAGAAAACGGGGAGAAGGAGTGAAAGGCGACTCATTTATCTAGTCAAGCAGAAGAAGAAACAGAAGAAGAAAGTTGCAAAGACTTAAGATTTGAAGAAAAGAGAAGTAGGATAGAGATAGCGGGGAAGGAGTTAAGCCTACCCCAGCTGTAAGCAGTATAGTAGTATCAAGGACCGGCTATTATCAGCGTAGGCCCCACGGCCTATAAATAACGCCCGATAATTGTCTGGATCTGAGTTGTAAGCAATAATAATAATGATCATTTCACTAGCAACTTTCTCCACCATTAAGGTCAACTCAAAGTTCTTTTCACAAAGAACACATAAAGAAGATAAAAGCTGGCAGCCTACAGTTGTCAATTCTGGAATCCAGGAAGTATGAGGACAAGTGTTTTTCTTCTTTTTTATTCTGACCATGATCACTTACACATTGAAAACATCGATACTTGCTTTTTATTAGGCCACCCACGAATGACATGGATGTGTTTACAGTTGTATGGGGTTAGTTATAGAATCACTGAAAAATAGCCGAATTCTTGTAGTAAGATCATAAGGTTAGTTTTACAATCACTGAGAAATAGCCATATTCTACTCAAGAATTTCCGCACTGAACTACTGAACCAATCAACAGCATGTTGGGGCAGTCTTAAACAAATAACATAAGCAAATGACAATTTATTTAGTTAACCATCAAAACTGTAGAGTGCGAGAAATTTTGGACTGTTGTTGAAAGAGTTCTTGAAGCTGTTCAAACTTGTTGCGTATTTAAAATGCAGCGGCGGGGAATTCCAATTTTTAGCAACTCTTTGTGAAAAGGAACATTTGCGTTTTTAGTAGTAGAACAATATCTAATAAATACTTTTCCATCCGAATTTCGTGTAATTTAAGTTTGTGGTGGCAAGAAAAAGACATGCTTGTCGACGTAATCGCAGCCATGACAAATCTTGAACTCGCCTACCCTTCAGAGAGTGGAGTCTTAAGTACCGAAGTCTGAATAAGACATATCTTTACGTTCTACAAGTGATTTAGTAGCACGTCTTTGCACTCTCTCTACTAATACAGATTGTCTCTTTAAGATCAGACTCCAAATCACATAGGCATATTCTAAATGTGCACTCACAAGTGCTTTGTATAATTTTTAAAACGTCTCTCTATTCAAATAACTGAAAGTCCGCCAAATAATGCCAACCATCTGATTTGTCTTAGTGACAACTCTTTGAATACATGCATCAAAAGATCTCACAGTCGAAATTAGTCCTTTTCTTCTTTACAAGTTTTTATTATTTGCCCCTCGTCTCCAAATTTTATTTTATATGTGCAGGTTGGATTATTTTTTTCTCTCTGCATTCATAAATAAGATAACAAAATGTTCACAGTCGGTGTTGCAGCCGATCTGACAGATGTGAACCACAGTTATAAAGTCAAATAAGAAAACGAGGTAATAATACAATCGATAGGAGATGATAGACATGTTGCCTGTCAGATGTGTGTGTGTGTGTGTGTGTTGCTTGTCAGATGTGAGTGTGCGTGTGTGTGTACGTGTTGCCTGTCAGATGTGTGCGCGTGGTGTGGTGTGCCTGTCAGATATGTGTGTGTATGTGTGTGTGTATATATAAGTATATTGCGTATCAGATGTGTGTGTGTGTGTGTGTGTGTACAATTGTTGCCTGACATGTGTGCGAGTGTGCATACGTGTTACCTGTCAGATGTGTGTACGTGTTGCTTGTCAGATGTGTGTGTGTTTACGTGTTGTATCTTTCATGTGTGTGTACGTGTTGCCTGTCAGATGTATGTGTGTGTGCGTGTTGCTCGTCAGATGTGTGTGTGTGTGTGTGTGTCTACGTGTTGCCTGTCAGATGTGTGTATGTGGTGTGCCTGTCAGATGTATGTGTACGCGTACTTTTCAGATGTGGGAATGTACATGTTGCATATCAGATGTGTGCGTGTGTGTATACGTGCTGCGTGTCAGATATATGTGTGAGTACGTGTTTCCTGACGTGTGCGCGCGCGTGTGTATACGTGTTACCTGTCAGATGTGTGTACGTGTTGCTTGTCAGATATGTGTGTGTGTGTGTAGTGTACCTGTCAGATGTGTGTACGTGTTGCCTGTCAGATGTGTGTGTGGACATCTACCTGTTAGATGTGTATGTCTGTGTAAGTGTGCCTGTCAGATGTGTGTGTTGCTTGTCAGATGTGTGTATGCGTGTGTGTGTACGTGTTGCCTATCAGATCTGTGTGTGCACGTGGTGTACCTGTCAGATGTGTGTGTGGACATCTACCTGTTAGATGTGTATGTCTGTGTACGTGTGCCTGTCAGATGAGTGTGTGTATGTGTGCCTGTCAGATGTGTGTGTACGTGCGCCTCTATAGTCCCAGCAAACTGTCGTTACACGCAATTCCAAATCTGACGTCGTTTTACCAAACTTTGCGTCACGCTGTGAAAACGTCATGTCTGCTGCCACTCTGAAAGGCGCAGAAGACATAATTTACTGAGTACGCTATAGCTAGTGCAGCAAGTGTGTGATGGTCCAAAGAATCGTTCGGCTGAGGCAGTTTTCGCTGAGGATTTGGTGAGTTACTTTTGCCCCCATTTACAAATGAGTCCCCACTGCATCGCGGACACATTCTGATCACTTTTGTGTTCGATAAACACGAAGCTAACAGACGCATGTTTGCAAGTGCGGGATGCGTTTTATACCTGGCTCTGCGGGTCAAGATGATGACAATGTCCACACGTCTAGCTACAATTCAAATATGGTGATTATCGTTCAAAGCGCGGTCTTTCTCGAGGAGACAAGTTTCTTTCTTAGGCCGAGAAAAATAGGTATGATGACCTTAAAGAAAGAAACTGTGACTATGCATGTCTGTCTGTCTGTCTGTCTGTCTGTCTGTCTGTCTGTCTGTCTGTCTGTCTGTCTGTCTGTCTGTCTGTGTGCATATATGTATACACTTGGATGTAAGTGTACCATTTGAGGTGGTAAGTTTTCGAGGTCAGTCATATCTCAGTTACGTTTAAAGTGTGTTACAGTTCATACATGCTATTAGTCAAGAATGAATGTTATAAACAAAGCAGAGTGTGGCGATATGTGTGAGAGGAGAGAAAGGCTCTATGAAACCCATGCAAATCCATATATTTTGTGAAAGGGATATTCTTTAGTCTACGCGAAAATCGTAGACTATTGTCGGTGTGCGTTACTGCAAAGCATGTTTATTTTCTTCGTTCTAAAATGACACCTCTGGACCTAAACGAGGAAAACAATATATGTAATACGCACGAGAAATTCCGACAAAGTTTGACATGAGACAACATCCTTAGAGAGAGAGAGAGACCGAGAGACATTAAGAGAAAGGGAGGGAGCAAGGGATGGGAAAAGAGTTGAGGGCCGGAAAGGAAAAAGCAAGCGAGCATGTCCCCAGTTGCCAAATATGAGCTGTAAGCCTGTCTAGTTATGGAAGGGACACGAAGAATACCAGCGTTTCACTGTTCCGCTACCCTGACGCCTGGCTCAAACAAAACGATAAATCGAAAATTGACACTAAAATTACAGCTGGGAGAGTTCAAGCGGCAGAAATCAACCCGAAGAAGCTGGCACTTCACTTATTTCCAAAGAATAATTTAAAAACACCTGCAGCATCTTAGCCCGTTTGCTAATAACATTTGTTAAAATGACAATTGCAGGCAAATATCGTACAGTCAATAGAGCTGATATATATATATATATATAAATACTTTAGCACATTAATTTAACACTGACTTTCCTCCATGAAAAAATTAACTTTTATTTAAGGGTATCTTTCTGGATTTCCCGCAGATTGGAAATCGATGAAGATTTCGTCCACGTGCAAAATGTCCAGTCAAAGGGAAGACTTCGTTCATGGGAGTACACAATCTAAAAAGGGTTCAGCTCAAGCCGAGAACACTAGCCGCCCGGAGTGCCAAGCTTCTGCTGCTACAGAAGCTGTCCTGAGAAGTGACGACGCGCCCCAAAACGCAGTAGTGAGTTCCACTGTTGATATCGCCGAAAGTCAGAATCGAGTCAACGACACACGTCTGCCGGCGCACGGTTCATGCGTGCGGTATTTCGTTAGAGATGAAAGTCACATGGCCGACGACATTCCAAGCACCGAAAAGCACCTGGGTCTGAGCGAGATCCTTGAGTCCAGCAGGCTGGAGCTGGGGCCGGCAGATACATGCCACGACCTCAGCATCTCCAGCAACACATCGGCGCTGCTTTTTCAGTCGGCCGCATCCGAGAAGGACAACGAAGAGGCTGTCCACGATGAGGAAGCGATTAACACTATCACGTTGACTGCGGAAGAAATGGAGAAGCTCAACACTAACCATCGCATCGAGATTTTGACACGGTCGCCGGGAGGCACTGACCAGAAGCTGTTCTTTGTCCTCGACGAAAAGGACACGTCTGGCATATTCAGCGAGGAGCTACAACATTCATCGGAAAGCGATCCTCTGGCGGTCCAGACCTCACTTGCGGAAAACTACGAAGGCATTATGATTCAGAGGAGTCTGGCTGCTGCCAACAGGCGATCCGAGACTGAAGGAGGAAGCACTGAAACAGGCAGCAAGGTGGCGAAGCATGTCAGCGCATTCAGCAGAATGGGTACTCCCGTGTCGGTCCATGCAAATCATGACTTGGAAAGACCAGCCGCAGACCATCTACAGAACTCGACCCTCGTGCACAGGGAGCAGGGCTACGCGCACGAATTCCACGACGCCTCTGAAATGCCGTTTTATGCTGCCGCAGACGAAGCTCTGTGCGCCGAGCAAATCTCGTTCTCAAAGAGGCATGCTTCGCTCAAGACTGGTGCAAGCAGTAGCATCATGTTCGAGAGCCGCCATTACGAGCCACCGTCGGCAGAGCGAAGCCGCACTGGAGACCCGTCGCAAAAAATCATCGTCACCGAACACTGGAACTCTCGATTGAATCACCTCCCGGCTCACGAAGAGGAAGAGATTCTGAACTTGGACACTTTGAACACTTTTCCACACGCTAGGCCATACGTGTCAGGTTTCACGGAGCCCCCAAATTCAGCATTCTTTTCAAGGGCGCGTTCTGGCTCTGACTTCCCGGCAGAGACCAGTGGGTCTTTCCATGCTGACTTGTCCACCTTTTATCAGTCGGACGAAGATCTCAGTAGACTAAAGTTCTTCAGTAACAGAAGGGACAGCTCAAGGTTTCAACAGTATGTCCAAAACAGGCAGATTGCTTACTCGGACATGTATTACCCTGTGGCTGACACTTGCTATGACTACGTTCAGCCTGAAGCTGGTCCAGTTAGTTGTGACGACTCCAGGTACCAGTACCCGCTGCTGCTTTCTTCTAGAGCCGAGGGGAATGTTAATGCGATTGTGGTGGGGAATGGAATGCAGTCCTTCTGCCGGGAGGACATTCGCCCCCGATATCCCCCAGATGTCAAACTGGTGCCGCTGTCATACAGCAAGGACTCCAACTTGTACCCCGAGTCTGGTGAGAATTTCCATGACGCACCTGCTCTGGGGTCAGCTACATACATGTATGGTAAGACATTAAGAGTACAATCCTCACGCGTTTATAATAAGGAAATCTGGTCCGTTTTAAAACTATTTCAAATAACGAAAAAAAAAGACCAAAAAGACAAAAGACAGAAAAGGAGAGAAATTAAAGGGCGGGCGAAAGGATCTTGAGTCTCTTACGGCAACACCACCGAGACGCGATCTTAAGCAATCGACAGAGGAATTAGGTAAATAGAAGTCTGGGAAGAAGTCAATGATTTATTAAGCTACAGTCAGAAATCATTATAGGCAGGTGCTTTTTCGCTGGCAATACGTTCGCATCAATATTTTGTATACCTAAGACTGGCTAGCGCCGCGAAACGTTGAGAAGAATCACACTCAAAGAATATTAAGTGTGGTTATTCCGTTGTATCATCTAGTTTTTGACCGAAAATTTTGTTTTATTTTTTTATTGGACTAAAAAAAAAAGCCATTTAGCAGATGTCATGCAGCTAAGTGGGGGTGTCATATGAATGAAAGGGAAATGCTCGTTGACATAAGTGTACAGGCTTTCTTTCTTCTGTCCGGGTGTATCGTTGAAACAAGCATCCCTGCTAACTTTAAAGATGTTGTAAGAAAGAAATGGAAAATAAATGTTTTCTTAAAAATACCTTGTGCAAAAATGCTATGTACACACTATAACCGAGAAAAGGGTCCAACAGCACTTTAAGTCATCCAACACCATCTAGATTTCGAAAAGTTCTCCAGACTGACAAACAATCCATGAAAATACACATGAACGTTAGATTCAAAACGATTTCTTTTGAATTATCATAAGATACGCGTCCAAGAAGACGCTTCGATCTAACTGTGAAGAGCAGCGTGGCGGCCGCAGACCGTGCATGAACTCTATACTGTTCTTGTCTCTAGTGCGTCCTATGCGAGGGAGAGGCTTGCGGGGTCAAGGACCACGGGCCAGAACTAGGGGACGGAGAAGTACCGCGGGACGGCAGTACCTGCAGCACCGCCTGCTGTGGGCACGCTACACTGGCCGATCCCCGGAGGCACTTAGCCGTGTTCTTCAAACCATTCAGGACCGCTGTGGGTAAGGAATGGCAGAAATTTTTAACACCGGTGGTACAGGTCACGCCTTGTTATTACCAGGAGGCATTATGCCTTGGGCAAGACACTTGCACGTAACATGGGTGCTCGGATACGCATATAACGCAAAGTACTTAACTTTGTGATATTTTTTCTTCGTTACTAATTAGTATTTTTGGTAAAATGTCACAGAGTAAAGAGAGGTTTGGGGGGTCGTGTTAGTACAATTGTGTTAAAAGTTTACCGTTCCCCCCTGCACGTGAGACCTGCACAGGTGAAGGCTCGCACGATTTCCTAGGTCTCACGTGCGAGCCGTGTGAAGTTCAATCCACGCCCTCGAGAATGAGTTCTGTACGTACAGAATGCGCTCTGTAACTACAGAATGCATTCTCTAGCTAGAGAGAGAAAAACTCGGTAAAACCAAATTATTTCATTTATATTATACTTAGAAGTTGCTAGCCAATTCATTTTATATATACAATTCCATTCTGTAGCTAGAGAAAGCTTTCTGTACTTAGAGAAATCTCTCTGTAGTTAGAGAAAGCTTTCTCTAGCTACAGAGAAATTTTCTCTAGGTACAAAGAAGATTTCTCTAGCGAGAGGATGATGTCTGTACCGAATGAGGCTGGCTCATTTACATCTGGGACAAGAAGGTCAAAGATCAACCAATCAGAGAACATCAAGGACGTGAGGCCATGTTTCGAGGGCTCTGGGAAAACCGGGTTAAATAAGAAATTTTCCATTTTTAGTGATATAAAAGGATGAACGACTTGTTACAGAAGACTGATACCTAGTCCGGTGGTCTTGGTTCTTGTGATTATTGTTGTTTTGCTGTGATGAACAATTTATACCTTGTTGAATAGAGTTGAAGAGCATTTAACTGTTGGTTGAAGACATTCTGTGACTCGTTATACCAATACTAGGAGAAGAGCATTGGACTGTTGGTTGAAGATAACTTGTGAATTGTGCTATATCTATAATAAAGGCTCATTGCTTTGTATTGAAAGCTTACATTTCTTTTGTTAAAATATATTGATATCGCGCTGGGCGGAGAAGCTCCCACAAAAGATAAACGATCTTTTTTCGTTGTGTGTTGTCAACCAACGCGCATGTCAAACCGTGTGGTGTGACATAAACGTTTACTAAATAAATAAACCACACAAAAAAATCTGCGGTATCTGTAGAGTCAAACACTGCAGATTAATAGTTGTGCAGAAATGGCAACGAATAATGAATAAGACTGTTAAAATACTAGTTAATTCTCAAAATATTACTGTCTATTTTCATATCTACTAAAAAAAAGTACTCTAGCCTGTAGATTTCTGGAATGTATCCTATATTGAAGTTATAAGCATTAAGAAGCGCCTAAAACTGCATTACGTTTTTGATGTCGACAACAACGAGCGCAGCATAAATGCGTCTATGTTTGAGCTTAGTTCCCGTTTTCTCTCAGAATAAATGTTGTTTGTTTTACAGTATTCGCCCCACCAACCAGAGTACGTCCTTGAACTGGGATAGAATAAACCAAGAGACGGCAGTTCATTACCCCGTCCATCAACTCGAAGCTGTACCCACGCGTGGACAACAAGACTCCGTTGGGGAGAACGAGCGGCCAGCTAGAGTGCCTCTCCCGGAGTCCATCACTGGATTCTTGAAGCCAGCAAGCATCCAGGGTGTGTTGTACCACCGCGAAGGGTCGCTCAGCGCGAATGTCAGTTCTGGCGAGAAAGATGTGGAAGAAGGCTACAGCCCGAGGCATGAAGACGCCGTCAGCAACTCCTTTGAAAAGAAGAGGAACGAAAGATCCACGGCAAGAGAAAACCTTAGCATTAACTCGCCACAGGTGCCGAGCGACAAGCGCCTGCCCGCTAACACAGACAGGGTAATCGAAGAGAATTTGTCGGCAACGGGATCGGTTAGGAAGGATGAAGCCGGGGAGACTGTCGCCGCGACAGAGATGACCAACGCTGGGGACGCATTCATATCCACCAAGTTTGCTGCGCCGAGCGATTCCAGAGAAAGGAAGAGGGAAGAAAGCCATCGACTCGCTGATGACACTGCTGTCGTTGCCGACATTACGTCATTCCCTCAGACTAAGAACGCTGACGACAAGGCAGACAAGGAGAGTGCAGGTGACACACCTGGTCAGGGTAAGTCAAACAGGGAAGCTAGCTGCGCACTTACTGCTGATGACACAAGCACTGTGAATAAAGCTGGCGCACACACTGCGAATGGGGCCACAAACAGTGCTGAAGACCGTTTGGGCTCAAGCGTGGGCGAGACTGCAAAGTTCGGAGCCACGGGTAAGGAAGACAGCGCCACGTCAGATGACAAACCCGCGCCAAAGAAAGAGGATGCAAGAAATACACGCGACCTGCCATGGAGAGAAAACATCGCAGCCGAGAAAATGGAGAATTCCGGTCAGGGCTTCGGAGTGGACTGCTGCCAGAGGAAGAAGAGAAGGTGCGGTTCTGGCACTGAGAATGTGGCTATCGGTACAAACGATGATCATGCCAGTCTGGACACGACAGAAACAAACAGCAAAGAAAACTGCAGGGGAATTGATATCGCTGTTACAGGCGCAGCTGAGGCTGAGGACATGAGAACCCCACAGTACGTCAAAGATGAGAAGCCTGACGAGCAGCTGGAAATCCCTCCCACTCCGTTTAAAAAACCTAGGTTTGGTAACCGTGTTCACAGCATTGAAACAGGTGAGCTTTCCATTCATCGTTATAGAGCAAAATGGTCAGTAGGGATTCTAAGAGATGTAAAATTTCGTTAATTGTGACTGAACGTAATAATAATTCACATAATATTAACTCATTTAATAAATCTTTCTCTTGAAAAGCAATAGAAAAATCTAACAAATTGGAGTTCTCTGTAAATAAATGTTAATCTTATTTGAATAAAAGCACCACATACAATTTTCAACATTAT